>OZ014471.1:29585053-30185053 GCA_963965965.1 Trididemnum nubilum
CATTAAAAAGCAACTTCCCAAGATGATAGAGAAAAGATTATCTGGCATATCATACAATCAAGAAGAGTTTGACAGAGCGAAACCTGCATACGCACAAGCTCTAGAAAAAAGTGGATACAAACAAAAATTAGAATTTCAAACAGAAAACAGCAGCAGAAGAAGACAGAGAAAACGGAACATTACTTGGTTTAATCCCCCTTTTAGCGATAACGTATCCACAAATATCGGCAGAAAATTTTTAAATCTATTGGACAAGCACTTCCCCCCCGACCGCAAACTGCACCCCATTTGCAATCGTAGCTGCGTAAAAGTCAGTTATAGCTGCATGCCAAACATGGCAGCTATAATCAAACAACACAATTCCAACGTGGCAACCCCACGGAAAACCGACGAAACCAAATTGGCAGAAAATTGCAACTGCCAAAACAAATCCAACTGCCCACTAAATGGAAATTGCCTGAAAAGCTGCCTAATTTACAAGGCCACCATCTCATCTGGAAACCAACGGGACCTCTATTACGGATCGTGCTCAACTGCTTTCAAAAAACGCTTCAACAACCACAGCTCTTCGTTTCGACATCAGCGCCTACAGAAAAGTACCGAACTATCAAAACGAGTTTGGGAGCACAAAAATAAAGGCCGCGATTACCAAATCCAATGGAGCGTCATTAAAGAAGCTGCTCCATATCGCTGTGGTGCAAGAAATATGCAGCCTTTGTTTGGCAGAAAAGCTGCAAATCATCAAAGCGAAACCAGAAGGACTGCTGAATAAACGCTCCGAGCTAATTTCAAAATGTAGGAACAAAAACAAATTTTTGCTAAAAAATGTTGATTAAGACTTATGCGCTTACCGCAACTCCCCTTCCCCGGATAAATTATAAACCTACTGGCGGGCTATTTTAAGTTTTCGTATTAGTCGTTGCAATGATTTTAACTCCTACCTTTCAAATTTAATCTAATGGAAGTTACCCAATTATGAGTCACTCAAATTTGAAACGTAACCGACGGCAAACCCAGCATGCGTATTATTTAGTAAACACAATGTTGCCCGCCTTTCAACTTAAAAGTCCTATCACAGCTGTTCTGTGGCCCAGTTGACAAAAGTTTCGAGGCTAGGCAGACGCATTACTTTGTTAATAACCACTGACAGATCTATGTTTCAAGTGTAACCAATCAATTTGTTTTTGTATATGTTGTTTTAGAAGTTCTCTTCTGATGATCCCGTTAAGGGTGAAACAGACTGTTAAGAGTATCTAAATTTGACTGTGAATAAAATTATAATTTGCTATGATCTTTGATTATTGAGCTCTCTTCAGTTGGAGATACAAAAAAGAACAGTTATATCTATGTATATATATATATATATATATATAGGCAGTGGTGCCGATCTTTGTTGAGCATTGGGGGATAATTTGCAATTTTGCCCCAATTTTGCCCGATTTTCAACATTGGGGGAATGAACCTCGAGCACGATCTTTTTCAGGTATGCAAATTAAGTGAAGACCAAACAAAAGGTCTTCACCGGAAATTGAAGAGTTTTTCCCCAAAATCATGTGAAGACCACAAAAAGGTCCTAACATCATCCAGCGCTCAGATGCAGACCACTGTAAAACCAGAGCTGGGCACTTGCGCCGCAACTATTTCACTTGCGATAGCGCTTGCGCCGCAACTATTTTTAAACGCTTGCGCTGACACTTGCGCCGCAAGTATTTTAGCAATTTTGAGCGCAAGCGCAATTCAAATAAGCTTACGATAAAGAATACTTGTTTTCCAACAACTGTGATTAAAGTTTAGAAAAAACATTGACGAAAAAGATTTCTAAAAGTCTCGTCATGGGAAATTGCATTCGTTTACTGCTGGCAAAACTTCGTTATACAGCACGATTCACAGTGAGGAGTTTTTCATTGAAACTTTTTCCATGAAATGTTTTGCCAATTTTTCAAAATTTCAAACTTTTCAATTGCGTATTTCAAAAAATGGTTGCAGAATCAAATTTTAAGAGAAAATTACTTTTATAATTGTCTTTCCACAAATACGCTACTCGTTCCAAAAAAATCTTAAAATATTGCTTCGCGAAAGAATTTAAGGCGTTACTTGCAATTTGTCTAATGTGTTACCCATAGGTGTAGCCAAGGGAGGGAGCGAGGGTCCCCAGGCCTTCCCCAATTGAAATGCCACCAGTGATAAAAATATGACAAAAAAGCCTATTGTTTCTTCACTTCCAGTTTCTTTTAGCATTTTTCGCGTACAACATACACGCGTACAACAGTAATTAACAATAATATTGACAACCAGGGGGCACGGGCCCACTCAAGTCAATTTTTACCAATCAATTTAGATGTGAAATCCAGGTGAAATTAAGATTTTTGTCTTAAAAGCTGTTTTCTCAGGCCCTCATCATCTAACCTTTTTATAAACTTAAAGCATTAAGCAGTGGCGGATTTACCATATGGCGCAGTGCCAGGGGTCCAGCTCACCGATGCTAAGACTTTTTTTTTGGTCTTCACCTAGATTTGGTGAGATGATTTTGCAAAAATCTCTAAAGTGCCAGGGGCCCCACGCAATGTAAATCCAGCCCGGTCAATAACATGGTTAGTTAGCGTAACCATCTATTGTACCATTTTCAATAAAAATTCACCTCCACCTTGCCAGCTTTTACGCAACAATATACTTTTGAAAAATATTAGGTAGGGCAAATGTTCATTGAACAAATAATTGAATTTGATTTGACGGAGTCTGGGTCCCCTGGCCGGACATACTCCTATACAGGGGCGTATTTAGGGGGAGGGGGCATTGGGCCATGGCCCCCCCTTTGGGTCGCCAGGATAGTATAATTAGCATAGAATAGTATGCAAAATTGCGGCATTGTCCCTCCTTTGTTAGTTGAGCAAAAGGTTTGAGAACACAAAGGCTATGTTTTAGACGTGTGATTTAGGCCTGCACCCAACTTTGTGCTAATAATTGGTCTAAATTTGAGTAATAACCTTTTGTTTCTTTTTTTTCTCTTCACCTAATTTTGGGCAAAAAATCGGACTGAATTTGGGTGGAACAATTTCTTACTCTGTTCTTTCTTCTCAAATTTTCTGAAGTTCCTGCCCCCCCCCCCCTTTTCAAAATCCTGCGTACGCTACTGCTCCTACAAGTGACAAAACAAAAATCTCCTAATACCTTCATGTGGATTGTTTTATTATTTACTGCTAAAATACTGTATTGCAGAAGGCAATCTACCTTACTTCCCCCTATCTGAGCCAAACCACGTACAAAATTTAACCCCAAAATGCAAGATTTTAGACGTGTTTTGGACTGTAAGTAAAAGTAGGATTCAGCAATTTAATTTTTTCAATTGGCTTTCAAATGTTAAAAATCTAGTTCTTTCAAATAGCTCAGCACGTGTGCGAAATGTATTCCAATGGCATTAAAATAGCTTGTTTTTTCAAAAAATCGCTCAGCTTAAGTGGGCTTCGCCCCCAGACCCCCCTCTGTGATACGTTTGAGTAACATTAGTTTACTCAACACGTCTTCCAAATTTAGACATTTTCACTTTTAACTTTGGTAAACCAGACAACAGCTTCTGGTCTTTCGTTCTACAATATTTTTGTCCCACAAAAAGTTCCTCTTTCAAAAATGTTTGATTACGTCATTACATGTCATTAGTGGTTTTGCCCCCCCCCCAATTAAAAATCCTGGCTACGCCTATGGTCTTACCGTAATTCAAAATCAAGAAACACCAAAAACTATTAATTGCAATTTTTGCTGCTAGGCTGGAAAATTTGAAAGAAATCGCTAAATAAAGTAACAACATCGGTATAGCTCTTAATTGACATACTTAATGATTTAATTTCTTTAAACAAAAACATGATGATTTTTGTAGCATGCTCCAGTCGTCAGAGAGTGATGCTAATTTCTCCAGAAGCATAAATGCACAAATGCCTCGGTAGCTTTTAAGAAAATAGAAGTCACAATCTGGATCAGCCTCTGGTTGTCAGAAAAAATGAATACGGATAAGATTTGAACCCAGTATGCCCGCAATAGCCAGAGACATACTCTGGTTTTGAATTCGCGGCAGTCCTTCAACGCAGGACAGGCGTTAGCCCACTCTGCCACTGTGTAGCTATGTGTTGAAATGAGCAAGTTAATATGAACTAGGTGCACTGAAATTTAAACGGTTACACTCGGGTTCCGATGCTCGCTCTGTGCGGGTGACGAGTTCGTAAGATTGTTGATCAACATTCTACTCGTCGGTATAGCTCTTAGTTGATTTAATTCGTTTGTACTAAATATATAATGATTTTTTTAGCGTGCTTCATTCGTCAGAGCAGAGTGACGCTGATTGCTCCACGAGCACAAATTGCATCGAAGCTACTAATCGATTTCTTTGACAAGCCATAAGAAACAGATAGTGACTCCAAAATCGTTCGCTTACCACCACATGAAAACTTTATTAGTGGAAATTAAAACCCCCGATTCTTTTAAATGCGGTTGTTGAGCGTCATTTTTCATTGTTTTTTGCCCAAAATGAATGGAGTTGAGCGATGCGCATTTTCAAATGCTTGTATTTTTTAAAGAAAATCAATAATTTCTTTTTTTTTTGTTCACTAACTGGTGTTGTGCATAATTTGTTTTGAATATTTGTTTCATACCGTAATCTATAGAGCATTTTGAGCAGTGAGTCAATCAGATTTATGCTTTTTAAAACGTTACACTTGCGCTTGCGGTTGCGCTTGCGGCGCAATTATTGTGACTTGCGCTGCCCAACTCTGAGTAAAACTATTGGAGGGGATGCAGATGCAGCCCATAGTCAAATTATTGGGGGGGATATATCCCCCCCATTCCCCTCGGGTTTCGGCACCCCTGTATATAGGGACATGTTCCTTTTTCTGGAGTTCTATTTTCTTTGATTATTTAAACTATTCAAAGTCATACAGAATATAGATGACCTTATAGAGGTACGAAAAATAATAATATCTCAAAATCGCAAAAATTTGGTATATCACTGTTTTACACCAAGCCCTCAATAGATTTTTGGTATAAATGTCAGTTATCAACGAGAAATTGCTTAAGTTTTGTCGTGCTGGCTTGACTTTCGTATTCAAAAGTGGGGTTGTAACTGACGGTCTCAGGATGTGCATTAATTTTATTGATGAACAAATAAGAGTCGTTTGGTTAGCTTTACAATACTTGATTATAAAATTCATGGTTTCGGTAAAGAGGTTACTTTCGGTAACCATATCGGAACACAAATCAAAAATACCATTCCATTCATCTTAGGCCCGGCGCGCCACCAGGATTTTGTTTAGGGGTGGGCTTGAACTCAAAAGTAAAATTTTTTGCCTGAAAAACGTCTCGATTGGGCAACATGATAAACAAAGTGGTGCAACTCACGCATATCACATATCGGAGTTTGGGGGCGAAGCACCCAGCCGCTTGGCAATTTTCGTGATTTTTCAGCAAAAACAGCCATTTTAGTGCCATTTAGATCAAACTTCGTACCTCTTTGGAGTAATTTAAAACAACTAAGCTTAAATTTCTGCGATTTGAAAGCTAGTTGAAGAGTTTAAAATGCCCGAAACTTTCCAGCCCCCTCCTCCCTTAGTCCCAAGTCAAATACGAAGCATATTTAAACACTTGCAATTTTGGATAAAAATTTCAAAATGGCTTGGCTAAAAAGGGGCCTGAAGCTCCTATAGCCCCCCTATCCTAATTACACCATCGTACTAGGCTACTACAAGTTAAGCTATCTTCATATTTTAATAATTGAAATTAATTTTTTGAAAGAGTTTTTGCTCTTGCTCCTCTTTTACCCTAGGATACAGTTATGTTTCTGTGGCGTGATAGTAATGAGAAAGACGGTGACAAAAAAAAAAGTTATCTACTGATAATAAATATTAATAAAGCAATACTATAATTTCGGGGTTAATTACCATTTTATTGCTTTTCTGATTTTGAAATTAATTTTAAGATAATAAACGTTGAAAAAAGTTTAACAATTTGATTAGTTGGAAAGTTATTTAGCTCAAAATTTTGCTGTTAAAAAGTTTTGAAAGCTTTATCGCGTAGACAGAAATGTGAAACTGGGAGCTGTTACGGGGGTTGGGGGGTAGAGCCCCAAGAGATCAAAAATTGTCCATTTCAAAGCCCCCCCCCACATCCTGGCTACGCTACTGAGTGTATGTGATGTTTTTTCTCACATCTAAGGCTTCACAATCAATGGGCGCGAACGTTTCGGCCACCAAAAGACGCTTTGTTAAATTTAATATAAGGTATCTAATTACGAAACAAAACCTGAGGATCCCAACATGGTTGTGTTAAAAAGGAAGGTATTGGAAACATTTGTCCCGGGCCCTCCTTCCAAGTGTCCACAATTGTAGAAACGGAAAAATAAATCAAATCAAATCTTTTATTATACTCGCTGTATTGCGCCGAAGCGTGTAACGAGTTTGCGGGGCCCATCTCCGCGTCATTGCGCCTGAACAACACAGCTCCTTTGAAGAAATATCGCAGCAGTGGCGAACCGTTGGCAACACTGCGTCCAATTTGACCGGCCCGAGATTTGAACCTCAGACCTCCCGATCCAGAGGCAAACGTGTTACCGCTCGAATAAGCCATTAATTTTTTTCTTAAAATGCCCAAATTTTTTTCGGGAGCTTCGCCTCTTTATCTTACTCCAGGCATTGGAACAATCATAGTTATACGTATTTAACTTCACACTTAAGTTTTTAAAAATTTTTTTTGCAGCGTTTTTTTGCGATCCAACAATTGGTTATATGGGATTCTTTGTGTTAATTTTTAACACAAAAATTGTATAGTGGATGTTGCTTTTCCCCCCAAACCTATTGCCATAGTGTTTAGAGTTGTTCTTTCTTATCTCAAAACAAATTCTTGGAGCTCGCGTATTTTCAGAATAAGTTGGCGTTCTCGAGATACGTTTTGTTTAACACATTTACAGTGGTATTATATTAATATGCCTTCCCTGGTAATACTGTTATAAATTGTAGTATTACATTTCATTATCACACACTCGTTTCTTCTTAATTCATATGCAGAATAACCTCTATCATGTTTTTGCATTAGCAACCTAAAGTTGTTTTTTTTAACTAATTAAAAAAAATGCTGTCCTCGAAGATAGGACAAGATATTTTCGATGAATTGTATAGTCTTCGAGGTCAAAACCAAGACCAAGAACTTGAGCTTGAGGCCAAGGACTTCAAAATGTGTCCTTGAGGCCAAGGATGTCCTCAAGGCCTGGAAGACACATTTTGAAGTCCTTGGTCTAGGCCTCGAAAGTCAAGTTTTTGAAAATGTCCTGTTCTCGGCTCGAGGACAGCACATTTTTTGATTCGTTAAAAATGGGCTATGACCGTGGCCTTCTTTTCACTTTACCTTGGAAAACGGAAGAAACCTTTCTGAAAATTTGCAAAGATCTTTTTCTTTCTTGGCGGGTGGGGTGGGTGAGAACTCCTAATTTTGTGCGGAAAATTGGCGTCTCCTCGCGCGAAGACCTTTTTTTTTCTTTTTTTGGAGGTCGCTTGAAAAAAATTTTTTGGGATCTTTTTTTGGACTACACTTGCGCATTGTGTCCTTGGCCTCGAGCATTCCTGTCCTTGGCCTGCCTCGAGAGGGTCTGTCCGCGAGAAGTCGGTCCTTGGCCTCGGATTTCTTTGTGTCCTTGGCCTCGAAGACGACCTCTGTTAAAAATCTTCTTTAAACGAAATCTAAAGGCAAAATCAATTTTATTTTAATGAATTCGAACAGTTTTATTAGAGTTTAGAAAAATTTTTTTTCGAGTTCAAGCTCGCAGCCCTGAAATTCTGGAACAAAATAATGATGATCGAGTGTAAATCACACGAAACTTGTAATCCAAATTCCGTGATGTTTAAGCATAGGTGGGCAATACCGCGGTACTTTCTTGCCACTGGTAGCGGCACCGTCGGTACTTTTGTGGTACCGGTATCGCAACACTTCGCTATTTTTTGGCGGTACCGGTTCTGTAGCTTTGCTTTAACTTTTAGCAGGAATTTTAAGTTAATTTGCGTATGAACAGGATAAACAGCGAATATTTCTTCTTAATTTAGTGTTTAACTGTTGGTATTATTCACTACTAACACCGCCCGGATTAAGCGTTAGTAGTTTGCTGGACCATTTGGAAAATTGACGTTTTCTTGCTATGGCGCAATGAAAATGATGCATTACCAGTATCCATGTACCAGCAAAACAAAAGTAAAACCACTAAGGAAATTGTAAGAGACGAATTACGCTATGAATTACTCATCACATCAGGTGTGAAGAAGTATTTGCTGCACGTTACTGCCGAGTGTCGGCCTCCTTTCATATTTTGGTTTTGGTTTTCATTTGTTTGAAGCGTTTGGCGTAGAAGACGTTCTCATGAAAAAACGGTGTATAATACGGTCAAATATATTTTCTCGAATATATTAATACCGAAAACTCATCTCAAAAGTTTTTGCACCAGCACCAACTCATTTTGGCTTTGGCCGCGATGAGTTTTTTTTTTCCTGAACATTGTACGCTGTTGTAGTAAGTTCTAAAGAGCAAAACACTGCAATCTAGTTTTTGTGCAAAATTGTCGAGTTAAAAACACGGTTTTTCCTCTTAAAATTTTTTGGTACCACCTCCCCGGAACCCCACAAATTAAAGCCCCAGAGATCAAATTTTCTAAACCGCTCAAGCTAGAAAACTGTTTTTATTTATCGGTAAATATTCAAAAAGCAAATATATTGACATACCTTGGTGCTGCCCCCCACAAACTTAGTTCTTTGAGCGGCTTAAGCTAACTAATTGTTTTGATGTCAGTAGTTATGCAAGAGACGAATTATTTGACATAGTTTTAGAGTGCCACTCTCCGTACACCCTCCAACTTGGACCTACAGAATCAATTGTTCAAATGACTTAAAAGCTAGTTATTTTGATATCAGTAGATGATTAAGAGACAAATAGTGTAGTTCCACCACTGGGGACCTCCAAATTACACCTCCTTTTGGACCCCCGAAATTAAACCTAACAAAAACTAAATATTTTAACGGATTTAGCTAAAAAGCTAATTTTTTTATATCAGAAGACAAAGAACCTCCTTGAAAGTCCCAAAAGCGTGGCCGAAAGTGAAAAAGCTTTTCTTTACGACGATCTTGACCGCATGATCTGGGTTCAACCCACAATTTGGTCACGTCGTTAGTCGCGATTCGCGAAAACGAACCAAATCGCCAAAAGTGACGATTTACAATCCCGTAAACGAAGTCAGTCAGTCCAATTTTTTTCTTTTAATTTTTTAAAAAGTATCGCGGTACTTTTAAATTGAAAGTACCAGTAATGGAGTGCTCGAGTACAGTGCTCGTACTCGAGTACAACTCGCGTAGCATTTTTTGAATACTCGTACTTGGCCCCCCAGGCACCCGTACACGAAAACAGGGCGTAGCCAGAAATTCGCAGTGGGGTGGGTTGTTTGGGGGGTCTGGGGGCAAAGCCCCCAGCCGCCGTAGGCCAATGGGGGTCTGGGGGCTTTGCCCCCAGCCGCCAGAGGCATGGGAGTGTGGGGGCGAAGCCTCCAGCGCTCGAAAATTTTGCATTTTTTTGCAAAAAGTAACTTCATTTCAGGGCTATTTTGATTAAAAAATAATGCCTTTAAAACGTGGCTGAGAAATTGGCAGTGCAAGCATGATTAAACTGGTGGCATAAATGGGCAATTTGGGAGGCGGCCAATGGTAAAATGTTAGTTCTCTTGTTTAGATGCGGGTAAATTATAAAATCGAATAGTTCAATGAAACTCACACGAACTAATTTATTTCGTATACAGTTTATAGAGAAGAATAATTGGGGGGGGGCTAATGAAAAGAGATTTGAAAGAAATGATTGGTAATTAGCTAATACTGAATAGCCCCCCCTATTCCTTAGTTTATAGTATGTTTGTTGACATAGGCGCAGCCAGGATTTTTGATTGGGGGGGAGCCCAAACCACAAATCACATGCAATGACGTCATCAGAAATTTTCAAAAAAGTAACTTTTTGTGGAGCAAAGATATCGTAGAATGCAAGATCTGAAGCTGTAGTCTGTGGGCACTTAACCAGGATTTTGGTAAAGGGAGAGGGGTGAAAACTAATCATTAGAAAATGCAAATGTCTAACTTAGGAGACGTGTTGAATAAGCTAGTGTACTCAAACGTATCACATACGGGGGTCTGGGGGCGGAACCCCCAGTCACCGGTGGCTATGGGTGTCTGGGGGCAAAACCCCCAGCCGCTGGGCGATTTTTGTAAGTTTTTGGAAAAAAAAAGCTATTTTAATCCCATTGGATCACATTTCGCACGTGTTCAAAGCTATTTGAAAGAACTACATTTTCAACATTTGAAAGCCAATCGAAAAATTTTAACTGCTCAATTCTCCTTTTACTGGCAATTTTAGTCCAAAACACGTTTGAAATTTAGCATTATGGCGTAAAATTTTAATTGTAAGTGATTAGGTCCATGTAAGTGTAAGTAAGGCACATTGCCTCCTGCAATATTTTAGCGGTAAATAGTAATCCACTCGAAGATTTGCCTTCAAGATTTTTGTTTTGTCATGAATTTAACCAGTTATAGAAGTACATGTACGGCCAGGGGGACCAGGCCCCCTCAAATAAAATTCAATGATTTGTTCAATGAACATTCTCTCTAGCTTTTTTTTTAAAGCATTTTGTGCGTAAAAACTGGCGAAGTGGAGTTGAATCGTTATTGAAAAATGGTCCAGTAGATGATTACGCTTACTAAACATGGCATTCCTGGGCCGGACTTACATTGCGCGGTGCCCCTGGCACTTAGCGGATTTTTGCAACATCTTCCTGTCAAATCAAACCGAAGACCAAAAAAAGTCCTATCATCTGAGCGCTGGGGCCTGGCGCTGTGCCACATGGCAAATACGGCGCTGGTTAATGCGTCAAGTACACAAAAAGTTTAGATAAGGGGCTGAGGTTGCAATTTTTAGGACAAAAGCCCTTGATTTCATCCTGGTTATACATTTAAACTGGTTGGAAAAAATTGAATTAAGGGGGTGCGCCGGGCTCCTGGTCGTCAATATTATTTATTGAATTATTGTTGTACGCGTGTACTGTTGTACGCAAAGATGCCAGAAGAAACTGAAAATGAAGAAACCAGTTTTTTTGTTAAATTTTTGTCATTGGTGGCATTTCAATTGAGGGGACCCGGGTCCACTGGGCCACCCCCCCCCCCGGCTACGCCAATGATTTTGAGACAAGATCGCACCCTTAAGTTCTTTCATAAACAAACATTTAAAGCAAAATTTAAAAAAAAAAACTTTTTTTCCAAAACGTGGAGGACTCGAGTCAAGTCATTTGACAGTTTTTTTGAAACCTCCAGGAATTGCATGACATTATTATGACGTAAACAGGTGGTCGTCATTATTATTACTTGCTTTTGTACGCGCGTAAATCCTAAATTAAAAAAACTGCAATTCCGGACAAGGACAACATACTGGCTATGCTCTCATTATGTTTATCATTGGTAGTATTTCAGTCGGGGATTTGCATTACCACCTGTGTTATAGCATTAAGCTCATAATAACAGTAAACGAAGGCCTGGGGTTGCAACTTTTAGCACAAAACTTTTAGATTTTTCACAGGCTTTGCGTATATATTGTTAAAAATTTGAATTGCGGGGCCCCTGGCCCGGGACCCTTGGTCGTCAGTTAGGGGCCCCCTGATTGTTAGTTTGGGGCTCTGGGGGCCCTTGGTTATCAATTAGGGGCCCTAGGGCCTTCTGTTTGCCAGTTAGAGGCCCCGGAGCTCCCATTTGTCAGTTAGAGGCTCCGGGGCCCCTTGGTCATTAGCTAGGAGCCCCGGGGCCCCTTGTTTCTAGGTTAGGGGCCCCCTGGTCGTCTGTTAGAGGCTCCAGGGGCCCCGTTTGGCAGTTAGGGGCCTCGGAGCTCTCTGGTCGTTAGTTAAGGGCTCTTGGGCCCCTAGTCGTTAGTTAGGGGCTTAGGGCCCCATGGTTGTCGGTTAGGGGCTCCTTGGTCGTCAGTTAGGGGCCCTCGGGCCCTCTGGTTGTTAGTTAGGGGCCTCTGGTTGCCAATTAGGGGCCCCCTGTTTGTCAGTTAGAGGCCCCAGGGCCCCCGTTTTTCAGTTAGGAGCGCTGGGGTTCCCTGGTTGTCGGTTAGGGGCCCCGGTGCCCCTGGTCGTTAGTTAGGGGCCCCTGGTTGTTAGTTAGGGGCCCCAGATCCCCCTGGGTGTCGGTTAGGGGCCCCTGGTTGTTTGTTAAGGGCCTACTGGTTGTTAGTTAGGGGCCCCGGGGCTCCCTCGTCTTCCGTAATTGCAACTAAACATCGCTAGGCTAAGTTGTCATAATTTTTTATCATTGGTGGTATTTTAATTGGGGGGGGGCCGGGCCCCCTGGGCCCGGCTCGAAGATCAATGTACTCGGTTCTCGGTCACAAAAAACCGCCGAGTATAAGAGTACATTTGGCCTTTGCTAAACGTAATAAACAACATGAACTTTCGATAGCAAACTGCAGCCACAAACCCGCTAATTTATTGAGTTGCTTTTCCTTTGATCCGTGCAGACTGCAGCTAAACAAACAGTTTTTTAATGGTGAGAACGAGCGAAATCAAACGTTTGAATTCGATACAGTAATTGGGTCGACAGCACATAGTATTGTTTGACAACAAACGCCTTTCTGCTGCAGAAAACGTGTGAAAGTTGTAGCGACTTTTAATTTATTTTGCAATTAAAGTTACATACCACAGAAATCGAAGCACGTGTGTTACAAAGACTGCATCAGTTGAGTTAGCATTTTACGGTTTCTGCTCAAGTGTAGATAGAACATTGCAACAATCTTAGATTCAATGTAGGCCTACCGGCTACTATGGGCAGGGCCTTATAGAGAAAGTTTTCCAGGGGGTACGGAGATCGACGCCGGGCCCCCAAAATTGAGTGAAGAAGTTACAGATCACTCAGAAAAGGTCTTCACTCAAATTTGGTGCGATTTTTTGCCCAAAATTAGGTGAAGAGCAAAAAAAAAAAGGTCTCCACTGAAATTTGGTCCGATTTTTTGCTCAAAATTAGGTGAAGAGCAAAAAAAAAAGGTCTTCACTCAAATTTGGTCCGATTTTTTGCCCGAATAACAGGGACAGATGAAGGGCAAGACAGAAGAAAAAATTTTGTTCAAAACTTGTCGCGACAACCTCAACTCTTCCCGGCCCCCTAAGCCCGGGCCCTCTTAAGCCCGGGCCCGGGTACGATGTACCCCTGAACCCCCCTCTCGCAGGCCCTGACTATGGGTTGATCATTTTATTACCGATTCCGAAGCAGCTACTTTAGTGAAGCGATCATTAAAAGGTACGGAGCATTTTCAATTTCAGCTAAATTGTTTTGTAGTTTTGCTAAAAAGCAAGTTTGAATCCAAATGGAAATATTTCATAATCATACGACGATTTGTTTCAGATAACATATTATTTATTATGCGACATATTAATGTGTTTTAAACAAAAATAATATGAACCATGATTGACTACATACCCATAGGCGTAGCCAGGGGGGGCCAGATGGCCCGCCCCCCTTCCATTGAAATGTCACCAATGACAAAAAGTCTATTGTTTCTTCAGTTTCTTTTAGCATCTTCACGCGCAACAGCACATTCCTACAATAGTAATTAACTATAATATTGACGACCAGGGGGTCCGGGCCTCCTCAATTCAATTTTTTCAACCAATTTAAATTTATAACCCGGGTGAAATTAAAGGTTTTTGTCTTAAAAGTTGCTACCTTAGGTCCTCATCTTATCTTTTTATGAACGTAATGCAATAACAATGGCCGGATTTACCTATGACACAGCGACCATTGCTCAGGCATAAACGTAGCCAAGGGGGGTCTGACCACCCCGATTGAAATGACACCAATAATCAAAATGTGACAAAAAGTCTACGTTTTTCAGTTTCTTTTGGTATCTTAGCATACAACAGTACACGTGTACAACAGTAATTAACAATAAATCGAGGACCATGGGCCCGGGTCCCCTCAATTTAATTTGGACAACCAATTTACATGTATAACCTGAGTGAAACTAAGAGTTTTTGTCCTAAAAGTTGCAACGTCAGGCCCTCATCTAACCTTTTTTATGAACATAATGCAATAATCAGAGCTAGATTTACCATATGGTACAGTGCCAGATGTTCTGCGCTCAGATGGTAAGATTGTCTTCACCTATATTTCGCAGGAAGATGTAGCGAAAATCTCCGAAGTATCATCGGCTCCACCCAATGTAAATCCGGCCCGAGCAATAACATGCTAAAAGTAGGTCTAACCATCTATTGTACCATTTTTCAATGGCAATTCCCTTTACCTCGCTAGTTTTTACACGAAAAATTACTCTCAAAAAAATAACTACTGAAAATGCTCATTGAACAAATTACTAAGGTTGAATGAAGGGGGCCTGCCCTCCTGGCCGTACATGTACTCCGATAACTGTTTATGTTCATTAAAACACAAAAATCTCTAAAAAAAATCCTTAAGTGGATTACTATTAACTGCTAAAATATTTCAGGAGGCAATGTGCCTTACTCAGTGCCGTCGCCAGAGCAAACGAAGTGAGGGGGCACCAGCCGAAAATGGGGGGAGGGGCACTAAAATAGACTGAATTTTTGCACATAAAAACTGATATTTTACAACTACAAATTATGCACTATTTTTAAAATTTTGTAACTATGTTTGAAAAAATAGACGTGTAAGCCCGGCAGCGTTTATTAGCTCTTTTCGTCTGCGGCCTATATAATTGCTTGAAAAATCTGTCTGCATGAATGAATGCAACCAGAAGCGCAACTAGGATTTTGCTGATAGGGAGCTTGAACCAAACGTTTGTTGTTTTTTTTTTCACAATAATTGTCTAATTTAGGCCCCGAGTTGAACAAAGCGATGCAACTTAAGCGTACCACAGAGGGGGCCTGGGGGCACAACCCCCATCCGCTGGGTAATTTTTGCGATTTCGCGGCAAAAAAATTGCAATTTTAGCGCATTTCAATCACGGTTCACACTTTTTAAGCCATATGAATAATTACAGTAAATTGCTAAAATTCAAAAGTTATTGAAAGAATTAAATTGCCTAGCCCCTTGAGCCTCTTTATACTTCAGGTCAAGTCCAAACACGTTTAAACGTTTGTTTTTTGTTTTTTTTTTGGGGGGGGTAAATTTTCTAAATGACTTAGCTAAAGAGGGCTAATATCCCCTTAGATCTTCCTCCTAGTCGCGCGACTGACCGCAACCAAAAAAGATCTTTAATGTGCTCTATATCTCATTGAAGGTTTATAATGTTGAAATTAATCCCTGTAAAAACGTAAAATATTTGGGAGTTCAAATAGATTTCCAGCTAACCTTTGATTCACAGATTAGATTGATAGAGAATAAAATATTAAGGTCTATAGAAACAATTATAAAAAACAAATCCTTTTTACCGCCCACAGCTTTGCTTAAATTGTTTTACGCATTAGTACATCCTCATTTATTCTGTGGTCTACTTGTTTGGGGTATCACCTGCACATCCTACTTAGCTAAACTATATACCCTTCAAAATAAAGTTGTCCGACACATTGGTGGTGGCAGCTACCGTTAAGATTCAATCCCTTTTCACTCCAATTTAAAGATTTTGAAACTTGAAACAGCTAAATTAGTATTTCGCCACCTACAGAATAATCTTACCCCTCTTATTTTCAGTTTACTTATCAAAACTAACGATCTTGGTCAGACACACTAGATCTTCCAACCCATTCAACTCGCTCAATCTTTACATACCTATACATTACTCTGCTAAATTTAGATTAAAAAGGTGCATTGATATCAGGGAGTGAAAATTTGGAATGACATTCCTTCAGATATTAAAAGCAAAACCGTTAATCTTCTCAAACGTAATTATAAAAAATGCCTTTTAAACCAATACCACGACACAACAAACATTGCTCATTTCCTTCTTGAACTAAATTTGATAAGGATGACTTGACTTTGCCTGTAGTAGCGCATATATGCTCATTTACTCATAGTTGATTACAATCTCGTTCTGACTATGGGTGTCTGCTAGACTTGAAAACCGAAAGGTTCGTTCGCAGTCTCCTTTACTGATTGACTAATATCTTCTTTTTTTATTTTCGTTTGCACAACCGTTCCTTTGTTGGTTAACCAGTCATAATCATTAACGCAGTGCCGTTAACAATTCTATAGGCTTACTTCCTATTCCGCGACACATGCCTAAAGGCGTGTTAATAAGACGGATTATTGCGTTACATTTATGAAAAGTAGTTGGAGGCCAGCTATTATGCAAAAAAATTATCTATGAACGTAATTATTCCTTGTTCTATTTTTGCCAGTTGTCTTGTCGTTGCGTGATGCTCCAAAAAAGTCTGCTGAGTAACCTGAAACGGGGGGGGCACAAGCAGTCGTTAGGGGGGCACGGTCCCCTGGCCCCCCCGTAGCGACGGCACTGGCCTTACTTCTTCCTACTTGGGCCAAATCATTTACAAAATTTAGCACGAAAATATAAGATCTTAAACGTGTTTTGGACTTAAATTGTAAGTAAAAGGAGAATTAAACAATTTTAGTTGACTTTTAAATGTTAAAAATCTAGTTCTTTGAAATGACTCCAAACACGAGCAAAGTATGATCCAATGGCATTAAAATAGCTTTTTTTTTTTTTAAATTACAAAAAATCTTTCAGCGGCCGGGGGCTTTGCCCCCAGACCCCCGTCTTGGATACATTTCAGTTACACAAGTTTACTCGACACGTTTCCCGCGTTAGACATTTTTACTATTTAACTGTGGGTTTAACCCCTCTCCGTTTAGCAAAATCCTGGTCAAGTGCCGAAACCAGGCCTAGTTGTCTGATCTTCCACCTTACGATACCTTTGTTCAACAAAAAGTTCCTCTTTTGAAAATGTCTGATGACGTCATTGCATGTGATTTGTGGTTTGTCCCCCCCCCAATCAAAAATCCTGGCTACGCCTGTTTACATACTTATACCTACACATGTGAGCATTAGGGTTGTTTAAAAAAATTTTTTTTTCAAATTTAACCCATCACTCCCGCAAATTGTTAGGTTGGTGATACAAACCCCCACTCCCGGTGCCACGGGGGGCATACCGGGGCCGTGCCCCCCCCCAACTGACTGCTTGTGCCCCCCAAACGAAAATTGTGCCCCCCAAGCGAGGACTGTGCCCGGAAGAAATTCACAAGCTCGGGGCTTCTGGAGCGCAAATCGAGGTCCAAAGTAGTGTTTTTTGTGGACCGACACCAGATTTTGTGACGTTTTTGGGGTGAAGATCTTTTTTTTTTGAGATCACCTGTTTTCGGCCGGAAAAACCGCTTGAATTTCCGATTTTGGCAGGAAAACCCCATGCAATTTCAGTGAAAACCTTTTTTTTTTTGAGATCACCTGTTTTTGGCCGGAAAAACCGTTTGAATTTCCCATTTCGGCAAGAAAATCCCGTTGACTTTTTGCTCTTCACCTTGTTTATTTGATCCAGACTGGGATAAATTTCTCGTGCCCCCGTGCCCCCTCTCGAATTCACACAAAATCAACTTCTCGTGCCCCCCAAAATTTATTTCTGCTTCCCCCCCCCCAGTTACGCTATCCTGGCGCCGGGCCTGCGAACTCCACATACCAAATTTTAGCTCATTCGGTTCACAGGGAGAGGAGGGCATGCAATTTGAATTTTCGTCAAAAAATATGGATTTTTTGCCCACTTTAGCATTAATTTTTCCAGCCAAAATACTTGCAGTTGATAAAGTTTCAAACATGATTTTCTTGAGGTCCAGCATATCTGTGCTAGTTGTTCTAATTCTTAGCAAGAACAACTTTATGATTGTCCATGTTTTGACTTTTTGAATTTTCAAAATAATGTAAATAGTAAAAAGTGGAAAGTTTGAATGATTCTTGGTCAAATGTTGCAAAGTCTCACGACCACACGCTAAATTATCTCCCAATTTAACCGATTATATAGAGTAATTTAGATCAGCAAAAATTCAGGAAACTCTAGTTTGTAGGTCGTTTCAGTGTTTCTGGTTTCGTGGTACTGCATAATAGCAAAATCAGTTTGGCAAACAACCTCTTATTTGCAGCGATGGGCACAGCGGCGCTGTTCTCCAGCGGCACTACTAGCGCCGCTACTTTTTCAGTAGCGGCACCGCGCTGCTTTTTTTCGTCACAGGCGAAAAGCGACAGCGCCGCTGTTTTCTCAGTCAAAAAAGCGGCAGCGCTTCAGCACTGTTTTTAAGCAAATTTTTTGCCGCTGCCGCTACTGCTCGTGAACTCCTTCCAAGACTTTTTTCGATTTAAATTTTTACACGTAACCGTTTGGAGTCTTCATTATTTTTTTTTCACTCTGCTCTTGGTACCACATTATTTTAGTTTAGTAAAACAAACAATGCTACCCTTTTGACGTTTTGTCGTTGTTATATGAATGATAGATACATAACAAAGGCAAGTTTTATCGTAGGTGGTCCTATTTTTTTCTGAACAAAATTCAATAAATAATGTGGTCTGGTTACGCGCCAAATTAAACTCTGTGTGTAAATTAACATACAATAATAATCAATGCGTTAGTAAAGTTTATCAGTCGTCATCGTTTTGAGAGAATTGCAAGCAACTAAAACTCCACATGGAACAAGACCAATCATTTCTTTATGAAAGCAAGTAGTAAGTACTGATGCTACTTGACAGTCGGTTTTTGACAATCCCTTTTTATTCGTACAGAATGCACATACACACTAAAAGACAGTTAATTTTAATGCAGGTGTTCTTCGTTATTGTCAAGACATACTGCTTTAAATCGGTTTTATTGAAGAAAGAAGAACTACTTGTGGAAATAAAGAGGTGCACCAAACCTTTTTCCACATTTCCGAATTCCTCTTGTTCGCGAAAATACGTTTTAATCCGTTTGACTAGTACTATTGGCAACCCTGCTTTTTTTTGGCAATTTTGTAACATTACAAAAGGCGTACTGTAGATCAGTAGCCTAAGCCAAATACCTCTTGCTAAAATCAAATGAGATTTTGAGATAATTGCTCCTTCAACAAGACCTTTTTAAAGCAATGGTACAAGGCAACATCAACAAAATGTCTGCTGCAGTAAAAGAATACGTAGATTCATAATGAATTATAAAACTCTGACTCTCGCAATCTTCTAGCTTTTGGGGGGACTTTTTCCAGGTTTTGGAAAAAGGAAAATTCCAGGTTTTGGAAAAAGTGGTGCAAATATTCCACAAAAATTGCAGCACTGGTCTGGCCTGATGGGTTTGCTTTCCCAACACAGCTAATCTACGAAACGGTAGTTTGCAAACTGTAAAAACTGTCCAATGCAAATACCCAGTATAATAACCTTGTTAATGCAGGTTAGGTGATACGGTGTCTCAACTAACCCAAAGGTGAGTGTATCAACTAACCTTTTCTCTAATTTTCAAAAAACATGCTTGCCTTGGTGCCAGCACAACACTAGGGAAAACTTTTTGAGTTGCCGATTGCTGACTCACCTCAAGGTAGTAACGCTCGCACATTAGTTAATATTTTACTTCGTTTCAAATTTTTGAAAAAAATAAAATTGTAATTCCGCTAAAAATTGCTTCAAGCACTATATTTTCAACTTTAGTTTTTCATTTTTGAACTAAGCAACCAAATTCTTTCAAACCATCATGCAATAATTGTTTTGCCACAATTCACCACCTGGTGGCGGTTTTTCGCCAAAAGATCATTTATTTTTCTTGGTGTGCGGTGTGTATCAACTAACTCTTTGTATCAGCTAACCTGCCCCTGCCCTATTGGTAGTCTAGGTTTACAGGTTCCAGTGACAATAATCAATTTTTCAGATTTCGTGATGGCTAGGTTACTCATTGCTACTAGTTGGTAATCGCGTATCTTAGTTTGCAAGAATTTTTGCAAAATTATGCCTTTTGTAATGTCACAAAATTGCGAATGCAGGGTTGACAATGGTACGGAGTCAAACGAGTTAAATCGCATTTTCGCGAATAAAGGAAATAGTGGAAAAAGGCTTGGGACCATAGGCGTAGCCAGGATTTTCTAATGGGGGGGGCCCAAACCACAAATTACATGCAATGACGTCATCAGAAATTTTCAAAAAAATAACTTTTTGTAGAGCAAAGATATCGCAGAATGAAGATCTGAAGTCGTGGTCTGTTGTCACTTAACCAGGATTTTGGAAAAGGGAGAGGGCTTAGCGAAAATGTTTAAGTTAGGAGACGTGTTGAGAAAGCTAGTGTACTCAAACGTGTCACAGACGGGGGTCTGGGGGCGGAGCCCCCAGTTGCCGGTGGCTATGGGGGTCTGGGGGCGAAGCGCCCAGCCGCTGGACGATTTTTGTAAAATTTGGAAAAAATGTTTGTTGTGGAAAAAAATTGTTTTGGAAAATGAAAAATTTGTTTTGGAAAGTTTTTAAAAAAAAATATTTGTTTTGGAAAAATTTTTGTTCAAAATGTTTGTAAAAATGGGATTAAAATAGCTTTTTTTTACCCCTGGGCCACCCCCCTGGCTTTGTCTATGATTTTGAGATAAGATCGCGCCCTTAAGTTTTTTCATAAAAAAAAACATTTAAAGTAAACTTAAAATCCTTTTTTTCCAAAACGTAAAGGACTTGAGTCAAGTCACTTGACAGTTTTTTGGAACGTACAAGAATTGCATGACATTATTTTGACGTGGACACGTGGTCGTCATTATTATTACTTCCTTTTGTACGCCTAAATCCTAAATTAGAGAAACTGCAATTCACGACAAGGACAACGTATTGGCTATGCTCTCATTACATTTAGCATTGGTAGTATTTCAATTGGAGGGTTTGCTTTACCGCCTGTGTTATAGCATTAAGTTCATGATAACGTTAAACGAAGACCTGGGGTTGCAACTTTTAGGAAAAACTCTTAAATTTCTTACAGATTTTGCTTATAAATCATTAAAAATTTGAATTAAGGAGCTCCTGGCCCAGAACCCTTAGTCGTCAGTCAGGGGCTCTGGGGCTCCCTGGTTGTTAGTTAGAGGCCCCGGGTACCTCTGGTTGTCAGTTAGAAGCCCTGGGGCCCCCTGGTCGTTAATTAGAGGTCCTGGATCCCGCTGGTCCTCAGTTAGGGGTCCCCTGGTTGTCGGTTGAGAGCCCCCTGGTTGTCAGTCAAGGTCTCCGGGTCCCCCTGGTTGTCAGTCAAGGTCTCCGGGGCCCTCTGGTTGTTGGTTAGAGGCCCCGGGGCCTCTGGTTGTCAGTTAGGGGCCCTGAGGCCCCTGTTTGTCTGTTAGGGGCCCCAGCCACCTGGTTGTTAGTTAGGGGCCCCGGTTTCCCTGGTTGTTAGTTAGGGGCCCCCTGATCGTTATTTAGGGGCCCTTGGGCCACTGGTTGTCAGTTAGGAGCCCCGGGCCCCTGGTTTTCGGTTAGGGGCCCGGGGCCCCCTGGTTATTAGTTAAGGGTCCTGGGGCCCCCTGGCTGTTAGTTAGGGGCCCCAGGGCTCCTGGTTGTTAGTTAGGGGCCCTTGGGCCCCCTGGTCGTGAGTTAGGGGCCCTCAGGGCCCCCTGGTTATCAGTTAGGTGCCCCGGGCCCCCTAGTTGTTGATTTGGGCCCCATAGTTGTTAGTGTGGGGCCCCCTGGTTGTTAGTTGGGGGCCCCGGGGCTCCCTCATCATCATTAATGTTATTGTTAATCACTCTTATGTACGTAATTGCGGAAACAAAACTGCAACTAAACAGCGCTAGCCTACGTTGTCGTAATTTTTGTCATAGGTGGTATTTTAATTGGGGGGGGGGGCCGGGCCCCCTGGCTACGCCTATGCTTGGGACATCTCTTCATTACCTCAAATAGTTCTCATTTCTTCATTGAAACCGATTTTGAGCAGTATCTCTTTACCGAAAATGCAATACCTACAGTTTGATAAATTGCTGTAAACTTGCAGCAGGTCCGACACCACGGGGGCATTCCGGGGCCGTACCCCCAAATCACTGCTTGAGCCCCCCAAACGAGAATTATGCCCCCCAAGCGAGGATTGTGCTCCAAAGAAAGTTAGAGGCTCAGTGCCACTGGCGTGCAGTTTGAGGCCTGAGACTCCCAAGATACTGGTTACCACCCCAAAATTCGTGAGAAAGAACCGTTTTTTTGCAGATTGTGTAATAAGACCTTTTTTTTTGTCTTTACCCCAGATTTCGTGGAATTTTGCATTGAATAACTTTATTTTTTGGTCCACAATCTCGGATTTGAAGTATTAAATTTTTTGTGGCCCTCCCCCCAAAAAAAATTTGTTTATGCCCTCCCCAATCACGCTATCCTAGCGCCAGGCCTAACTTGCAGTTCGTAAAGCGGTTTTTCGCGATATTCCCCCAAAATGCTGGCATTTAGTAGGACCGCAGTATAGCTCGTGCACCGCAAGAAGGGCAGTAAATATATTAAAATAGATTAATTCATATTAAAATAAATTTTGCTACAACTGTGAACAGTAATACTGAGAATTAAATTTATATTGCGCTGAGAATTGAACTAATAAATCGAACCATGTAATCAAGGATGGCAGTAAGGTACGGTACGTTCAGAATTTGCGTACTACGTACCTCGCACCTTGAACCCTACCGTACCAGCGTACCGTACTTCCTTTCAATTTTTGAAGCGTACCGTACCAACATACCGTACCCGTACCATTCCAAAAAAGGCGTACCGTGCCAGCGTACCGCACTTCCCAGCAAAAACTGTAGTGTATCGTACCGTACTTACGTACCGTACTGTACTGCCATTCCTGCTTTTAACTACTCGCAACATTAACTGACTTTGAAATCACTGGCCTATAAATCAACGATCTCAATTCACACATTTAGCGTCGGCTTCAGCTGTCGTTTGCCTCTGCATACAAAAACCCGTTGCAATGTGCGAAAAGTCGGGGATTTTTAACTGAAACAGCGTATTAACGTACCGTACCTGTACCATTCCAAAAAAGGCGTACCGTACCAGCGCACCGTACTTCTTAGCAAAAATTGAGGCGTACCGTACCGTACCAACGTACCGTACCGTACTGCCATTCTTGCAGGTAATAAATAAGTTTGAAAGATAATTTAGTTATGGAGTTATACTTGTCGAAAAAACACGTGTAACGTAAATCGCATTGTGAATCATTTACTTAACATGTATCTACATAGCAGCGAATAGTATGTTGCCCGCGTTATAGAATATGTCATTACTCAAAGGTGGGCAAGTTAATGCAAAACGTTAGCTTCGTTAACCACTAGTCCGTTAACAAACTTCACACCTCCGTTAACGTTAATCCGTTATTTTCAGCTTTAATTAGCGGAAGTTAATAAAGTCTGTTAACCCGATAACAATTTGCGTGTCACTTACATTTCGTTTTATTCACTCGCTTCTAGAACACGCATTGACGCTGTTGAGCTGATTGTAAGGAAATATTTATTGCTATGGTGGTCTTTTTGTGTTTTGAAAGATACATTTTACAGTCTAATCTAATTTCAAGATAAAAACAAGTTCAAATGCACAACGAAGCTGCAAGATATTAACGATGAAAACCTTAACGGAAGTTAAAAGAACTTGACGGAAGTTACTTTAGTCCGTTAACAGCACTTAAAGGAAGTTAATTTAGTCCGTTACCATGAAAAAACTTTTTAATGGATTAACGAGTTAATGAAAAAGTTAGCTTCGTTATTAACGGATTAACGATTAACGGACTTGTGCCCACCTATGTCATTACTGCGTACGTATCTCCTCCGAGTTCATAAACACCAGTTCTTGAACTGCTTGACAGGGGCGTCGCCAGCTTCGCGAGATCCGGGGGGCAAAATTAAAATCAGGGGGTAAAGCTTTTTCATTATTCCTGAATTGGATTGAGGTGAAGTTTCAGTGAAAATCAGGTGATCTCCAAAAAATAAATAAATAAATAAAAAAGGTCTTCGTCGAAATCCGAAGGCTTTTTCCGGCCGAAATCACAAATTTTAACGTTTTTTTCCGGCCAAAATCAGGTGATCTCCAAAAAAAAAAGATCCTCGCCGAAATCACAAATTTTGACGTTTTTTCCAGCCAAAAACAACAACCCAAAACATACCGCGGGGGTGCAAAAACGAAAATCGGGGGATCATTGCCCCCCTGCCCCCCCGCTGGCGACGCCCCTGCCGCTTGATCTTTTTGATCAAAGTTGGATGAAATCACCGCAGGGATGTTAATCACCTACCATTTCTACAAAATTCCCAGAAATGTTTGTAACTCGATCGATTTATGAATTTTCCCGGTTCTTATACTCTGAAGTAGTTAAGGTTTTTATCACACTCTCAACCTTCAACCACTAAAATAATAAATTCCTCGTGTAGCGGCGAGGAATTTATTATTTTAGTGGTTGAAGGCTGAGAGTGTGATAAAGACCTTGACTACTTCAGAGCTATAAGAACCGGGACAGAAGTGCATCGAAGCTGCATACTGTATGTCACCGTGTTAAAATCTTACTTTATTTAAGTAATTTAAACTATTTCTTATTGCCTTTTATTTCTGTAGAAAATGCAACAAGGAATTTAACTTCCTAGTGTAACTTTCAAGGGTAACTTCTTAAAGCAGTTCCTAAAGCTTGTTTTAACTCCTAAAGTTCCTAAATTTTGAAATGCTTGTTCTTATGAAAAGAGCACGCCAACAACCAATTGATTTTTGCTTTGCTTACTTGTTCACCGTTTAAGCCTGCTAATGCCGATTGTAACCTGTTCCAACAGCTTAAAAGCTTGAATTGTAACTTTCGCAAATAAAGTTGAAATTTGGCTATTGGGTACCGTGTTTGAATGTCATCGTTCTTTTTGCGAGATATTTTCTAAAGTAGCGGCAGCAGCCGCTGTTTTGTATGCAAATAGCGGCAGCGGCGCTACTTATTTAGGTAGCGACAAGCGGCAGCGCCGCTGCTTTTTTTGCCAAATAGCTACTTTTCAAGGCAGCGGCGCTACTTTTCAAGTAGCGGGTGCCCAGCTCTGCTTATTTGTGGTTCTAACTAACGCCTTATAAATTAATGGTAAAATTGTTTTTCCACAAAAGTAAAACTGCTGTTTGATTAGATGGTAACTCTAATCTCTAACTACATTCGCACAATCCTGAAACAATATTGTATGACCTTGTCGCGTACCCATTTTGATTAGGCAAATGCTACGTTTGCTGCTGAACAATCATAATATTATTAGTGCGATTGTATTAAGCATCCAAAAAACAGCCTCTGAAGCCAACAGAGCATTCACCAATATTTGCGACTTGAATGTTCGCAACCAACACACTATAAACTGTAATAATAAGTCAATTAAGATGTTTTTTGACGTTTGCAGGCCAGAGTTTTAATATTTTAATCGTTTTGCGTGCTTCTGGCCTAAAGGCTACCAGCTCGGAAGCCTAGGGAAGAGCCACCAGAACGGTGACTACTTAAAAGGAGCAATGCGAAAAATTGTCTTCCCACAGGAATCGAACCTGCAGCCTTTGGATTACCGGTCCACTGCTCTACCACTTGAGCTAGAGAAGACGCCTCCTCGCATGCTTAATTTTGGCTATTTAAACCCAGCAACTTGCTTGTAGTATGATTGTAATAATAAGTCAATTAAGATGTTTTTTGACGTTTGCAGGCCAGAGTTTTAATATTTTAATCGTTTTGCGTGCTTCTGGCCTAAAGGCTACCAGCTCGGAAGCCTAGGGAAGAGCCACCAGAACGGTGACTACTTAAAAGAAGCAATGCGAAAAATTGTCTTCCCACAGGAATCGAACCTGCAGCCTTTGGATTACCGGTCCACTGCTCTACCACTTGAGCTAGAGAAGACGCCTCCTCGCATGCTTAATTTTGGCTATTTAAACCCAGCAACTTGCTTGTAGTATGATTGTAATAATAAGTCAATTAAGATGTTAACATCATGATAATAAGTCAATTAACATCTTAATTGACTTATTATTACAATCATACTACAAGCAAGTTGCTGGGTTTAAATAGCCAAAATTAAGCATGCGAGGAGGCGTCTTCTCTAGCTCAAGTGGTAGAGCAGTGGACCGGTAATCCAAAGGCTGCAGGTTCGATTCCTGTGGGAAGACAATTTTTCGCATTGCTTCTTTTAAGTAGTCACCGTTCTGGTGGCTCTTCCCTAGGCTTCCGAGCTGGTAGCCTTTAGGCCAGAAGCACGCAAAACGATTAAAAAAAAAAAAAAAACACAGTCTAAACTGTTGGGCAAAATTTTACTCAAGATTGTTCGATATGATATCCTTAATAGCCACACATCTGAAAAGCACTGCTACCACTCTCTTATCCTGCATTGTTTGAACGAGAAGACCACAAGAGGTTGGTTATTGGGCTGATTAAATGGTTTGTAAAAACATTATATTAAGTATACCACAGATAAAACATTGAAAACCGTTCAGTCTGTTTCACCCTAAGTTGTAATCGTTCTAGGAGTTAACCTCTAAAGATCTCGCTGAGTTATAAGAGTGAAGCAGTAAGGTTTTTAATGCTTTTGTCTATGATGTGCTAAATACAGTGTGGGCCATAACTCATACACCAAAGCATTTCAAACTGTAAGTTTTGATGAACGAACTGATTTAACTGAATCGTACATGCACTGCTTCACTGCTCTACAAAAGAACATGTACGTTATACCCTCAGAAAGTGCACAAAATACATGTTTCTTTCTAGATTCGACATTGTTTTATATCACACTCCACGCGATTCTTTGGTGTGCGACTTATGGCCAACCATGCAAATGAGAGAGCTCTAACTACTACTGTTATTGAGTCCGTCTAAAGCTTGATTGGTGCAAGAAGATGAATGCCCTAAACCAAAACCGTATCCTGCATACGTGATTATGTTGGCAGCGTGGCCGAATGGGGAAAGGCGACGTGTTTACGACGACCCTGATCGCATGATCTCATTTCAACCCGCACCCTGGTCACGCTGCTGGTCCTTAGATAAGATGCTTTACGATTATTATTTCTGCTTGGTGGCTTCGAACAAGCAGAAAATTCAGTGGACTAGAATTTGAAGAAATCCACAGGAACATTGGGAGCTCCTAAGCAGGTTCGGATTCCTCCGACCACGCAGTAGTCAATGCAATCAAAAGTGTTCGGATTGTCCAACAGTTAGCGTCTGACGCTGTCCGGTTGCAGGAGGATAAATATGCGCAACAACAACAGCATAGACGAGATATATCTGGCCAGCTCTGTTGGCGGGAACAACCAAGGTTAAAATTTAAGCATTATTAGTTACCTAAAGAACGGTTAGACTAGATGCGAAACTTTCTAACAATTCGCTACGAATCATTCAAACTTTCCACTTTTTATTATTTACATTATTTTGAAAAATCAAAAAGTCAAAACATAAGACGATCATAAAGCTGTTCTTGCTAAGAATTAGAACAACTAGCACAGATATGCTGGACGGCGAGAAAATCATGTTTGAAACTTCATCAACTGCGAGTTCTTTACTCACATTATAGCAGTTGTGATTGTAATGATAAATCATATATCTTTCCGCTTGAACTTGCCAAACATAGTTTTAATAACTTAATGTACGTATGTCATCGCTTGGACTTGAAGAGGGACGTTAGATGAGTTTCTAGGTAGAAATCTGTGTTTTTCTCATTTTATGTAGTGGTTTGTCGGACAGTATAATTGATGTTAGAAAGCAGTCAAGATAGCATAAGCACCTTCACATATTTTAGGCCGAAATCACACGATCAAGTTTTTAGCACAATTTTCTGCATTAATCGTGTGAAAGGTCGCGCAAGTTTACAATTCACTATTGCGGGCACCTGCCGACAATTTTATTGCGCAGCCAGGTGAGAAGGAAAATTAGGGTCCAGAAAGTCTTGCTGGATTCTTGCGGGGATATAGAACCGAGCTCTATTTCGCCAGCAAGTTTTTTAAAAGCCGCCGTTCTCAACGATGAAAACTAAGCTTTTAGCCGTGATTTTGAAAATATTTAGCCGCAGAATACAACAAAATATCGCCGAAGTCAACGCAAAAAACGAATGCGTCACAATTATCAAGCAAAACTCTTCTAAAAATTTTACGCTTTTGATTTGATCGACCATGACGTATTATAAAATTGTGCCTGCTCTTTTCTCATTTTTCTTAGAAGACTTAAATGCGTTGCCTGCTGTTTCGTTTAGGATCGCATTTCGATTACCCAATTCTTCCTATTCAAAGTTGTGTTTAGCCTTTTCCAAATTCATTCTGAAAAGTTATTAACCAGGACTGCAGCAGTATAGGTATCAACATGCCGTCGTGGTCAACTCATGAAATTGAACTTTTAATTAGAGAAATCGAAGAAATGCTGTGCTTTTGGAACATGTTTAATCCCGAGTACAGAGATAGAATAAAGTAATCAGATGCTTGGAAGGAAGTTATGGAAGTTTTAGATCGAGATCAAATGGAGATAAACTTTTGCTCACTATTTAGTAATAATTAAATTTTAATAAGTATTCAATGTGTGATGTGGTTTTAATCAAGATGTTAAAAATTTCCTTCTGATCGGAAAAAAGTTTCCTGTCCAGTTTTCGCTAGTGCTGAATTTGCGATAATTTAAATATTTTTTTTGGTTAAAATTTGACATGTACACTGGCAAAAGAGCCTTTTTGCGTGCAGTTAAGATAATTTTCAGTAGATAATTTTTAGCTACTTCACGCTGATTTTATTACAAACCAAACAAAAATGCTTTTATTCTTATTTGAAAATAATAAAGTTTTAAGTTACCCCGACATCCAATTATTGAGCCCTCTGAAACCAAAAGTAGCCTACCGTAAGAACAGAGGTGGTCAGTAACGAAGTAGTTCTACTTAAGTAGACTACTTAAGTAGTATTTTCGGTAACGAGCGACTTACTTAAGTATTTTTCATTTCTGATACTTCTACTTTTACTTCAAGTAAAATCCTCTCGAAGTAACGCTACTTGAGTAGTAATGACTTTTATGTGAAGTAGAAGTAAACACCTAGCCAATCCTTTTTGATGATGATTTGACCAATGACCACGATTTGAAGTTTTTTTGTTTGTCTCATTATATCTGGCAACTCTGCTTATCGAAAACATGTTCGTACAGGACGCGAAACAGAAGTCTGGTACGCTGTGATTACAGTCTATGTACCGGTAATGAGCCGCAATTTTGAGATTTGGCAAGGTTTTCTGGAATTTCTTTGTTTTAGGTGGGTGCAGTATTATTGTGTACTTCATTGTTTGTTTGCTTTTTTACACTATCAAGCAGTGAATATCAATTGCAAAGTTTTTGGCGTAACTCGACTTGGAGTCCAGCCCTAATCTACCGCTCTAGAGGCATGCGAGCTATACAATTAGCCATCCGAGCAGAGTAATGTATTGTTTAGATCAGTGCTCCTCAACCTTTTTTTACGTGGTATACCTTTTGCGATTTTCGAAAACTTTGTATACTCCACAAAAAATTCCAGCCCGTGTAAGCGGTGTAGACTTTTTTGTAGGTCCGATTTTTCATTCTTAGATTTGGGCGAAATTGGACCGAATCTAGCCCGAATGTAAGTGGAGACCATTTTCTTTTTTTTTTTTGGAGATCGCAGTTTTGTTTCGTATACCCTCTGTATACCGAGTACCATAATTACCGTTTCGCATACGAATTGGTATATCGTATACCCCGTTGAAGATTTGTACGAATTAGATGTTACGAATCTGTGGTGACCTGCTGATTGGCTTACTTCATATTGTACATAGCAGGTTTAATCCAATAAAAATTTAAATGGATTGTTGAACTCGACCGTTAGGTAGTGTACATTATTCCACCTAACAACGTGTACAATAAGTGCGTATCGAGTTTGTTTTACTGTACAGTACTACGAAACTTATTGAATAGTTACGCCGATTCATTTACAGGTCATCTAGGGTAGTGTGTTTTTGCGTTGCATCAAATACCAGGTGTTGACTCAGTCTCACTAAACAAGAAAACATACCGAACCCTGATTAGCATGGTACAGTAGACAAACTAGACATGCGCATTACTCCTGGTTTATACGAAAAAGATTAGCGGTTAACGGCGTTGCGTTTGCTGTGGCCCGTCTGGGGTTCAATTCCCTAGCCGGTTAACGAACACTGATCGTAAGCGTCACAACAGCAAACCTTCGAAGAATAAACAAACACGTGAAATTCGAAATTACTTTCTACTTTCATTACTTAAGTAGAATTAATTTTGACTACTTTCTTACTTTTACTTAAGTGGAAATGCTTCGCCATACTTCTACTTTTACTTGAAAGGCATTTTTGAGTAAGTAACAATACTTCTACTTAAGTAGATTTTTCGACTACTTTGTCCACCTCTGCGTAAGAACATACCTGGTTTATCATTACTTGATCAATCATGCAATGTTATGCAAATTTTATTGGTGATAGATAACTTGGCATAACGCTAAAGAGTTTCACACAAGCAAAGGTTTTTGACATTTTCCATTTATTTATTTTATTCCATTGCAGGTCGAAAAAAAATACGTAGTCTGCGCACGCAATTTGCGGCAGAACTCAAATTGCTATTTATTACTATAGCTGCAGCGTTTCGCTTTTGTGAACGTGCTAGTATCATTTTGGTGTACAAGAAATAATGAATCGATAAAGCGCATAATGTTACTGTTGCCGTGGCAAATTTCAAAGAAATTCTTTAACAACTGCGTTAATGCATTTACAGAGAAAAAAATACGTGTGATAGCTTCAGCAATTTGTTTGCTGTAAAACCCAGTCGCTTCCGTCTGTCAAGTAGCAGAACACGAAAATTGCGTCCAGGTGTGATAGCTCAAAAAACATTGATGCAAGATAATAGTGCAAAAAACTTGATCGTGCGATTCCGGCCTTAGTCCAAATAGTGAAAAAACAGAAAATGTTTTTGTTAATAGATTTACACAACAAACTTTACAAATTGGTTTAGACTGGGTTTAATATGTAATTTGTCCAATATTAAATCAAAAAAAGCTAAGATACCAGGTATTTTGACTGTAAAAATTAATGCTAAAGTGGGCAAAAAATCAATATTTTTTGACGAAAATTCAAAATTTCAAATTGCATGCCCTCCTCTCCCTGTGAACCGAATGAGCTGAAATTTGGTATGTGGGGTTTGTATCACCAACCTAAGAATTTTCGGGGGTGATGGGTTAAATTTGAAAAAAAAAGTTTGTTTTGAACAACCCTAGTGAGCATACAGCAATATATATTAGGGTTTGCACAGAGCTGGACAGCGCTGTTTCGAGCTTTTAGCTTTCATCGGCAGCCCTCAGCTTTTCCAACAAAGTTATTCCCCAGCTTTTTTTTTTTGTGGATTTTTGGATGTGTGATGTTTGGAAATTGTTGGAGGGTTGTGGAAGTAGTTTAGAGAGCTGGGGACACTTTTTCAAACATCCAAAGCTGCTCTGAGTTAAGTAAGTTTCACCAGCTAACTCAAGCACCAAGACCGCGTAACCGCGTCCTAAGCACTATAAGCGCCAGTGGTGATTATGCTCTGCAAACACCTACAAAGCATTTGCAGTGGCACTGACTCCCCAGCTTTTTTTTTTGTGTGGATTTTTGGAAATGTGTGGAGTTTGTGGGATTGTAGTGGGAGTAGTTTTGAGAGCTGCAGACACTTTTTCAAGCATCCACAGCCGCTCTGAGTGAAGGTATTACCCAGCTGGACAAGACTCTTGGCCGAACTGGACAAGACTCTTGGCCGAACTGGACAAGACTCTTGGCCGAACTGGACAAGACTCTTGGCGGAACTACTCACCAGCTGTGTTTTTTTTTTTATTACAAAATTACGAGAAACAAACAGAACACAACATGTCACAACTGTTTTCAATTTTAATCTTTTTATTCCTTAAATGAAGGTATTCCCCAGCTGGACAAGACTCTTGGCCGAACTGGACAAACTTTTTTTTTCAAATTTAACCCATCACCCCCGCAAATTCTTAGGTTGGTGATACAAACCCCACATACCAAATTTCAGCTCATTCGGTTCATAGGGAGAGGAGGGTATGCAATTTGAAATTTTGAATCTTCGTCGAAAAACATGGATTTTTTGCCCATTTTAGCATTAATTTTTACAGTCAAAATACCTGGTATCTTAGCTTTTTTTGATTTAATATTGGACAAATTACATATTAGACCTAGTCTAAACCAGTTTCTAGTGTTTATTTTGTACATTTATTAACAAAAAAAATTTCCTGTTTTTTCGACATTTTGACTAAAATATGTTAAGGTGCTTATGCTATCTTGACTGCTTTCTAACATCAATACTGGCCGACAAACCACTACATAAAATGAGAAAAACACAGATTTCTACCTAGAAACTCATCTAACGTTCCTCTTCAAGTCCTGGCGATGACATACACCGAGTTATTGAAACTACGTTTGGCAAGTTCAAGCCGTAAGAAATAATGTGATTTATCATTTTATTTCATTACAATCACAACTGCTATAAAATGAGTCAACAACTAGCAGTTGATGAAGTTTTAAACATTATCTTCTCGTTGTCCAGCATTTCTGTGCTGGTTGTTTTAATCTTAGCAAGAACAGCTTTATGATCGTCCCATGTTTTGACTTTTTGATTTTTCAAGATAAAGTAAATAGTAAAAAGTGGAAACTTTGGTTATCATAGTTTATTGCGAAGTGTTAGAAAGCTTTGGGTCTAGGCTAGCCGTTCTTTTGGTAACTAATAATGCTTAAATTCTAACCTGGGTTGTTTCCGTCAATAAGCCTAGCCAGATATATCTCGTCTATGTTGCATGTTGTTGTTGTTGCGCATATTTATCCTCCTGCAATCAGACAGCGTCAGACGCTAACTGTTGGACAATCCGCACCTGCTTAAAAGCTCTCAATGTTTCTGTGGATTTCTTTGAATTCTAGTCCACTGAATTTTCCGCTTGTTCGTAGCCACCAAGCAGAGATAATAATCGTAAAGCATCTTATCCAAGGACCAACAGCGTGACCAGGGTGCGGGTTGAAATGAGATCATACGATTAGGGTCGTCGTAAAAACGACGCCTTTACCCCCTCGGCCACGCTGCCGGCATAATGTTTTCGATGCATCGACCAACCATCGCGTATGCACGATACAGTTTTGGTTTAGGGCATTCATCTTCTTGCACCAATCAAGCTTTAGACGGACTCAATAACAGTAGTAGTTAGAGCCCTCTCATATGCAAGGTTGGCCATAAGTCGCTCACCAAAGAATCACGTGGAGTGTGATGTAAAACTATGCCAAATCTAGAAGGGAACACGTATTTTGTGCACTTAGTTAGGGTATAAAGTACATAGTGAAGCATTGCATGTACGATTCAGTTAAATTAGTTAGTTCATCAAAACGCACTGTTTTGAATGCTTTGGTGTATGAGTTATGGCCAACCCTATATTTAGCACATCATAGACAAAAGCATTAAAAACCTTACTGCTTCACTCTTATAACTCAGCGAGATCTTTTGAGGTTAACTCCTAAAACGATTGTACAGCTTAGGGTGAAACCAGTGCCGTCGCTACGGGGGGCCAGGGGGGCCTTGCCCCAACCTAACGACTGCTTGTACCCCCCCATTTCCATATACTCAGAATACTTTTTTGAAGCATCACATAAACGACCTGACAACAGATAATAATGGAACAAAGACTAACAACGCTCAAAGATAATTCTCGTTTAAAGTTTTCTCGATTTCTTGCAAAATTGCTGGCCACCACCTGTTATACATAAATGTGACGCAATAATCCGTCTTGTCAACACGCCTTTACGGATGTGTCGCGGAATAGGGATGTAAGTTTTTAGAATTTTTACCGGTTCTCAGGCCCGCCGAGAGGGGGGGGCGGCGGGGGGGACAATGACCCCGGGGCCCATGGACTTCAGAGGGCCCATCAGATATTATCATAACATTGGAGTAACGATCTACTCAAACAACGTTTTCTGCAAACAGATAGGTCTTCAGTTGAGGGGCGGAGGACTGTGCATATGAATATTATTAAACTTATTGGAAATAAACCAAAAACAGTAATCAGAAGCCATTTTGCCCTATAGACCTTTTTTGTTTTGGAAAACAGTTCAAAATCCGTTAATTCAAAACATCAAAAAAAACCCAATTCATAGAAATTTTTCATCGTTTGCTGTAAAAGACTTTAGGTTGAATTAAATATAAAGAGACCCAATATTTAAGCTGTCCCAGGGTCCACATTTGGATCTCGGCGCCCTTGCCGGTACTCGTTAGTGATTATGATCTGAAACAATTATACGGGAAAACATTTCTTTAAAAGATCAACTTTTTTTATTTTTTTAGAGCACACTGAAGATTTTTTTTAGGTCGCAGTCAGTCGCGCAATCAGAGGAAGGGCCTAATGGAGCTACGGAGGCATCAGCCCCCTTTAGCCAAGTAATTTAGAAAATATAAACCAAAAAAACAAGCGTTTAAACGTGTTTTGGACTTGATCTTAAGTATTGGGGGACTCAAGAGGCTAGGCAATTTAATTTTTTCTGTGACTTCTAAATTTTAGCAATTTGCTGTAGTTATTCATCAGGCTAAAACATTTACGAAATGCCATTTAAATTGTGTTAAAATTGCTATTTTTAGCCGCAAAATCGTAAAAATCACCCAGAGGCTGGGGGCTCTGCCCCCAGGCCCCTTAGTGACGCGCTTAAGTTGCATCGGTTTCTTTGTCGCGGACTCTTAAATTAAGACCATTTTGGTGTAAAAAAAATTTGCTTTTTGTTCAAGCCCCTTCCCTCTAAGAAAATCCTAGTTTCAGTTTCTGGTCGCATTCACTCCTTCAGACAGATTTTTCAAGCGATTACACAGTCCGTATACAAAACGAGTTAATAAACGCTGCCGCGCTTATACGCAAGGATGGTAGTACGGTACGTTGGTACGGTACGGTACGCCTCAATTTTTGCTAAGAAGTACAGTATGCTAGTACGGTACGCTTTTTTGGAATGGTACTGGTACGGTACGTTGGTACGCTGTTTCAATTAAAAATCCCCGACTTTTCGCACATTGCACGGGATTTTTGTATGCAGAGACAAACGACAGCTGAAGCCGACGCTAAATGTGTGAATTGAGATCGCTGATTTATAGGCCAGTGATTTCAAAGTCAGTTAATGTTGCGAGTAGTTAAAAGCAGGAATGGCAGTACAGTACGGTACGTAAGTACGGTATTTCACAATTTATCATAAGAAGTACGGTACGCCTTTTTTGGAATGGTACGGGTACGGTACGTTGGTACGGTACGCTTCAAAAATTGAAATGAAGTACGGTACGCTGCTACGGTAGGGCTCAAGATGCGAGGTACGTAGCACGCAAATTCTGAGCATACCGTACCGTACTGCTATTCTTGCTTATACGTCTCTTTTTTCAAACATGACTACAAAATTTTTCAAAATGGCGCTTAATGTGTAACCATAAAATATCAGTTTTTATGTAAAAAAGTTCAGTCTATTTTAGTGCCCCCCCCCCCCCCCCCCCGTTTTCGGCTAGTACCCCCTCACTTCGTTTGCTCTGGCGACGGCACTAGGTGAAACAGAATGAAGGGTTTTCAATGTTTTATCTGTGGTATGCTAAGTATATGTTTTTACAGTCCATTTCATCAGCCCAATAACCAACCTCTCGTGGTCTTCTCGTTCAAGCAATGCAGGATAACAGAGTGGTAATAGTGCTTCTCAGATGTGTGGCTATCCAGGATTTTATACCGAACAATCTTAATTTGCCCAACAGTTTATAGTCTTTTGGTGGCGAACATTTCAAGTCACAAATATTGGTGAATGCTCTGTTGGATTCAGAGGCTATTTTTTGGGTGCAGAATACAATAGCGCTAATAAAATGTTCAGGAACAAATTGTTGCATTTGTCTTTTCAAAATGGGTGTGCGGCAAGGTCGTGCAATGTTATTTCAGGATCGTGCGAGTGTAGTTAGAGATTAGAGTCACCATCTAATCAAACAACAGTTTTGTTTTAGTGGAAAAACACCGTTACCACTTATTTATAAGGCGTTAGTTAGAACCACAAGAAAATAGAAAGTTGTTTGCTAAGCTGATTTTGCTATTATACAATACGGCGAAATCAGTAGCACTAAAACGACGTACAAACCAATGTTTCCTGAACTTTTGCTGAACCATATTACTGTACATAATCGGTTTACTTTGCTGAACCATATTACATAATCGGAAATAATTTAGCGTGTGGTCTTAGACTTTGCAACATTTCACTACGAATCATTCTAACTTTCACCTATTCACTATTTTACGGTATCTTGAAAAATCAAAGAGTCAAAACATGGGACGATCATTAAGTTGTTCTTGCTAAGATTAAAACAATCAGAACAGATATGCGAGAAGATAATGTTTGAAACTTCATCAACAGCTAGTGGTTGACTCACATTATTGCGGTTGTGATTGTACTGATAAATCATATTTCTTACGGCTTGAACTTGCCAAACGTAGTTTCAATTTCTCGGCGTATGTCATCACCTGAACTTGAAGAGATACGTTAGATGAGTTTCTAGGTAGAAATTTGTTGTTTTTCTCATTTTATGTAGTGGTTTGTTGGACAGTATCGGTGTTAGAAAGCAGTCAAGATAGCATGAGCACCTTAACATATTTTGCCAATATGGCGAAAAAACAGGAAATTTTTTTTCTTTATAAAACACTAAAAACTGATTTAGACTAGGTCTAATATATGATTTGAGCAATATTAAATCTAAAAAAGCTAAGATACTAGGTATTTTGACTGAAAAGTTAATGCTAAAATGGGCAAAAAATCCATATTTTTCGACGAAAACTTAAAATTTCAAATTGCATGCCCTCCTCTCCCTGTGAACCGAATGAGCTGAAATTTGGTATGTGTGGTTTGTATCACCAACCTAAGAATTTGCGGGGGTGATAGGTTAAACTTGAAAAAAAGTTTGTTTTGAGCAACCTTAATTTATATGTTGGGTGCTGTGTATTAGCACTAAGCAGTATCTATTGAATACTATATAGTTTTCATTATTTTATTTTTATACGTGTGTTTGTTTTGTCAGCTTCTCTTGTTTCCGAAGCAACAGCGTGTGTATCAAGCAGTGTACGAATATGCTTCAATGTTCTCAGTTCGTCCACAAGTAATGAAGACGAGACCCCATGCCCAACATTGTCTAAGACGGATACTTACTTCATCCGTTGAAATAAACGCTCGTTTTCGTCGGAAATCCACCACCAGCCAACAGTAGAAATGCAACTGGAAAGTTTCGTGCGTGACGAAGATCAACATCAGAGGTGGGGTTGAGGACACAAGGCTCGAGGCCAAGGCCAAGGACACAAAAAAAATCCGAGGCCAAGGCCAGAAATGCTCGAGGCCAAGGCCAAGGACCAAGGACGCAGGCGTAAGTGTTCTCGAAAAAAAAAGGTCTCCCAAATTTTTTTTCAGGCAATCTCCAAAAAAAAGAAAAAAAGGTCTTCAAAAAAATTTTTAGGGCGATCTCAAACCAAAAAAAAACAAAGGTCTTCAAAAGATTTTTTCTGGAGATCTCCAATTGAAAAACACAAAAAAGTTTTTCGCAAACTTTCCGAGAGGTTTCGGCCGTTTTTCAACAAAATTTCAATGGTCCAAAAAATAGTGCTGTTCTCGAGCCGAGGACAGGGCATATTTCGAGGACTTGAGGCCAAGGCCAAGGGCTTCTAAATGCGTCCTCGGACTACACCTTTGGTCAACATGGACTTGATGCAGTTGCTTTTTGGCAACACAAAAACGATAGCTCGTTAAAGTATCCAGCTCTCAAGCTCTGGCAATGCGAGTACTTTACGCCCCTGCAACAAGTGCTCCCGTGGAACGAGTGTTTAGCCAGGAAAGCGTCATTGTTCGGCCACACAGAAACCGACTCTAACCGGAAAAAATTTAAGCTTCGACGTCTTTAAAATGTAATGATCATAGTTTTGATGCGTCTGATTCAATGCAATGCAAAATCATGACAATTTTAGTTCGTTTTTTTTTTTTTTTAGTAACTCAGGCACTCAGCAGAACAACGTTGAAAACTGTAATCAAATCGTAGGCATAGAAGAAAAGTCTTGGCAAATGACTGTAACTAGCAGCAGCTAGAATAACGAAGTATAATCAGCAGGGTTGTTCAAAACAAACTTTTTTTTCAAATTTAATCCATCACCCCCGAAAATTGTTAGGTTGGTGATAGAAACCCCGCATACCAAATTTCAGCCCATTCGGTTCACAGGAAGAGGAGAGCATGCAATTTGAAATTTTGAATTTTCGTCAAAAAATATGAATTTTTTGCCCACTTAAGCATTAATTTTTATAGTCAAAATACCTGGTATCTTAGCTTTTTTTGATTTAATATTGCTCAAATTACATATTACACCCAGTCTAAACCAGCAGAGGTGGAGTCGAGGACACAAGGCTCGAGGCCAAGGACACAAAAAAAATCCGAGGCCAAGGCCAAGGACAGCCTTTCCGAGGACAGACACTCTCGAGGCCAAGGACAGGAATGCTCGAGGCCAAGGCCAAGGACCAAGGACACAAGCGCAAGTGCTCTCCAAAAAAAGAAAAAAAAGGTCTTCACAAAAATTTTTCAGGCGATCTCCAAAAAAAAAAAAGGTCTTCACAAAAATTTTTCCAGCGATCTCCACTAAAAAACGTTTTCCAAAAAATTTTTCAAGCGCTCCACAAAATTGAGGCCTTGAGGCCAAGGCCAAGGACTTGACCTTCGAGGCCAAGGCCAAGGACTTCAAAATGTGTCCTCGAGGCCAAGGACGTCCTCGAGGACTCCACCTCTGTAAACCAGTATAGTGTTTGTTTTGTAAATTCATTAACAAAAACATTTTCTGTTTTTTCGCCATGTTGACGAAATATGTTAAGGTGATAATGCCATCTTGACTGCTTTTTAACACCGGTACTGCCCCACAAACCACTGCATAAAATGAGAAAAAGACCGATTTCTACCTAGAAACTCATCTAACGTCCCTCTTAAAGTTTAGGCGATGACATACACCAAGTTATTGAAACTATGTTTGGCAAGTTTAACCCGGTTTGTCATTACAATTACCACTGCTATAATGTGAGTCAACAACCAGCAGTTGATGAAGTTTCAAACATCAATTTCTCGCGGTCCAGCATTTCTGTGTTGGTTGCTCAGATTCTTATCAAGAACAATTTCATGATCGTCCCATTTTTTGACTCTGGGTTTTCAAGGCAGTGTAAAATAGTAAAGAGTTGGAATGATTCGTAGCGAAATGTCACTAAGTCCTACGTCCAAACGCTAAACTATCTAGCAATCTAACCGATTATAAACAGTAATTTGGTTCAGTGAAAATTCAGGAAACATTAGTTTTTGCGTCGTTTTAGTGTTATTGGTTTTGTGATATATTAGCAACTGGGCAACAACCTCTTATTTTGTTCTGGTTCTAACTAACCCGTTATAAATGAGTGGTAACATTGTTTTTCGACAGAAATAAAACTGTTGTTTAATTAGATGGTAACACTAACAACACTCGCCCAATCTTGAAACAATTCTACGACCTTGTCGCGTACCCAGTTTGAAAAGGAAAATGCAACATTTGTTGCTCAACTTAATATTATTCGTGCGATTGTATTGCGCATTCAAAAAGCAGCCTCTAAAGCCAACATAGCATTTACCAGAGGTGGGCAAAGCGCAATTAGAAGCACAAAGCGCAACTTCCGCAACCTCCGCAATTGCGGAAGTTGCGTTGCGCTTTAATTTTTCATTTTGAACCATTGCGGAAGTTGCGTTGCGGAATAAAGCCTTTAAAATTTGTTGCGCTTTAATTGCGTTGCGCTTTCAAAATTTTTTTCGGTTAAAAGCGCAATTCTATACATTGAACTTAATTTTGCTCTATTTCCATCGTAATATTGATAAATTTCGGGCTTGTTTAGCAAATTATTTACTGTTTTTCAGTCTGAAATTGCAAAAAACGCAGTATTTGCGTTGTGTTGTGAAATTTCGATTGCGGAAGTTAGGTTGCGCTTTAACTTGGTACGAAAATACCGTTCCGCAATTGCGGAATTGCGATGCGCTTCAACTGAATCAAAAAGTTCATTGCGGAAGTTGCGCTGCGCTTCAGAAAGCAAAAAAATTAAATTGCGCATTTTGCGCTGCGCTTTTGCTGGTTGAAAAGATCGTTGCGCTTTGTTGCGTTGCGCTTTTGATATAATGTTATTTGTGCCCACGTCTGGCATTTACTAATATTTGTGACTTGAATGTTGGCTACCAAAACTCTATAAACTGTTGGACATAATTTTACTCAAGATTATTCTGTATAATATCCTTGATAGCCACACATCTGAGAAGCACTGCTACCACTGTTATCGTGCATTTTTTGAAAACCACGAGAGGTTGGTTATTGGGCAGATTAAATGGATTGTAAAACCATACATTCAGTATACCACAAATAACACATTGAAAACGTTTCAGTCTGTTTCACCCTTAGCTGTAGTTGTTTTAGGAATTGACCTCTAAAGATCTCGCAAAGTTATAAAAGTAAAATAGTAAGGTTTTTAATGCTTTTATCTATGATGTGCTAAGTACAGGGTGCACCATTACTCGTAAACTAAAGTAATAAACTGATACATACGAGCAATGCTTCACAGCTCTAGAAAAGAACATGTACTTTATACCCCAAGGAAGTGCACTCAGTACATATCCTTTTATAGATTTGACATAGTTTTACATCATACCCCATGTTATTCTTTGGTGTGCGACTTATGGCCAATCCTGTATATGAACGAGCTCTAACTAATACTGCTTTTGAGCTCATCTCAAGCAGGTAGAGGAGGATAGATGCCCTAAACCCAAACAACACGTATCGTGTTTACGAGATGGTTGTTCCATTCATCAAACACGTAGACGGCATGTATCTGGCCAGCAATATTGGCGGGAACAACCTAGTTTTTAAGCATTTAAGAACGGTCAACCTAGAAACGAAACTTTGTAACATTTCGCTACGAATCATTCCAACTCTTTACTATTTTACACTGCCTTGAAAACCCAGAGTCAAAAAATGGGACGATCATGAAATTGTTCTTGATAAGAATCTGAGCAACCAACACAGAAATGCTGGACCGCGAGAAATTGATGTTTGAAACTTCATCAACTGCTGGTTGTTGACTCACATTATAGCAGTGGTAATTGTAATGACAAACCGGGTTAAACTTGCCAAACATAGTTTCAATAACTTGGTGTATGTCATCGCCTAAACTTTAAGAGGGACGTTAGATGAGTTTCTAGGTAGAAATCGGTCTTTTTCTCATTTTATGCAGTGGTTTGTGGGGCAGTACCGGTGTTAAAACACAGTCAAGATGGCATTATCACCTTAACATATTTCGTCAACATGGCGAAAAAACAGAAAATGTTTTTGTTAATGAATTTACAAAACAAATATTATACTGGTTTAGACTAGGTCTACTATGTAATTTGAGCAATATTAAATCAAAAAAAGCTAAGATACCAGGTATTTTTGACTATAAAAATTAATGCTTAAGTGGGCAAAAAATTCATATTTTTTGACGAAAATTCAAAATTTCAAATTGCATGCTCTCCTCTTCCTGTGAACCGACTGAGCTGAAATTTGGTATGTGGGGTTTCTATCACCAACCTAACAATTTTCGGGGATGATGGATTAAATTTGAAAAAAAGTTTGTTTTGAACAACTCTAATCAGCCCCTTAACTTTGAACTTAGTTTATCTGGAAAAAAGTTTGCAATTACTTGGGAACAACTTTTAATAGTGCTATAAGCACATTTTGATGCTTTTAACATTATGAAACGGTAATCGGTTAGTATAATTGCGCAGGTAACTAATTTGTTTTGAAATATAACAGTAATTATGTGAGTAACTTGTCAGAAAATTGTCGCCCGTAGTTGTGCGCCTCTCAACATCCCACACTCTGAAAAAAAGTATTTGTTTGCTTTTGCGACAAATTTTGAGCTGTTACAACTTAAAAACTTCTTTTGTTAAACTTGTAAAAGTACTCGAACTTTTTTTTACGGTACTTGTACTTGGAAGTTGAGTACTCGACTCCATCACTGGAAAGCACCGGTACCACGGTACTAATGTTGGCAAAGTACCGAGCACAGCGGTACTTTGCAAAGTACCGTTCCCACCTGTGTTTTAGGTACTATCCGCACCATAGCGTGTTTTGATTTGAAACAATACCTCAGGTTAAAATCTACTTGGTTTATTTCGAGTTTGCACGGAGTCCAAAGAAAAACATCTAAAATTGAATCGAGAGTCAACGATTGCAAGAAAAATCGAAAATAACAAACAAAATTTGGAAGGCGTTTTAAAATTATAGCAACATCTTACCAAAGTAGTATTATGGCTGTAAGCTGTTAAGATGGCGTAGTAAATACCACCATAATATTCCACCATACCAAGCGGACCAAAAGTGAAAAAAATGTTGCGCTAAATAAAACACATTTCGTTGAAACATCACAATCGTAATACTAAAATTCATAAGCACGATTTCACATCTCATAAACTTCATTTGAGTAATAAGTTAGAATGGTGCAAGCAAAACTTTCACTAAAACAACCACGACAAAAAGGGCGAAGCAAAAATTATACTTTACTGTTGGGTAAAACTCGTTCCGCAAGAAAACAACTTTAAGGAATTTATATTAACAAGAGCGACCGAAATTCTCCATGGCCAGATAGTTTGGTACCATCTGCTAAAAACTGTTTAAAATGACCGCTCTAACGTAAACCTACGCCATAAACGCCAATTACTAACAAGCCTTTTGTAAAATTCCAACCTAAAACGATTGATCACAATTCACACAACTTACAAAACGCATTCAATTCCACCAAAATCATTCAAAAATTCTTAACAGTACCTGGCCGTTTCAAGAGTTGCTTTGAAAGGAAAACCTTTCCGATGCATAGTATGCTCTTAGCCCTTAATGCCGAGGTGACTCAAAACCCTTTCTTCCTTAAGATAAACCGACCTAACGATCAACCGACGGATCCCATCAAAGGCCTCTCAGAAAGAAGGTAATGCAGGTCTGAAAACAAAGCTGAATGCTAAAGATTGATATGAGAATAAGAATTTTGGAGATTTCCGCCGACTTTTGTAGCTGAGGAGTAACTGTTCAATGATGTGTTAGATCGGCCGAACAAGCCTGGGTCCGACTCACTACGTAATATTCTTGGAAGTGCATTGTAGATGTCATCGAGTGACTTAAAAATCTGGAAAAACCAAAAATAATGAAGAATTAAATGCAGTCAAATGATAATCCTCAAATGGTAAATTTAAGAGGGTGAAGTTTATTACCGGAAATATTGAGTAAGAATGAAGAAAATTCATTTGCACGTATTTCATTTTGATCAAAATAAATGAGAAACTCCTGCAGATAGAATTTTTCGGCAGCGTAGAACTTGCACAAATCGAAGCACTCTAGTTAATTCGGGCTACCACCTGCAGTACTGTTCGGTTTAGGGTGTTGCAGTTACCCCGACCTCTTCCCATTTTTTACCTTCTTCAAAATAGGAGGTTGCCAGAAAAAATTAAAAATGCAAAGTTTGAGAAAAAAAACTTGAGGTTTAAGGGTCGCACAGATACCTTTTTTACCCATGATTTGGTATTTGTTTTATTTTGTGCCGCTAGATGGTGCAATGTGAAATCATTGTTACTAAGGCGTAATTGCAAAATTGAACATTCACTTTTGGTCTTATACCTTCAAAAAAACTTCAGTACAACTTCTAAAACTGTTTACATTTATGTATCTTGTTTTTTTTTTTTCAGAATTAATAGCGGTCAAAATTGATCATATTTATGTGCGGAGAAACTATCACAGAAACTCTATTTGAGTTAGACCTGCAGTATCTATTTTGGTTGGCTGCGTAAAACAGAGTGAAACATAGCCTACAACGTTACTTTCTTAAAGAATGACGGTGCAGACTATGCTTTAGGCCTATTTATTGAAATCCATTAAACTGCTGTTTTAATTTAAGTATAGTTAGAGCAGCAGCTTACTAAATCCGTATTTGTTATGTTTTGCTGTGTAAGATGCGGAGTTTAGTGCAATCTACTTGGTACAAGCTCTATAAAACATGAACATTAGTAAATCTACTACCAATATACTATTACTAGATCTGTAAATTCTCACAGTTGGCTGCCAGAAACTATTTCTAGACCTGATGACAATGCTATTGAAAGCACAAGTTTTCCCGCTACGAAACTGGAATTCCTACAATTCGTCAATCAAAAATAATTGAGGGAGTAAAGATGCTGGTAGATGAAATGAAAAATTTGTACAAATGCAACTTTAACAGAACAAACAGTAGAAAATCATACAAAACTATTGAAAACTTCAAGGAAAATTTTCTCTCTCCGCATTGCCCTATTTCCTGTGAGGGTTGCGGGGGCAGCAGCTCGATATAAGCTACCACACTTCACGGTTTTCCATCACTCCTATCATTTCACTTGGGTGAAGTCCCAAACAATTCCACCCAAGATCCTCAATGTAATATTGATTCATCTACAGTAGTTCTGCGTCGTCCAACTGTTTTTTTTCCATTTACTTTGGCAAGTGAAGCTTGTTTGGAAGTTTTTCCTGATGCATTCTGCTTACATGGCCAAACCATCTAAGCTGAGATCCTTTAATTTGGAGAAGTAGCAGCTCAAGAGATTTTCGAATCTTAAAAGATGTGCATTGTGCACCTAGTCAATGATGTAACTCGTTTCATTTTTTGGAGAAACCTCATTTTAGACTTGCACTTGCAATCGCACCCTTTCAATCATTACCGAATTTTAATGACCATACAGAGATAGAGTAGGTAAGGCAGGACAAAGACTGTTTCGAAAATTGAGAGCTCTGCTTCATTTTTGACAATTTTCGTCTCACAACTACTGAATCGTCTCTTAACTACTGAATAGTGTAAAGCTTTCATTATTGAAATTGTCTTGCCAATAAGGATGCCCAGTTCTTTGTTTTGCCTTCCGTCACTCGTGAATGCAACTCCAAGATACTTAAACTTGTATACTTGTTTCTGTGTCGCTCCATTCAGTTGCAACAAGCGCTAATTAGTGTTTCTTGAAACATGAAGCATATCAGTTTTTGACCGTACTTATTTTTATTTCTGAAGTGTCATAAGCAGCTGCAAACCTACGTAATGTGCACTGAAAGCCAGATTCTGTAGCAGCATAATCAAATGATCAGCACGTAGCAGGCACCTAATTTTTCAATTTCCTATCGTGGCAAACCCATCAGCTTGGTTGCATTTGTCGATCCAATTCATGTAAACAATGAAGAAGAAAACAAACAAATCGCATTCTTGCCGCAGTTCAATGCCTACTCGGAAAGCTTTGATTGCCTGCCATTTACTCAACCACGAAAATCCAGTCGGAACCATACAATGACTTAATGGCATGTAACAACTGACCACCAACGCCATTCTTCTCCAGAACCCTTCAAAGATAGAAACGCAATCATATTATACGTTTTCGAGATCGACAAAGCATGCAACAAGATCTTTGCCATAATTCCAAGATTTCTTAAACATTGAAAAAAAATTGAACAAAACAATGAAACTTTGGTCATCAAACCACATCAAACCAACAGCTTAACATGATAGCAAAATGAAGAAAAACATTTTGGCGAAGCACGATGTCTGATTAAAAAACCAGTATCGAAAATATGGGAAAAACTTTGGCTGTTAAAGAAAAGAAATGGAAATCATAACAGCTTATTAATAAGATGTTTTTGTTAACACAGCTTTCTAGAATAAAAAAAAAAGACTGACATTGGGTAAATAACAACAATGAGCACTTTTCAGATTAAAATCAGGGCCGGATGTGAAATTAATTATTATATTGGAAAAACATGCAATAAGTTGGTATTAATTATGCTTGTGGCAGTAGGTCTATAATGCAACTTTTGATAACTTTGATTTAAAAAGTTCTCTTGTTGGCTATGTACTAAACAACGACTCCCATAAACAGTAGAAAAGATCAAAAGGGATCACAGGTTCGACTTATAGTCCAAAAACATTCAAAATGAAAAAAACATTTTTTTTAAATTGCCAAAAGTTTGATGTCACTGTGCAAACCCCTAAACATTGACAATTTTTTACGAAACTTGACCAAAAGAATTTTTGTGCGAAGCCTCCAACTTGAGCTAAGGTAGAAGTTGCCACGATAAAATTTTCAAATTTATGGGGCGGCTGCAACACCCTAGTGTACATGATGACATAAAAGGGTGAAGGTTAGAATTGGCATTGGCCGTAGCGTAAGAGGCTAAGTCCAGGCCAAAAATGTACACGTTAAATCGTTGAAAACAGAACGAATACTCCGGCCGTGAAACGTACAAAAACCTTTTGTTTTGTTTTTCATTCTCAACCTATTTACGGCCGAAAACTTAGACCCTGAGCCGCTGATACCAGACTCTAGAAATCGAAACAAGATACATAGTCCTGGAGCAAAACGGTGATGATGTGATCATTTTCATCGGCTTTTCACGAGCCCCGTCCATTGGCCGGCTCCATTTTAATTTAATTCACCATGTTGCCTGACCAGGAGACAGCGAAGAGACCTTTCGGTCTTGTCACGCTGCCACCTGCCCACTTTTCTACCACACACTGTGAAAGCTTAGCACTGTCCCTTTTAATTGCTGAACGTCAAGCATGGAAGCTGTGAATACAAATTTTTAGTTTTGGTTTGATCCGACCGGGAATTGAACCCAGGTCTACCGTTTCAGTGGCAGACGTTCCATCCACTCGACCACTGATCGTTTTAAATTCTTCTGAAATAAAACTAAGTAAGATACTATCAGCTGGAAATCACTTACTTTTGGAAAAAGAGGTCTTTGATCTCGATCTTTGTGAATGCAAGACTTTATCAATCTGCGACATGCGCCGGGGGTGTCTGGTCGGATATACTCAAAGTTTGGGGTAAGATAACCACGACCCACTTGAAATAAAATCTGCACAAAAAAGATCAAAAGACAATATTTAACTGCCGAATGCTCGAGATCGAAGATATTTTCTGAAGTTTATTCAAAAATGCATAACCAATGAATCATTTTCGAGAATAATCCAACGACTTTCTGTAGCAGTTTTTGGCAATTACAGTTTTTCAATTATGAAAATTGCAGCGGCGATAGCCCAGTAGTAAAGAATCGGACTAGCGATCGAAAGGTTGCTGACACCCAGTTCGATTTCCCATCTGACAATGCGTTGTTGGGAAAGACATCTTACGCTTATTTTTCATGGGGGCCAAGCAGTCTACTCAGGGCCTCCGAGAGGGGGGGGCAGGGGGGGGGACAATGACCCCGGGGCCCATGAGCTCGAGAGGGGCCCATCCAAATTGCACTGAGTAATAAAAGGGCCATTGAAATCAGAAGGGTAGACCTAACAGTCGAAATTTCGGTGAAGACCTTTTTTTTTGGAGATCACTTGATTTCGGCCGGAAAAACAGTCGAAATTTCGGTGAAGCCCTTTTATTTTTTTGGAGATCGCTTGATTTCGGCCGGAAAAACAGTCGAAATTTCGGTGAAGACCTTTTTTTTGGAGATCACATCATCTCTGGGACCAAACAGCAGCATTTTCCCCGTCTGTTTTGGACATCACATCATATTTGAGCTCGAGAGGGGGCCCATCCATGTTTGAGCTGTCCCCGGGCCCACGTTCGGCTGTCGGCGCCCCTGAGTCTACTAGTAGTGGCAGCCTGACGAAAAACTTGCAAATAGAATCCAAAAAAGGCTCTGCGTGGTTAGACAGACGCAGAGTGTTCTATGCAATTTGCCAGTTTATTCGCGTAAAAACTACTACCTTTTAGCTATCACTGAAAACTTGTTTTACAATTTACAGCGACCTATTCTACCGGATTCATCCGCAATTGTTCATTAGTAATCTGCAATTAGTCGGTCTTTGTAAACAATTTTTAAGTGTCGATGTGTTTTTCCTTACATCGGGAGGAATATTGTTCCAAATTTGACGCTTTTTTATTTGATAAAACGTTGCATTCGGGAGATTTTGTAAAATGGAATGCGAGGGTTGCAACCAGTCAATTGTAGCCGGTGTCTATATTGTGCGGACTTGATCTAGACCAACAAAATAATTTTTAAAATTCAAAGGACGTTTAGTGAAGTATTACTGCCCATCTACTTCTGAAAGTTGCTACGGAGATCCAACAGTACGATCCAACTATGTGAAGTTTGACTCGACTTGAAAGCTGCAGATCTTTCCGGAGTGGTAGTAGGGTAGGAAGCAGACAGGTCTTCTAACAGCACGACGAAAGAAAGTTTTCACCTCCCAGACGAAAACATTTAGCACAGTCAGTTTCGGTACCATCTTACGTCAACATCAATAAGCAAGACAATTCAACACAGCTAAGCTGAACAAGAGAAAAAAATAATTTAATTAAAAAAAATATTTACCATATCTCTGTTTCCGATATGGCTGTAAGGAAGAGTATTGGTTGTCATTTCATATAACACAATTCCAAATGCATAGACATCTGATTGAAACGTGTATGGGTTGCCGTCTTGCATCCGGATCACCTGACGATATAGATAGGTGATGTAATAATTATGCTTATAAAGTGTTACTTAAACAAGGCAAAAAATTAACGAGCATGACTGGATACATTACATAGCTTTGAAACGAAGTGATTTATTGGTCTTCAGTTTATTGAACTTTACTAACTTAAAAATGGGAGCCCAATTGCGTTAAGTGAAGATGCTAGGACAGTATATGCTCGTTGATAGTCAGATTGAGAATTTAAATATGCGGCTACGCCAGTTTCAACATTTATTTCAACTTTTTAAAGGCTTGTGGTTATTCGCTATCACAAATCAAATTTCTAGAAAAGTAATCAAAAATTGAAGCTACTGTCATTAGAGAGTCTCCTCACGAATTCAAATGATATGGATTAAGTCTGCATTTAACTATACGTGACAAGGGTCGTTACCTCTGGCGCCATCCAAAGGATCGACCCGGTTGGCTGCATGATCTGTTCTGATCCGGACCATCGCGACTTGACAGTGGCTAAACCGAAGTCTCCTATTTTCACTGTGTAATCTTCGAGTAAAAATATATCTGACAATAAGCGTTAAGAAAAATTGTCCATCTCTTCTGACATTGGAAAACCCTTCAGTCTAAAAAAAAGCTTGTCTGGGTCATTCAGCCGAAGCAGCTTGATGAAATTTAGATGCTAACCAAAAAAAAAAAAACGCACGAACCACACTGCTTCATACCAGTCTAAATTTGAGAAAAAAACTTAACTTTAAATAATGTAAAATTTACCTAATGTCTATCACTGGCGCCGACTTTGCTCGGCCAAAATACTATGATTTGCAGGAATGTTCTGAGAGCATTTAGCAAGGTCTGTGTTCTAGGTAAAAAAAAAGTAATAAAAACTCTTTGACAATATGCGTCTTGGGATATGACAGTACAGGAAAACGGCGCTAGAACTAAAAAAAAAATTGAAAACAGACGCATGATTTGAGCAAAAGCGCTCAACGAAAAAAGGATACTGTTTGACTTCATATCACGGTGGATGATATTCTTCGCATGAAGATATCTGAAATAGAAGAGAAGTTGTATTGCACAATTAAAATGTGTTTCCGGTGGAAAAACTAAACCTCGAAGCATAAGCGATTCCAATACGTCAAATTAATTGACCGGAAAAAGTTAATCTACCACTTTATGAAAACTTTGCTAAGCAGGTCAAACACAGTCCCATCTAGCTGGTAAAATTGCTCAATAATGGGGCTGGTTATTTGCTTGCTCTCGGACACAAATCTTGACCATTTTTCTTATGATATTGAGAGATATTTGCAACTACTTCTGATCGCTACTGACCAACTGAAATACATCGAATGAGAAATTTGCGTTCTACTAAAGTAGCTCTATTCGTGATTTCGCGAAAAACCTATGCGTTTCTACCACAGGGATCAGTCCTTCCAAAATTAACAATGTCAAAAGAGGAAACTCCTTTTAGATGCGCATTGATACTTCAATTTATTTACAAACATGTAGAGAATTACTTGGCAAACATGAGGTCGATTAATACATAATTTTAAGCCAGAGAAAAACTTTCAGTTGCATGCTAAAAGCAGCTGTTACGCCTAACATCAAGACCCGCCAGTTAAGCTAGCAGGACTGAAATGACAACATGGAAAAAACAGTAATTAAACCGAAATGATAACATGGGAAAACATTGATTAAAGCAAAAAATATTCACTTTTACAACAAAAAAAATTTACAACCAAATTTGATACCTCAAACTTTAGCGCGGGGGACGTTAAAGAAATACTGCTCGAAATCGGTTTTATTAAAGAAATGAGAACTACTTGATGTAATAAAGAGGTCCCCCAAATGTTTTTCCACAATCTCCCTTCTTTGCGAAAACAAAATTTAATCTTTTTGACTCCGTACCCTAGGAAATCATGCATTTCGCAATTTTGACATCACAAAACGCATGACTTGTGCAAAATTTCTCGCAAAGAAACACGATTACGGACTGGCAGCAGTGACATCAGCCTAACCAAATCCGAAAACTAGGCTAGCGCTACTATAGCACTGTAGAACTAAGTTACCAGTACTGATCGTTTTGGGCTTCAAATTTTACATCATTCATAGGCTAAAAACATCACCAAAACTGGTCTAACTTTTATACAGTAGATTATTTCACTTGTATATTGTCATTGATAAATTTGTCTGAACTGGAATCGCTGGCTAAAACAAAATCCTAGGCTATTGCCTTCCTTATCGAACGTCGCATGACTTGTGCAAAATTTCTCGCAAAGAAACACGATTACGGACTGGCAGCAGTGACATCAGCCTAACCAAATCCGAAAACTAGGCTAGCGCTACTATAGCACTGTAGAACTAAGTTACCAGTACTGATCGTTTTGGGCTTCAAATTTTACATCATTCATAGGCTAAAAACATCACCAAAACTGGTCTAACTTTTATACAGTAGATTATTTCACTTGTATATTGTCATTGATAAATTTGTCTGAACTGGAATCGCTGGCTAAAACAAAATCCTAGGCTATTGCCTTCCTTATCGAACGTCGCATGACTTGTGCAAAATTTCTCGCAAAGAAACACGATTACGGACTGGCAGCAGTGACATCAGCCTAACCAAATCCGAAAACTAGGCTAGCGCTACTATAGCACTGTAGAACTAAGTTACCAGTACTGATCGTTTTGGGCTTCAAATTTTACATCATTCATAGGCTAAAAACATCACCAAAACTGGTCTAACTTTGATACAGTAGATTATTTCACTTGTATATTGTCATTGATAAATTTGTCTGAACTGGAATCGCTGGCTAAAACAAAATCCTAGGCTATTGCCTTCCTTATCGAACGTCGCGGTTCTTAGTCAGTGGGAAATTTTGCAAAATCATGTCTTTTGTGATGTCACAAAATTGCGAAATGCAGGGTAGCCAATGGTACGGAGTGAACCGGATTAAACTGTATTTTTGCGAATAAGGGGAATTGTAGAAAAAGGATGGGTCACTTCTTTACTAGTTCTCATTTCCGTAATAAAACTGATTTTGAGCAGGACTTCTTTACCCTATCAACTTATTGCAGAGACCACTTACTCCATTCCTTGCGCAGTTTGTCTTGCAATTTCAATTGTTTTTCTCATGTCAAATTTATTGTCGATGACATGAAGATGTTTGTAAAGACTACTGCCGTCACACCATTGAGTTACAATACACAACTGTTTCTTGATGGTGTATCCCATAAACAGTAATATATTAGAATGACGAGTTTTCCTGAAAAAATAAAAAAGGCTTTATTTCACCGGAAATTTTAATCTTGTTTTTTTTATTAATTCCGACTCAAAATCTGACCCAAGCTCAATTTCTTACTCTAAAACTAAACCTAAATATTAATCCTATCTCAAATTATAATCTTTATCGCTTAAAAAAAGTAAATAAAAAATACGCGGACGGATGTTTCTCATTTTCGTTTTAACCTCTTTAACTTTAAAGTTTCGGTGAAATAGTCACCTCCTCCTTCCTCCCAAAAAGCTCACGGTTTGCCAGTAAAAACGGCAAACTTGCTCTTTTTATTGAAAGCAGTAAGCTATAGCTTTAAAAGTCATACAAAAAACCCATCTTAAACGTTTCGAACTTTGTCCCACCTAATACTTTCCATAAGTGCATTGATAGACAAATATAAATAAACAGTAAAAGCACGTCATATCGACTCGTACGCTTAGTTAATGATGATGAACCAGAGATAGCTCGAAACGTTTAAGATGAATCTGCTTTTAGTTTCGAGGCTGTAATGGTTTCAGTAAGAAATTTACAGTAATTTTCAATAAAAATCAACAAGCAAAACTTATAGCTTGACTCGGTAATACGGAAAGATCAGTACAAACTTCAGAGTTTGGTACCCACTAACCAAGATCCTGTAGTTTGATTTCCTAAAATGTACAATTGGGCAGAACATCATTATGGATACTTACAAGATTTTGACCTGTCATGGGGGTCGTAAGGTGCGTTTTCAATAAGCGCGACACAAAGCCAAACGAAAGTTGACAACCTTCGCAAATTGGTCGCTAACATCACTTGCTCAAAATCGGCCGTTTATTAACAATTTTGTCTAAGTAAATCTAGGTTCCAGTTCCTAGCATGAAAGGTCAAGCAATAAAAATAATTTCAGATTGTTTAGATGCAACTAGATTATAAGAACGTGGAAATGCAGACAACAGTTTCACTTTCGTTCATGGAAAATCTAAACGACTAATGGTGGAGACATTGTGTAAATTTGCATTTATCTTGATTTTAGTTCCGAGTGAAGGAAGATGCACAGTTCTCAAAGTTTAGATTTCGTTTCGCTTACACTTTGTCTGTTATTTATTGCTTTTTTTTTGTTCGTCTGTATCTACATTTAGTTAATACTATACCTGAACAAACCAAACCATCACAATCGAACCAAATTTTTCGTGAAATTTTTAAGCATGAACGAATAAAAATTTTTGTGATTTTGTTAGTCTGGATAATAAATATGGGTATGGACATTTTTTTTTTAAATGCGGACGAAAAACCGAAGGATATAAAAAACTGTCAAAATTAGATGAGCAATGGATCTATTAATCTACCTTCGCAGTAGAAACAAAAGAATTTCAAGCCTACGCGCACTGTTACATCAGCATACATGTCATACCTTAGAACAGCGACTTCGTTTTTGAACTCTTGTAATTGTGAAGGAGTAGGGTTTGTTACATTGAGCACCTTAACAGCAACAATACCGTGCCAGCGACATCGATAAACAATCCCGTAAGAACCCGAACCTATTTTTTCACCCCATTCAATTTCTCCCTCCGGAACCTCCCAATCTTCGTTTGAGTCTCGACGAGGGGAATGCGACTGCAAAATAAAAGTAATATTATACTAAACAGGATGGACAAAAATCATAATTTTTTCAAAAAAATCAAATTTTCCTACAGATTTTTTGGTATTACTTAACTTCTTTTTAAGGGGGAGAGGGGGCCGAGTCAATATTTCACTTAACGAAGGAGGTTTCAAATGAATTTTAAATATATTGGTTATATCAAATCTGTATCAACCAATTGTTTAATTCATAGTACTTCATTTCAAATTAGTCATCATAGTAGCATCTTATATTGCCAAAATGGGTTTGGCACATTTAGATTTGTCTCAAAATTAATAAGTTAGCTTTAGCAAAACAGCCACTGTTACGGGAAGAAAAATATGCTTTCTGACCAAAAATTCAGGGAAACTTTGCAATTTCAAGGTTTAAATTTCATAAAATATTTGCTTTCTTTATCGGTTGAATTAAGTCGTGATTTCTATTAGTTAAAATCATAATTTAAATCATTGATTTTAATCATTTGGCTTAAATCAAAAACCCCGATACTAGACAACTTAAGGCCAAGATGGTCTAGCGCAGGGGTTCCCAATTTTTTTCTTGCTGTGAACCACTTATAAATTTATTCCTACCTTTGAACAGCATTTGACCATAATGGAATAAATAACGAACTGTACTAAAAGGTTAATAGACATAATAACATCCAAATATAAAAAAGTAAACAAATATGCAATAAAAAATACATAAAAAAATAATGAAAACATACATAACCATAAACAGGTGCGTAGCCAGAAATATGCAACGGGGGCTGGGGGCTCCGCCCCCAGCGCTCGGAAATTTTGCATTTTTTTGGCAAAAATAACTTAATTTTAAGCTATTTTGATAAAAATTAATGCTATTAAAACGTGGCATAGAAATTAGTAGTGCAAAAAGATGATTGTACCGGTTGCATTGATGGGCTATGTGGGAAGTAGCTATTGTTAGAATTTTAGTTCTCTTATTACAAGCTGGTAAATCGTATGCCGGTAGTTTAATAAAACTCTCAAGGAGTATTCAATTTCGTCTATATTTTATAAAGAAAGATATAATTAGGGGGCCAAGTGATTGGTAATTACTACCCCCCTATATTCCTGAGCTTTTTTTCATGAAATCTACGTTAAACAGTTTTCAAGGAGCGATCAATCCCCTCCTAAATAAACGTTTCAAAATACGCTTTAAATCGATTTTTGGAGTCTATTCCAGCGCAAAAGACAGTCGAAAAGTGTTAAAAACGCGGTACTTTTCTTATTTAGCGTTTTGGTCGGCAGCCCCCCCCCCCTCTCCCCCGGCTACGCTACTGGACATAAAAAAGCAAAATATATAATTTATCAACCAATAAATTGTAAGTCAAAGCGATAGTTGCGCTTGCTTTTCTTTCGTCAATTAATTCAATATCACGCTTTGGCAATTTTTGCTGCTCACATTATTATGTAGCTTACATATTATCTACATGTAATGTATTACAGTTGAGAAGCAAAAGAATTTGAGAGTAAATTCAGTGAAAACAAAATTTTTTTGCGTCTATGGAAAACATTTCGCGTACCACTTGAAAAGCTTTTGCGTACCACCCGTGGTACGCGTACTACAGGTTGGGAACCCCTGGTCTTGTAGATAGAAGAGTTTGCTACCAAACCAGGAGACTCTGGTTCGATTCCAATTCTGGGCAAACATAACACCTATAAATTTGGGATTTGAACTTTTATAGCTCGGCGGCCTGTACGGCAAAACCAACGTGCACTACTGCAATGCTTCTTAAACTTTTTTGATTTTGTTCATCAATATCACGGATTTCTACATATTATTTACCCTCGATATGAAAATATTAACGGAATATAATATAACTAAGCGCGCAACCAGGGTTTTCTTAAGGGGGGGGGGGGGGGAGACTGAAACTAAAAGGTAAATGTTTTGCCTCAAAAATGCCTTAATTGGGTAGCGTGCTGAGCAAATTGGTGCAACTCGTGCGTTTCACTGCCGCCGAAGGCCATGAGGGTATGGGAACGAAGCTCTCAGCGCTGTGCTACTTTTGTAACTATTCAGCAAAAAATAGCCATTTTAGCGCCATTCGGATCAAATTTCGTACCTCTTTGGAGCCATTTGAAAGAACTAAATTGCTTAGATTTGAAAGCCAGTTGAAGCATTAAATTGTCCAGCCCCTTCAAGCCCCACCCCCTCACTCGCAGGTCAAGTCCAAAACATAAACGCTTGCAATTTTAGGGTTAAACTTTGTAAGTGACTTGGCTAGCGGGGGCTGAGCTCCATTTATTGCAACTAAGAAAAGTGAAATGACTCAAGTGCGACGTTGCACTGAACACACAAGCATTGCATTGTTGCATCACTAAAAAGTGAAATCTTTGTGATAAGTTGCTTCCACGCATTTCCTGTCTGTGCTGTTTCACCTCTCTTTATCGGTTCACCACTGCAAAATTTTCATGCACCCTGGGGTGCATCATTCAACCTTTCAAACATTGCACTCTCATCGTGATTTACCGACTAAGTTTAACATGAGGATCGAAGAATGGATCCGCGACAAACTGACCGCTGTAAACTGACCACGAACAAACTGACCGCGTACCAACTGATCACCAACAGTCGGCGATCAGTTGATTCGCGGTACTAAAAAAAAAATTTGCAACGGACAAACTGACTATGAAGCAATTGATAACATTAAAGTCAACTAACCATCATGTTGGCGGCCAGTTGACTTGGTCCGTTGCAAATTTTTTTCACAAATTGCTATATCTTGGCTAATGGAACAAAGGTGATAATTAATCACTTCTAAAAGTGAATGTAACATACAAATTTACTACGAAAAGGCCCATGATCACAGCAAATATTCGGCCTATTTAGTTCAAATAAAATGGTCAAGAATGAATAATACCATCGAGGCACCTCTCTCTGATGTTACTTTTGTATTTTACTGAAGTCAATCAAGATATTAATCGAAACCGAAAAAAATTAGCTAAAGATCGTGGCCAATTGAAGCCAGCAGTGATCTATTAATAAACTAACCCTTAACTATGCTATTAATACGCAATTCGAAAAACAATTTGCTTTAAAATGCAAATGGTATGAGTGTCACGTTATGGCCTCGCAGTTGCTCCATGAATTCAATTGATTTACAAATTTGCAAAATATTAATAACCTCGTAATGGTCTCTAGCAAACAAAAGACCCGTGGTCAAAGGACATATAATAATGCAAACAGAAGTGTTTAAAATTCAAAATAGCCTACCTGGGAAATTACTTTTTTATTTGAATTTGTGACCTCGAAAGTTGGTATCTTTTTTGGGTCATGCCTCAATTCTCAGTGAATTGAGGAACAAAGACTTAAAATACCAAGATTTTACATACGTTTTTGTCAGCCCACATTGGCAATCGAAACAATGGCAAAAGTTTTAAAATAACCAAAAACTTTTTGAAATAATCATTACATCCAAAACTGGGCATTTTCTTACGTTGAAGTGAGTACTTTTTGGCTTGTTTTTTTTGCCATTTAGCCATTCTGGTCAAAAATATCTAAACAATAATTTAATTGTTTTTGACGTTTGCGGGCCAAAGCTCTATTGTTTAATCGTAGCGTACTTTCTAGCCTAAAGGGCGGCAGCGCGAAGCCGGAAGGGGAAAGAAAAAAGATGAAAAGCCACCAGAACGGCGACTACTTGAAACCTTTTCGCATTGCTTGCTTTGAGTAGTCACCGTTCTAGTGGGTCTTTTCACGGCGTTTGCGCTGGTAGCTTTTAGGCCATAAAGTACGCAAACGACTAAATAACCAAACAAGTTTTTAAAAATTGAAAAAAAATTTTTTAAATTGTTGCAAACCCTAAAATTGTGCTTGCAATTGTGAAAACTTTTCGAAATGACCAAAAAATAACAAAAAAATTCAAAATTCAGACATTTGACTGAAAATTTTGAGCAAAAAAAAAAACAACAAAAAACCAGCTTACCCTCACGCGGCCAGATGCAGGTCTATAACGTACCACAGGAGGTGGAAGGCTCGCAGCTGCCGAGTTTGGACCAAAATCTAAACAAACAAATTCAACAAGTTGAACGTCGAAAAACTAACTTCACGCTGCAAAAAAATGTGCAACTTTGCGGAGAAACCTTATGTTTAATTTTGGTCAAAAATAAACATTGGCTTTGATTACACTTTCCCCCCTACCCCCCCCCCCCCCCAAAAAAAAAAAGGATTGGCCAGACTAGAACAGGACATTCATTTTGCCCGAAAATTGAAAATTTGAAGTCTCAACAAGTAACCTAAGTTTTTTTTGCAGTCTAAAAGCTCAAACTAGACAACAGTATATCGTTCAACAGCTAGAAATTCCAAGAATTACAGACATTCTTGGCACCGTGAGCTGTAGAACTAGACAAAAACTTATTTGCATAATAGCCAAAGCAGTGCAGCAAACATTAGGATTGAAACAAAATACGATAATGTTTCATGTGATACTTTTAATTAAAAAAGTATATTTTAACTGAAAAACTAAATCATCAAATCCAGTTAGTACTACAAGCATACGAACTACGTAAGCTAGTGTCATAAATTCCACCTTGCATTTTATCTGATTGCTTTAAAAAACTGCAATTAAAAACATAACAGTATTTTTGAAACAAAATTGCTATAATAGCTGCTCAAACCTTAAAAGTCTCTACTAAATCATGACACTACATTATATTATAATATCAAGTTATATTAAATATATTAGTTACAATTTAGTGGAGAGTAGACACTATCTTAAATTTTGAGCAGCGATTATTTAATGTATAGTCGTTCCAAAAATCCTGTTGTGTTGCTTTGCATCCACACAGTTGTATACGCTAATGAGCTTACAACGTTTTTACGGGTTCACTCTTCAGGCCCGGACCTTGGTTCCAGTAACTGTTTAAGGGTTGGGCGCTGAGTCATGTCAAGTTCCAAATCACGAAAAAGCCGCACAAATCAAAAAGTATACAGGTTAGTAATGTTGTTTCGGTGGCATATAAAAGTTGTACACGGGCCGACTACTTCAGGCCCAAACCTGAAAAGACATGCCCGAATACGGCCCCAAAAATGATTGGAAACCCAAACCAGGCTCGAAAAAGCCCGAAAGTTACGCTGGGTGTAAAAAAAGTTTCCAATTAATTGTTCATTTTCTTTAAATAACTGTGCTATGACAAATTGAACTATTTCTTGATAAATTGTGAAGTAATAATAATAATTGTGCACTAATAATTGCATCGATGTTTAAATCAAGTCTTCATTTAGTGTTGCAAAGTTATTTCGGCCACCTTCTTATAGCACCTAAAACACAGGGTGCAAATCAGGCCCGAATTAAGTCCAAAATTTTGCCAATCTCGAGCCCGAACCCGGCCCGACTTACAAGTCTGTGGGATATGAACGATTTCATTGCCACAGTTCTTATGCAATTTGTCACTTTCTTAACAGGTTCAGGAGTAAGCAGGACCAGGAAAAGGCCTGAAAAGTGAACATGTAAAACGCTGTTAGTAGTCTGCACCAATTCTTGGCAAGTTTTTGGTTCTATGAATTAAAAACAACCCAGCAAGAAAAAATTAGCAGAAAAAAAAATCAAAAAAGTGTATGTCAAAAGTATGAAAGGTTTATTCGAGTTCAGAGATCAATACATCGAGCGAAAGTTGGCTCGATATTAGGATAACAGAGTGATCACGTCATAAAGTTATCAACACAACACTTTGTACCAACATTTCTTGTTAAATAACATCGTTTTGTTGCCTACAAATAACTTTTTCCTTTTATTTTGATCGCAATAATCAAACGTAAAAGTAGAAAAACTGCAAGCATGGAGCATATTGGTGATTGCGAATAGCTACTGTACGTAGTTTCGACATTTTTATGGATTTTTAATCTCTTTTTTATTTCTTGGTTAGGCGGGGCTTAAATTGCTAGGACTTGAAAAGGGTAACTAAAACTGCAAATTGCAAAACGCCAGAACGAAGAACGATATTAGTGCTGCACTTGTACAGGGCCCCTTATCATAAACTTTCAAGTTTGAAATAAACCTACGAAAATTAACTGGTAAAAGCAAAATTATATTAGCTACACGGTAATTATATTTACCATATCTGACCGGAATTCGAATTCGGAATCACGACAACACAGATTTTGAACCAAAATTAAAGTTTTTTTATATGCGCTATTTACTGCATTGCAGAAATCAGAATTCAAGCCTATATTAGTTTAAACTCGCAATTACTTTAGAATTTTAGTACAGTTCAAACGAATCTGAAATTTACGCACTTTCCAATAATTCCCACCTGGTAAGCAGGCGCATTGTAAGCAGAAAGGACATTTTGATGTTCGTTTTTTTCCTTGTTTAATCTTTTTTTTTTTTCCAAAGTAATGGAAAATTCAAGTTGATGTAAAAATGCTTGGCCCTTTATCTTATCTCTTGACTTCGATTGAAAAAGTGCAAGTGCTAAAACTTTTAGTTTAAACTCAGCACTCCTAACGGCATTAACTAGCACTGACCAAGCTGGTAAGAAATTGTGCCACACAAAGACAAGATGATGTCGTGTGCTTGATCAACATCACTGTAGAATGAATAGATGGATAATTTCCGACTAAAAACAGCTGCTAAGACACTGTTTAATAGCGAGGAGTATAAGCAATAATGCTTCCGCTTTCGTAACCATATCATTGCACCTGAAATGTGAACTCAAAAGGAGGCAACAAATCTATTTTGCCGCCGCGCTGACTTTTATCAGCAAGTTTTATAACCTGGCTCAAACCGACTAGATCATATTTTCATGGTTTATACAAAATAAAAACTGCTTTTTCAGGGGCAAACAGACTCGCCAAAAACTACGACAGAACAACTTAACTCTTCATGTTTAGAGAAAAAACTCCTCGGTATATACAGAGTGCCCATAAAGTCTCTTTACAATTTAAAAGAATTACTACAACGTCAAATGATGAGATAATTAGTATTTCATGAAGTTTTTCTTGACACTAAAATTTATTGTTTGAGATAAAATTTCAACGTTTTTAATGATTGAGTTATGTGAACCCCCATAAAATGACTACTCCTTAAGAAAAGTCCCATCAAAATAACCTGGTCAACCAGCTTGTGATGCAAATTACAACAGCGACGCGAAATCGCGTGATTAGCATCACAACCTTGTTCTGTTCAACCAGCTTGTGATCTGATCAAGCAACTTCACATTGCTGTTGGCGTTTGCACCACAAGCAGGTTGAACAGAAAAAGCCTTCGATTTTTATTGAGGTGACAGCCGCCACGTCTCTGTCCCCATAAATTTCTTGTACCATAAACGAATTAAGGACGTGATGGTTGGTCTCTTCCATACGCAGTTCTGTAGTCTCCATGGGTCTAAACATCCGATTTTCTCGATAAACCAGGATACACATTGCGCTTTTTCTTGAGGAGTAGTCATTTCAGATTTTAAGGGGGTTCATATAACTCAATCATTACACTTGTGGAAATTTTGTTTGAAACACATAAAAATTTTATCTGAAACAATAAATTTCAGTGTCAATGAAATAATTATGAAATACTGATTAACATAAAACAACCCTCATTGTGTTACCTCATCATTTGAAGTTTTAGTAATTCTTTTAAATTGTAGAGAGACTTTATGGACACCCTGTATATTTTAGGTACAAGCTGGTTGTTTTTCTTCACTTGAAAAACATTATTATCTCTGATATACAGTAGCTTTTATGTAAAACACATGAATCCTGTTTGTGTTTACAAACAAGTCAACTAATTTTCTATCCCAAATCGAAACTAAAAATAACGAAAATTTTTAAGGAATCAAGTAAAAGTTCTGATACTCGACATTACGTAGCAGATGGTAAGAACTAAGCAACATAAAAGCGTAAAATGGATACCAAACGGTAAATAATTTCATGAATTTTGCGTGTTTATGAGCCACCAGTTGTGTCGCTGCACCCTTATTGCTTTAGTCTTATTGCTTGCGTGCTGATGTCGTAGATCATAAAATTTCACATTTATTACTATCTAATCAAACAAACTACCAGCAAGAATTACAGTCGACTTGTGATTGATCACACCAAGCAAAGCAAATATAAGCTACTCTGCATTACAAAGCTAACTACAGTCTACAAAACATTTAAAAAAGATTCCTTAACTACTGTATAAACTAATGTCTACGTCTACACTGGTAGAACAGAATTAAAAATCATAAATTCCGAGAATTAAGCCCGCGACGGGTTTCAGGAGTGTTAAAACTAAGCAATCAATAAATGAATCACAAATTACGCAATTAAATCACGATGTGTAGTTATAAAGCAAGTCGACTTGAATCGAGAATTGAAGTGCGATTTGCAATAATTGCAGACACGTTAAAGTGCAATTCGATTACTCTGCAATTTCTACGAGCATTGCAGGTTGAGAATTGTGTCAAATGCGCGTAATAACTAATCATTAACCCCAAGCACTGCATCTAAAACGTTTATTGAAGGGTGACTTTTGACTTCAGTGATTAGCAACTTTGTAAGGTTTGAATTATAGAAATTTAACGATAACCAAAGTTTTTTTCAAGATTACAGTAATACGCCTCTTGTTAAACTTTGACAAAGTTAATAACAATATTCTATAGTCATTACCTTGCTGAAATCCTCATTTCCATTAATTTTCAAATTAAAATCCTAATTTGAACATCCTTTAAAAAAACAAACTAATCTTAATTTTTGCCCCTTCCAGAAAGAAACGTTGTTAACGGTTTCCTTATACCTTGAAAATCACGTTTAAGAAATAAAAATGATTTGACATTTCATTCCATAATCGTATAAATTTTAGTGGCATTTGAAAAAATAAATAATCTCTGTGGAATACAACAAATGCAAAAGACAACAATACACTAAGATTAGACGCAGTGCTCTGCGGTAAACAAGAGATCAACAACGCGCATTTCTTTAGTCATGCAACCTTCATTACAAGCTTGCTGATTTACCACTGCTGCCTAGTGGCATGGGGTTGTTTTGCTGACTGGTTCTTCTTGAGGCCCTCTTCTCTCCTACACTAAGTACAGCCCGGTTAAGAAGTTCGAGGGAATTGGCATGCATTAGAATTCCAGCCATGACGCCAGCATTGCTGGGAAATTCAGTAAGAGGGAAATGAGAATTGACGACAGCGCCTATACAAATGTAAAAACTACAAAATCAAAATATTAGGCGTGGCCTAAACTTATAAGCAATCGAGTGTATACCTTGCTTATTTCAACCAACGGTAAGGCACGTCCAGCATACCCAGCAACCTAAGTTTTAGTTCGTTAAAAAAAAGAATACGCTAGCATGCCGACTGTATTTACGGCAGTACGGACCAGAGATGGAACCGGTTAGGATTTTCTCGACCCGACCAGTAAATTTCAAAATCATCGCCGGTTGACCGGTTTCTGACCGGCCCGATCGAGCGATTTTTTTACAGAACGTTTTTGTTCATTGCTCAATGTATCTAATGAAAAAATTTCAAAAAGGAGGGGGGCATGGGTGAGGTGTTAAAATTTGTAACTTTGGACGGGGGTCTCAAAAAAAAACCGCAAAAAACTTTTGCGTTTTTTGCAAAAATGACTCAATTTTAAGACCTTTTTTGGTTAAGTCTCGGTTTGAATGACCTGTTTTGAGCAGCGCAAAACGTGCACAAAATAAGCATAAAAAGCACTGGAGGGCACAAGCTTAATTATTAGACGTTCTTTCTAATGATATTTTGCGAAAGGCCAAAAAATAAAGTTACAATTTTTTAGCTATTGGTGACAGATTATTTGCAATTTTCCGAGCAGCAAACACTAAACTTTTTTTCGCAGTGCCGCCTTTGCAGTTACAAAAAGATAAATGAGAAAAAAAATAACAGCAAAAGATAGGTAACAGTAAAATTATACAAACATCACAATACTTGTACTATTGCACCCAAAAACATTAAAATGATGGAGCAATAACATTATATGATATTGAAAATTATGTCACTTACAGCGTGAAGAAAAAGGAATATTGAAAAATTATGTCACTAACAGCGTGAAAAAAATTAATAATATTCATAACAACTAGGCTGCTTCACTAACAGTTTGAGAAAGTATGAAAAGGACCTATTGCAAAACATTCTGTACTGGAAAAGCTTTTTTTAGCTCTACAGAGATTTATAGTGAAGCAGCTAGTTGTTACGAATATTATTAATTTTTTTTCACGCTGTTAGTGACATAATTTTTTAGTATTTCTTTTTTCACGCTGTTAGGGACATAATTTTTCAATATTCCTTTTTTTCACGCTGTTAGTGACACAATTTTTAATATCATATAATGTTATTGCTCCATCATTTTGGTATCATAGTACAAGTATTGTGATGTTCGTATGTTTTTACTGTTACCTATCTTCTGCTGTTATCTTTTTCTCATTTATCTTTTTGTAACTGCAAAGGCAGCACTGCCGAAAATTGTTCTGAAGAAGCTTCCCAGTTAAGGAAGCGAAACGTCAAACCAACAAATTAACTCATCGGTAGTACGAAGTCGTTATGAATAACTATCCCGATGAACGCAACGCGTCCGTTATTTTCATTGAAAACACTAAACTGTTATGACATTGGCTAGAAAACTTTCGAAATATAATGTGCCTCAGCAGTTTGTAGAAATGCTGCTACTTCAGAACTAGCCATGGTTAGTTAAATATAAAAAAAAGGAGCTATGTCTTTCTTGCCCAGTGTACAGTGTGGTAAATATAAGTTGAAACAAGCTTTTCAAAGCGGCAAGATTTTAGCATGTAGTAAAAAATCTGAAATCTGCGCCACTTCTACTCTTAAACTGATTAAAATGATGCGAAAATGCCAGGTAACGCAAGCCTCTTCCACATGCATGCTTTATTATAATTTGATCACGCGATTTCAACGTATATTTTGCACTTTTTTGCTTTGTGCCGTGGCCCAAAGTCGGGAGGCATGGCACAATACTCCCACCGTAAATACGTCCCTGGATGTGCATGTCTTAATGGTCACAGCATATTAGTCACAGCTTGAAACCATTCAACAAGTGTTTTCGAAAGATGTGGTTTGTTAATACTATTTTTTATAAAAAGTTTTATTTATGATAAAATGTATAAGTATATTTCGGTTTGTGCTTAGATGTCTTTTAGCTGCCAGAAAGGAGAATTCGACCGGTTTTTCAAACGGCTTGACCGGCCGGTCGACCGGACCGGTTTCCATCTCTGGTAGGGACCAAACCTACGTTTTGAGATTTTTAAAACAAGGAGATACTTGACAATTCCAAATTTGCTGTTTGTGAACTGAAAGACTAGTCAGTCTGTATCTTTCTGAAACACTGTATTTGAAAAAGACTTGCACCTGGGTTATAACCGGGACTTCGTGTGAGCGCGTTGTACCTTTGTTTTTGTTCGCGAACTTTGGCAGATGAAGACTGATTTGCTCAGAACTACCAAACAGTAACACCTATAAAGTTGAAATTTGGACTCAACATGACAATAAATGAAAGCATCATGTGTGCCAATTTTGGGGATCCTAGGTCACGTGATCGTGAATTGACACACAAAAAACATTAAAAAATGGCGATTTTTGGCTCGAAATTTTAATCAATTCGCCTATAACTCAAAAACTGTCGGCGTGTAAAGCTGAAATTCGTACACAATGTGGGTACTTATAAATGGTTTATGCAAACCGAGTTTGGATAAACCATTTATAAGTATCCACATTGGGAGCGCCCGGTCACGTGACCAAAATGTTACAGGCCGAAACTGGGAAGAAAGCGGACGATTTTGAACCGATCTATCTCGGTAAATATCCAGTTTGATGGAAAATGATTTGTGATTTTTGTGCGCACTATCAACCGCTTTTCTTTTGGGTATGTTCGTTTACCCCAACCTGAATACTATTTTTCGTCTTTTTTTATTTTTTTTCTTTTTCTTCTGCTATCTACTTTTCAACCGCTAAACGCACTGTATTCATAGTTTAAGCGGTTGAAGATATCAGGGAGGGCTAGTGTGGATTGAAATCAGGGCTTCCAGGTTGGGGGATCCCCCTCAATCAGGTCCTCCAAAATTTTGAAATTTTAAACCGCTACAACTAGACGAATCAAATTTTCAGAGTGGGTAGTTATTAAAAATAAACTAAATCTAGCAAAATTGGGGGTTCCCCCAAACGGGCCCTCCAAAATTCAAACTTTCTAACCTTTAAAGCTCGACACATGAATTGTTGAAGATAGTAAATGTAACGGAAAGATAAAATTCAAAAAAATTTTGGGGCCCCAAAATTGGGTTTCCCCCTCAAACGGGGCTGTCGAAATTGAACTTTTCAACCACTTATGCTGGGCGCACAAAATTTTCAGTGTAGGTTAATATAAAAAAAGATAAAATTTGACAAAATTTTTAGGTTACCAAAATGGGGATTTTCCTGAAACGGGGCCGCCGAAACTTTGAACTTTTAATTAGAAGCAGATGCATCAAATTTTCAGATTGAGTAGATATTAGAAATATACTAAACTTAACAAAAAATGGGGTTCAAAAATGGGGAGTCCCCCAAACAAAGCCCTCAAAAATTCAAAGTTTTTAACCTTTTAAGCTGGAAACACGAAGTGTTAGAGGTAAGCAAATATAAAAGAAAGATAAAATTTAACCAAAGTTTGGGGGTACCAAAATGGAGGGTTTCCCCCAAAACGGGGCCACCTAAATTCAAATTTTTTAACCACTGATGCTAGACACATGAAATTTTCAGCGTAGGCCAATATAAAGAAGAGATAAAATTTGACAAAATTTGAGGGTATCAAAATGAGGGCCCCTCTAATGGGGCACCAAATATTTTGAACTTTTGAACCGTTACACCTACATGGATCGAATTTTCGAAATGGGTAGATATTAAAAAGTAAACTTAATAACTACACAGAATCATAAATTAAATACACAAAACAGCATCAAAGACATTATAAACAAAAAATTTGAGACCGAAGACAGGAAAACAATCTAACTTCGAAAACATTCAAATTGGAGGTCCCTAGATATCGCTTGCGATGTCATACTCTAGTTGAGCTTAATGGCTTAGATAAATTTGAGCTACATGGCCGAGTTTTTTTTTTTCTCGAAACTGTCACGTGCGACGATGAGAAAGCGTATACACTTTTTTTACGGCTCAAGGTTTTCGAAGAATTTAAGTAAGGAAGTTTTAGTGCTAAATAATGGATTTAATAATTACACAGCATGTTTCAAAATTAGGATCCTTTCCTACACCGCTTACTTGAAAATTTATAAAGTTTTCTTCATTACACTAGTTTGAAGTTCATTAACGTAAGTTTCCACTAAGCTATTTTTCATTTCAAATTTCTTCCACTTTTACGTCAAGTAGCTGAGTTAGATAAACCCACATAGCTAATAATTCAGAGAAAATTAGATGGATTGATAAAGAATAAAAGTCTGAAATGGAGGTGCATTCTCAGCACCTCTCACCTTCTAAGCCAAATCTTCACAAAAGCATGCTGGGTAGTCATCTCGAAAGATCGCGTTAATTAAAGGGCGTATAGAAAACAGCGATAGTTTATCAAGTTATTCTCTTCGACCTGTGACAACTTGTGAGTGAAGCATTAATTAAGGAAAACAAATTTTGATCCTCCGCCTTCTTTGCAATTTGTTGAATTATACACTCGAGAATGAAAACAATGTGACAAAAGCATGAACGGTTTACTAAAAAACTTAAATAAATGCCAGTTTTAAATTTGCATAATTTTAGCACTTTTTTATTTTAGTTTACGCTGTTGAGGAGGGGGACTTTAATTTTAAACCAATACTATAATACGTTGAATTGCCATGCGGAAAGAGCGTTTTCAGAATCCTACATGGCTGTAAGTTTGGTCGACGTAACGAAATTTGCTCGTGAGTCGCTGGAATTTTAAAGACCGTTTTATGCTATTTCAAATCGAGTGAAAAACGGTTTAAGAACTCGTAAAAAGTGCTGAGATTTGACGTGGTATTGTGAACTGTTATGCGAGCTTTTTGATTGACGTTATAAGTTAATTTTTGATACCTTTCGAGAAATTTAAATTTTGAACTCAAATAACCACAGAGCGATTTAAGTACGTGAAACAAAATTTGAAAGGGGCGCATTTAAATCATTGATCGGACTATCAACGACCACATTTTTTACATATTCATTTAAAGCAATCGGATCACTATTTTAAAGCTTAATAAAGTTCAGTAAAAGTTGGATAATGTCGCGAAGTCCCCAGATATCGCTTGCGATGTCACATTCTAGTATTAAATAATGTTTTACTAATCATAAATTTTCGTTACTCGGTGTCGAATTACACTTGGGAGACATAGTATAATTCTGAATAATTACAGACACCGGAATAAAAATTTTATCTTAGAAGGTAATTTGAACCCTGAAACTGCAACTGTAACGTAGCATTTGGAATCGCAAGAAAACCGGTACCCGACAACTATCCGACGCAAAGTGGCCGCCTAATCACCCTGATGTTGGCGATTGGTTGGTTCGCGGTCAGATGACTTGGTTCATGGAAAACGTCAACCTCTTCAAGCTATAAAAGGGTGTTTAATGGAGAAACCTCCAGCCAACAGTAATGAAGCCAAGATTTTTGAGGTTTTAGAAAGAAAAAAAATATCTACAACGCTTTCGTGCGAAAGGATCATGCTATAAAAACGCAAAAAAGAGCTGTTAAACTTTTTTAAGTTTTCTCAGTTATACTTAATTGGAAGCAAGTTTTAAAGTATAAAATATAGAATTTTTGCTTACCTTTTATTTTTATAGCAAAAATAGAGCAACAATTTTAGAACAACAAATTTCTAAATTTCTCAACATAATTGTAACGGAAGCTAATCAAAGAGGCTGAAGTATGACGTCACGTTGCATGATTCAACTACTACTTGGTATTCCCGTAATTTCCTTTACCATACGTAATTCTGTAGGCCTAGTAGCTGAAGCTGTTTTTGTATTCTTGATATTTCAAACAAGACGAAACGTATGGATTTTGCATAATCCATTAATCTAAGTTTGATATTAGGATTTCAAAGAGTGCTAAATAACAAAGTTTCAGAGCGATCATTGCATCAGATTACCCCAGAAGTAAAAAATAAGAAACATCAGAAAATAAAGAAAGTAAACGTATTTATCTTTTATTGTTTTAGTGCCGTGGCAATCTGCTGTGATGATGCAAAAGCCTGTACAAAACATCAAAATTTTTAAAGATCAAGCGAAGTGAATGATTGATTAGCTCCATTAGGGCTGAAAAATCCTGAGAGTCTTCAGACATTTCCTACACCCTGCTTTGATGCTCGATTGAAAAAGCAAACTCTATACAAGGGGTTAGGCAATGCCAAAATATGGGCCCTCAGATGTTACATCTTTATTCAATAAGCCGTTTAGGTCAGAAGACAGCGAAGGGACCTTGCGGCTTTCAAGTTAAGCTGTCACCTGCCCACCTGTCTATCACACACGGTGGAGGTTTTACACTCTCCCTTTTTATCGCTGAACGTCAAGTACAGGTGTAAACGAACCAAGTCAACTAACCACCGCAAACTGACCGCGAACCAGAGTTGTACGTCGGGCCGGAATTTTCGGGTTCGGGCCCAAAGTTGACAAAAATTTCGGGCTTAATTCGGGCCTGAGACGTAGTTTTTGTCTTAGGTGCACAAAGACATAATCAAAATAATTTGGCAACATTGCTAAATTTTTCAGACCTAACATAACTTTCGGCATGATTTGGACTTCAAATTAATTTTCGGGTTCGGGCTTTTATTTCCAGGTTTGGGCCTTAACTAGTCGGCCTGTTTACAACTCTGCCGTGAACAAACTGCCCTCAACATAAGGGTTAGTTGGCGGTCAGGTTGTTCACAGTCAGTTTGCGGCGGTCAGTTGTTGTGGACCCGGTGTGGATACCATTAGTCATTTGGTTATCAAAACGATTAAATTTGTTTCGCAGTGGAACTTTCAAATTGGAAACGTCCTGACCGCTCTTTCGAAAAGATACTGCTCGAAATCGGTTTTATTGAAGAAATGAGAACTACTTGACGTAATAAAGAGGTGCCCCAAACCTTTTTCCTCATTCCCTTTATTCTCGAAAATAGGATTTAAACAATTTGACTCTGTACCAATGGCAGCCCTACATTTCGCAATTTGGTGACATCACAAAACGCAAAAATTTTTGCAAAAATTCTCGAAGACTAACAAACGCGATCACCACATGGTAGCAGTGAGTGTTGAACAGCCTATAACCAAATCTGAAAATTTAGGTACTGGTACTGGAACCTGTAAACCTAGGCGACCAATACTGATCTAAAGTATGCCTTTTGTGATGTCACCAAATTGTGAAATGCAGGTTGCCAATAGCATGGAGACAAACGGACTAAAACGTATTTTCGCGAATAAAGAGAATTGTGGAAAAAGGTTTGGGGCACCTCTTTATTACCTCAAGTAGTTCTCATTTCTTCAATAAAGCCGATTTCAAACAGTATCTCTTTAACAATTTAACATGTCTACTTTTGTGGCAAATTTTTTTAAAAAGAAACCATAACCACAAATTGGATGAAAGAAACTAACAGTTATCAAACAAACCAAGACAAAGCCAGTGGTTCCCAACCTTGCATACCCCCCCTTCTTGCACATACTCCCAACACTTGAGGTCTCCTGCTCGAATAAAGAGGTTACCAGAATACGTTGTATGGAGACTTGCGCCAAATAAAGGGTGCAATTCCACTTTCCGAATCCCTTTTCTAGTGGCCCCTCAAAAAACGCTTTGTGGCTCCCAGATGGCCAAATAGCCTTTTTCAGAAACCAAGCATCTAAATTGAGAAATCTTAGAAATACTACAGGTAGGTTAACTTTAGATACAATCCTCGTAACTTATTCAAATGAAATATCACTCGAATAAGTGAATGATCAAAATTCTGCCTCAAGTGAAACAATACGCAAGTGTTTGAATTACTGTAAACCATTTTTGAGGGGTACTTTCATTATCTTTTTTTTTTAACACCGAAGTCACAAATTGCTGCTGTCAAACAAGCAAATTGGTGCCTAATACATGTACATACTGTTCGAAAAAACGTCTACGGCGTCGTCATCACATGTTATCTTTCATAAACAATTCTATTAATAGAGCAATTGAAACAATTTTATATTAGATCAGAGGCAATATTATTTTGGATTTTATTATCATGATTGGTCGGAGTTCAGAGGTTTTACATGCAAAAAGTTTCAGAATATGAAAGCACAATATTAATTTTTAAAAGCACAAGAATGCGATCGAAAACTAACAATTCCAAAGCTTTTATTTGCACAATTTCTTAATAAATGGTCTGCTGATCTCATTGTAATTTACATCTTCTTGGCCAGTTACCATGCAGCTATGGTAAATGGAGAGCTAACGAAGCTTACGGTGTATGAGGCAAGCAGACACTTCTTGCCCATTTGTCTACCAAACACGGCGGAAGCGCCACATTACCCCTTTAATTCTGATTATCAAACAAGAAGCAAAGAAAACCAATTAAAAAGCTTTGGTTACCCCGAATGGGATTCGAACCTGCTACGATTTCAGTGACACCAACTTTATCCAACAGTGATCTTCATACTACAGTAATTGCAACCAACAACAGCAATAAGAGATGCGTCTTACATTACACGAGCGTACGCTGACATATGCTTTTAGCTGGAAGCATAGTAGTGAAACCGAGCTCAGCATACTACACATAAACTGAATGTATTTGAGTTTTCAATGCAAGCGAATCATTTTTTTATAAGCCAAAAATTTAGGAAGATCAGGAGCCGAATCTTCAGCTGCCAGAGACATGCAAACACCATGAGGAGATTACGCAAAAGTTCCTATCTCTGAATTTTAACATTGCTTAGTAAAAACTTGGGCCCTAGACTTCAAGGGCAAGATGGTCTGTCTGAAGACAAATTTTCAGCTTCTTTAAAAATTTTGGCACCCTAAACGTACCAAGATTTTTTCATGCAATGGAAATTAGCTGTAAAATTGTTTGCCTTCTGGGAAAAAATGCATTCTACGTTTTATAAGTGAATTGGTGGAACTAAAATATTGTTAAAGGGTGTACAGCAAATGGACCACAATTTTTACTGCTCTGGCCAGATCTTGTCAGGGTTCAACAACACTTCATAGCGACCAACAATTTTTCAGGTAACCCATTTTTTTTATGCCATCTCATAATTTTTTTTAAGTACTGTTGACTCCCTCAAGTAACGTAACGTGTTATTTATCGAACCAAGTCATCTGACCGCGAACCAAATGACCGCTGACATTAAAGCCGGTTCGCGGGCAGTTGTCGCGGACCGTCGTTATCCATAGCCTCTTACAAATTAATCGAGTGTTTTTTTTTTAGTTTGCGGAAGTCAAAATTGTATTCAAAAAGAAATGTTTGTATCGAATAAAAAACACTGAACCATATAGCAGTTTAAGAAGGACCAAACCACGTGTCATTGCGCCGGGGCAAGACAGCTGCTTTTGAAAAATATCGCAGAGGTGGCGAGCCGTTGGCAACATTGTGTTCAATTTGACAAAATCAGAAATTAAACCCTGGACCTGCTCTAAACGAAACGCGTTACCGTTCGATCAATTGGCCAGTTGGAATTTTTAAACCTATTTTTACTTGCATTCTTGGCAATATTAGACTAACGAAATTTTGTTTATTCTGAAAATATGCGATGGCTAATGTGTTAATTTAATGAGTATTGCACAGGTCAAAATGGATCTTCACAAAAAATCTTGGATAATTCAACCGAAGCACCTTCTAATTAGACTTTCAGACAAAGCAAACAAATTCCAAGACAAAAAAGCGTATTTGATTAGCTTAAGATTGTGACATACTGAAATTGTTACAGTGTCAAAAATGACACCTCCGTAAACAAAGGGGTGTTAACACGCTCAAAGTAACCACAAAAACAAAAATTCCGCAAAAAAAAGGCATTGACATTGTAAAACAATAAATTTCAGGAAGAGTCAAGAAAAGTCACCCACTAAGAAAACTCTTGGTGTCGAAAACGACACCTCTGCAATTCTAGTGTTAAGCAACCTAGAATTTTTGAAGCTAATGATCTAAAAATAGGATGAAATTTTCCAAAACATTTTTACGTTGAAAATTTGAAATTGATTTTTGCATAGAATAAAATAGTAGCATGTTTGTAGGGTCCAAAATAGTGTGTTTGTGCAAACTCTAAAAATTCATCTACAAACAAACCTGAGGCTAAATGGCGCCGTGGTTTAATCATGCAGTGCAAGACTTATTCAAATTGCTTCAAATACTAGTTCAAAACACATCTTTTCTTTCAAGGCATAAAAATTGTAAGTTTTAACGGAATTTCAGAGTTCCCACAAATCGTATAACATAGCCTCTTGAGCAATTTACGAATGGACCCATAACTATTTGGCTATATTCAATTTTTTTTTTCGAGAACTACAAATTTCGGATAACTAGATCTTGGTCAGGGATGATAATGTTAAAAAACAAAATGCATGGCTGCTCTTAATCTTGCGCTGCTGCCCCCACAGGCTTGAAGCCTCCAGCAATGGCCTGACCTTGTTCGTACAACGAGTACTTCAAAAAATTCTTTAAAAGAAAGACCTTTAAAAATGATATTAGCTTCAAGCAAAATCAATAGAATCGAAAAATTCCAATCAAATAAACAAAAAAAATATTAAGAACATTTTCAAAAATTTTATAAACACTTAAGTCAAAATCAATAGTATTTGTCTACAAATAACCCTTGTAGTTCGAGAAAATTGTATTTAAAAATTATGTTGTCAATAAAATTTAATTTCAAGCCAGTATCTTACGCCTCGACCTTTTGCACAGGCATTAAATTTACAAAATCTTTGGCAATTCAAAATTGTTCGTGGAATTGAGCGCAAAATAGCCGATCGCATAGACATTGTTTGGGTTGTGACGATCGCAAACAAACCGTTTATACAAATTTGAGGAATTTTGACTGGTCGCAACATTTCTACCAGCAAAATTATGTAAATTTCAACAGTGTGACTAATCTTTGTTCATTGCTTTTTAGTTCAACTGAATACCAAAACACTAGATACCGCTTGCAAATACCGTCTAGTCTCTAGTACCAATTATGCATTAATATTATTAGAAAAAAAACAAAACTTTGTTGATAGTTTGGAAGTAAAACATACAACTTACAATGATACGTTAAAATATACAAAAGCTAGATTTTTTGTCACCGTAAGATAGGAAATGCATTGAATTTCATAGCCTAACTAGGGGAGGGTAGATACTAATAACAATCATGGACAGTGAGAACGTAAACTAAAGGAAGAGAAATTTTACACATTCGCGGCTACTTTTTGCTTAACTTGATTTAGGACAAATAATCTTGCAAACTTGATTTTTAAACACGAAGTACGTTAATTATTGAAAAACACACTGAAATCTTGAATAAACAAGGGCACTTGGTTTGGTGAAAAAAATAAATCGATCTTTGGTAGCAACTATCTACAAGATATTTCAAAATCTCACACAAAAATAGGAAGGCTACACCAAAAACAAAAAACAACGAAGTCAAGTTGAATTCACCATATCAAATAAACGCTGCGTAGTTAGTTATTCATCTTAAACGAGGACTACAGCAAAATCAATGATGGTATCTAAAGTTACGGCTATCGTATTAGGTCAAATTGACGTTGACGCCATCCTTCTTCCAAGAGATATTCTACTTTAAACATGACGCAGGGGCCTCCCTTATTTTAAATTTTTACATTGGCGACGCCATCCCAGTTCTATTCTACGGCAACACTGGCGAGATCAAGCTGATTTGAGAGTAGCGAAACGGCTCAATGCAGTAGCCTAGTTGAAGCGTTTGCTTAAAAGCGGATTTACACAGTATCCGTTTTTCGTCCGTTTTGCTTCTCAATGAAACAGTGTGCGCTTTTCCATCCGCATTTTTATATGTCCATATCCGCACCAACCAGACTGTCACATGCTGGACAAAAGTTTTCCGAAAAAAATTTTTGTAAAGAGATACAGCTCTATTTTGAAATATCGCTCTTATCGTTCATACCGAAAATTTTTGAACAAGATTTTTTTATCAATATGTACCAGTCTACTTAGTGCGGATTTGGACTTATAAAAATGCGAATGAAAAAGCGCATACTTTTTCACGGAGAAGCAAAAACGTAAAAAACGGATACAGTGTAAATTCAACTTAAGATAGAACTGGTACGGCGTCGTCAACGTTATCAACATCAGGGTTGCCAATAAAAATTAAAATCACAGAGGCCCCTACGTCGTGTTTGAAGTAGAATCTTTTTTGAGCGGCTCGGTCAAAAAGGATGGAGTCAACACCAATCTAGTCTAATACGAATACCCTTACTTTAAATGCACCCATTGATTTTGCCTGAAGTTCTCGTTCAAGTCCTGGCAACATATACTTGAAATACAAGTCAGGTTTCATCGAGTTTCAAAAAGTTTTGGCGCAATATTTCTAGCTCGTAAAATTTGCATACCAATTTCAAAAAAAGCGTATCGCAGCTATTGGTCGCGAAAGCATAAAATAGTTTTATTAATCCTTGTAGCGCATGCAGTTGCTACTTTATTTTTGCGTGCGTATTTATAAGCTGGAAGCGTCAAACATGAAAATTCAGTGCAACAATATTAGTTTTAAGTTTCATAAAAAAAAACACTTCTACGGAAGAAAATTATTTCAAACAAATTCGTTTTGCTGTAACTTTTGTCCAAAACCTTTATTTGACATTATGTGTCATTTGGGTGTATCAGCCTTAATTTGTAAGCTTGTGATGATCAGTGTCATAGGTCTACAGTTTGCGCTTTATATTTTAACTAAAGCTTAGGTTCGTGTTCTCGTGAAAAGTTCGGCTTTTAAAAAGGACTACGAAGGATACTTAAAAGCTGCAACACAAAATTGTATTATTCTTGCACGAACGCGTAGCACGCAATTATGCTAGGTTTTAGTCAGTAAATTGCAAGAACAATAAGGTTCTCTGCATCTAATTGAATATTGCATTCCTGAAAGCGTAACGTTCGCATATCTTTTCTGAAACCACACATAAGGGCGCAAATTGCAATGGTCAAAACAATAGGCAAGTAGTATTGGAAGACAATACGTCCTGTTTTCATGACCACTACTGTCACGTTGAAGTTCTTAGATTTTAACAAAAAGTTTGTCCGATAAACGCCGAAACGCTTCGTTCATTTTTAGGGGGTCTTTGACCTAAATTTTTGTTGAAAAACTGAAAAAAGTTTACCAATTTTGGTTAAAATGTTCAATAATAATTGAAAATATTTTGCATCTAAGCTCTAAAATTGTGCAAGTACTAACCAGAAAGATCAAAAAATTTTGTGTCAATGTGTGCTTTTTTTCGCAAAATTACCCAAAAATATTTTTAAATTTCCAATTTTAAACAAAAACTCTGAGTAAAAAACTAAACTACTCAGAGGAACATGGAAATTGCAAATGGGAAAATAGAACAAAACAGAAGCTACCACGAATTTGTGTAATTTGACCACAGATGAAAATTAACACCGAGTTAAGATCTATACTTTATATAGGAATCTACTAACAGGTAGTGCAGCAGACTTTATCGTTTCTACATTACAATAAAATCTTACCCTCGTCATTATCTGCACTGCTGTAGCTGTAATCCTGCAAATAAAAAAAAAAGAATTAACAATCATCAACTAGTGGCCTGCAACAGAGCATCTACAAATGAAACAGCAACCTCTGCTTCAATCACAAGAGCAGAAAAGGCAAAAATCTACAACCTCCCTCTTCACGCTCTGATAGAAACAGAGTGTACAGCCTCCACCACAAATTGTAAGTCGGTGTGCCGATGCACGTTTAACTACAAAATAAAAACAGGTCTCTTTGCCACCTTCTGTCAAAGCAACTTAATAAAAACTGCAAATACGGTGATTTGGATCCACGGCAACTGACCGTCACAAACTGATCGCGAAGCAGCAGGCCGCCAACTAATCCTAGTCTTAATGTTGACGACAGTTGGTCAGCGGTTATTTGGCTTAATTCGGGAATTTTAACTACCAACGAATGCTAATTAAGTTTTCTTAAATTCGAATAAAATGTATATGAATTAATACGGCTTTGTTTGAACGATCTGGCAGCGAAACAAGAACATTTGCTGATGCCAATTAGCTGGAAAAAATTAATCTACTAAGTTAAACAGAAAATAAATTTCAGCAAAAAATACATTGCAGCAATTCAAAATCCGGATGTCCTTCATAAATACCAATAGCGCTTTAGACAAGAATCGGTCTCACAATTAGTAGCATTCCAATTGATCAACCACAACAGGTTGTGGACTTCAAACCAACCTTTTAACAAATAGTCAACGATTAATTTGCCTACTTACGTTTCTAGTAAGGGCGTCTCCGACAAGAGGGTTTACACTGTGAATGAGCAGGCTGGGTTGAGAAGTTGAGCGTGGTCGATGATGGTGTTGCAGCTCGTTAGATTGCTGAAACAGATTAGTACTAGGCTAAGTAACATTTACCAGTTAAGATTTTTCCCCTGCCAACATAGTCTCATCAGCAAACGCTTAGTAAAATTGAAAATTAGAATAGTATAGGTGTTATAAAATTCCAACTTTGAAAACCTAAGCAACTTTTTCATTTTTCTAGCAGACAATTAGCTCTGTGTGTTTATAGGCTATGATCGAGGCTTTTCGAGACCTTCAAGCATACTAAACATAGCCTAAATTTCGCCGCAACTTTTTTTGCTGAAGCAAAAAAATATTTTTATCCTAGCAAAATAGCTGTTTCACAGCAGTGTATAGATTTTAATGCTCAGGTCATCACCAGGGTTCGAAATTAATGCTTGCCCGAGGCAAGCTGAAATCGCCTAGGGCAAGTTATTTTTCGGCTTAACTTGCCCGACGGGCAAGCTAACAAAATACAGCGTATAAAACAACGTTAAACAAGAATATTCAAAGGCGCAATTTAGCTCCGCTTTTGTTGCAATAAAATAAAATGAAGTAGAGAAAGCTGTAAGTTGCTTGGTTTATTTTAAGAGTTAGCAATCATCTCAATTAACACTTTATTTAATTAAACGTACGCACATCATTAATCGCATGCAGATTTTGCGATACCCATATACGTTTAGCAACTTTTTCGCATAAATGGTTGCGTTTTTTTTTCGAAAAATTTTCCACGCTCGCAGCGTTAAATGCTGTTTCAGATATCACACCCCGCGCTGCATGAAAATGTCAGGAAATTCGCAATTTTTTTTGTTATGATTATTCTGAAGATGTTTTAGCACTTCATAACTTTTGCAAAAAAATTTCGGCTTTCTAGCTGGTGTAGTTTCCAAAATATTCGCAATTAAAAATGCGTTTGCAGCAAAACCGCAACGTTAATCAAAATCATCTTAACGTAATAATTGAAACAATTACAATCCAAAAATCAATTTTTGCGTAGTACAGAATTGCAGAAAGTTGCTTATTACGTCACATAAACGTAAAATCGCGCACAAAAACTTGATTCCGAAATGCGCGCTATGCAAATTTAGTGTTTTTTTGTCAAGAAGTACAATATACGATTTTTTGACAAGGTTAAACAACCTCAAAACTTATGGTATTTATTTTTTTTTCGGGCAAGTTGAAGTTTCCTCGGGCAAGCAAACAATTGATTTCGCTTGCCGTCGGGCTTTAGCAACCAAGTTGTTAAAAAAGTTAGTTTCGACCCCTGATCACAGCTAAATAGTCATTCGTTGCTCAAAAATGAAGTCATAGCCTTTACGCACTCAACCGTTGACCCGAGCTGTTTACTTGCAATGACAGCGATGATTTTTTAATCAATTTGTAAGCATAATCTGAAGATTGTGCTTGAAACGTGCTCTAATATGTAAGCTCAGTTATTGTCTACGCGGCACTACCGCATACAAAAAGACCTTTAATCAGTGTGTTCGAAAATATTACCTACGCACTTCTCTGTTGAGATAAACATTGAAGTGACATTCAGGTTACATTTCAAAAAGCTAAATGAAAAATTGACTAAAATATTGCAATTTTTGACTGGTAAGGCATTAAACAAAATTGATAACTTCAACATATTTATCGAAACAAAAAGCTAATTTAATGCGTAAGGAGTATTCAAATTTACGTTTTCCATCACCTTCATGTTACGCATATTAAAAAATCATTCCTGTACACACTAATGGTAAGTACAAAGAGTTTATATGTTAGACGAGAGGAATCTTACGGAACAAACAAATTTGTTTTAGATCTTCAGTTAGTGAAACGGTGTTAATAGTTTTGAGAAAACTAGCCAAACAATCAACCTTTTTACATGAGTTTTGCAATGGTGTTTGATGAAAAATTTCAACACCATTTCGTCATAAAGATTATTGCATCACAGAAGTTTGTATCACGAATAGTATTACCAAATAAAAGTATTCATAACAACTGCCATATCTTTTATGACGAAATAGTGATTTTTTCATGAACACCATTGCAAAACCGCATGTAAAAAGGTTAAATGTCAGCGTAACAAAACGATGTAAACAAGAAGCTACTGCAACGTGTAAATGGAAAGACTCAAAAGCCACCCACATCATCTCAACCTGCCCGAATTCAAACCACTGCATGAAAAAAAACTATTTGGGGGAGCCCCGATACCTGGCACTAGTCAGCGCATGCAGGGACAATTGACAACACGAGGGAAGAAGCAACGTAATATGATACATACAGTCAAACAGTTGCTGCAGCAGGCTAAGTGTTTAATTCAAGCGAAAAGTAGTTATTCCAACTTGCCCAATATAAGGTTGAAAATACCCTGACCCTGCAATTTTTCGATTTGTTTCCTCTCATCTGACACATAAACTCCTTGATCAAATTAAAGATTACCGTGGGCCACATGTTTATTTCGGTGGGTGAAGCTGGAGATTCTGGAGAAGGGGATGGGGTTCGGGGACGAATGTTTCTTCTAAATAATGAACACAAAATCAGTTATAGGGATAACACAATTGACGCTCAGAGAGAAGGCGAGACTAAGAGATAGGAATTTTTTCTAATTCAGTCGGGAGTTGAAACCAGGCTTTTGCAGAATGAATTTCGAGTCGCATAGCAACTAAGTTCAAAATAGATGAAAGTTAAAAGTCGGAAAAAATAAAGTTGGTTGAAGTTGAAAATTTTTCACAAGAGTCAAAGTCAAACGAGTTTGAACTGGTTCCTCACATATCTGAAACAAAAACAGCGCCAATCTATGATTAGATTTTTGGAGGTGGAATAATAATAATTTAAAATATCTTACCTTTCTTACTGCACGTACAAACATTTAAGATGTGACTTTTGGCGACTCAATCGCTAAAGATTGAAATCAACACTTGCCATCAGTTTGTTTAAGCTTCTGTTTTGACTAAGCGTTTATAGATACTAATACCGACTAACCCATCTAATACGCCTAGTGGCTAGATATTATTAACTAAATTTCAAAAACTTTCATGTTCTTTTGGAGCATTTACCATTTTCACACATTCGTTTTTCTGCCACCGTTTTTTCATTTTTGGTTTTCGATTCCCTTTTTCGGTCCCAATTTCCAAATTAAAATTTCTATTTCTAATAATTGAACCTCTTTATTCGTCAGTTTTACTGTATTGAGAATGAAATGTAAACCAGTGAAGGAAATCCGCCAAGTTGTCCAACATTAAGATTACGAAAAAAAAAAAATTGGCGTGTACTTACTCGAGCATTTCAATTTGTCCCCTTGTAATGCAAAAATCCGGAACCCCCTGCACACATTTGTGATGCACCTTGTAGCCGCACATTTTACAATGCAGACCTTGAAACACTATTCGCTCACAAATATCACAGTATGATAAGGAGAAGAAAGTTTTCCGAACCTGAAGTAAAAACAAAGTTCTAAATAATCTCGAAAACCGATCGGTGGAAAAGCGGACCAAGACTAATATGTGCAGCACATTATGAGCCGGAACCATTCGACGTTGGGACCATTACGCGCCGGACAGTAGACACTGGTTCAATTCCTGGTAGGTACAAACCAATATTATTCATAGATTTCGTGTTCGTCATTTAGCATTAAAAGGGACAGCGCACGGTTTGAGGTAAACAAGCGGCATCTTGACTTGAAGACCGTGAAGTTTTTCGCTGTCGCCTGTCTTAAACTTCCGAAATACAGTCTAAGAAAAAAAATTAGCATTGACTGTCTAACAAAATTAGTCTTAGAAAAAAACAATTGAGTGGCTAATCATACCTTCAAGATAGCTAATTAATCGAGTGGCTAATCACTAGCAAAACTGGTAAAGGACAGTAAACTTCAATGAAGATGCTGATTGAGATGGGCTGAATGTTGTCGCAGAGTTAGATTTCTGCCTCCGTTTCTCTTGGGTCCACGGCAACTGACCGCGACAAACTGACCGCGAACAAACTGACCGCCAACAAATTGACCGCGAACAACGTCGATTGGCTGAGAAGTGCGATCCTAAATATATTTTTACTATCCCCCGAGCCATCTTGCCCAAACCCTCACTTTGTGACGAAATCACTGCAAAGAAATCACGGTAACGAAACCGTTGGTTCGCGGTCAGTTTGTCGCGGTCAGTTGACTTGGCTCGGTTTCTCTTCCACAACTCAATTTTAATTTTTCATTCATCCATTTGAAGGCAAAAAAATGTTTACGGATAGCTGTTTTTAAAGATTTTCACATGAGCGATAACAATTATTACCAATACTGTTACTATATTTCCTGTACTTTTTAAGTAAAATCGCAAGCGTTAAAAGTGAGCGAAAAAAAAACGCTTAAAAAGGTTAAATGAAAAATGCATATTATGAAGCAGAAAAATTGCCAAAAAAAGACAAAAAACAGGCCAGCCCTCTCATGCATATATCATGTGTATTGTATGAGTGCAAGCGGTTTTCACAGCATCTACAACGATAGCTCGATGCTAAAGCAGAGTTAATATCTAGTTGAAACTAATGAACACGAGCTAGAGTGCGACATTGGTTTTATGTTTAAACAATCACAAATTTATGATTGTGCGTTGTATGTGTGAGTGTGTGTGTGCTGTAAACTAACAATTTCTTACAAAGTTATGCTTTGCTTGAAGAATCCTTGTTGACTTGTTGAAATCTTTGCTTTCAGTGCGAAGTTCCAATTTCGCTCCAGCTAATTCGCCCGCATCTCGGTTCCAGTCCACAGGCTCACTAAATAAGAAAACAAAAGTTGATGTATGCACTTACTCACGTTTGGGAATGTAAAATTTTCGAAAAAAAAATACTAATGGAAGAGAAATCCTGAGAGGCTAGGGGCTAGCTAAGCACAATATCCTCTGAAAAGTCTCTATAAATACAACAGTTAAAAGTGCAACAAAAATCTTAACTATAGTATCGCTTAATGCAATGCTAACTATCACAAACGTAAACAAAGTTCTTTGCCTATACTGTATTGTCAAATAATAAATTTAATCAAATTTTAGTACTGCGCAGTTGGTGCTTATCATTTTCTGAATACAAAAAATTGAGCATGCGAAGAGGAGACCTCTCTAGCTCAGCTACGAATTAAAATTCTGTGCAAGGGCAGCTTTTTCGTATTGGTTGTTTCCAGTGGTCGACGTTCTGTTGCTTTCCCTTTCAGAGACTTACGTGCTCGTAACCCATAGGCCAGAGCACAGGAAAACGCTGAGGAGTTTTGTATCGTTATAAGATCTAAAGAACTACTCTTCGATTAGTTAAATGCAATGATCTCTTCAATGACTGCAACGGCAAGAAATTGAAAGGGCGGTTTCGTTTTTCATCCATGCGCTATTTTACGAAATTTGAAAGTACGGTTTTTGTTTAAAGATTGTGCATTTTGAAGCAGTAACAACGGCCATGTTGATATCATGGTCTTATTGCAGTCAAATTTATATCCAAAAAATACAAATAACATGACTTACTCTGTTCCAAACATATACATGCGGCATTCGTTTGTTTTATCTCTTAAGCTTTGTAATCTGGCTGACTTGCGAAAGACTTGCTCAAGAGATTTGCCAGGGACAGCACCAATCTGGAAAGCAAAAGTTTTATTTAGGTTTTGAAGTGTCAACTCTTTTTTTTTTTTGCTAGTTCTGTTTTTCTTTTTATGATGTAGGCCAGCTTGAAATGTGCAAAACGCTTTCATTAATTGTTAGCAAAACGTGTGAATAATTCACAATTTTTTATGATCCAATGGTAGAATAATACATGATGTCCGAACTGCCCATACAGTAATGCACCCAATTAAAATATTTATTTTCTAAAACCACTTAAGATAGAAACCAAATTTTCGGCAGTGTTTTACACCACCATAAATTTTTATTCTTACGTATATCAGATCATTTCATTGCTTAGTAGGACATATATTTGCAATAAAGTAGGAAAAATGTTGATAATTTATCAAAATGGTCAATGCGTTTTTGGTACCATGAATCAAAATCACCCCGTACATTAAAAAGCAAATTTACAATAAATAGAACACAGACAACCCCCTCACGTTCAAAGCATTATGATCCATGCTCCTACATATTTGAAAAATTTAATAAACTCTTGTTCTGTTTCGGCAAGATACAGCTTGCGTGCTAATGACGATAATTGGCTGCTTCAAACGGTAACTAGCTTAAACTTTGCTAGAACCCAATCCATGTTTTCGCATGCATTACCTACAGTATGGAATTCGTTGCCACAATCTCTGCGTGAAATTGAAACTTTGTCCTTTTTCAAAAAACGCATAAAAGCCTATTATTTTAATTTAGCCTTTGAGGATGCTACCACTGTTTGGGGCCAATATTTTGCTGCTTATTATTGTAGAATTAGTACCTCTGTTGTGTATTAACTTTATTTCTGCGAAGTTATCCGTAAAGCCATTTGAATGTTACTATGGCCGTTTAGTCAGATGTATTGACAGTTGTTGGTGCTATCTCAGGGCGATACAAATTGCAATTATTATTATTGTAACGTGAATTATAATAATTTTAAGGAAACAGAAGCGTTTTGGGTCGCAAAACATTGGGTAAGCCAAACATTGATTAATAGATTGATGAAACTTTGCATGTAGCTTTTCTCTGCAGCCAAGGAAAATATTAAGTCGTGTCGAAACAAATGAACTAGAATTACATAAGGCACAATTTATAAAGTTTACGTAAACGAGTTCCACTCCATTACAAACTAAACCTTGTTCAATGAATCATCGTATCAGAGAAACTGAGCCTTTTGTTCATTTGTCAACATTTTATGCGCTTTGTTCCAATTTTATGTCTTAATTAAAGTTTATTTTATTCTTGCTTAGCTTAGCAGTAAAATGATCTGAAAAAAGAACAAAACTTTACAGTGAAATAAAAAACCGCCAAAAATTTGAAGTTTTAGCTTGTGTGGTTTTAAAGATATAAATTGTTAAACGTGAGCATGACTTACGAAGTTTTGTTTACTTTCTAGCTAGGAGCAATTTAACTTTCGAGCTTTTCAGTCCGATTTTCAGAAAATTTTTCGACGTAAAGCTGCAATTTTCGAGTGAGGGTAACTTGAACCGGTCAGTCAGTGATCGAGTGGACTGAGCATCTGTTACTGAAACGGTAAACTAGAGTTCGATTCCGGGCGGGTTAAACCAACGAATAAAAAAAGCTGGTATTCGCAGTTTTCCTGTTTGATGTTTTGCTCTAAAGCCTCCACTGTGTGTGGTAGACAAGTGGGCAGGTGGCAGCTTGACTCGAAGACCGAAAGGTCCCTTCGCCGTCTTCTGGCCAAGGCAACTTGGTGAAAAAAGATGGAATTATAGTTTACTTATATGGGGTCAATTTTATGATCACTGACGCGAACTACCCATGACGAAAAATAAATAGACTAGACATTACACAACCCATTAGCAATAGGGCAATCTCCAGCTTCTAGTTTACTATTGAGTTCCGAAATTTTTGACATCAATGCTTAAGCAAACCGACGGAAGCTCATACTGTATATCAAGAGAGAAGCTTGCACGAAGATCACAATCAAAATAATGTCCGCATCGATATTCGATACTGTATAAGATAACATAAAAATGTGACAGCATCAGCTGAATTTGAAAATGATGTCGAACTGTATGTTGAAACGTTGATCAACTTAAATATTACGTAGCATAATCAGCTAAAGCTCAGACTACACCGCAAGGCAGTTAGTTGCAAATATGTGCATATAGGCCTACGTAACCGTGGTGCATGTACCGTCGTCAGCTATATGACGTCAGAAACAATACCTGCTAAAAGCGCTATAAATAGACTTTGCGCGCTTTATAAATACAAAGCAGGTACCAGTTAAACCACTAGAATAAATATACGGTGCTAAATCAGTAGCAAAGAGCCTAATAACAGAAAATTTTACGCTACGAAGCTAAAAACTGCATCACTATAACGCTTTTAGATAAATAAACCGATAATTTAAAGAAATATCCAATAGAATCAAAACAGTAAAGAAATCATTGCGATATGCATATCTAGTCATGTTGAGAAGTGCCCTTCTGTCTGCATGCATGAACTTTTTCAACTTAAATGCTACGGCTGGTCACGTGATTTCTCTTCAAAGCGTTTGCATAACGCGAATTGCCGCAAGGCAAATTTGGAACTGCAGCAAAGCTTAATAATTTATAACCTCGCCGAAAGCTTAGCATACTCCAGTAATATGCACTTAGCTCTGGCTGCTATGAAATTAACGTAATATAATAGACTACAAATTACAAACAAAACGCTCCGCAATGATATTGATAATTCAAAGTCTAACTAAAAATGCATTACTGGAATTTTGGTGAAAATGTTAAACAGGGCCAGAACTATGTTTGAATTTGTTTTAAAAGTAAGCAACTCAAAACTATAAAATTTTCTAAAGCTTTTCACAAAAAAAATTATTACTCTCCGTAACGTCGTTACTAAGTGACATCATCTGAAACATCACTGATCTATTCCACAAAAAAAAAATTAACGTCACTAACTGGGTCACAGGTGTATGGCACGACTCGACAAAAACTCGGTATTAGCAAGCCAATTTCTGGTTTAGCTTGCACCACTGCAGGCTTGGCCTAAAACTAAGTGCTTTATTAATCAAACTATTTGACTAAAACCAAAATACAATGGAAAGTACAGTAGAAAATACTGTTTTGTACACCCACCTGATCTGGTATAGGCTGATAGGTCTACTGGTAACAGGGTTGAGGAGACCAGTAGGGATCTAACAGCATTAGCGGAGCTCTAGCTTATTCATCTCTAATCTAATGGCATCGGTTGAGTTGCGATTTGCTTCATAGTAATACTAGCCTGACATTTTAACCTGATACCTGTGCAGTTTCACCAGTTTTTGCGTAGTTTTTACTATCCAATATTGACCTAACCAGCAAAATACTGTATTCACCACTTATGCCATAACCTATAGTCACAATTTTCTGTTGTTGCGTTATAGATCAAGTTTACGCTGTACAACCTGCTTTGTTTTGTTTTTTTAAAGAAAACTAACAGAGTAATTTTGACTTTTTCGACCTTTGCCCAAAACACTAAATCTAAAGCAAAAACTTGAACAATTCTGAAAAACTGAATGTGTGTTGCTTAGAGATTGCATTAACAACAAAAAACTAATTAGTGGATAGGTCTAAAAATTCATCAAGAAAAGATGGGATCAGCCACAAAATAGGGGATCACAAACATCAATTCCGTCGAAAAGACCTGGGTGGCAGTAATCTGCTCAGTCGCATTACTGCTAACCGAGGATCACTATTAAGCCATCATAATTACAAGATTCGCATAGGCTAGGAAAAACTTTTGGTGGATAATCGGTACCGGCAAAGTCCAAAGCATAACAATTTTGTTAAGTCATAGAGCTCAGTCAATTTCTTGACCGAACTACCACCAAGCAAAACAGTCGTGCAAAAAAAAAAAAAATCTTCCCGGTAGCAAAATGAAATTTGAGAGTAAAAAAACCCTCCATGCAATGTTCAGGATAGCGCTATTTCGGTCAATACCAAACCTCGTCAGCTGAGCTGGCATGAATCGAAATGAGTAAAAAACAAAAAAGTTTCTCACTATTTATAGAATTTCCAGTCGCCGAAAACAGGCCAAGCCAAAAAAACTATAGAAGGCCGAAACAAAAGATCAAAAAATCGGCAAAACCAACAATAAGCTCCGAAGTCAAAATTATCGTTTCGCCAGCGATCAAAATGCAAATGAAGCGTTGAAATCGGCTACGAGTTTTAATGAACCGATCAAAAAATTATGTAAATTAGCCGTTGAAATCTGCCAAGAATTTTAACTAAAAACATTATTTTGGAAGCAAAATTGTGCTTAAAAAATGAAAAACTTAGCAAGGTACCAAGGCCAAACAAAAATTAACAGCCAATAGCTGAAAGGAGAATAGCAGGGAATCAGGCCAACAGGCGATTCTCAACAACCAACTCCAAAAATCAAACCAATTAGTGGATAGGTCAAAAATTCATCATGAAAAGATGGGATCAGCCACAAAATAGGGGATCACAAACATCAATTCCGTCGAAAAGACCTGGGTGGCAGTAATCTGCTCAGTCGCATTACTGCTAACCGAGGATCACTATTAAGCCATTATAATTACAAGATTCGCATAGGCTAGGAAAAACTTTTGGTGGATAATCGGTACCGGTTTTCTTTATAGTTTTTTTATATATATAGTTTTTTTGGCTTGGCCTGTTTTGGCTTGGCCTGTTTCCTTCTATAGTTTTTTTGGCTTGGCCTGTTTTCGGCGACTGGAAATTCTATAAATAGTGAGAAAATTTTTTGTTTTTTACTCATTTCGATTCATGCCAGCTCAGCTGACGAGGTTTGGTATTGACCGAAATAGCGCTATCCTGAGCATTGCATGGAGGGTTTATTTTACTCTCAAATTTCATTTTGCTACAGAGGAGATTTTTTTTTTTTTTTTCGCACGACTGTTTTGCTTGGTGGTAGTTCGGTCAAGAAATTGACTGAGCTCTATGACTTGACAAAATTGTTATGCTTTGGACTTTGCCGGTACCGATTATCCACCAAAAGTTTTTCCTAGCCTATGCGAATCAACAAAAAACTGTTTATTTTTTTCCTTGCGTTCAAACCAATCAGTGGTCGAGTGGATAGAGGGTCTGCTACAGAAGCGGAAGACTCGGGTTCAATTCCAGGTTGGGCCAAACAAAAGACTATAAAAATTGGCATTCACAGCTCCCTTGCTTGACGTTCAGCAATTCAAGGGACAGTGTGAAGCCTCTGCCGTGTGTGGTAGACAAGTGGGCAGGTGGCAGCTTGACTCGAAGACCGAAAGGTCCCTTCGCTGTCTCCTGGCCATATAAAATGTAATTACAATTACGTGCCTGTACAATGTTCTGTGTCACCTAAAGATTACCATCTGCCCTCAGATCCTCGTCTGTGATTCGACTGAGTAGCACCAGTTTGCTCAGGAAGCCGTCCAAGTGACACATTTTTCGAACAAAATCATTTCACATTTAGTTCCAGCCTTCTTTTACGCAAAACCCTGGTTACGCGCCAGATCCTACGTAGGATATTTAGAGACCAAAACAGCATCGGTAAACAAAAACAACAGCATTGTTAGTTTTTCCAAATCAGACCGTTCTATACTTGCATTTTTTTACCAGCCAAAACCAATTTTCTTTTTCGAAAGCGTTTACACACGCTAAGTGAAGAGAAAAAATACAACTTGTGAAAGAACCTAAAAAGGTTCTACTGCTTTGCGAGCGCATTTCTATGCTTTGAAGTGTCGCTTTTAATCAAAACGCGACTCTACTGAAAATAACTTTGTCCCGTATATATATATATATTCAACTTAATCAAAGAATCGAAACCGGCATCGGAATCAGCACTTTTACAAGAATTGGCATCGGAAAAAAATTTGAAATGGGTACAACCCTAGTAATAATGCATTGCAAAGATTAACTTCACGATGACTTCACATATTCAAACTTATATTAATTTCCTTCATTCTAAGCTTTCCATAACCATGGATGTAATGTTCAAAACCAAACACTATTCACCTAAACATTACCAACTAACTGCTTTTGTACATTATACGCTCTTTCACCCTCATTTAATTTATTGTATCACTGCTTGGTCTTCTGTTTTTTCTGCAAACCTAAATCCTTTACGAACATTTCGAAATAAAGCTATCAAAATTTTAAATTGAACGATTAAGTCATTGCCAGAGCAGTGCTTTGGTATATGAGAAACTAAACTAAACAAAATTCGGTAAACGATTTAGTGAAGAAGAAAATTGCCCACCTACACTTCAACCATAAACCTCCTTTGAATATCGAAAATTATTTTGTTGGTCAAATCTAAATCAAATCCACACAATAGACACCAGGCGACAAACGACTGGTTGCAACTATCGCATTCCACTTTACAAAACCTTTCAAGTGCAACGTTTAATCAAATATAAAAGCGTCATTATTTGCAGCAATATAAGGAAAAACACCTTTCAAAAATTCAAAATTAATTACAAAGACCGGCTAATTGCAGATTACTAATGAACAATTGCGGATAAACTCGGAAGACTATGTCGATGTAAATTGTACTAGTTGTCGGTGACATCTAAAAGCTATTAGTGTTTATACGAATATACTAGCAAATCGCCTAACAATGTAAGGTGGCTGCTTAACTCGAAGACCTAATGGACCCTTCGCAGTTTCCCTGTCCTTCCCTTGTATAATTGCTAATCGTATACATCAATGCAATTAAGTTTCTTGTATTATTCAAGGGCTGTGTTAGGGTTACACACACGAAATGTTGAGTTGGGTCGAGTCAAAATATTAATTTTTTTGATGGCCGATATGAGGCACCCACCTAAACCCCTCCCCATCCCAACATATTGTCATGCTTTATTTTCTATTTACATCAACCTATCCTTAAAATTTAATTTATTAGTCTCAAATCGTTGAACGATTAAATTTTGAAGAATATGCCAAATGGGTCTCTCCAACGCGACATCCAAAAGTTTGTCATTTTTAAAAAGTTTATTTATTGACAACAAGAATACAAAAAGTTTTGGAGGCCTATTTGGGGTATACCCCAAAGGGATATCCCAAAAGTTTTGATATGTCTTATCTTTTTAAAAATCTACCCATCCCTAACATGTCATTTGTCTAAACCAGTGGTTCCCAACCGCCGGCTCGCGTAAATTTTCTGACGGTCCACAGATTATCTTCTTTCCACAGACATCATTAAATGTTTTTGTTAATGATATATAAAACTCATTTTATGTTTGGCTAATTTTTAGTCAGTAAAACCGGCATTTCTCCGCTTTTTTGTCACCATTCATCGAAAATGTCAGCACATGTAACTGTAATCCAAAGAAAAAAGAAAAACTGATTAAATTTGCAATCTTACTTAAACCGTCTGGTTGCTCAAGCGGTAACGCGTTCCTCTCTGGAGCGGGAGATCTGAAGTTCAAATTGGACACATTGTTGCCAACGGCTCGCCACCGCTGCGATATTTTTTCGAAAGGACCTGTGTTGCCCGGGCGCAATGACGCGGAGATGGACACGCTTCGGTGTTGTACAGCGAGAATAAAAGATTTGACTTTGCGAAACTCGATTAGAGTATATAGCGTTCATCTGTACCCATGTTGTGTTCAAATTTTAACATTCCACGTCCAGTTGTACGGGCCAGTTGGTCGAGCGTTCGAATCTTGGGAGGGAAGTCTGAGGTTTAAATCTCGGGTGGGTCAAATCGGACACAGTGCTGCCAATGGCTCGCCACCGCTGGAACATTTCTTCAAAAGAAGCTGTGCTTTCTGGTCGCAATGACACGAAGATGTGCCCCACAAACTCGTTACACGCTTCGGCGTAATACAGCGAGTATAACGAAAAATTTGATTTGACGTTATGCCGTTTTCAAGCTATACGCGAATTAGTCAACTTTCGACCCAAAAATTGCCGTTTTTTCTCGGTTTTTAGTTCCTAAATCATGATTACGTGACATAAGATCCCCAAAATTGGCATACACGACGCTTTTATGTTGTATCCAAAATTCAACTTTCTAGGTTTAACTGTTTTTAGTATCCAAAATTTAACTTTCTGCTTTTGGTAATAAGCAAATCAAACAAATTTCGATGCTCATATCAAAATGGCCGAGTGAAAACATTACGCGCGCGCGCGAAGGTCCAATTAGTGTATTTGATCTAGCTTACCTCAACAGAGGTGGCTTAACTTTAAGAAATAAATTTAGAAGCTAAAAATCGTCAAAAAAATTGTAAAAATATAGGATCTGGCACATTAACGTTCCGCGCTTGAATGGTCCCTACGTATTAACAATGCGCATAAAGGTGAATTTACACAGTATCCGTTTTTCGTCCGTTTTTTTTTACGTTTTTGCATCTTCTTGAAAAAGTATGCGATTTTTCATCCGCATTTTTATAGGTCCATATCCGCACTAAGTAGACTGTTATATATTGGTAAAAATTTTGTTCAAAAATTTTGTGCATGAACGATAAGAGCGATATTTTAAAATAAGGCTGTGCCCCTTTGCAAAAAATTTTTTCGGACAACTTTTGTCCAATATGTGACAATTTGGTTAGTGCGGATATGGACATGTAAAAATGCGGATGAAAAAGGACATACTTGTTCACGGAGAAGCAAAAACGTAAAAAAACGGACGAAAAATGGATACTGTGTAAATTTACCTTAAGCGGCAGGGCATGAGCAACTGAACACTCAGCGCCGGTTCACGCCACGACAAAGTTGATGTTTGAAGAAGTAATCTAGTTTTTAGTTTACAATTCACTTCAAAACAATGAATATACTGTATCAGAATGGTGTATGAAAGCAAACCGTGTATGCATCGTCTAAGACTCTACTTACGCTCTGACTAAAGTTATCAGCACTCGTCACTACAGCATTAGACACAGCCATATCGGCAAGTTCACTAAGTCCATCATGATTAAAATGTGAAGATTCTTCCCTTCGTTTTCAAAAAAAACTATACATAAGCATTATAGACTATTGGTAAGTGAATTAGCATTAATCATTAATAGATATGCTATTCAGTTACAACTTACGTGCAAGTCAAAGCAAACCAAAAAATAAATGAAATGCATCATAATATAGAAAAAAAAAGCTGAGCAAAAAAACATCCAAAAATTTCGAAGTATCCCAACTAATATGTAAAGCAAACTTAACTCTACTTATTAATCGTTATATCAAAATAAACTTCAACGAACTATTTTTAACTAGGAGCAATGAGTAATAAATTTAACTTGCAAGAAAATATGACGCATCAATTGGTTGAGTGACAAATTTGTCCATTGAAGATAGGCTGAGCTAATTCAAGCAAATAAAAATAGAGAATTTTTCTAATTAACCAATATATAAGCTAATCATGTAATACAAAACCCAGATTTAATGATTACATCATACTACTTCCGCAACACACGATGATTTGAACACAAACTCAGGGCAAACAGTTTATGGCATGAACCCGTGGCTCTCAACATGTGGTACGCGAGTAACTTCTAAGCCTAGATTCACAGATTTCTGTGGTACAGATATCGCGCTTGATTTTAAACTAATACATTTTCCGAAAACTGCTACTCATTCACATTATTTGGCAACAGCGCGATTTTCATGCACGTAAGGTAGTTTAAAATTATGCATCACTAATCACACTATGAGTATTTCAAACATCAAAATATTTAGAAAATGACTGTTTATACTACCACTTTTTTTTGTTACAGGTACAACCTGCAATCCCCGTATTGGTTGTTAGCCAGGGTATTTTGTATCAAGTTTTACATCTTTTAATCGACCTCGCGTCATGCCAAAGATCGGGTACGTAAAATACGGTTTCATCTCAATTGATCATCATTTTGGCGAAGTTCTTAAATAGAGAGCGGTTCGCATGAAAACACTTGACAAAGCTACCATGAAGCCCAAGCGCATGCAAACGCCATCTGGAGACAAATCATGTTGATAAAATGAACCGAGATCACAGCGACTTTCAGCAACTAGGCGAAAAAGCATAGCGGCAGGGCATGGACAAAATTAGCCAAATCTAGCACTAAGGTAAAAATCTACTAAAGTTGCCTTTCTTTTGACTCTAAAAGCTTGCCAGCCCATACAAATCAACAGTGTAACCCTCTTATTTTTGCGAAGAGCAGCATCACAAGCTTATTAATTGATAACGAACGCCAAAAACTGAGGAACAAAAGCATTAAAGTTTTAATTTGCCATACAACCTTGAATTTGCAAAACTGATGTCACAGGAATCAATGGAAATGGTGCTCTGCAAGAAGAGGTACGCTATGACAATATGCGGTGGCCAAGGTGTATGCGGGCGTGAACAGGTTGAGAAACACTGAGCTAAATCTTTTATTGAAAACATCACAGCTTAGCCAGAACTTTTGGTTACGTTTAGGTTCGCTCTTGATATCATTATCAACATAAAAATGTAGCCAATAAATGAATTAGACAGATATAAATAGCACAAAACGTTGCTAACGCAAAACCATCGGCACGAAGCATTTGAAACTTGGGATCTAAAAAATTTTGCATAAAATTTTTCATGAACACATACAAATCAATGCTACCAGGAAATACTGATGCGGATTTTAACTTACCATAGTTTTTCCATTTGGCACGAAGATTTGTATAGTCCGAGGTTTTTCAGAAGTTCCTTTAGCAATGTTCGGCGGTTGAACAGGTGAATGCGGTGATTTCGATGAACCTATCCATCAAAATGATTATTGAGCACACTTGGTATCATAATTCAACAAAATAGTTCAGTTTCATTTCAGATTTTATCAGAAAAAAGCGGATAGAGCGTCACTGCTACTGAAACGGTAGACTCGAGTTTGATTCCCAGTCTTGTCAAACCAAAGACTATAAAATTGGTATTTACAGCTTTCCCGCTTCATGTTCAGCATTATAAGGGACAGTGTGAAGCCTCCACCGTGTGTGGTAGCTTGAATTGAAGACTGAAAGGTCCCTTAACTGTTTCTTGGCCAAAGAAACTTGGCGAATAAATTATTAGTCTCAAAAAGCTACCTCTCATATCCCAAATATGGAAAGGTTTCGGCGTGAATTCATGACCTAAATTCAATAAACAAGGATTTTTTTGTTTTATAAATGTGGGAGGATCATAATATGAGATTGAAAACGGGGGAAGACAATTCATAAATTCAAGTGACACGTTATTGATTTTCCAAATCACAGTTTTTGCTTGACGGACCGGGTTGATCTCATAATAACAAACAATGTGGAGATAACCAGTTTCCAGAGTACTCAATGGACATGGGCCACAGCTAGTTAACGATGCAGGAAGTTCAGTTAAAAACTAAAATGATTAACAATTAAAAAAAAAACACTACAGACTTTTTCCCCCTAATGGGTTCGTCAGGCGGGATACAAACTTTCATTTGAATAAGTTTCTACCCCGCCTGACGAACGCAATGTAGAGATATGTATAAGAGCATTTAGAACAGCTACCAACACTGCAATTAAAAATAGCTCCGGTCCAAAACAAATCATCTACAGACTCGTGTTTAGAGTAACTTTTTTCATCAAAGCAGTAAAAGTTTAGAACTCAGCGTTGATTTTGGTCGTAGTTGCTACGGCCCGGTCCATCAACCTAGAAGGAGCTGTTGATTTTTACTTGGTTACGAAGGGGAGCTAAGCAGTCCAGAAAATGACTTCATAGCACCGGTACGTGATTGTTGAACCATGGTATAGAAATATTTTACTTGTGTATCATACGTCAGCTATTTCGTTGTACTTTAATTTAAAACTTCTATGTCTGGCATAATTAAATAGTCCCACAAGCATTTTCTGGACTAATATGCTTTAAATTGAAAAATAGGAAAACAGCACTTCACACTAACTCTTTTTTTTCAATTAATGTTTCAGGAGTTAATTCAATTGTATGAGATTAGACGGAACCATCAAACAAGTGCTTAATGAAAAATCCGAAGCAGAATAATTTAAATTGCATTAAAGATAGGAAACGCTCCCAGGATCCTCGGGGGTAAATCAAATCAGTGGTTCTCAACCTATTTTATTCTCAGAGTCAAACTCCAAGGCTGTAAGGTCAAAAAGCTGCATGCGAACAACGCAAGTTAAAAAAAAGATAATCATACCCAATGCTGAAATCAACTATATAAAATCAATATGACGCCATAAAAATAGCTGATATGAGTCAATTAGTACAAGGCACAGAACCATCAATTTTATAGTGATCAAGCTCAAGGCTACTCCCAAGGTAGCCCTCGAAATAAATAGAAAAAGGGTGACATAAATGTAGCCAGTCTACATGGAATGAACAAAAAGACTGCTTAAGGATGACGGAGTCTGTAGGTTGGACGTCTTCACGACTAACAATACGTCTCCTCCATCTTAAGGGGCCTTAATTAAATAGAGTTGCGAAAACAAGCTTTACCAATTGCAAGCTTCAACAAGATTGCAAGCTTTACCTTTACCAAGATATTCGTGGTTAAACATTTTGGAATTATCATGACCACCACAGTTCACAATGTGGTAACGAAATGTAACATTAACAAATTGGCCACGTATTAAAGGCAGCAGGAAGGCTTTATGAGTTCAAACAGTAACCGAACAAAACTACACTAACAGAGCAGCGACCGTTGCAATGGGCCCAAATGAGGCCTACGCAATGCGCAAGTGGACTTTACCTAACAGTAGCAGATTCGCTTGCACCACTCCCCATTAATAATAATAAACGTAGCTAGACGTGTAACCAAGATTTTGTAGGAGAGGGGTATTGATTGGACTTAAGGTTAAAATTAGTCCGCACCTCGCTGACGGGGTCTTGGAGTGAACAAACAGTGACTTTTATGCATGGGCGTTTATGCATGGGCGTTTATGCGCAGAATGTTTAGGCACGGGACATTTAGGCACCGCCGATTATGCGCCAGAACTTTTAGGCACTAGAGGTAAAAAAATGTTTTTCCAAACTTTCTTTACAAAAAGTTTTTTTTTAATTTTGAAAAAAATTTTTTTCAAAAAAGTTTAATCTCGAAAAAAAATTTTTTGGTCCAAATAACAGTTTTTATTAAAAAACAGTCCTTTAATAACTTTTTTTTCAAAAACATTTTTATTTTTAAAAACTTTTTTTTTTCAAATAAAAATCTTTTTCCAAAAAAAAGGGATTTTCAAACAAAAAAGTTTTACTTAGATTAAAATGTTAATATCTTCAAAGCTTTTTATCTGACACTTGTTTCAGAAAAATCGTCAGAATAGAGAGCGCAGGCAAAGGAGAGACCATAAAAAAGCTGAGCACTGATTGGCGGGAAAAGAATCAATGAGAGAGCATCATTTGTGCACAATCTTCAAGCTGTACCCAAAATCTTTTTGTCGACAGAGGGAGGGGTTAGAAGTTTTCATAAAAGTGACTGCAGAGCCCATTTTCCTTCATATTTATCTACCGTGGACTTCTGAGCTCTGGCTCACAGCTTGGGTATGGTCCAATTGTTTAGTCTTCCCAGAGTTCCTCCGTGAACTCAATCTTTTTTAAGAATAAGGTATGGCATTTTTGTCACAATGCCATACAAAAAATGTATGGCATTTTTGTTACAAAATACCTATTGCTTATTGCATCAGCAGAGTGTATAAAAGCGTTCATTGCACTCCATGGATTGCCCCTATATGCTTGCAAAAACAAATTCAAAAATAGTGTAATTAAGAAAATACTATGTTTTCACATAGGGGCATTTCCTGCTTTTAGAAAAAAATTGAGTATGCTGTTCTTTTGACATGTACGATTTCTAAAAATTCATCTTTAAAGCTTGAAAATTGATGAAAAATATACTGTAGTTGGTTACACCCTTACACTATCTTCCAATAACTTTGTTTTCAAAAATTCTCAAAAAAATCTTTTCGAAAATTCCTTTTTCTCGTGGAATGATCCAGCTTTGGTTTTACTTTCAATAAAGAATGATTCGATGCATTTTTGATTTAATTATAAGTTGAGGTTGTGAAAAAACATTTGGAATCGAAAATAATTGATTTTCAAAAAGATCATAAGAGCTACAGAATGGACAAGAAAGAGCTGCAGCCGTGGTTGAAAATCACTGATCTAAATGAACCTATGAGGTTAAATAACTGATTAAGAGGATCTTATGAGGGTGAAATAGGTTGTAGGGGATTTTTATGTAAAAAGTTGATTAGTGGTACAGAACTTGAGAATTTCATTGATTAAAACGTTCATATCTTCAAAGCTTTACGTCTGACATTTGTCAAGAACAATCATCAGAATGGAGAGCACAATAAAAAGAGAAGCTTTTAATTATCAGAATGGAGAGCACAATAAAAAGAGCACAATAATCATCAGAATGGAGAGCACAATAAAAAGAGATGCTCAGCAATAAAAAGAGAAGCTTTTTATAGGAAAAAACCGAGCTGTGATTGGCTGAAAAAAGACCAATGAGAGAGTGTCATTACAGCACAATCTTTAAGCTGCACACGGATTCTTTTTGTCAGCAGAGGGCGGGGTTAGAAATTTTCATAAAAGTGGCTTCAAAAGCATATAGATGGAAAGGTGAGCGGCCTTGGGCAAGAATAAAAATCTACTGTCATCATAATGTTGAGCAAAGGTAGGATTTTGTAAAAGATGAAGTCCAATGGCTGAATCAAAAGCAGGAGATTGGGTATTAGTCTGGGTGGAAGATTTGCACCGGTGGACAGGAAGTAAGCGTTTCTGGGAAGAAGAGCGAGAACAGAAAGATTTGGAGACATGTTGTTTAATTCTGTCCTGCAGCCTTTGGGAAGTACGGCATGCATATCGACTATCACAGTGGCATGAGAATTGATAAATCACCGTGCTTTTCTGTAAAGCAGGCAGTTCATCCTTGTTGGTAACGGAGTGGAGCTAGTTGATTAGAGTAAATAACAGTGGAAAAGCACAGTTTGACAGCAGATTTTATTAGCTATTCAAACCAGGTAGAAACAGAACCGAGCCATGGGAGACTTAGACAGACGGGCATTTTTTGGGTCCAACGTTTTAATCAACGATTTCTATCACTAGCTACTGCAATGTTTTAGGAGTTCTGTGAAAAACAAAGCAAGATTGAAATTGACACGGTATGTAGCGATTTAAATTTCACTAGTCTTCAATCATGCAGCTTTTTGGACCACTTTGTTCAAATGCAAAATTTAATGACCTTCGCCAGCTCAAGTGTTTTAGTAACTATTCTAAAATGATATATCTAATCACAAACACATTATGGCTTATGCCATTGCTTGAGTAATACTGTACTGCGTGTACGAAAAACTTATGAATATCCTTCTTAAATGACTGCATTTTAAATGTACAAAATGCTGTAAATCTGGGGATAAATAGCATGAGTTAATAAATGCTTAAACAATGTTCTAGAATCTTGAGCGTTTTGTGAAAAACCACATGCGTACATACATACCTATGCTAACATGACGGGATGATGAAGAATTCTGAGATATGATTGCGTTATTGGTAGGAGGAAAGAACACTTGGCCAGTGGTATTAGTCATGTGCTGATGAGGGTTATGCTTGGAATTAGTAACAGGCCTACAACCTTCATCCTCCTCTCGTTCAAGCGTGTCATTTAAATCTTCCAAACGCTTCTGATGCTCAGCAAGTCTGTCAGTCATTTCTTGATATTCCTGAAAAAAAATCAACGTTATTTATAAGAAACCTGTTCAACTACCTAGTATCGGTACGTATTGCACTTTAACTTTCAATGTGAGTAATAAATACTAAATCAGAGGAGCAAAAAAGTGGTGCTAAGTGGTAAAAATCTCTTACTGAAATCGATGTCAGCACTCAGCATTGGGGTCAGCAAACCAGATAAGTGCTTGATAACAAATCAGACCGAAATATTAGTAACTAATCACTGACCACCACAATTTATCATGTCCTAATTGCAATGTTTCCTCTTGGGTTTTAGTGAGTTGGCATGTGCTCAAAAAATCGGCGATTTTTCTATAGCAAGCAATGGAACATCCAATAATGAGTCGACGTACGCCAATAAAAATGCTGATTAAAATCGGCCTAATGGTTACAGAGCCCAACTGTCTGTTTCACCCATATGGGCTCTTTAAGGGACTAAAATATAATGAACTGGATTTTACAAAGATAATGACTCCTGATTGCATGATCTGGTTAAACCCACACCTTTGATAGTCATTACATCGTTGTGCTCTTGAATAAGGTGGTTTGCGATAAATATTTCGGCTAGGTCGCTTTAAATTAAAGCAGCAAATTCAACGAACAAGATTCAAAGAAACTCACAGGGACATTAGATCACTAGCAACTCCAAGCAAAAGTCAATTCGTCCCAAACACTTGGTAGTTATCCCAATAAACAGCGTAGTGTTCATCTAACAGTTAAGAGCCTGACACAGTCCAAATATGAGGAGGACAAATAGACAGAAACAACAACATTCACAAATCCAAAATATGCTTGTACCGTAGGTTGTAATGGCATGGTGACAAAAAATATTATTGTTTTTTAAGTTCAATTCTTTTGCTTAGGATAGGGTTAAAGACAGGGCCAGGCATAATAAACTCAGATAATAAACATGGTTGAATTACCTTGAAATATTAGAGATAAGTATCTAACATAGAGAGTTTATTATAAAATTGCATTAAATAATTAGTGATAGCAAAACACTATTAACTGAAATATTTTTTAACTCTAAAATTGTTACCTCCAAATAAAATGGTGGAGGGTTACTACTGTCACCAAACTCCCTGTTGAGACGAGAAATAGATTCTTTGGTCAAATTGATCACATTTTTCAAGTTGGATATCTAAAAAAATCATTGCTTTAGAGCTATTCTTCAAGCTATTTACTGAAAAAGACTTACAATAACACTTTTTTCATTTTAAAGTTTTACCTAGCAGTATTATTATGTATAAGGTATATGCAATATGCACTCATTTATTACAGTTATGCTTTAGCAATTTCTACAGCACCTTCAAATATTGCTCAATGCTCAAGCAGAGCTAATATCTAGGTGAAACAACATAACACAAGCTAATGTGCAACCATTGGTTGCATGTTAATACAATCATCAGGCACATTATTATTTTTTTATTCAAATAGAATCCAGTAATGTGCCTGATGATTGTATGGCATTGCAAAGTGAAACAAACTTTCAACTTCTAGCTAGTAATGAAAAAAACTGTGAAGATGGATATTAGTGGTGCTAATCAAATGAATTGATTTTAGGTGATGTAGCAGTAGTGACTAGCTGTTGAAAAGCACAATTTTGCTTTTACAGCAACTAACCAACAATTGCTATATCATTTCAACCAACTTCGAACAATTTATCTTAATTCAAAAATTATGTCATCAATACCATTTAGGTAATTTTATTAAAACCAAGAAGCTAGAGTTTAAACATGGCTTAAATGAAAAACAAGTATTGGAACATATGAATTTGTTTTTAAAAGTCACTACTCACATCTTTTTCAAGCTTTCTTCTATCAACAGCAGCCATTCTTTACTGGAAACAATTTATCTTTTTGCCATAATCAATAAAAAGTATACAACACTGAAAAATCAAAACCTGCAAACTCATTATTTTAAACTATGGAAAGCAATAAACACTCTGGTGGTGCAATACCGATGGGTAGCAACTTTTGTGCTGTGGCCATTTGGCCATAACCTAATTTGACAAGAATTAGGCTTCAGATTGTCTGAACTTGAATTCTGTGCTAATGATGCTCAAATTTTGATATATTGTCAGTTAGTGTAGAAGACAATTTTGTATTCAATTGTATATTTTTTTGCATCAAGTCTGAAAATTGGGTGCTAGTAATATCATCAGAAAGTGATTACGTGACAGACAACATTTTGCTTAAAAAAAGGCTTATCTGGCAACCATCATCATACTATTGCATCATTAAAGTTGAACCATTGATCGAGAAGCACTGTCATTGAACAATTGAAATAAGTCAGTATGTTTAAGAGCTGTCTAGCCCTACCTAACCCTAACTTTGCAAAAATCACTGACAATGTAGCAATTAAATGTGACAAGATACACGAGTGCTTACTGCTTACATGCTTTGTCCTTCAGCAAATAGTAAAAATTGATCTATTCTTTTAGATAATGGTCGATGCAATGTATAAAAAAGGCCTTTGATATCGAATCAAAAATACGTGTTTTGAAGTTCAAATTCTGAAGAGCTAAAAGAGGCTAAGGCAAAAGTCATAGTCCAGAAATCGTTTTGAAGTTTAATATTTCACTAGTTTTGAAAATTTTTCCACAGTTAGTTTTCAAGTGTAATTACGTCTTAACCATATTATTGGTACATACAAGGTAAGCATCGCCGAGGCCAGGTTTTGTGATATTCTAAAACTATTTTATGGCTAGGACATGGAATGGAGTCTAAACTGGAGTGGAGTACATATAATGGAAGGAGAGAAATGGAGTCCAAAAAAAATTCTTTTAGTTTACTGTCTGTGATCTATGATGTCAATGCCATGAAAAAGGATTTTGTTCTTGACTGGCGGGATGGCCGAGTGGCAGACGCGTCTCGCTTCAATGGCGAATCTTATGCAAGAGACCGGGTTCAATTCCCATGTTGATCAAATTTAACACAAGTTGCCAATGGCTCGCCACTGCTGCGACGCTAAATTGCGTGCCCATGGTGCTTTGAACTGGAGATGGAACCCGCAAACTCGCAGCACCCATAAAGGGTATTTAAGCAACTATAATGAAGATTTGATATTTTTGATTCGAGTTTATTCTTGAATTTCGTTAATGTTATACAAAACTAGGAAAGTAACCTAAAAGGGTCTTTATGATTATTTAAATAGCAAAATAGCAACAAAAACTTGTGAGTGTCAAATGTCTTACGTTACTAGCGAAATCAGCACTGTCATTGCCCATTGATAGTCAATACAGATACAGCATTTAACATTTATAGCTTAGCTCCTGCCCCCCCATCATCACCACTACCTCTCTTTGAGTATTAGTGATCTTGATCTTCAAGATCACAATCTTGATCTTCAAGATCACAGTGTTTGGGTGATCTGATCTTTGATCTTCAGGATCACATTTTTTGATCTAATCTTGATCTTCAAGATCACCAAAAGGTGGTGATCTTGCCCATTTCTGGCAACACAGATAATGAATTGATACCTTACATTTTAATTGTTATTATTTTTTTATTGCAAATGAACTCATCACAGACTGATTCAGTCACATAGTCAGAAGTGATTATGTGACAGAATGCATTCTGCTTAAAGATAGAACAAACCCATTTGGCAACGATCATCTTACTATTGCATTACAGGATTATGTAAGTTAAAGCATTGACAAAGGAGGGCAGTCATTGAATTGATTGAAATAGTATTTTACTATCCCAAGAGCTGCCTTGCCCAAACCCTTAGTTTAGGGGAAATTCACTGTGACAAGAAAACTGGCATTGATATTTTTTTAAGGAAGAGACTGTTTCATTGGAAATTTTTATCTTGTTTTTTATTGCACTACTGGTGATCTAAATCTAACCCAAACTTAAAGACTTACCACAAAACTGATCGGCAATCCCAAATCTTAACTCAATCCCTAATCTTAGGCTAACCCTTAAACAAACAAATGAAAAATGCATAGATAATTGTTCCTTAATTTTATTTGGGTCTTTTAAACTCAAAAATTTTCACTGGAATACAGAAAATTGATAGTAACACTGCACAATCCTGAGTTATAACAGATAATGTGTTCATGAATAATGCTGAATGCCATTAAATTTTCTCTAACTGGGTGTTTCTAAAAACCAGAGCTAAGACAAAATGAAACATTCTACAGTACTGTATTTACGAGATGTTTCAATTAACCTTTAAGTTATAAGTTATTATCAATCTTATTAAAATAGAATTAATAGCCTAATGACTTAAGTTTAAGTTGAAAAGTCTCAGAATAACAGTTTTTAATTTTATCTCGGCTCTTTTTTTTCCTCAAAGGTTTTCAAATAGTCCCATTTTTCTGCTTCAGGGTAGCCTACCGGCAGGCCTATTTCTAATGGTTTAATTGCACAGTGCAATATACTACGGCAGTATAAGGCATTAAGGCCTGGTCTCTGGTCTACACTGTGGAAGTGTGCTGTAAATCGTGACCATAATAGCATAGGTTAAGTTTAATATTTTAGGAAGTGGCAAGTGGTACGTTTTGTAACAACCATCAAGAGAATAAGAGAGCAAAGAGTGAGTGCTCATTTAGCCTAGGCCTACACTCTATCTTTTAAATTATCGTTCAGGTTTGGGTTAGATTTTTAGTTGGAGGTAGAATTAGGTTAGGGTTAGAGTTTCAGACAGGTTTAGACTTGAGGTCAGAGGTTAGGGCTAGGATAGAGATTTTCTTATTCTTACGATCTGGAACCTTAATGCTTGAATGTAATTGCAGCCTCTGCCATTATATCATTATTTTAAGGAAGTGGCTAGTGTTGGGTTACACCCAGTACTTAAATTGTAAAATTTTGCATGGGGGGACGCTTTTGCAGCCTTGACCAAACGCATTTGGCATGTGAAAGTACTTTACTGAAGATTACGTAATCTGTAATTCCGTTGCCGAAATTGAATGAACACCAAAAAAAAGGTCTTCGACGGAAATTGAAGTGATTTTCACCAAAATTAGGTAAAAAATAAGGTATTTTTCGTCTGATCATCCAGCGCTCAAATTTCGATGGGGGACACCTGAATCTCGATGGGGGGATGCTAACTCTCAATGGGGGACGCGTCCCCCCTACAATTTAAGTACCGGTACTGGTTACACCCACAGAGAATAAGAGTGCAAAGACTAAGTGAGTGAGCTCCATTTCCTCATTTACTTTTTAATTTTTTAAATTGTTGTTATGGTTGGGCTAGATTTTTAGTTTGGGTTAGAATTAGCATTACAGTTTAGGTTAGGTTTAGGGTTAGGGCTAGGATAATGATTTTCTTATTCTTAATTTTTTATGTAATACTGGTACAACAGCAACGTCTGCCTGATTTTAACCAATTGTTGGTGTTACTCAACCTTTTAATGAATTATTACCTTTAATGAATTATAACCTTTTAATTAAAACCGATCAGTGGTCGAGTGCATAGAGCGTCTGCTACTGAAGCAGTAGACACGGGTTCAATTCCCGGTTGAGTCAAACCAAAGACTATAAAAATTGGTATTTACAGCTTCCCTGCTTGACGTTCAGCAATTCAAGGGACAGTGTGAAGCCTCCATCGTGTGTGGTAGACAGATGGGCAGATGGCAGCTTGACTCGAAGACCGAAAGGTCCCTTCGCTGTCTCCTGGCCAAGGCAACTTGGTGAATAAAATGTAATTACAATTACAATTACATTTTTACATGAGGTTTTGCTATGGTGTTGATGAAATTTTCAACACCATTGCATCACAAATACTGTATTGGTTATATATAGCGTCACAGAAGCTTGTATCACAAATAGTATTACCGGCATCTTCTAAAACTAGCCTAACCTATTCAGAACAACATGATAACTCTTCAGACTTCAGTTTTATGACAAAATGGTGTTGATTTTTTTCATGAACACCATTGCAAAGCGTCATGTAAAACGGTTGACTGGCAGCTTTTGTATGCCAGTACACTGGTAGGCTACCAATAGGCTACCTGGCAGTACTGGGGTACACTGGCAGTAGTAAAGTTTTTGTTTAAAGTAAACTAAACTAAAACATACACTCATACTCTACTGATTTTACACCAGTAAAAACCGGGCCTAAGCGAGACAACAAAACTTTTTTCTAAGCTGTAAGGAACCACTCTGACAACTAAAAATCACATCAGGCATAGCCTAGGCTAGCCTAACAGTAACATGTAAACTGCAACTAAAGTTTGAAATGCAATCGCCAAAACGTTACAAGCACAAAAGCACATCACATTTGAAAATTCTTAGCTTTCTAACCCAAATTGCTGAAATGTAGGCCAAAATCATGTGAAATAGACCACGCAATCAGCAAAGTATGGTACCAGTAGGCTCAGGGCTAATGCTGATCAGTGGTCGAGTGGATAGAGCGTCTGCTACTGAAACGGTAGACTCGGGTTCAATTCCCGGTCGGGTCAAATGAAAGACTATAAAAAATTGGTAGCCTAGCCTACTCACAGCTTACCGGTACCTGCTTGACATTCAGCAATTAAAGGGACAGTGTCATGCCTCCACCGTGTGTGGTAGACAAGTGGCAGCTTGACTCAAAGACTGTAAGGTCTCTTCGCTGTCTCCTGGCCAAGGCAACTTGGTGAATAAAATGTAGCATAATTACAATTCATGCTGTCTTCTCGAAAACACAGATTTATAGAGCAGGAAATGGTTAATCAAAAAATTTAGCACAGAAAAACATTTTTGCTTTATTTTTAACACGTACTTGCTGCTTTAGGCCCGGTTTGCATTTACTAAACAAATTGTCAGCGTTCAAGAGTAGCCTAGCTTACGCTATCCTTTGTTTCAACTTCAACTATACAGCACGTTGGCAAAATAGCGGAATATCTCGAAAAAAAGAATTTATTTCACCGAAAATGTATATCTACTTTTTGATGATTTTGACCCAATCTCATCCAAACTCAAATAGCCTACTGTGCACTTATTCTTAAAATTTATCCACATCCTAACCCAAATCACTCAGCTCACCAAACTCTCCGTTCGAAGCACGAAATCTTTGGCGCGGCGCAAATGTGACCTTGGCGCGGCGCGAAATTTCTTTTACAACGTAAATTAACTTCAGCATGGAGGGTTGTAATTTACCCACCCTATATTCAGTACTTAAGCTGTAGAGGAAACGCAGAAGAGGGGGAAATGCGCTCCGCCATAGAATTTCAGTGTCCTGGCTAATTCAGATGAGGAACCTTTTTTGTGTTTTCGAGAAGCGTTTAGAAAAAAATATCTGACTCAGACGTTAAGACCTTTTTAACAGGGATAGCAGAGGTGGGCAAAGCGCAATTAGAAGTGCAAAGCGCAACTTCCGCAACCTCCGCAATTGCGGAAGTTGCGTTGCGCTTTAATTTTTTATTTTGAAACATTGCGGAAGTTGCGTTGCGGAATAAAGCCTTTAAAATTTGTTGCGCTTTAATTGCGTTGCGCTTTCAATTTTTTTTTCGGTTAAAAGCGAAATTCTATGCATTGAACTTAATTTTGCTCTATTTCCATCGTAATATTAATAAATTTCAGGCTTGTTTAGCGAATTGTTTACTCTTTTTCAGTCTAAAATTGCAAAAAATGCAGTATTTGCATTGTGTAGTAAAATTTTGATTGCGGAAGTTAGGTAGCACTTTAACTTGGTACGAAAATGCCGTTCCGCAATTGCGGAATTGCGCTGCGCTTCAACTAAATCAAAAAGTTCATTGCGTTAGTTGCTCTGCGCGTCAGAAAGCAAAAAAATTAAATTGCGCATTTTGCGCTGCGCTTTTACTGGTTGAAAAGATCGTTGCGCTTTGTTGCGTTGCGCTTTTAATTTAATGATATTTGTGCCCACCTCTGAGGGATAGTGTCTCAATTTCGTCGATTGTGTGAAAGTGCAATTGGATTACAGTAATTGCTTACTTGTGACATCAACGTAATCGTAATTATTCTTTGTAATTGAATAATAATAAAAATTCCAATTTATATATCCCTTGAGATAAGACCAGCAAGTGTCAATGCATCTGACTAAGAGGCCGAAGTAACATTCAAATAGCTGTACAGAAATAAAGTTATTACATTTCACAACAAAGGTAATAATTCTACAACAATAAGCAGCAAAATACTGGCATCAAACAATCGTAACATCCTCAAAGGCTAAATTAAAATAATAGGCTTGTAAGCATTTCTTGAAAAGGGACAATGTTTCAATTTCAAGCAGAGGTAGTGGCAACGAATTCCATACCTTGGGTAATGCACACGAAAACCTAGATTGGGATCCAGCAAAGTTTAAGCTAGTTACCGTTTGAAGCAGCCAATTATCGTCATTACTACGCAAGCTGTATCTTGCTGAAACAAAACAAGAGCAGATAAAATTTTTCAAATATGTAGGAGCATAACCCTGGCATAACCATGCAGGCATTTGTGTGGGAGCAAAATAATTTTGCATTCAATATGATATAGCTGGTAAGAAATGAAAGCTTTTCAAACATGGTGGTACATGCATTTGCAAAGCAGAACCACGAAGTTTTCTTCTTTCTTTTCCCGCTTTTCCATGAGGGTTGTGGGGGTAGCAGCTCAAGATTAAGCCGCCACATTTCACGGTCTTCCATCACATCCATCATTTTGCTTGAAGTGAAGTCCCAAGCGATTCCATTCAAGATCCTTAATGTAATTGGTCCATTTAGTTCTAGGTCGTCCAAGTGGTCTTTTCCCATTTGCTTTGGCAAGTAAAGCTTGATTAGGGAGTCTTTTCTGAGGCATTCTGCTTACATGGCCAAACTATCTAAGCTGAGATCTTTCAATTCGAAGAAGTAGCGGCTCAGTGTTAAGAGATTTTCGAACTCAAAGCTACGCACCTTGTTAAACAGTGTAACTCCTCCGTTTCTTCGTGAAAACCTCATTCCGTACGCTTCCACTTGTGATCGCAGTCTTTCAGTCATTACTCAAGATTCATGATCATAAGTGAGAATGGGGACAAAAACTGTTTTGAAAATTGAGAGCTTTGTCTTTTTGGGCAATTCTCGTTTCATGACAACCGAATTGTGCAAAGTTGCATAACTGCACTGGCCTTGCCAATTCGGGTATCCAGTTCTTCGTCTTGCCTTCCATCACTCGTAAATGCAACCTCAAGGTACCTAAACTTCTCTACCTGCTTCAGTATGAATCTCACTGCAGCATATAAAACTTTTGTCAACTTGTGCGATAAATATTCCGGTAAGTTATAAAACAAGGCATTACAATGATCAATATGGGACAATATCAAGGAATAAACGAGGTGAACTTTAAGAGTTTTAAAAAGCTTAGATGCAATGCTATCTAAATTACGTAAATTGGCATTACAAGTAGGCCTACTGACCACTCTGTTGATATGCTTTTCAAGGTTCAGTCTGTCATCAAATATTACACCAAGAATTTTGACAAAATCATAAGGCATAGGCAAAGAACAGCTATCATCAATTTGTATATTAGAAATCAAAGTATGCTGGATTCAACGTTACGGTAAGATAAAATTTCAATAACTTTGGTCTTACTTTCATTCAGTTTCAAAAAATTGTAAGTCATCCAATGTTTTAACTTTTGCAAAAATGCTCAAATTTTGTTTTTAATTATGTCTACAGAAGAACTTCTATCAAAAGAAAAATAACACTACATATCATTACATTAGCATGTGAATGCATACCAAGAGTCCAAGACCATACGAATAAGCAATTTATTCAGCACTTTAAAATATAAGTTAAATAGGACTGGCCCTAAAATTGAACTCTGGGGTACACCAGACTTAACATCAACTGTCTGAGGAGCACATCCAGCACTTTTAACAAAGTAGCTCCTATTGTTTAAATATCAGAGGTGGAGACCTCGAGGACACATTTTGAAGTCCTTGGACTTGGCCTCGAAGCCTCAAGTCCTGGAAAATTGCCCTGTGTTGAGCTCGAGAACACCACTATTTTTTGAACCGTTGAAATTTTGTTGGAAAACGCCAGAAACTTCGCGGAAAATTTATGAAGACCTTTTTGGGTTTCCTCAATTAGAGATTGCCTGAAAAAAATTTTTGAAGACCTTTTTTTGCAGATTACCGGAAAAAATTTTTGCAGGCCTTTTTTTTTCTGGAGATTGCCTGAAAAATTGTTTTGAAGACCATTTTTTGGAGAATACTTGCGCCTGGGTCCTTGGCCTTGAGCATTCTTGTCCTTGGCCTCTAGAGGGTCTGTCCTCAGAAGGGCTGTCTTTGGCCTTGGCTTTGGCCTCTAGTCTTGTGTCCTCGACTCCACCTCTGTTAAATATGTTGAAAATCATTCTAAAGCTATATCAGAAAAACCAAAATCAGCAGATAATTCACTAAGCAAGAGATCATGGTTAACCGTATCAAAAGCAGCTGACAAATCAAACAAAACAATTACAGCATTTGACCTGGTATCTAAATTATTGACAAAATATTATTGACAAAAGCAGTGTACAAAACATAATATTATTGTGTATTTTTACAAGGGCAGTCTCGCAGTTATAACTAGATCTATAAGCTGATTGCGAATAGCCATACAATGAATTTTCAACATAAATATGTGTACTTAATTTGGAGAAAAACGCATTTCAATTATTGTCCCAGAAATATAAATTAAATGAATCATATTAGTCCAACTGATGGGGCAGAGAACTTTTGCCAGCGTTGCGATAAACTATGCTCAGGGCATGTACTACGTATCTTCGTCAGGGCTAAAATGTCAAATGTACTAACCTACCCATCTTCATCAGGGCTAAAATGCTAAAATCAGAGATGGAGTCGAGGACACAAGGCTCGAGGCCAAAGCCAAGGCCAAGGCACAAAAAAATCCGAGGCCAAGGTCAAGGGCAGCCCTTCCGAGGACAGACCCTTTCGATGTCTAGGACAGGAATATTCGAGACCAAGGCCAAGGACACAGGCGCAAGTGTTCTCAAAACAGGCGATCTCAAAAAAAAGGTCTTCAAAAAAATTTTTGCTAGCGCTAGAGTTACGTAGCAGGGGCTTCAATGTTCAAGCCTATGCCGATGATCTAGCGGTGTTTGTCACTGGTGCTGATATGCTTTGGATCAGAGATATGGCTCCAAACTGGGCTTCGGAACAAGAGCTACAGATTAGCAGCAAGAAAACCGAAATTGTACTGTTCACTCACAAACGGAATCCAGATTTGGGTTCCTTGTCAATGAATAGTTCAAAACTTGAACTTTCCAAGGAAGTAATGCTATTTGGTGTTACTCTGGACAGCAAGCTAACTTGGAAACCACATATTAAGCGAATTGCCCGCAAAGCAACTACGGCATTAGGGCAATGTAGATAAATTTTGGATAAAACGTGTGGAATAAAACCATCTATGATGAAATGGATATATCACAGTAAACCACTACAGTATCAAGACATTAAACATTAAAAATTAAAAACCTATAACCCAACAGTCTGTTTCACCCATAAATGGGATCATCAGGGGTAAAGCCTATTCAAATAGAACCTTTTGAAACCCTGATATCAACCACTGAATGAAATGGATATACATAGCTATGATACGTCCAATCATGTCGTATGCATGTGTGTCCTGGGCTGGCGGTCTCAACAAAAAGCATCTAATGAGGAAAGTGACAAAGGTGCAGAGACTTGCTTGCCAGATGATTTCATCAGCTTTTCCTGGCACCCCTACTGGTGCTCTGGAAATACTGCTCAACATAACTCCCAATGAGGAATTCTTATTGGCTGAGGCAATGCGAGGGTCATGTAGAATCCCTGTTAGTGGCCTCTAACATGTCAACCGAGTTGGTTCCTTCGTGAAAACGAAAAGCCATGTTGATGTTTGCAATGATGCTAGACGATTTTTACCTCTGCTGCAAATGCCAACTGACCGAATAAAGAAAACAGGAGTATTCGAGAGAAATTTCGAATGTCAAATTATGAATAATAAAAAGAATGCTATCAGATTTGAAAGCAGGGTGTCGAACCGTTTCAAATAACGGTTCGGGTTCAGGTTTAGCTCCTGCTCAAAGTATTTTAGCGGTTCAGGTTTGGTTCGGGTTCACTTGAGCACCATTTTCGAGGTTCAGGTTTGGTTCAGGTTCACTTAAGTAAAATATTACCGGTTCAGGTTCGGTTCGGGTTCATTGACTTAAAATTTAACTGTCGTTACTCGTTTCGTCCAGAAAAAAAAAGGAGAAATTGCTGATCCTGTTGATGATCACCACAGCTCTTATTGTGCGTGTACCAGCGCCAACGGCATCCGGATATGGAAAAATATATTCTTACTTTTGTTAGGGGTTCAGGTTCGGTTTGGGTTCACTTGAGCACAATTTTGAGGGTTCAGGTTTGGTTCAGGTTCACTGAAGTAAAATTTTGCTGGTTCAGGTTCGGTTCGGGTTCACCAAAATAAAACGGTTCATTCGGGTTTACGGTTCGGGTTCAGGTTCGGTTCGACACCCTGTTTGAAAGCGTTCTAAATAAGAAACACTGTCAAGGTTTACACTAATGGCTCGAAACTACATAGGAGAGTAGGCGCGGGTTTTTACGCAGAATACCCAAACAACTACCCAAAACAAGCATTTTCCACCTTGGAGTTTACAGTAGGCTAGGCTACTGTGTTCCAGACAGGAGTCTTAGCTATTTCAGAAGTGGCAAAGAACCTGCTTTTGGAAAAAAATGCACAATCAAAGTATTGTTGAGCTGGTTGATAGTCAAGCAGCTATCTCCATCAATTACAGTGTTCTACTGTTCAACTGCATTAGAAACCTAAATCAATTAGGTAAACAAAACCATGTCAGTATTGCTTGGATTCCTAGACATGCATGAGCACATGGTAACGAAGTGGCAGACTACGTAGCCAAATCAGGATCTAAATCAAAAACACATGAACCTGATTACAGTCCCGTATGCCAGTTGTGTTAGCACGGTTAAGGACTGGTCCACAGACAGATGGAAATCTGTGTGGAATGAACGGAAGGACTGCTTGAGGATTAAGGAGTCTATAGGTTGGACGTCTTCTCGACTAATAATAGGTCTCCTTAACCTTAAGAGGCCTCAATTAAATAGAGTAGTGCAAGTTTTAACTGGGCACTGCAATCTACAGCGACACAAGAAAACTACAGGTTGTGCTGAGTCTTCTTTGTGTCCAAAATATAGCCTAGAGGATGAAACACCAAATCATCATGTAGGCAATTGCAAGCTTTACCAAGATATTCGTGTGAAATATTTTGGAATCACCAAAACCACTGTTCACAATGAGGTAACGAAATGTAACATTAACAAACTGGCCACCAGAGGTGGAGTCCTCTAGGACGCCCTTGGCCTCGAGGACGTCCTCGAGGACACATTTTGAAGTCCTTGGCCTTGGCCTCGAAGCCTCATGTACTCGAAAATTGCCCTGTTCTCGGCTCGAGGACAGCACTATTTTTGAACCGTTGAAATTTCGCTAGAAAACGCCAAAAACCTGGCGGAAAATCTGCAGAAACCTTTTTTTTTTGGTTTCCTCAAGTAGAGATCGCCTGAAAAAAAATTTTTGAAGATCTTTTTCGCCTGAAAAAAAATTTTGAAGACCTTTTTTTTGAGATCGACTGAAAAAAATTTTTGAAGACTTTTTTTTGAGAACACTTGCGTCTGTGTCCTTGGTCCTTGGCCTTGGCCTCGAGAGGATCTGTCCTTGGCTTTGACCTCGAAATTTTTTTGTGCCCTTGGCCTCGAGCCTTGTGTCCTCGACTCCACCTCTGCTGGCCACGTACTTAAAGGAAGCAGGAAGGCTTTCTGAGTTCGACCAGTAACCAAACAAAACAACAATAACATAGCAGCTACTACAGTTGCAATTGGCCGAAATGAGGCCTACGCAATGCGTAAGTGGATTTTACCTGACGGTAGCAGGTTCGCTTGCACCGCTACCCATTAACAATAATAATAAAAAAAAATTTCAGGCGACTTCCCATTGCGGAAAACAAAAAAGGTCTTCGCAAATTTTTCGCAAGGTTTCTGGCGTTTTCCAACAAGATTTCAGCGGCACAAAAATTAGTGCTGTCCTCAGTACTTAAATTGCAAAATTTTACATGGGGGGACGCTTTTGCAGCCTTGACCAAACTTTAGTGGAAGTTATGTAATTCCGTCCCCAGAATTGAAGTGTTTTTTCCCCGAAACCAGGCGAAGACCTAAAAAAAAGTTCTTCACCGGAAACTGAAGTTTTTTTTTCCCTAAAATCCAGTAAAGACCCAAAAAAAAGGTCTTCACCGCAATTTGGGACAACATTCGGCCGGAATTTGTTGGATTTATTCGTGCTGGCTAGCTCTTGATTGTTTCATCATCCAGCGCTCAAATCTCGATGGGGGGATGCTAACTCTCAATCGGGGGACGCGTCCCCCCGCATCTTCTTTACAAGGGCATTCAGGACGTTTTTGTTTAATTAAAATTTTTTTCTGCGAAACCAAAGTGAAACAACTTTGGCAATTTTTTGGAATTTTTTCGCACCACTTTTGATTCTCTTCGGCCACAAAATCGTAAGATATTCGCAATTATTTTTCCCATTAGAGTAAGGAGAAACGCTTTCTGAACATAACCAAACTGAAAGGACGTACGTCAAAATCGTTCCAAATGACTGATTACATTAGCAGCTGTGGAGGAAGTGGCTTCGTAGGCACCTGCTGATAACCGTAACAAACGTACACGAAAAATGCCAGCTAAAATGCTTTGCACTGAAGCTTGCAGTTTCATATTTATGTGAAAAACTAACTGGCCTTATCTAATCTTTAGGCCTAAACCAATTGCGCAATAATCGCATAAAACTTACTGGCTCACTAAAAACTAGAATCTTAGTCTAATATCTTGTCAGCTACGATGCCTTAGCCTTCATCAAGCAATAATTTTTTCGGATAGGCTATCTATACGAAGCAATAGTCACAATCTGCAATAGGCTATAGGCTACTACGCCTAAAGCATTTAAGCCTTATCTTATTGCGACTACTTAGCTAGCACTTGGCAGACAAAGCAGACTACTAGTTCCAAGAAGCCCGTTACATAGCAAGACACGGAAATAGAAGTTTCAAACTGATTTATTGCGCAATCTACTTGAAACAAGATGGCCGAAATTTGGATTCTAAGGGGAAAACATAAAATTTTTTCTCTTAGACTTTCTTAACCGGATGATTTGCAAGAATCGCAATGGGGTCATGTTGGTAAACATATTTTTTAAGATTTTCTTGCAATTTTTCAAAATTCGGGTTGAAGGCCCTTTTAAGTACTGGCTGTCCTCGAGCCGAGGACAGCGCAATTTTCAAGGACTTGAGGCTTCGAGGCCAAGGACTTGACCTCCGAGGCCAAGGCCAAGGACGTCCTCGAGGACTCCTCCTCTGGCTAAAATGCATTCAAGCCCTGACAAAGATAAATAGTACATGGCCTGAGCATAGCCTATCGAAATGTTGGCAAAAGTTCTCTGCCCCACAAGCTGAAAAACGCATTTTTTAATTATTTTATCAAGAAAAAGCAAATCAATGACTGGTCTGAAATTTTTAATATTATCAGTATCCACGTTCTCACTTTTAATCAAAGGAGTACCAGAGATAGGCGTAGCCAAGATTTTTGATTTGGGAGGGCCCAAACCACAAATCACATGCAATGACGTCATCAGAAATTTTCAAAAAAGGAACTTTTGATGGGGACAACGATATCGTGGAATGGAAAATTTGAAGCCGTAGCCTGTAACGTCGTATCATGCTTGTGTTAAGTTACCTTGTATGGAAAACGGAACAGGGCGGGATTTCATGAAGATTGGTTTGGATTCGCATTGAACTCGATTTCCAACTACACGACTCGTAAACAACCCAACTCCGGTGCGAACATAGTCATCGCACAGTTTCGAAAAAGCGCTCGGAAGATGAAAAAGAAAAATTCGTGATAATGCCAGATTCTTCAAGTAGCATCTCTTCCCAGTAATTTCTAACCAAGAACCTCACTAACCATAAAGATAAGGTTGATTGTGCAATAGGGTTGTTCAAAAAAACTTTTTTTTTCAAATTTAACCCATCACCCCCGCTAATTGTTAGGTTGGTGATAGAAACCCCACATATCAAATTTCAGCTCATTCGGTCCACAGGGAAAGGAGGGCATGCAATTTGAAATTTTGAATTTTTGTCGAAAAATATGGATTTTTTGCCCACTTTAGCATTAATTGTTTTAGGCAAAGTACCTGGTATTTTAGCTTTTTTTTTATTTGATATTGCTCAAATTACATGTTAGACCTAGTCTAAACCAGTTTGTTGTGTTTGTTTTGTGAATTTATTAACAAAAAAATTTCCTGTTTTTTCGCTATTTTGACTAAAATATGTTAAGGTGTTAAAGCAATGTTGACTGCTTTCTAACACCACTACTGCGCAACAAATCCCTGCAAACTGAGAAAAAGATTTCCACCTGGAAACTCATTTAACGTCCATCTTTAAGTCCAGGCGAAGGCATATACCAAGTTATTGAAACTATGTTTGGCAAGTTCAACCTGTAAGAAATATGATTTATCATTACAATCACAACTCCTATTTATGAGATGTAAGCAGGGTTGGAAATATTGATTAGTAATCGATAATCGATACTACATTCTTTGCTTTTCTGCTATCGATTATCCCAGACGCTTTGCTTTCAAGTTTTTCTATTGATTATCGCCTTTTCTATGCTTTTTGCTTACATTTTATCGATTGGTAGAATCTTTACACTTTACTTTTGTTCTTGTTGAGTCTGCCTAAGCTTACATCGTTTCGTTTTTTCTCGTGCTATATTGCTCTTTGTATTATTATCCTAAAAGTGTATTTTTTTTATCCTTTATAGTACGGTAATGATAGTTTTTTCACTCACAAGTTTCATTTAATGGTCAATAAGGCTAAAAAAATTTTTGTTGGCATTTCGGCATCGATTACTAATCTAAGTAATCTTTGTTTTTTGCTTCTGATATCTTTGCTTTTTGTTTCATTACTTTAGTCTTTGCTTTTTGTGTGAACTATCGATTCGTCTTTGCTTTTAAACAGCATCGACTTCCAACCATGAATGTGAGTCAACAACCAGTAGTTGATGAAGTTTCAAACATTATTTTCTCGCGTTCCAGCATTTTTGTGTTGGTTGCTCTAATTCTTAGCAAAAACAACAACATAATCGTCCCATTTTTTTACTTTGGATTTTCAAGGTACAGTAAAATAGTAAAAAGTTGAAAGTTGGAATGATTCATTGCGAAATGTTACAAAGTTTCGTTTCTAGACAGATCGTTTTTTAGGAAATAATGCGTAAATTTTAACCTGGGTTGTTCCCGCCCATAGAGCTGGCAAGATACCGGTACATCTCATTTGCACGATACACGTTGTTTTGGTTTAGGGCATTCGTCCTCCTCTACCGATCAAGTTTAAGATGAGCTCAATAACAGCTGTAGTTAGAGCCCGTTCATGTGCAAGGTTAGCCATTAGTCGTACACCAAAAACTCATACCAAGTGTGATGTAAAACAATGTAAAACATGTACTTTGTGCACTTTCTTGGAGTATAAAGTACATTTAATCAAAACTGGTTTAAATGCTTTGGTGTACGAGTTATGGCCTACCCTGTATTTACCACATCATAGGTAAAAGCATTAAAAAACCTACTGTTTCAATCTTATAACTTCGCGAGATCTTTAGAGGTTAACTCCTGAAACGATTATACCTTAGATGAAATAGACTGAAGGGTTTTCAATGTTTTTTTCTGTGGTATACAAAATATATGTTTTTACAAATCATTTAACCAGCTCAATAACCAACCTCTCGTGGACTTCTTGTTCAACCAATGCAGGATAACAGATTGGTAGCAGTGCTTCTCAGATGTGTGGCTATGAAGGATATTACACAGAGCAATCTTGAGTTTACTTTTGCCAAAGAGTTTATAGTGTTTTGGTTGCTAACATTCAAGTCACAAATATTGGTAAATGCTCTGCTGGCTTCAGAGGCTGCTTTTTGGATGCACAATACAATCGCACTAATAATATTATGTTCAGCAACAAATATTGCATTTGCCTTTTTAAAATGGGTACACGACCAGGTCGCAGAATTGTTTCAAGAAGGTGTGAGTGTGTTAGAGTTACCATATACTAAAACAATAGTTTCATTTTTGCGGAAGAACAGCCTTACCACTCATGTATAATACGTTAGTTAGAACAACCAGAGAAAAGTAAAAGCTTTGTTGCCAAGCTGGTTTTGCTATTATAACTCGCACAGGCGTAGCCATGAATTTTGATTGGGGGAGCCCAAACCACAAAAAAAGTCTTCACGCCCGATTTAGGACTTTTGATTGATGGGGGGGGCCCGAAATGTAGTTGGAGTTTAATTTGGGATTGGGGGCCCGAAATGTAGTTGGAGTTCAATTTCGGATTGGGGGGCCCAACCCACGTGCAACTTACGTGGTGAAGGCCTAAACAATTGAAAAAACTAAAAAAGGTCTTCACGGATCGAAGGGCCGATTTTGCTCAAAAATTAGGTGAAGACCAAAAAAAGGTCTTCACGGACTGACAACAAACCAAGAGGAGAATCTGAAGCTACAATGGCCTTTTTCCTCGCAAATTTATCGTTGCTGGCATTGCGAATAGGGGGAGCCCCCCTCCTGGCTAGTGGCTACGCCTATGATAACACGAAACCAGTAGCATTAAAACGACGCAAAAACTAGTGTTTCCTGAATCTTTGTTGAACCAAATTACTGTATAAAATCGTTTAGATTGGTAGATAATAATTTAGCGTTTAGCCTTGACACGAAACTTTGTAACATATTGCAATAAATCATTCCAACTTTCAGCTTTTTACTATTTTACTGTACCTTGAAAATCCAAAGTAAAAAAACGGGACGATCATGTAGTAGTTCTTGCTAAGAATTAGAACAACCAACACAGAAATGCTGGAACGCGAGAAAATACTGTTTGAAACTTCATCAACTACTGGTAGTTGACTCACATTATAGCAGTTGTGATTGTAATGATAAATCATATTTCTTACAGGGTGAACTTTCAATAACTTGGTATATGCCTTCGTCTGGACTTAAAGCAGGGGCGCCGAGAGCCGAACGTGGGCCCGGGGCCAGCTCAAATATGACGGATTTCCGGGTTTGTGAACTCCAAAACAGACCGGGAAAATGCCGCAGTTTTGTCCGAATTATGATGTGATCTCCAAAAAAAAAAAAAAAAAAAAAGGTCTTCACCAAAATTCTAACGGTTTTTCCAGTAAAATTTAGGTGACCTCCAAAACAAAAAAAAAGGTCTTCAGGACTTACAAGCTGATTTCTCAGTGTCATTTCGATGGGCCCCTCTCGAGCTCATGGGTCCGCTGAAGCCAACGACCTTCTTGAACCCCATGGGCCCCCTCATGAGCCCCCTAAAGTCCATGGGCCCCGGGGTCATTGTACCCCCTGTCCCCCCCTCTCGGTGACCCTGACTTAAAGAGGGACGTTAGATGAGTTTCCAGGTGGAAATCGGTCTTTTTCTCAGTTATGCAGGGGTTTGTTGGGCAGTAGTGGTGTTAGAAAGCAGTCAACAATTGCATAAGCACCTTAACATGTTTTAGTCAAAATAGCGAAAAAACAGAAAATTTTTTGTTAATAAATTCACAAAACAAACACTACAAACTGGTTTAGACTAGGTCTAACATGTAATTTGAGCATAGGTGGGCACAAGTCCGTTAATCGTTAATCCGTTAATAACGAAGCTAACGTTTTCATTAACTCGTTAATCCGTTAAAAAGTTTTTTTATGTTAACGGACTAAATTAACTTCCGTTAAGTTCTGTTAACTTCCGTTAAGGTTTTTATCGTTAATATCTTGCACCATTTATTCATCAGACCGGTACAAACCAATTTGCACTGGTAACACTTGTTGCGCATTAGCACGAGTTTTATAGAAGAAAGCGAAAAAAGCTCTTTTTTGAGGCAAATAATAAGCTGCAGCCTCATAGGTCTATTAATTATTGTTGTTCACAATTTCCAAAGATTTTCCGATCACAGCTTCGTTGTGCATTTGAACTTATTTTTATCTTGAAATTAGATTAGACTGTCAAATGTAACTTCTGAAGAAGGATAAACCAAAGTTCTCGTTGTTCTTCCGCCTGATGAGTCCCTTGAGCAAGGACGAAACCGGTCGCGGATGCTCACCTGTGCAATTCCTGTGATGTTGTGATCATCGACATGCTTGCTGATCGACATTGTTTTATCCTTCTTCATTTGATTTGCTATGGTTCTCCGCCCAGAGGTGCGATATCTCTGGTACCCTTGTGGTTCCCTTGGTGGTTTTTGAAGTAAATGTAACTTCCAAACAGGCGCGTAGCCAGGATTTAGAAAAGGGGGGGCTTTTTTGAAAGAGTGAGAAAAGTGCAAACGACCTTGACCCGAATTTTTATTGTTCTTGAATCAGAATCACACGGTTTGTCCGAATATTGAGAGGGAATTTCTCGGAAACCTCGGAAATTCGAACGTTTTTTCCGCCCAAAACCGGGTGGTCTACAAAAACAAAAAAGATCTTCACCGAAATTGAGACTGATTTTTTGGCCAAAATCGGAAATTCAAACGTTTTTTCCGCCCAAAAACAGGTGGTCTAAAAAAAAAAAGAAAAAAATCTTCACCGAAATTGAGACTGATTTTTCGACCAAAATCGGAAATTCAAACGACATGTACTTCACAACTTCGGCACCCAATTTCTTATGGAGGGTGGCTGTTTTCAATTTTTCACCAAAAATCGGCCTCAAAAGCACCAAAAACGTGCGATTTTGCATACTTCACAAGCCAATGGAGGGGCTCGAGGGGGGCCCCCCGCCCCCCCCCCCCTGGCTACGCTACTGCTTCCAAAACACGAAAAGACCACCATAGCGATAAATATTTCCTTACAATCAGCTCAACAACGTCAATACGTATTCTAGAAGCGAGTGAATAAAAAGAAATGTAAATTGCACGCAAAATGTTAACGGATTAACAGACTTTATTAACTTCCGTTAATTAAAGTTGAAAATAACGAATTAACGTTAACGGAGGTGTGAAGTTTGCTAACGGACAAGTGGTTAACGAAGCTAACGTTTTGCATTAACTTGCCCACGTGTGAATTTGAGCAATATCAAATCAAAAAAAGCTAAAATACCAGGTACTTTGCCTAAAACAATTAATGCTAAAGTGGGCAAAAAATCCATATTTTTCGACAAAAATTCAAAATTTCAAATTGCATGCCCTGCTCTCCCTGTGGACCGAATGAGCTGAAATTTGGTATGTGGGGTTTCTATCACCAACCTAACAATTAGCGGAGGTGATGGGTTACATTTGAAAAAAAGTTTTTTTGAACAACCCTATTGTACAATTACGATAGCTAGAAGTAGCTTCAAAACTTCCGCGCACTTGTTATTCCTGTTTACTCGCACATGGAAATTTGAATCGAGTTTTGCAGAGCTGCGATTTTCTTAAACGCTGCCATTTTCGTAAAGACAATCAGCTGCTGTGGCTGTATCAAGTTGTACGGTCACTCTTGTGTCATTTATCTCCATGACAACCTCGAGTTTAGGAACCGAAGTAACTTACCCGTTGGCAATAGAGTTGACTTCCAGTACGTCGATCGCCTTCACCGAGCTTGTAGAACATTGTTGCGCCTTCTTGCGACAGACCTTTCCTAATGACCTGTAATTTTGCAAATATTACAAACAGTGTCTTTGAAACGGCAATCAGCAGCTGCGTGATCAGTCTTACCGCAGTAAAATTAGAACTAGCGGCAGCTCGCGGAATACGTGCTGCTAATTCCAAAACCGACTCACCCGGTTTGCGTTGCATCTCACTCCAAAACTTGAAACGTTTCCGTTCAACAAACTGCTTGGGGTCGAACTGCCGGTGTTTCATATTGGTCTCGATCTCAGTCAAGTTCGTTGATGCTTTTTGGGGGTGTTTCCTGAGAAGCTAAATTTGACAACAGTCTATAAGTAGTTAAAGCCTGATTAGTGAGAAAAATCTGAGCCTTTCGATTGTTTGAAACAGAGTGAACGCTGACAAAGAATCTCGCCCAGTAATTTGTCCAGTGCTCCGATGACCGGTTAAACTGCGCAAAACTCGGAGTAGTGCCCTGAAAAGAAGTAGAAGCAACAGTATTAGTTTTATGTACCGCTCACAAGAGAGCTTTCATTTGAGCCTTGTAAAGGGATTCTTGGCGCTCAAGTTGTTTCAGAAAACGCCGTTCTTGATTTCCCATCTGATCCTTTTGATTCTCCATCTGCTTCTTTTGATTCTTCACCTGCTCCTTTTGACCCGTAATCTGTTGTTGCTTTAGCTCGATCAGTTTCCTCATGCTCGAACCGTTCATCGCTCGTACACGCAGCAGAACTTCGTCGAACGTCAAGCTACACCTCCGTCATGCAGCATCCCATCCTCGTCGCCAATAAATCTGTTATGTTTTTGGAAAGAAAAACAAAGATTGAACAAGTTAGCTAGTACTTAAGTAAACTAAAGACATGAAAATGGCACTCGTTTATATAGAAAAATACACGGCAGAAATACTGCAGGCAAAACGGAAAGCAGTTGTAGCAAAAGCAGCAGTAATTATTGTAGCAAACAGCTCACTAGTACAGGAAATACATGTTCAAAGTTAACGCAAAAGTTCATGAGGTCACAATAGCAAGAAATGGAACAAACGAAAAACTCAGGTTGGAATTCCTGGTGTGCAATAAAAAATGAAATGAAACAACAGTATAATTACATCTTTGATCCTCAGCGAAGGACTTTTTAATCCTCGAGTCACGCTGCCACCTGCCCACATGTTTACCACGCACGGTAGAGGCATCATAGTGTCCTTTTTATAGCTAAACGTCAAGCTGGGATACTGCGAACACCAAGTCTTGAAGTTTTAGGTTAGATCCGACCGAGAGTTGAACCCAAGTGTACCATTTCACTAGCAAACGCTTTATTCATTTAACCCTAGATCGGAGTATGTCCGTGACCCTTGAGCCTTGATCGGTATTATATTTTTTCCACCTCTCGCAAACGTACTGACTCTCCTGCCCATCTGCTTTACAAATCAGCTAGGTTTTTGCACCTTTTCTGTGCCATAATTCGCGCAACAGTTAATGAACTTCCAGGGATAAATCTAGGGTTGCAGAGTCGAAGCAAGATCAGTTCGACTCTTACTCCGACTCTGACTTTCAGCCATTTTTTCAGTTCGACTCCGACTCTGACTTCCAGGCTTTGCTTCTGTTCAACTCTGACTCCCAACTCTTTAAAATGGTAAAATTTCGACTCCGACTCCCATAAATTTTGCTGACATAAATTTTGATATATAGTCTTATATATTTGCTGTTGAATTTCAAATTTACACAGCTGCACTTTTTTGTCACCCTATTGGCTTGCAAATTTTTGTGTTACAACCAGGGAAGTGGAAGCGGCAATTTTTGAATCGCTTCCGCTTCCACCAATTAATGACGTAATTTTTTCTCAGAATTTTTTGATCTTGAAATTGTTTGGCAAAATTTTTTTCCAGATAAGTCAAGATAAAACAGCATTGTTATCATCATCTTAAAAACAGCGTATAGAACCAAGTTATAATATGATTGTATTCAGTGGTTTGTCATCGCAAGGATCTGCGCATGGGCTTAGTCAGGAATTTGAATTTGGAGCGGCTCTAAAGCGAAAAGTCAAATCACATGGTCGTTATGTTTCAGCTGATGTGGATTAGTCAGAACGTTCACTTAAAATTTTAAAATAATGAGCGATTATTTGGGGTCTGGAAACGGATTTCAAGCGCTCAGGATAATAACTTACTTCAATTGCATCTGCGCTGTTAAGCGCAAATCATTGCTTGGGTATAATTAGGTAGCGCTGGACAAAACTTCCACTGTTGTAGAATTTTATTATTTTTAATAACTTGTTAGAATTATGGGGATATACGCAGTACAGTACCATATTAAAATGATTCTTATAGCAGACGGTACTTAGCAATAATTAAGACGAGTATTATAACATTATGTTTAAAAGTCAATATTAAACTTTGTTCAAAATACGTTATGATGCTTTCCTCTGTTTGTGTTTCAAGAAGATATAATCGCAATGAAAGAAATTAAAATGCTGAAACTGGAAACTTTGATTATGTTGGCGAATATACTGTACTTCAGTGCCGTCGCCAGAGCTGGCACTTGCCGAAAGTGGGAGGGGGGGCATTAAAATAGAGTGAACTTTCGCACATAAAAACTGATATTTTACGGCTACAAATTATGCGCTATTCTAAAAATTCCGTATTCATGTTTGAAAAAGAGACTTATAAGGCCAGCAGCGTTTGTTTCGTACGCCAAATAATCGCTTGAAAAATCTGTCTGCAGGAGTGAATGCGACCAGAAGTGCAGCAACCAGGATTAGCCTAAGAGGGAAGGGCTTGAACCAAAAGTAATTTTTTTGCTCATAATTGTCTAATTTAGGCCCCGAGCTGAACAAATCGATGCAACTCAAATGTATCACTTAGGACGAAGCCCCCAGCAGCTGGGTGATTTTTGTGATTTTGCGGCAAAAATAGCAATTTTAAAGCCATTTCAATCACATTTCTCACGTCTTTGAAGCCATGCAAATAATTACAGTAAATTGCAAAAACTCAGAGGTTATTGAAAGAATTAGATTGCCAAGCTCCTTCAACCCCTTTATCAGTACGTAAGGTCAAATCCAAAACACGTTTAAACGCTTGTTTTTTGGGTTATATTTTCTAAATGCCTTGGCTAAAGGGGGCTGAAAGCTCTTTTGCCCTTTCGGTCTGTTTGCGCTACTGTCTACGACCTAAAAAATCTTGAGTATGCTCTAAAAAAGCAAAGTAAACCGAATTCGGGGGGCAAAATTCGGGGGGCAAAAGGCCCCCTAACGACGGCACTGTTGTGTTCCGTGATTATATTATACAAGAATGGCACCTGATTTTTTTAAAAATGGGCAAAGCCCTTTTTAAAAATATTTTTGAAAAAGTCTTTAAATTTTAAGGACTGAAATTGACAATATTTGATCACTTGTAATTTTAAAAATGAGTTGGTTAGCTACATGGTTCATCTTTGAGTTGATAAGGACAGTAGCGTAGCTATGGGGGGGGCTATAGCCCCCCCCATTGGCATGTCGACCAAAATGCAGAATAAGAAACAATACCACGTTTTTGGCTCTTTTAAGACTGTTTTATGCGCTAGAATGGATTAAAATAGTGTTTTAAAACATCTTTTGAAACATATATTCAGGGGGGGGGGGTGTTTTCCAAAAATAAAACTCACAAATACATGAAAACTTTGAAAAATGGCCAAAAATAAGCAATCAAATTTGATAGGTAGTGTAAAAATGCTAAACATAAGTTTCATGAACAAATATACTGCAAACTTAGGAATAGGAGGGCGGGGGGGGGGAGGCTATTCAGTATTAGTTAATCGCGAATCAATTCTCTCAAGCCTATTTTCATCAACCCCCACTTAATTTTCTCTTTGAACTATGGACGGAATAGATTACTTCATATGAGTTTTATTGAACTATACGATTTTATAATTTACCAGCATTTAAATAAAAAAATAAAATTTTATCATTAGCCACCTCCAAAATAGCCCATTTATGCAACTAGTTTAATTATGTTTGCCCTGCCAATTTCTATGCCACGCTTTTAAAGCTTTATTTTTTTCAGGGTGTCGAACCGAACCTGAACCCGAACCGTAAACCCGAATGAACCGTTTCATTTTGGTGAACCCGAACCGAACCTGAACCAGCAAAATTTTACTTCAGTGAACCTGAACCAAACCTGAACCCTCAAAATTGTGCTCAAGTGAACCCGAACCAAACCTGAACCCTTAACAAAAGTAAGAATATATTTTTCCTTATCCGGATGCCGCTGGTGCTGGTACACGCACAATAAGAGCAGTGGTGATCATCAACTGGATCAGCAATTTCTCCTTTTTTTTTCTGGACGAAACGAGTAACGGCAGTTAAATTTTAAGTCAATGAACCCGAACCGAACCTGAACCGGTAATATTTTACTTGAGTGAACCTGAACCAAACCTGAACCTCAAAAATGGTGCTCAAGTGAACCCGAACCAAACCTGAACCGCTAAAATATTTTGAGCAGGAGCTAAACCTGAACCCGAACCGTTATTTGAAACGGTTCGACACCCTGATTTTTTTATCAAAATAGCCCTAAAATTAAGTTATTTTTGCAAAAAAATGCAAAATTTTCAAGCGCTGAGGGCTCCGCCCCCAGACCCCCAAATTAGCCCCCCCATTGCGAATTCCTGGCTACGCGCCTGGATAGGGGGAGGAGGCTGCTCCGGATTTAAGTGAACCCCAAGCCTTAGAAAATGTTTGTTTGCAAAATATGATTGACAAACACATCTACTTTTCGTAGTATATTTCACAAAAAAATTGCACCACATTCCAGTTTTTGACGTTCGATATGAATGGCAAAGTGGAAGCGGAAGCGGTACCCTTTTACCGATTCCAGCTTCCGCTTTCGTTTCCACGAAAATTTGCCACTTTCATCGCTTCGGCTTCCAACTTCTGCTTCCACTTCTACATGCCTGGTTACAACATTACCAAATGCTCTATTTTACTCAACAAAAACATCCAAAAGGCTAAAACTTGCGGGGTTCCGCCCGAATTTTTGTCAGATTAGCACAGTACGACAGCACACTAAATACAAAGATTACAAACCTATTCAAAAATGTGAAGAAATAAATATAAGCGTTTACTGCTGTAGCCAGACTACTGCGTGCTACTGCTACATGCAACTTGACTACAGTTACGTTAACACAGGACGTAGCTTACATTTTAATCAGATGTTTGTGCAACACTAGGAATCAGGAGTCGAGCATATATTTTTCGACACTGACTCCGTCTGCCGACTACAGAAAAATCCTTTTTTCAACTTCGACTCCCCGTAAAAACCTACGACTCCGTCGACTCCGATCCCAACTCCGACTCTGCAACCCTATATAAATCTAAGTAAACTTCGCATAAGCAGTGTTACAGAATAATGCACGAAAAATTTTCCTTATCGTACTTTTACCTACGGCAGTTTAACGAGGTACAAACTTACGTTACCGCTAATGCATGTTTTTGGAGGTACGGATTAGGGAAAATCTTACCGTACCGCAGAAACCCCTTGGTGAGATGCAGACAAATATGGTGAGATGCAGACTTGTACAAAGTTCTCAGCGAATAAATCTACGGGAAGAATTACTTCAAAAAATCTTTCATTGTATTCACTATATTCCGCCCAAGCGTGTAACGAGTTTGCGGGCACATCGCCTCGACACTGCACTTGGGCAATGCAGCTCCTTTCATAGAAATGTTGCATGGGTGGCGAGCCGTTGACTACTCTGTGTTCGATTTGACCGGGCCAGGATTTGAATGCCAGCCTTCCCGCAGCAGAGCCGAACATGTTACCGCATAGGCTATCTAGCCGGTGGAAGAATTACAAGAATGTGAGTTGGTTTCTCGACATTGGTTGGTTTTCTGATCATCGGTTTTAAATTTTGACTTTGGCGTCCTGCTCTAACCCATTGCCATTGTCAGCTATCTTTACAGACCTACCTGGTTCTTCTTGGTTTGATTCGTTTCCGGTGATCTGTGATTCCTTCGCTGTCGTCGATTGAAAAACTAAATCTTCAACCACATCTTCAGTTTCAACATTCAATTTCAGTTAAGAACGGTATAACTTTTTATTTTGTTTACTTACAATTATTTATTTATTATGTTTTGTGTGTGTTAACTTAGCACCTTTCATTATTCGCGACTGAACCTTGTAATGATTTACCGGTACTGTATCAGAGTGACAGCAATGGTTCAACCTCTAGTAATAGCTGTACGTTGGTTAATGCAAGCTTCACTTCTAACTTTAAAGTGTCGGACATGGCTAAGACTAAGTCAGGCGCCGGGACCGCAATGCAGAAATTTCCACCCACGGATTAATAACAGAATTTTTTAAGAGGCGCTACCGAACGAAATACTCGCAAAAGGCAAGAGGTTATTTTTTCACGTGCATCTTAAGCTCTGCGAACTAGGTAACGTCATTCTCGCTCGCTAAGTTGCTTGAATCGATTGCAAAACATAACTCGAACAAAAAAAAAACGTCTCATATTCCTCCCCAACTTAAAAAAGATTTTGAAACACTCTGGATAACTGCTCGAAATCGATTTTATTGAAGAAACGAGAACTACTTGAGGTAATAAAAAGGTGCTACAAACCTTTTTCCACAATTCCCCTTATTTGCAAAAATAGGATTTAATCCGTTTGGCTTTGTACCATTGGCAAACCTGCATTTCGCAATTTTGTGACATCACAAAAGGCACGATTTCGCAAAATTTCTTGCAGACTAAGAAATGCAATTACCAACTGGTAGCAGTGAGTAGCTTAACCAAATCTGAAAGTTTGGCTACTGTAACTGGTACCTGTAGGCCTAGGTCAGTAATATTGATTTATACAGTATGATCGTTTTTGGCTTGAAATATTTTATCGCTAAAAACATCACCAAAACTGGCCTAACTTTGATACAGTAGATGATATCACTTGTATATTGTCACTGATAAGTTTGTTTGAATTGAAGTCACTGGCAAAAGCAGAATCCTTGGCGACTACCTTCCTCATCAGGTATCACGTTCTTTAGTCTGCAAGAAATTTTGCAAAATCATGCCTTTTGTGATGTCACAAAATTACGAAATGCAGGGTTGCCAATAGTATAGAGTTAAATGGATTAAATTGTGTTTTCGCGAATAAGGAGTGGTGTGAAAAAGGTTTGGGGCACCTCTTTGTGACCTCAAGTATTTTTTATTTCTTCAATAAAACTGATTTCGATCAGGTATCTCTTTAAGTGTGCGAGAAATCTTTTTTGGTTCGGAAATTTGATTGCGAAATGTTGAAAACTTTAGCTTAAAGCGAATTTTTGTTGAAAATTAAGTAAAATGGTTGATATTGCTAATATTAAATTTTGCTTGCTATATTAAACTGCTAAGAAGAAAGCAAATTGCATTGAAAACCATTTGCTGTATGGACTGATGGAGAAATATTGAGTAGCGTCAGTAAACAAAAGTAGCAATACACTCTTTTTGTACGAACAATTTTTTAGGAACACGAATCTCATTTTTGCTCCACTTTAAGAACAAATTAAAAACAATGCCAGTCTCGGCAGCAAAATAACCCAAGAACAAACGAAAGATAATAAAATTCAAATCAATACAAGAAACTAAACTTTGCATTAATTCAAAACGATAAAGTTTTGGTGATTTTTTTGTGTTTGTGAGCAAAATTGCAACTATTCCAAGATTATAGAGGGCTATAAGTTGCTTTGCGCAAGTAACAGAGAATTTTTTTGCAGTCGTTCACCTTGAAAAAAGCTCGCTTTTTCGATTTTGCAATTTTATGGTGCTGCAAAAGCAGGAAAAAAGCATACTCAAGCAGACAAAGGATTGGGAATTAAATTGTTGCACAAACATGGCCGCTAAAATTGACTCACGGTTTCCCAAATTTAAGAAAAATTTTGCGAACTAATGATGCTGAAAATCGACAAAAATCAAAAACAGCCAGTCTAAACTCAAAATTTACTGGTTCTAAAAAAGTGTACAGTATTTCGTCTTATTCACTTTTGAAACAAGTTAAAACGTAATGTAACTGTAAAAATATAAGTTAATTAACCCACCAACAACCTCAAGGCCGCGTTCCGTGATTTATAAAATTCTAGTATGGAAAAATTTGTTCTTTTTTGCATTGATCCAAAATATAATAAAATTACAGGTACTCAGTCGTGCGGGGTTTTGATATGATTGGCACAAGACTGGTTTTCCATATTTGAATCACTGAAACCACCACTATCTTGGATATCAAACCAGTAGGCTTTTCTTTATTGGATTCATGCTTTAGATGCAAATAATATTTTAAAAGATTCACGGTTGTTGGAAAAACATTTCTTTTTAAATCTTCAGGTTTACCTTAAATCAAACGGAGTACTTGCGATCGTGAAGACGACTATCCTGGAGAAGAAGAATTTCCAGTCTTACTGTTAAATGAAATCAAAAATGATTCTTTTTAATTAGATCAACGATGTTCTACACCTACTCGAATGCACGTGGAAAATAGAATCAAGATGAAAAAGTGGAATACTGAAACAGCTGGGTTTAAATTTTGGTCAAAAATTAAACTATTACAAAACAGCTGTAAAAATTGATGCAATTAGTTAAGTCAAACAAGCTAATTACTTTATTGAGTGAAAATGCCGATTGAAACGCCATTTAATTGAAGAAAAAGAACAAAGATGTTTAGTGTTTTAAGGAACAATTGATCTGCACTAAGTCCACTGACATGCCAAATGCGCGGAAATTTTTTTTCGAAATTCGAAAGCGTTGCGCGAAGCATTACTGTTGTCATAATCGAATGAAACTTCACAACTAACATCTTACACCACAAAACAAAATTTTAAATGGAGCTGCAAACGATATTTGTGTTTTTAAAATATAGTTTTTAAAACTTGAAAAAATCCTCATTTTTAGCGAAAATTTCAAACTTTGGGTTCGATGAGCAAAGTATTACGGTTGTCATAGAACCCTTAAAATATTACACTGGTGTTTTTTCATCTATTCACATATTTTTGAAGGTTTTGCAAGAATTTGCAAACAAAAACGTATTTTCGAACCACCCTAATGATCATGCTAAAGAAACGAATAATGTTTACAGCACCTTTTAGAGTAACCTAAAAAAACACTAGAACGAAGTCGCTGTAACTCTGTATGTTACTCCACAACAGAGGTTTTCGAAATGCTGAGCGCCGCGGAAAGTTCCTATTCATACAAGTAATTTTAACTTTCATTGAGTATTGCAGCTAACCATGCAAGCTTCAATCAAATATTTTTCCAAAAATACAGTATAATCGCAAAAATCATGAAAGCATCAGTAGCGTTGAGAAGCGGCATGATGTAGTGCTTTTCTACTTTGGATCATGGCATTATAAAAAAAATGTCTAAAAACATTAAAATCATGGTAGGCATGCACGACCTTGAAATGAAACGAAGCGTAATAAAGTTAGTGAAAGCTATCGACTCTTGTAATGTGGAAGTGCATTTTAAGCAGGTCGTCAAGAAGAATTGAACATATTTTTTCAGCCAATATTTTGAAGTTGCAATAAAGTTCATTACAGCAACGAAGGTCTGATCAATTTTCTATGCTGGCCAAGTAAAACGATGGGCCAAGCGAAGAGTTATTCATTTAATACTAATCATATCTGTAATTATTGCTTTCACCCTTATGTTGTTTCTGTAGCTTTATCTGCACTTCATAAAACGATGTCTCCCATAATCAAAAACTTGAACAAAAAAATTCCTAGGGTAATTTAGTAATTTTTATCAAAAAGTCTGAAAACTTCTTAATGTAAGAGCGTCCGCCCCTGACCTCACGTCTATTAATGTTGTAATTTACCCTTGGGTCATGCAACTTTTCATCAAAACTTCTGCAGCTCACTAGAAAGCGTTGTAACGAGGGGGTCGGTGTGCCGCGATGAAATTCTTCGGTGTGCCGTAACCGTAAAAAATTTGAAAATCTCCGCTCTATAACATGCAGAGAATATTTTTTTTTTTTGCTGTTAGTATAGTTTACAGTTAAACGTAGCATACAAAAAATGCTGCAAACCTTTTAAAGGATCACCAGGAAAATATCCAGCGGCAATATTTTAACTCAACCGTAAGCCTAAAATATTGCAGTATACTGTACAGTGTACATAATCATATGGGTTAAATTCACAATTCACAAACAACTTAAAAAAAAGTTTCATTTCAAGTAATGAGCACGAGAATAATAACGAAAAATTTCTCATTTTCAACAATTAAATGGCCTGTTTGTGTAGTGCATGCGCAGTAAGTAGAAATATCTGCAATATTATATTGAAGGTTGACAAAATTAGTCATGTTTTCCTGCGGCTACAAATAATTGGTTTCCATGGTACAGAATAAGAAAATCAGCTTTTTTAAAGTCAACTTTACAGCACCTTGAGTTTTTGTTTAATCAATGCTTCAAGTAAGTATATAAGTATACTCTATGCGTTTTACAAGCGTCTTAATCACGAATGTATTGTTGAAAAATCAAAAGCAGTTAATGCTGCAATAGCGATGGTGCGTGTTGATTGTGATGTTGCAACACGCATTATTGGAGGCATCCATGGCTGTCACAAATAATAAATTTGAAAGTAATAGTTTGTCTTTAATTGGTAGTTATTTGCTGTACCATAAGTTAGCTGTGCTGCTTCACAGTTTTACTGCTATTCTGAATTGGAATTTTCGAAATATTTTTTTCGAATAATTATGTAATCTTCCATAATCAGTTATGTGTTTTTCAGTTTGTATCTTATTAATTGCTGATTAATTGTCATTAACATATATGTTTGTTAAACTGCTTCATTTATTCAAACATGGTAAAGCTACACAGTGTCTTTTTTGATGCAAAATGCCAAAAAGAAAAATTGCTGTTTCAATAACAAATTTTTATAGTCTTTAGTTTGACTCCAAGCAATGCAAATTGTTATTCACAGCTTTCCTCCTTGACACTCGGCATTAAAATCAGACGGTGTAAAGCTTCTAACGTGAGTGGAAGACAGGAGAGCATGTGGAAACTTGGCTAGAAGACAGCGAGTTTGAGTTTTTCTTGCTTCTGGCCTCGGCAACTTGGTAAATTATGATGTAATTGAATGTATTGTTTTACTGGTTTAATTGGTCTTGTATTGTTCTTTTTTCTCGTTCATGTACTGTAGTTTCTTTATATTTACTGCAGAAAACTGATAATAATCGAGGTGTGGTGTGAAATTGCTTAGAATAAATTTTCAATCATTTTCTATTTTTTATTTTTATGTAAAATGTCAAAACGTCGCCTGCTAATTCTGAGAGTCAAAATATCAGGCACTGGCCTTGATACTTGCATAACAAGCAATAAGCACTTCAGTCGCTGATTACAAGCAGTCATGTCGATATTTAATATAAATAACTCTCGGCTATAAAATTGAGCTACCATGTTCCTTTGGCTAAAATTAGCTCTTTGGTTGCTACAGTACTTTAACCTCGGTGATGTTCACTATCTTCATTCTATAAGGAAACAGAAATCTATTTTAGTTTTCAGCGTTGCATGGCCTCATGCTGTGCGCAATCCAAGCTATTCTACAAAGCTGACATAGTAACTTCGTTTTCGATATTTTCTTTTTTGGTTGACGATTGTTTCTGACGATTCTTCGATAGAGTCTCTGGCGGAATAATGCATGATACTGGTTTTTTGTGACGGTGAACTAGTTCAACGTCAAGAAACGAACTTCCTGCGTTTGTATAGTCTTTTGTTGCTCGAGTGCGTACTTTTTTAACTAGCGACGACCCTTTGGTGGCGATTACGTCCGGTGGCCTGACGTCATCGTCACTGCCAACTTTGTAATTATCCATTGATGAAGATGTTCCACTGACGCCAGAAGTGGAAGAAGACGCGTCAGAGGATGAAAATGGCGTTATTGGCACCGATAAGTTTACACTGTGTGTTAAGGGTCCCAAAGTGGAAGGCCCAAACATAGATCTGTAGTGGTTACTCTGGGGTGGAATTTCAAGCCGAGTATGGGAAGAATCGTTTCGTGTTATGGTGGACGGAGGACACGGAGGCTCATCAGAATCACTGTCAGCATCAATTGCAGGAATTTGAGCAGAATCAAAGAATAATGAGCGGTTGGAGAAGCAGCTAACCGGAGTTGTGCTGTCAGAAAAGTAGTTATTCGAAGATTGATTCAAGTTCTGAGGAACCAAGTTGGATTCTTTTGTCCTAAACACAAAAATAATTATAAAAATTTTTTCGATAAATAGAAAATCATTATTGCGTATTGAATATTTTACAAAATGATTGAAAAATATCTTTATATCGTTATTAAACTTTACTAAATTTGAGCAATATTTCTTCCTCAATTTAACCAGTTCTTACAGTAAAGTCAATCAGACAAGCACTAGCATACTGCGGATTTGTATCAATTTATAAAAAAAGCATATAGCATTAATTATTGTTCCCCAAAAACAGTGATTCCCAAATTTTTTTTACACGTGTAGCATTTTGAGCTTTTGTACAGTGTTCGTGTACCACAGGCAGTGATGGAGTACTCGAGTACAGTGCTCGTACTGTACCATTTTTTGAATACTCGTACTCGGAACCCCAGGTACTCGGTTGGAACTCGTACTCGAAGGTCAATGTACTCGGTACTCGCTCAAAAAAAGCGCCGAATACACGAGTACATTTGGCCTTTGCTAAAAGTAATCAACAAAATGAATTTTTGATAGCAAACTGCAGCCAATAAAACCCGCTAATTTATTGAGTTGCTTTTGCTTCAATCCGCGCAGACGGTAGCTGAACAAACAGCTTTTCAATGGTGAGAACGCGCAAAATCAAGCGTTGGAATGTGGTAAAGTGATTGGGTCGACAGCACATAGTATTGTTTGACAACAGAAGCCTTTCTGCTGCAGAAAACGTGTGAAAGGTGCAGCAAATTTTAATTTATTTTGCAATTAAAGTTACATACCACAGAAATCGAGCCACACGTGTTACAAAGACTGCATTTTACTGTGGTATTGGTAGGGGTATCCGAAAAAGCGTCGAGTTAGATTTGGAGGCAATATTTTCAGTGTTAAATTTAGGTCAGATAGAGATAGCTTAGTTAAATAGTTATTCTGTAGCTGAGTTGCAGCTGTATAGGCACAATTTTCCTTTTTTTGCAAGAAATTGATAAAATAATAAGTCAAGTCTTTTGATAACGCATGCAAAACGCGTTTGAAATATTAATGTGACTAAGCACTAATTAGGATTATTTTATAGAAATGAATGTTAGATCTGAAATTAAATAATAGAACAGTAAACAGGTAAAGATAGGTATACACAATAAAAATACCACTATAAATTACAATAATTGCAGCATTATTTTATGCTCACTTTACTTAGTCACCTCCTTTAAAATGTAGCATTATTTCGAGAACATTTACTACTACGTCATTAGCAGTTTAGTGTTACAAGTTTTAGATAGTCTTTAATTAAATGCATAGGAGGGCACAAGTCCGTTAATCGTTAATCCGTTAATAACGAAGCTAACTTTTTCATTAACTCGTTAATCCGTTAAAAAGTTTTTTCATGTTAACGGACTAAATTAACTTCCGTTAAATTTTGTTAACTTCCGTTAAAGTTTTTATCGTTAATTACTTGCACCATTCATTTATCATAATGGTACAAACCAGTTTGCACTGGTAACACTTGTTGCGTATTAGCACGAGCTTTATAGAAGAGAGCGAAGAAAGGAGCTCTTTTTTGTGGCAAATAATAAGCTGCAGCCTCACAGGTCTATTAATTATTGCTGTTCGCAATTTCCAAAGATTTTCCAATCGCAGCTTCATTAGTGCATTTGAACTTATTTTTGTCTTGAAATTAGATTATCCTAGACTGTAAAATGTAACTTCCAAAGCACAAAAAGACCACCATAGAAAAATTTTTTTCTTACAATCAGCTCAACAACGTCAATACGTGCTCTAAAAGCGAGTGAATATAAAGAAATGTATATTACACGCAAAATATTAACAAATTAACGGACTTTATTAACTTCCGTTAATTAAAGCTGAAAATAACGGATTACAAATATTAACGGAGGAGTGAAGCTTGTTAGCGGACTAGTGGATAACGAAGCTAACGTTTTGCATTAACTTGCCCACCTATGATTAAATGTTAATTGAATATAACATTAAATCGCAAAAGCTCTCAAAAAATTGTTTTGGGTGATCATGTTTGGAGTAGAGGACTTTGAAAGCTTATTTGTGATTGAAAGAAGCATACGTTATACGAGGTGTCACTATTAAATAACAAGACTGGTGACATAAAGCAATTTTATTGAAGAAAAAAAGGAAATTTTACTTTTTTCTCGTTTGATGGGTTCTCCCTTAGCATCAACACAGCGTTTCATTCGGATTTTCATAAAAAAAAAAGAACACCACAACACCCTTAACATAAAAAAAAAAAAATCAACATTGCCTTGTATTTTGATTTTGCTTTCTTAAATAGTGGTGAGTTTGCAATTTTCCAGTGCATGGACTGTCTCTTTGTCTCTGGGTCGTACTGGAAAATTCATCTCTCATCGCAGGTACAGTAACCACACTGTCTAAAAATTTAGGGTTTTCTTCAATTTGTTTTAAAATGTCAGCGCAAATCTCTTGGCATTTTTCTTTTTGATCGCTAGTTAAAAGCTTTGAAACAACTTGTGCACAGACCTTTGTCATATGCAGATTGTCATGCAGTACTTGCCACACTATTTCCTTGTCAATGGACATCCTCTCTGCTATCAGTCGAATACTAAGCCGACGATCTGCTTGGACAATTTTTTCAATTTCTCGGATATTGTTAGTGGTTTTTGATATGGTTGGGCGTCGTGAACGTTCACCATCTTCAATATCAGTCCGGCCTTCACGAAATCTTTTGTGCCATTCAAAAACGCGGGTTCTTGACATGCATTCTTTGCTGTAAACTTCCATCAAAGCTTGAATTTTACCAAAAATTTCAAGTATATTCTTTGCTCAGTTTTAGAGTTGAACATTTTTCTGCGGCTGCAACAGAACTTCATGCAACAATGAGCAATTTTCAGCTTCTGCAAGCCAAGGTTTTTTCCGACGCGTAAAAAACGTGCACTTGCTTTCAGCGTCAAGGTACCTGATTTGTTTAAAATTTTAAAGTAATTTTGTGTGCAACTTGTTAGAAAATCGTCGCCTGCAGTTATGCGCCTCCTTAACATCCCACTCACAGAAAAAAACGAATTCGTTTATGTTTTTTGGACAAATTTTGAGCTGCTACAACTTAAAAACTTGTTTTGCTAAACTTGTAAAAGTACTCGTACTCGAAGTTTTTTGCGGTACTCATACTCGGAAGATGAGTACTCGACTCCATCACTGACCGCAGGGGCAGGCGAACTTTTCGTTCCGTGGGCCACATCCAGACCAAGCAAGGTTCCAGCGGGCAACCACCATTCCAGCGGACCAAAAAAAGGTCTCCGCCTGAACATCAGAGATTTTACAGCCAATTTAATGGCCCTGATCAAAAAAAAAAGAAACAGGTCTTCGCCTGAAAATTAGCCATTCTAAAGCCGATTTATTAGCGCTGAGCGAAAAAAAAAAAGGTTATAAACGTGGGGGAACCTCAAAGTCAAAAAATGTGGTAGACAGGTGAGCAAATTAAAACGCAATATTGCACGTTACTCAATCTTAAAGTTTTTCAAGTTGTTCAAAGCTAGAAGTATGAAGGTTTTAAAAATTGAATGTCTTCGCAAATTTATAAGTAAGCTGAAGTAGCTCTGCTTACTTATAAATTTGCGAACCACTAGTTGTACGCGTACCACACTTTGGGAACCACTGCTTTAAAGTACAAGCTACTGTACAAACGCTTATATCGGGATTGCATTATTGCCCGATCAAATTCCAATAGTACCCAATATCTTTTAATTTACCTAACCGCATATACTTAATCCATCAGATTTTTTACAAGAGTAAGGTTAAGCTTGAGGTTAAATTTTTTAAGTCACGTGTAAGAAAATTGATCGTGCAGTGTTAACCCTATTTAACACAAGATATTTGACCAATGAATTTTACACAGGTGGAGTGCTTTTTCGATCTAACTACTGAACCAAGCCAGAGATGGAAACCGGTCGGGTCGAGATTCTTCAACCGGCCGGTCAAGCCGGTTGAAAAATCGGTCGAATTCTCCTATCTGGCAACTAAAAGACATCTAAGCATCAACTGAAAGATACTTATACATTTTATCATAAATGAAACTTTTTATAAAAAAAACAGTATTAACAAACCACATCTTTTGAAAACACTTGTTGAATGGTTTCAAGCTGTGATTAATATGCTGTGACCACTACGACATGCACATCCAGGGACGTATTAGGGGTGGGAGTATTGTGCCATGCTCCCGCACTTTGGGCCACGGCACAAAGCAAAAAAGTGCAAAATATACACCTAAATCGCGTAATCAGATTCTAATAAAGCATGCATTTGGAAGAGGCTTGCGCTATCTAGCATTTTAGCATCATTTTAATCAGCTTAAGAGTAGAAGTGGCGCAGATTTCAGATTTTTTATTACGTGCTAAAATCTTGCCGCTTTGAAAAGTTTTTTTTAACTTAAATTTACCACACTCTACACTGGGCAAGAAAGACATAGCTCTTATTTTTTATATCTAACTAGCCACGGTCGACCGGGCCGGTCAGAAACCGGTCTACCGGCTGGTCAACCGGCGATGATTTTGAAATTTACCGGTCGGGTCGGATCGAGAAAATCCTGACCGGTTCCATCTCTGAATCAATCGTTCATGGAAACAACAAATTTGCATTGCGGGTTGGCATTCACCACCATTTTTTTAGAAAAATTAGTTTTTATCTGATGACGTTATCATTGGGGCGTCTCGGCCACACTTTCGAAAAAATCAGACTATTTTGCGATGACGTCAAGGCCATATTTTTACGATGACGTCTCAGGCTGTTCAAACTTTATACGTAGGTTTTTTTTTTTTATACTGAATCATAAAATGTCAAAGTCAAAGTAGTTATGCCTCAAAAACTTTTTCTGACGTTATTTGAGTTAAATATTGGTCAAAAAATGCTTAGATTTTGGAAAGTGACTTCAAAAAATCTCAAAATTTGGAAACTTTCCGTTGCCTCAGCAATTTCAAATTTTCAGGAGTTATTTATAATGAAATCTAAATCAAAGTCAAGTTGGTTTCAAGAAAAAAGCTTGTTTTTTAAGAGATTTATCACAAAAAAAACAAGAGGGGGAGCCAAAATGTCCACTCCTCCACGTAAAATGGGGTTGATATAACTGCGATTGGGTTAGTTAGAAGAGATCAAACTCACACGACTACTGTGACACATAAGAAACCCACTAAAATCAGATCACGTAATAGCGCTAAATTTTTTGTTTTTTTGTATTTATATATTACTCATTAGTGTATAAAGCTTGTTTGACAGCATTCAAAACTTTTGAATTTATCAAAAAAATACTACTAGGAAAATCGGTGTGTCCACTGTTCAGATTGCAATTTTATATTACATCAAAAACATGGCTACGTATAGTGCACAGTATGTAGAAAAAAGAATGTTTTAGGTTTGTCGATCAAATGGCAATGATAATGCTAATAACCTGGCATTGCTATATGGATCTTTTTCAACCACAACTTTGTTCAAACCGCTTTTCTTTTCTGAAAATCCAGAAAAATTAGACTTTCCGTCAGAAGAAAGTGGATCTTCGCTTTTGAAAGCTTGCATCTCCAATGGATTCATCAGATCTTTTCCATAGAGCAATGTCACTCCACATTCTCTCGCGTTCTCTTCAGTTGGAGTTCTGTCGACGTTGACCACTAACTCATGACCCTAAACATTGCAAAGTACTGTACGCGTATACTGATGTGCCCAATGTTAATACAGTACTGAGAATTCCAAAAACATAACCATGAATTTTACATTTATTTTTTAAATTAGCAAAACGTTTTTGACCACTCCCCACTGTTTCATGCCAATGCATTTGTTCGGTGGTCTTATTCAAATAGAATAAATAAGACTTCTGTTTAAATAAAACCACTTGACGAATGCATAGGCGTAAAACACTCTGTAATGGTCAATAATTCTTTGCTAATTTGGAAAATAAATGTAGCAGGATATTGCCCTGCATTGCTGTTCATTGAGAACTTTTGCTGAGAATTAGAGCAATCTTAAAATTTGCTGACTATGAATTATATGTAATGTAAAGTACATGCATAATTTAGTGAATCCCATCATGATGCTGAAAATTTTTACGAATATTCCGTTGGGTCTTTTTTTATTTTTATTCTAGACTTTGCAATAGGTCAAAAAAATTTAAACATTAGGTCAATTAGAGCAAACAAACAACAACTTGCATCAGGCACGTAGCCAGAACGGAATTTTTGGGGGGCAAGCAAAAATTTGGTAGGGCAAAGAATATTTTTTGGGGGGCAAAGTAACGTATTTAGACAAGAAATGCATTAAATTTTTTTTAAATGACGTTCAACCGAAAAAAAATTTTTGGGGGGGGACAAAAAACTTTTGGGGGTGGCAGTTCCCCCCCCTGCTCCTCCCTGGCTATGTCCCCGACTTGCATGCAACTTAAGTTAACTTACAGTAACTACATAAACTCATTAATAACAAAGTTTCCACGAATACTGTATTCGAAATAATTTTTCACCATCAAAAAGAATAACTTTAGCAATTTTTGCTCAAGAAACTAATTAACCAGCTTGCTAAATTTAGCTGTTTTACGATTTTGGGTTTAAGGAAAGGGTAAACGATGCATCTCACCTATAAATAAATGTGCATTGCAACAGCAACAAAACACTTACAGTAACGTTTTCAACGCATCGAAGCAGATGAAAATGGCCCTCTTCGAAAGAACTTTCTTCGTTACTTTTCGTTAAAGTTTTATCTCCCTGACATAATATAAACATATAAGAAAAAAAAAATCATGAGATAACGATTTCAAATGTTAAAAACTTGTCACTTTTTCACAACTACAGTAGCATCATCTCTACACACGTAAATGTTTTTAATAGTTATTCTTTTTACATGAGATTTTCCAACAATTTTCATGAAAAACATCCACACCGTTTCGTGATAAAAGTTATCACCAGAGGTGGTCAAAGTAGCCAAAAAACCTGCTTAAGTAAAAGTCTTGTTACTTACTCAAAACTCTATTTCCAGTAAAAGTAGAACTACGATGAAGAATTTTTACTCAAGTAAAAGTAGGAAAGCAGTCGATATTAATTCTACTTCAAGTAATGAAAGCAGAAAGTAGATTCGAATTTAAGATTTCGAAGTCTCGAGACCTGTACGAACAGGCAAGTATTCTTTTGTATATTTTTTACCGGTTACAATCATCTGACGTCATATAGGCCAATCCTAAGTCAGCCAATTCTTAGTTTGGCTATTCCTAAATTATTGTTAGTTAGGGTTAGAATAGGTGTTAAGTTTAGGTTAGGATCAACCCTATCTCTGAGATTAACCTCAGCAAAATTTAACCTATACTTTAATGTTCGGCCTGTTACATCAGACCTGATTGTAATCGGTGAAAAATATGCATAAGAATACTTACCGTGCGAACATGTCTTTGACAAACAGAGTTGCCAGATAAAATGAGAATAAAAAAAAACGTCAAAATTGAAGTAAAATCGTCAATTGAAGTTTGCTTAGGTATCTACTCTAAAAAAAGTCATTTCTGCTACAGTAGCGTTACTCCAAGAAAGTATTATTTGAAGTAAAGCAGAAGTAGCAGAAATAAAAAGCACTAAGAAGTAGCTCGTTGCTGCATAATACTTAAGTAGAACTAGTTCGTTGCTGACCACATCTGGATATCGCGTCATGAAAGTCATATGGCGCGGAGGCTTGGAGACAAACTTTGGATAGCGAAACTACATCGAAATATCGAAGCACGAAAGTCGAAAAGTCGAGTCAAGAGAAAAAATTTAAAATCAAAACCAAATCGCTTTTTAACATAAATCTGCTGAAAAACCAATCCATTCTCAAGCCTTTCAAGTCCCAAGCAATCCCATTTAACATTTGGTTTAGAAATAAGACTATTCTAATTGCTTTTTAATTGGCTTTCTTACAAAATTGGATCTGGATGCTCAACCTGTGAGCATTTCAGTTCAAAAGCAAAACAAGACAAGAAAAATCTATTTTATCGCTCAGTAACAACACGATGTAGAAATTAATTAACAATTGTTTAAGAAGGCGACAGGAAAGTTGCGAAAAACCTTACGATCATCGAGTCAAGCAACCATCCTCTTGTCAGAGAGGCTGTTTATATGCCAGTTATCATACATAGTTAGTGTATTTTAGTTTAATTTCGGCGATATGCAACAAACTAACATAATGATAAACACAAAGATAAATAATGGATTTCAACATTGATGCACTTTGCCACAGTTCGCATGGGAAGTGCAAGCAAATCACATATAAACACGTCTACAAATAGACGTGAAACATGAAGTTGATACTTTGTCAAAGTGAGTTGCGACATTTTGACGATTTCAAAAATGACAATCCGTTATCAACATGAACCTTTTCAGGTCGTCAAAGCAGAGATCCGCAGAGCTGACATGAGAAGAACATGCAAACTGCGTAAGCAAAAAATCTTTGATGCTATTATATGTACGACTATAATAGAAAGTTTGCAAACTGCTTGTAGTATCTTAATTTTCCATCAGAGAACTGTTTAAAATCTTCAGTAGGCATGGGTTTCTCGTTTTTGTATTTTGGCATTAAGTAAAACTCAGCAGTCAGCATCCTCGATCTTGCTTTCTGTCATTCTATCAAATTGTTTTGTGCTACTTGATTGTTATTTATTCTTTTAGACATGAATAAACAAATAAAACAATTAAGATTTCGTGTATTGGCGAAGAAGGCAGCAAAATCTCAAAAAACCTCAGCATCACTGAATAAAAAATTTAAGGACGACATTCTTTCAAACGCAACTTTTAATGTACACTCTATAACGTCTTTGAGTCAAGCTGGCACAAGTCTACCACTAAAGATCAAAGTAGTCAATAATATCGCTAGTTACTTATTACTTGTCATAGCACTGTAGCACTACCTACGGCATTTTTGCTTACAACAAAATTAAAACTTTTTTTTGCCAGTGGACAAAACTTGCAAGCAAAACACAACAATTATTCAATGATTGCTTTTTTTGGATTTTTTGGACCAAAAAAAGTTAGGATAATCCGGACAATGGTGGGAAACATTTTTAGTTCAGACCGCTGATGAATCTGCTATTTCCTAGAAAATTTGGTAATGTTAGTTGTGATTTTAAGGGCTTTCTTTCAAATTGTGAGGCCATGAGCAGCGAATAATAAGATTGTTTACCCCGCAAATAGCATTAGATGCACTTTACATATTAAAAAAAAACGGTTGTTTGATTTTATTTGTATTTACAGTATTATGTCCCCTCTACCCGTTTGTGTTATCCAAGCTTTTTTATTCTCCGGAAGGCTTGTTTTGCACATCATCTAGTCCACAAAAAACGTAGTTTTAAAAAAACTTCTGAAGCTGTCAGTTTAAAACTTGTGGTGGCGTTCCAGCAATAAGTTTTTTTTTCTGTACGCAAAAGCTTTAATTTTTTCAATGTTTGTTGTAGGAAAAATGTTGAAAGAAAGATACTCTAGCATCATAAGCGTTAAATAGCAAGTGATGTTGCTAAATATCTACAATATTTATAGTCTTTGATTGAATTTGACTGAAAACCGAAACCAGATCTATCAAGAGCAGACACTCTTGTTCTAAGCTAACTGATCGCGAATTTTGCGTTTTGTGAAAATTATTTGCTTTGGAAACAACTACTCAGAAAAAAGTTTTCAATGTACTGCCTTTTTACCCACATTCATTGCAAGAGGTTTGTCATCATCATCACCGGAATCATTCCCTTTTTCCAGTTCTTTTTGCTTTTTCATTTGACAGTAAGAGGCAACACTTGAAGGTTTTTCTTGCTGTATCCTGGCAAGTCGAGCTCTCTGCAAATACAGTACAATTAGGCATGTAGGATTCAGTTGATGTGCAATGCTTTCGGCGGCAACTCCAGGAACTGAAAAATTGCAATTACCAGGTGGAATAGAAAGTTTATCAGATGATAAGCCTAATTCTTTCGGGTAAAAAATTAATGTATTATTTTCTCGGAGTCGGAGAGCTTAACATCGTGGATGCCATGAAACATGATACAATTAATTCCTAAATAGTGTACGATAAAACAAAAAATAAACAAGAAGTTTGAAATTTTACTTACAGTAAAATAGCTGTGATAAACATTAAAATTCATATCCTTGCATCCTGATCCCAGAGAATTAGATTGCTATAAATAATAATGGAGTTTTGGAGACCTACAGCAAACTGGCAATTTTGCAACAGAAATATTGAAAAATGTTTAATATTGCCGTTGTCTCTGTTTTCCAAAGGACATATTTTTAGTTAAAAGCAAATCATGTAGCATGCAACAATGTTTTTATCTAATTAAAATAGTGTACGTTCACAGCAGCTGACTACGTTTATTTTAACTTATACCATCATTTTCAAAACTATACAAACAGTTGATTTTCTGGAGAGTGTTAACTTTTCTATTGCTACAATTTTTTTTTACATTTTTATCTTTTTTTTACGATAAAAAAGAAACGAGGAAAAAACAGGACAAAACGTAACAGCCATTAACACAAAAGAGCCGACAGTATGAAAAATAAACAAGGAAATTGAATTGTGTTTTGTGATGAACAAAGCAGTCAGACGCGTAACCCACCAGGAATTGCTAAGGGGGGTGCTTGAACTCAAAGTCAAATTTTGTTTGTTTGAAAAATACCGCAAATTGTGCTTAGCAAACTTGTGCAACTCAAGCGTATATCACACACGGGGAATTGGGGGCTGAACCCCCAGGCCCCGGTGACCCTGGGGATTTGGGGCGAAACTGTAATTTTTCGGGAAAAAATTGCCATTTTAACGCTACTCGGATCAAAGTTCACACGTTTTTAGAGCCATTTGAAAAAACTAAATTGCTTAGACTTAAAAACCAGTTGAAGAATTAAATTGCCCATCCCCTTTTGTTTCAGACCAAGCCGAAATACGTTTATACGCTTGCATTTTTGGGTTAAATTTTCTAAGTGACCAGGTTAAGGGGAGCTAAAACCCTCTTATCCCCCTTCTTAGTTGTGCCGCAATACCTCACTAAAACACAATACAATTTTGCATTATTATAGCAATCGCTTTGTCGAGTTTGAAACTTGCATTTGGTACAACATTAATTTTGACGTACTGTGTTCTGATAGGAAAATTGGCTGTTTTCAATTTTCTATTTTTAAACCAAGCTAATCAATATTTTTGCTGTGCTTTGGTGCTAAGAGAATGAAAATGACAGGTTTTGTATTATATCAAACTTAAATTCTAAAGCTTGCACTAATGAAGTGTCACGGTTTTCAATTTTTAGTTGTGCCGGCCGTAGCGTTGAATAACAGCGCTTTTACGCATTGTATACACTGATTTGGCACCACGAATTTCCAGCATAGGCACAAAAACTTTAAAAAATTCTGCAAAAAGATTAAATCAAATTTCAAAAATGGTATAAAGTCTTTCAATGTTGTTCTTGCACTGATACAACGGAGGAGGTTACTTCAAAATTAAAATTAAAATTTTCTGATTGATTAAATTTGTTTATTTTTGTTTAGGCAAGTATAGCAGTTTTTTGCGTCATTAAAATTAGGTAAGCGCAAGCAAAGCTTATAATTACATTGAATTATACAGAGGTAGCGAGCAAACAGTCTTTCAAAGAGGTGAAAATATTGAAACCTGCATTTTATTTTTAATTTTACACATTGAACAAAATAAGTTTCGGATCTACTGTATGTTTTTTGTGAACGCAACCAAACTAACAGTGCACAAATTACATTCAACTCCTAACTTGGGCAAGCTGCCTCGATACAATTTCTGGCGCACAGACCAAAACAGTAAACAAGATCCAACCCCAGCTCTACCACTTGAATAAAATCTGTTGCAAACATACCAATAACCCAAGTACAATAAATTTAAAATCTTGCGGTCAACTGTTGTAATGCTTTTAAGAGATTTCAGTCTTTTTTTGGTTTGGGTGTGGCTCTATGAATTTGACTGCTTTGACTGGCCCACAATTGAACTTAAGCCACCTGTTTCAAAAGCGACCGCAGTGTCACTCGACACTCAAATTGAATTTTAAAAACAGCTTTAATAAAACAATTAACCGGAACCGCGCGATATCATGTTGTTTCATTGAAAGGCTGTGATTTACAAGTTAACTTGTTTCTTCGGGAAAAACCCTAACCTCTTATTTTATTGGGACCAATTAATCTACTGGTTGCAGTGGCCGAGAACAACATCAAAAATAATGCCCTGAGTCGGTGTTGTTAGACAGACGCAGAGTACCAAGTTCATACACGAATAAATGAACCACGCGCACTTATTAACAACGCGCACATTATCTGAATTATTTTGATAAGCTTTAAATCTTTAAACAACTGATGATTTCGTTGACTACTTGGTATAGGATACTGACCAACGATAATTAATTTATTCGAATAACATTCACAAAAAGTGTTTAACGCTAAGTCGAAATGTATCTAAAATGCGTACTACTAATTGTAGAACTATAGTTAAGCGACTTGTTGTAAACTCTATTTTTCTTTACAATGCAATTTTTAAAGTTTTTGCACAACTGTGAGGTGGCACTTCTCTCACATATGCTTTCCTATCAAGCTAGTGTTTCATCAGCATCTGAATTCACACGTAGCTTATTGTGGCAGCCCATGAGAATCTTCAAACCATACACGTGGGCAATTTCTGCAATTGCCATCGTACCCTCTTCTCAGATTACTCCGATCAAAGTCTGCCAGCAAGATCACCAGAAATAGGATTCTCGACTAGTATCACTCTGCAGATTTAAAAATTGCGCATATGGTGTCCACTGTCAATGCTTAGTGATGCTAGCACAATGCGGTTGAACTAAGTACAGTGCCAGTGTGCTACCTGGTCGAGAATCCTTTTTTTGATGATCTTGCTATCGGACTTTGATTAAAATAATCTGAGAAGAGGGTACGGTGGCAAGTGCAGACATTGCCCTCGTGTGTGGTTTGAAGGGTCAGGTGGGCTGCCAGGATCGGCTATGTGTGAATTCAGATGCTGCTGATACACTAGCTTGGTGAGAAAGCAGATAATAAACGTGAGTGAAGCGCTACCTCACAATTGTGGAAAATTTATGTAAAAATCTACTATTTAACTTCTGAATTTTCAAGTCTACTTAAACTATTTGTTTAACAATTAAAGAGCGTCAATTGCTATACAATAAACCCAACTATATAAAATCAGCTAGTCAATTGTTATACTAAGAGCAAAGGTTCCTACGGTCAGTGGACTATTCAGGGTGGAGGCTACAGGGCAAAAAAGTCAATGTCATTCAAAGACAAACCTTACTTGAATAAAAACAGGATTATGAAAATCCATAATTTCAAAATCTATTACGAATGCATTCATTGATCTTGAATGATGATTATTTCGAAAAAAAAAAAATCACTAATGGCCTGTCCGCTACAGGAATTCCTTGTTGATTAATTTTGGTTGACACGAAGTCTTTTATTATGCAAAAAGTGGTTCACGTGGTCATGGTTGCGTTCATTAAGTGCAAAACGTAATCATTAGCCAGTAACGAAGTAACTGCAAATTATAAGAATGCAGCGCATTCCCATGATAAACCTTTGCTTGAACCAAAGCATTGCCTTTGCTTCCGCTCTCTCTTTCGGTTAATGAATTGCGAAACAGACGGTGTGAAAACAATAAATTATACAGACAGTCAACTTTTTAACATGAGACTTTGCAATGGTGTTCATGAAAAAAACCAACACCATTTTATCAAACCACTGTCATTTTGAAAACTTTCACAAGGTAATGATGTTTGTGATACCATGGTAATACCAGCTTTCGTGATGTAATAGCCTATATTTAGGAAGACATGGTGTTGAAAATTTCCTCCCACACCATTGCAAAATCTCATGTAAAAAGGCAGAGTATTAGGCCCGTTTCACACTGGTGACAACTGGTCGTTAGACGAAATAGGTTGGATTTTGATTGGGCAGGCCTCTAAGTGATGTGACCAAAATTTGCGTCGTACGACCAAAAGTCCAACCATGACCAAGCGTGAAAGGCGCCATTCAAATCAATGCAATCATCTGGTCTGACTTCTACTGTCCTACGCTCGTACCATCGACCGAATTGGTCGCCAGTGTGAAACGAACTTTTGTCTTGTTAGAGTCTTAAAGACATAATGAAGATAGCATAATAAAAGAGCTAAAACCAAGAAAACAAAAGTGATAACTGTGCGTGCAATTGACCAGCTTTGAATAACTTGTGGAACACAATTTATTCAGAATAGATTTCATCACCGGCAAGTTGGTCAAGCGGTAACGCGGTGGTCACCGGAGTGGGAAGTCTGAGGTTTCAATCTCGGACCGGTCAAATAGTACGCAGTGTTGCCAACGAATGGCAAACGTTGCGACATTTCTTCAAAAAGAGCTGTGTTGCCGAACCGCAATGACGTCGAGATAGGCCCTGCAAACTCGTTACAAGCTTTGGCGTAATACAGCGAGTGTAATAAAAGATTTGATTGATTGTGATTTAGATTTTCATCTTCACTAATACAACAAAACAGTGAAAAATTACCATGACATCAAAAAGATTAGTTAAAAGTTATTGTACAGTATTAGTAGTAACGTAATTAGTAGATTTAAAAATTAGAAAACCAAAAAATTAAAAGGCGAATGAATAATGCTCATTTTTCATTTGCTCTCGTTAACCTAAAATTTTTCGCTGAAATAACCATTCCCAAAATAAATAAGAATAAATTGTCACTATCGATTCACAACCATTTTAGCTATTTTATTGGAAATAAACTAGCAAACTTGAACAATCACATTAAGCATTTTTTTTTTGCAAAATTGGTTATCATTGTCAAACTATTAGGTTTTATAGAGTGAGCAACGTCATTTACGCACATATGTCTTACATGCAACTGCCACTTTGATAAAGCGCCTGAAGATTGTTTCTTTGACTGCATTTCCATGATTCGCTTAAACCTAAGACTTGTGACTTCAATAAGACATAAATAGTAATAAGCAAACAATTTTTTTTCTTTAAAAGTTGTATAGCGTAGTAGCGTAGTCATAGATGGAACATGTTACCACGGCAAATGAAATCAAATTTTTCATTATACTCGCTGTATTACGCCCAAGCGTGTAATGAGTTTGCTGGACTCATATCAGAGTCATTGTGCCCGAGAAACACAGCTCTTTTCGAAGAAATGTTGCAGCGATGGCGAGCCACTGACAACACTGTGTTCAATTTGACCTGCCCGAGATTTCAACCTCAGATTTCCCGCTCCAGAGACTTTTTTTTCATCCGGAGCTGTATTTCGCTGTCAATTACACATTTCACTTCATTGTAAAAACCTTGCATATTTTGTGGCCAGTTGTTATTTCTGGAATCAAAAGAACTAGCAATACAACATTTATTATCAGGCAGATTTTGACATTCATAATATTTTATTGCGAGTGACTACTTCAATGAAAACTTTTAAGTGAAAGAGAGTAAAATGAAAGTTAAGAATATTCATCCGCGCATTTTTTTCATTTAATTTTTTAAGGGATAAATAAAATTAGGGTTTAAATTAGGGTTAGATTTTGGGGTTAGTTTTTGAGTCTTCATTTAAGTTTGGGTTAGATTTGGGTAACAGCGTGGCTGAGAAGGCAAAGGCGTCGTTTTCACGCAACCCAGATCGCATGATCTGGGTTCATCCCGCATTCGGGGCACGTAGTAGCCTCTTTTGATAAGACGATGATTGCCTCTGCTTGGTGGCTTCGAACAAGAAGCAAACATATCCGCCGGAACATTGAAAACTATAAGAACTAAGCAGGCGTAGATTTCTTCAAGCACGAAGTAGTCAATGCGATGAAAGTGTGCGGATCGTCGAACAGTAAGCGTCTGACGCTGTCCGATGGCAGAAGAATGAACATGCACTACAACAACTAACTTTTAAAGTGTCTAAATTGGGTCCGTGACAACTGACCACAAACCAACTAACCGCCATTAACTCTAACAACCCTATTGCTGGCGTTCAGTTTGTTCGCGGACAGTTTGAAGTGGCCAGTTGATTTGGTTCGTCTAAATTTTACTGCTAATGATCTTATGAATTGTTTTAAATTTGGTGACTGAGCTTTTTTTCTGCTGGTGATAGCAGAAATAAGAGAATCAGCGATTGCATGTCTCAGCAGCTGAAAGTGAAAAAAAAAACAACTTTAGTTGATTTCTGATTTTCAATATAACAAAGTAGAAAAAAGAGATTTGAAGCTTTAAGGCCCGTTTATACACAGCGCGAACCCGTTTATGCGTAGTGAATTCGTTTATCAATAAAATTTAATCGACACGGAAAACCGCGCAGAATATCCTAAGAACATATTTTGTGGAGACGTTCGAGCGAACTTTTTATTTACAGCAACGTACGTATCGTAACAAAGTAACGTTTTCTTCATAGTAAATGCCCTTCTCCACTAATAAGTGTTTTTCTTTTGAATGTCGTTTCCAACTACAATATTTTTGAAGTTTATCAAAATCATAGGTCGAAATGCAAATTCTGCAATGCGAGTAGAGTAGATTTGATGTAATAGACAAGCCGTTTCTCCAATAATTAATAATTATTTGTGCACGTGCATACCTGTACGCGGTATCTATTATTCTTAAAACCTCATCACTAGCTAATTTATCTGGTTTCATTTTTGTAAATGATTAAGTTTTAAAACAAAACTGATTGCGTTTTCTCGCACAAATATCCGCTTTTATAAAATACAGTAAAAATTTTGGTGAAATTTCCAGAAAAATATTTAAAAAAAGATTCTGTTAAGGCATTTAATGCATGAAGAAGGAGAAATGCAGACTTTGCTATTGATCGCATTTATCAAAATGCACTAGCTTACACTATCTGTGCGGTAGTAGAACATTACCTTAAAGATTTATTTCAGTGAGGTGAATAAAAAAGAAATAAATTGAAATTCCGACAATACTTTTAGTGATTTTATGTCACAAACTCAATCGATCCTGCCTCAGCAATCAGAAAATAGTCTCGCATTGGCCAGACCAAGTCATTAAATTACATGCAGTACGATTTCCGTATTCGCCAAGAGCTACGTATAAGCTCTATGATAATAAAAGATCAAAAATGCTGATTACGTCACATATTTTGAGCCATTTGGTCTACATAAGTTGATTTAATTCAGCTGATATTCAAAACGACATATTTTATAATGCAGAAGCAAAAATAATTTATAATCATCATACATTAACCAACGTAATAAATCAAGAAATCTCAAAAGCAGTCTTACTTTTTGTGCTCTTCTTTTGTCCTGTCGTTGATTCTGACTATAAATTCTTCCAAAATTGCTGACTATTACAGGAACTGGAAGAGCAATAACAAGAACACCACATAACGAACATAAACTTCCGAAAAGTCTGCCTGCTAATGTTCCTGGAACCATGTCACCGTAGCTAAATAGAAAGATAATAAGCATTTTTACATGTCCACTTTTCAGGTCCCGTTCTTGGTTCAAGCGCCTGTAAGTTGCTGCTTCATGCCAAAAAACGCGCCAAATTACAAACTAACAGTGCAAACCATTGAGTTTATGACCTGTATAATGCCTTCAAAAGAACATCGCTGGCATATAAACTTTTCAATCTGCGTAGTTTTTTTGTAATTAGGCACTTTTTTGACATCACTCAGCAATACTTCGGAATCGAAACCAAGAACCGTGCGAAAAAAGGTGGCCATGCAAAAATGATAAATACAGTATTGCAAAGATGCCTTTCAATTTCTATTTCAAAATTAATACCTACTGCGTATGGAAAAAATTCTTTGATTTAAAGGAACATACTCGTATATTTTTCATGATTTTGAATGGAGAAGAAACACAAGCATGATCTTGGTTGTCCTAACCTATATTTTACACGGGCTATCAATTACCACAGTATTTAACACGGGGGCATTGTACTTTTTAACTCCTAAACCAAAAGTTATGGGAAAACCAAATTTGGCATGCCGGTTGGCGTTCACCAAAATTAGTTTTGAGTTGATGACGTCATAGCTATATTTTGAAAAAAATTACGTCAGTTTTTTCAGTGACTCCATAGGAGGTTCAAATTTGTACATAAGATTGTTTTTTGATACTAAATCATAAAATGCCTAAGTCACAGCTGTTACGTTACAAAAACGTCTCATGACATCATTTATGTTGAATGCGATTGAAAAATGCTCAGATTTCATAAAGTGACTTCGGCCAACCTCAAAATCACAAAACTTCCTTTTACCTTAGAAGCTTTAAATTTTCACGGAATATTTTTGAATAAATTTGACTCAAAGTCAAGTTAATTTAAACTAAAAAATTCTTTTTAAAGATATTTATCAAAAAAAAAAACGAAAAGGGAGGCACTTTTCCCGAGTAAAATAGGGTTAAATTTAAGAATTAAAAAAGATTTAACGCGGGATATCTCATTGTACGTTTTCTACAACCCAATCAAAAGCTATACCAGAACTTGAAGCAGTCATTTTTGTCATGGTTTATCATCTGCCGGACAAAAAAACAGTGACTGCGTAGAAAAGATTTTGAAACCCATTAAAAATTAATCGTTACAACAAATTGAATTTTGACCGAATGAAATTTGTATTTTGCAGTTGAATGAAGCAAACAATCATTTTCTATTCAGCACTCTTTTTCGACTTAACAATAACCACTTTAAACTATGTCACTTTTCTACTATGAAGAGGATTTAATCAAATAATTTGAAATTACTGTAGGTTTCAAACGAATTGAAACTGTTGTACATAGCTTTCGATGAATTTATATTCTGGTAGTCATAACTCTTCAAGTGTTTCAAAGTTTTCCATTAGTTTTGTCTATCTTATCATTTAACGGATTCAGATCGGCCACAAACATTTTAATGAAAATTTCGGGAAAATTTTCTCAATTTAGAACTAAAGAAACAGCTAGAGATTGCTTTTATTGAAGAAATGAAACCAACTTTGTGGCTTTTCTGGATAAGAGGAGTAGCAAAACAAGGTTTGGCAAAACTTTTTATTGCCTCAAGTTGTTCTTATTTTTTTCAATAAAACCAATCTTCAGCATTATTTCTGGAAAAAATCTACAAAGAAACAAAAACATAACAAGACCTACCCTAATGTTGTCATGGTAACGACGGTGTACCAGGAAGCCATGGGAATGCTGGTAAACTTTGTTCCCACCATACCCTTCTCAGCGTAGTACATCACCGTGGCAAAAATGATTACTGCCATTGTAAGCGAAAACAGCAAAAAGCCAAGTTCACTTGCACAACTTTTCAACGTGTAGCCAAGGATTCGAAGTCCTTGGGAGTGGCGGGAAAATTTGAATATTCGAAAAACGCGAAATACCCGAAGCGTGACAAATGCTCCACTCAAATCCTCATTGTCCGTGATAATAAGTCCGATATAATATGGTAAGATAGCGACAACGTCAATTATGCTCATCACGGATCGCACAAATTTACAGCGGTTTGGGGCTGCAAAGAATCGCATCAAATATTCAACAGTAAAGATCATCACGCAAGCAGTGTCTAAACAAAAGAAAATAATTTGGTATTCGTCACCACATGTGACAGTCGGTATACCATTTCCTCCTCTACAAGAGAGAGTTTCAACTATATTAGCCAACACTGATACGGCAATAAAAAATCCAGTCACATAATAAAAAACAAGAGCTGGGGTGCTAGTATGGGGATTTTCAAATGCTTTCCACATTCGTTTTCTCAGGGAGTTTTTGTCGGGAATCACCTTGCTTCCGGGTGAGAATTGAAGATTTTTGTCTTCTCCTGGTTCATTATCCATTAATCTTTCGTCGTTTTCGCGCTTTCTGTCTTTATAATCTTCATAACAGCAATCAGCAATCATTTCTGGCATTATGCCAAAATAATCAAGTTCGTCTTCAATTGAACTCATGCACTCTGTACGGGGAAGGTGCATTCGTCCCGTTCGGTAAAAAGTTAAAATGTGCCGAAAAATCTCTGGGTCTCGATCGAAAAAGTACTCTTTGGTATCTTCGTTGTAAAAGAACTCTCTTTCTCCACTTCCCAAGAGAGTGTGAGGGAATTTTTCCAAGGAGTTTTTCCAGATTTGGTATTTACATCCACTTACATTTATGTTGACTAGTTCATCTCTAGTTTTTCTATGAGAGTAGGGCATTGATGGCAAACTGTTCATAGAGACTGGAGCCCAACCTGAAATATAGCAAGAAACTTAAATTGTTTCTTTAATCACTAAAATAATCTTAAAGGAGGTGAAGCATCCAGCTAATAATGATAGTTTACAATAGTAAAGTCGAAATATAATTTTTGAAATAGCTTCTTCCCTATTTGGGGCTCTTTGGTTGCAAAGTTTTTCAATTTATACAAAAAAATATTCCTAAAAATGTTTTGGAAACCCAAAATCTGTTCTCTCAGCATGAACCTCCAACAGAAAAAGAGAGACGGAGTAATATTAATCTTTTAAGTGACATCACGTGACCAATCCAAGTTTGGCAAAATCTCCTATTTTTCTGTAAATTCGATTTGGGAGAACAAATTTAGGATTTCTACTAACTTTTTACGGGGGATATGTTTTTGTATTTGTGAAATATCTTTGCAATCGCAGCCCCAAAATGAGAACAAACAATTTCAAAAATCATGTTTTGATTTTAGCTATTGTAGAGTACCAAAATTGGCCTGATGTTTCTCCCTCTTTAAAATTAAACACATGTAAAGCAAACACTCATTGTTCAAATGGTTGTAAATTGGCCACGACTAATGATGGTTGTAAACTGGCCACGACTAATCAATTCCGATGAAAGGCTATTATTTTGTCTGTTGTATGCCAATGAATTAAGATTTAAACTTAGCAAAGAAAAGCTAAAAAATAATGTCCCTAAACAAGATATTTCGCCGTTAGGTTTTTCAAAGCAGTCATCGTGAATCAAATTTTCAAACAGAACTCAACCACTGCTCAGTCACATTGCTCTTAAATGGTATATGTTAGACTTTGCTTTAGGTTATTATATTACATGTATTCTAATCTACTTGAACTCATTACATACAGTAACAGTATTCAATTAAGCATGCAATTGATTACGAATGAGGTAAAAAACAGTTAAAGTATCTTTTTCTTTTTGTTTGGGGTGGGGGGATTGTGCACTTATTATTTGTCATTAACCTTTTTTTAAGATAAAAGTATTTGCTTTTGCGCTTGCAAATGATTGTCAATAATAATTTAAAGCGTTTTATGTGTTGGAAGATTTGCATATTCTATCCCAATTTTTTCAGAACGATGAAAAAAGGTGATTTGCATTATAATTAGCGCAATTAACCTGTCTTCTATTTTAATCCCTAGAGAACCGCCTTTGATGTTTGAGTTAAATTTTATTGATATCGAAACCAGGATTCAGTTTTATTTCCCAGTTCATTCTCGAAACTTAAAAGACTTTTATGGTAGCTTCAAGCCGCTGTGAAATCAATGATATCCATCCTATGCATAATTTATGGCCTTCAGACATTTATCTTTTCGGATTAGCTACTTCAATAGGATCCAAATAGGCTGTGTGGTTCTACATTCGCAGGATGCATGATTCGTTTGCATTACCACGAAAGAAATGGCAAAGCTCTACGTGAAAAACTAACCCTAATGCAGTAATAACTTATCATGATAAAAAAGCAAAGAAAATAAAAACAAAAAGAAATTCATCATTTTTAAACATACTATAATATTGCTGAATAAATCATAATCGGTCACCTTGGATTTTTAGGGTGTTGCAGGTAAGCTTGGCTCAGTTTTAAACAAGATCAATGAAAACAAAAATCTGTAGCTACATGATTGTGCTTTGTTTAATTTCTTGAAACATATCTTCTATATTTAATGCTTCACCGAATTATTGCCTGCAATGCCATGAGAAACACAAGGTTGGTTAGAACGTGATTATCAGTTGACGTTATCATATTTCATTAATAGTCAAGTTCGGTATCACAACGCTGAATCATTTTTTGGTTGCTAAATAAAAAAACGAACGAACTATTATACCCGAAGTTTTTATCAGCTTTTTTATTCATTTTTACTTGAATTTATCCTAACTCAAATCCTTACGGTAAAACTAACCAAAAACCAAACCAGTCTGGGCTATAGAGAGCAAACTGTACAAAAATGTTTATGCCGAAAAAAGATGGTGAGTTGGTTATAATGCCTGTCCAATTAGATAGACACAACGTAAACAACTAAACCGAGAGATCTTGCGATAACCACTAGCATGAAGTCACGGTAACATTACGGAAGGGGACATGGCTGGGCAAATAAAAAGGAAAACCTTGTGGGTTGTTGTTCACCAAAATCTTGTAGGAATACTGGTTTTGAGTTGATGACAATATCTTAGTGACATCATGGCCATATTTTTGAAAAATGACGTCATTTTGGCAATGATTTCATTAGGGGTTCTAATTTTGTACTTAGGTTTGTTTGGGGAACTAAATCATAAAATGCCTAAGTCAAAATGTTTACATCGCAAGAAAGTCTTACGACGTCATTTAAGTTAAACTTTGGATAAAAAATACTTACATTTCGAAAAGTGACTTTGACAAACCTCAAAATTGGGAAATTTTCTCTCATCTTTGCAGCTTCAAATTTTCAGGAGTTAATTTTCGGCAGAGTTTGATTTAGTCAGCCATATTGCAGCAAAAGACAAAATTTTTAAAGCACATAATTTTTTTTAGCGCTAAAAGTTTTCGATCATTCTTCTGGTCATCTTCAGAGCAAAAATTTTACGTGTTAACAGTATAAAATGTTAAGATTTAAAATTTTGTTACCGTTTTAAAAGTGAAATGTTAACATTTTTAAACAGCAAAATGTTGGCACATAAAATTTTTGCGTTAAAGAGGACCAGTAGAATGGTCGAAAATGTTTAGCGTTAAATAAAAAAATGATATCTGCTTTAAAAATTTTGTCTGTTGCTGCTTTATGGCTAATTTTGAAGGGATTTTTGTGAATTATTTTGATTCAAAGTCAAGTGAATTTAAACCAAAAATATTGTTTGAGAAGATATTTATTACAAAAAAAAAAAAAAAAACAACAACAACAAAAACAAGAAAATGGCATCTTTGCTCTCCTTCCCCCGCGTAAAATACAGGATTTAAAGGGTTTGGGAATACATGGCAAAAACTTGTTCGGGTGACCTCAAAATAAAAGTAAAACCAAAGCGTAGCTAAATTGTTTCTGAAAAGAAAAAATTGCGTTGTTTTAATAAATGCTAGGCATGGATAAAATGAAAAGACTGATAATTGGATAAAAAATAAGAAATGAAAAGACAAACCCTTTAAATCTTCAGATTTTTGCGTAAGAGGTACTGGTAATCGGTGACAAAGGAACTCACTTATACCAGAAGCCGGGGTCTAGGGGCAGAGATCCCAGTTGCCGGAAGCCATGTGGGTGTCAAACCAAAGTCTCCAGCTGCTGGGCAATTTTGTGAATGAGATTCGTAATAATAACCGATTTCAACATTTTTGCACAAAATTATGAAAAGAATTTTTTGATTTATTCCAGAATTAAAAATATACTGATCAACTTTATACTGCACATAAAAGCACTAACACCTACAAATGTGCTAATTACAAATATGTTAGAGAAGTAGGGCAAAGTTTCTACAACCACTTTAGTTTTTAAAAAAAATTGGTGAGCTTTATTAGCTATCTCTCATTTCTTGTTCGCAGTTCTAAACTTTTTAATGGTTCAATAATTTTCTTAGTACGTCTTGGGTTGCGGGTAGAGTGACTTAAAACATAAAGTTGGCTATTCTTGAAAAGGAAAAAAAAAAAGCTTTTACCCAGTCAAAATTTGTTCCAGAATGTTTTTTCAAAATTTGTGAAGGCTTTAGGCAGCACAATATTTTGTATGTGCGAGTGGGGACCACAAAAGTAGTGTGAGGAGTACTTGTGCATTTCCAAACCGCACTTTTCTCGTTCCAAAATCGATTACTGCCTACACTGTACTATTATGATTATAGATTTCAGAGAATTTGATTTTCAGTTCAAATTGATGCCATTGTGCATAATTGACTACTCTTATTTCAAGATCATTTATTCATGCAGGTCTTTTCGTCTATTTAACCCTATTTTTCATGGGTAAACGGGGCCACTTTTTTGGTTTAAATCTCTTCAAAAGCACACTGTTTACTTTGAGTCAAAGTTAATCGCAAATTACCCTTTATTATTTGAATTTGCTTAGGCAAGAAAAAGTTTCCCAACTTTGAGTTTTTGGAAATCGCTTCCGAAATCTGACATGTTTGGTACGTATTTAATTCAGTGCCGTCATAAAACGTTTTTGTTACACAATCATTTTGATTTAGGCATTTTATGATTCAGTATCAAAAAACAAAGTCATGTGCAAAATTTAAACCGCCTACAACGTCGTTAAAAATATGGCTTTGACGTCATGAATTCAAAACCAGTTTTTTTCTATTTTGTTAGCACCAATCCACATACCGGTACCTAATATGGTGTTTTCATGACTTTTGATGTAGAAGTTAGATAGAGGGGCATTTCTGCCTTCCTTTCCCCGTGTAAAATACGTTGGGCAAATACCCATGAAAAGTAGGGTTAACCACATCACTGCAAAGCACCCTTTTTTTGCTTCAGCACGTCTTTTTGCAGGCTGCTGGTACACCGCAACAGGTAAACTGCTTAGACTCCAACGGAAAAAAGGTTTGCCAAGGATATAGCGGAGCATGTTCTGTTCGGGAATCGAACAAAGAGCCAGTAAGCTGTTCTAGGTTGCTATTTTTGCTGGGTAGGCTATCATGAAAGACATGTGGTTTAACTCATCGAGAGGGTCATTTTTATCTTTTTGACTTCGTTTCGACTGAAATAAATTATATAAGCTTATGCACCACCGCTATTTTAAAAGGCACTATACACCATTCAGTACCGTTAGGTTTATTTTTGCGTAAAGCACAGTACGTACCGGTAAAAATCGTCAATATACAACTGAATCACCAGTCAAATACAAAAAATGCTTTTATTGATGATTTAATAACACTACAACTTCAAACCCTTGATTACAACTAAAATGGCAAGCATTGGTCCGTAATGCAACATGGGTCCAAGCTTTGCTACCAAAAAATGATTTTAAATTTTGACCTCTATAAATTTTTTGTGACCAGCATGTTATAATGATTTGCATGGTATAAATTTGAATTTCTTTTTAATCAATGAAAATGCTCAGCAAAAAGCTTCAAGAATTTAGGAAAATGTGTCAGATAAATGCGGAACGATTTCTATGAAATGTGATGTAATAAGCACGGCAATGAATTATTGAACAACCATACGTAATCTGCTGGTCTATATCTGCTCTTTCAGCATGTCACTAATTCACTACAACGTAAAAATGATTTTTTTTAAATGCAACGTGAACGCCTAAGTAGATTCCATATTTTGCTCATGTCGCATATATCTTACATTAAATTTAAAATATAAGTCTTTATCAAACTCGATGCACGGCCTTAGCCAAAGCCGACCTCAAGCGGTGCCCAACACCAGGGCCTCAGAGAGAAATTTTGTCAGGGAATACGGACAAAAAATTACAATTGTGTTCCGCCGGAAACTAAATTAAGACCAAAAAAAGGCCTTCACTAGAATTCGGCCTAAATTACGAACTAGGTGTATCACTACTAAATAAGTGCTAAGCGTATCACTACTGCTAATAGAGTGCGTGAATTAATGGTTTCTGCCCGGCCCTCTTGACCCAGGTACGATGTTCCGCACCCTCCCAGTTGTAGGCCCTGATCAAAAAACTCGCGGCGTCGGGACTCGTGAAAACAGCTGCAAAATGTTAAAACAGATCTCCGTTGTATCTGAGTTAGAATTTCGCGGCGAAAAAATTGGTGAGGACAAAAACAAATTTTATGACTCTTGTGGATTTTAATTTTGCAGCGAAATGAGTGGCCCACTTCTTGTTACGCTTTCAAAAATGACACTTTGAAAGCTATGATTACAGCGCAGAACATCCGACTCTGATTTTGAAGAAATAACGTATGTGATTTGTATGTAGAACTATTTTATGCCGTAGTGTGTTTTGCGTGAAATCCTGATGCAAGAACAACTACCGTGAAGAATTCTGACGCCAAGAGAAATTACAAAAGTGTTTTATTCTGAGAAATAAAAATGAAAAGTTTCACTCAATAATTTTGCTTGTAGAAAAAATTAAGGAGAACATTTGGCAAATTTAGTTATGTTGACATGCGATTTCAAAATAAAAAATAAACAAATGAAAAAACACACACACACGTATTACTGCTATACGACAATTTACCTAAGGAAGTGACTCTTTCATAGAAATTTTTAAGTTAAACAGAATAAAACGAAAATGAGAAATATTCATCAGCGCATTTTTCAGTTGCTTTTAAAGGATTAAGCTTAGGATTTGAGTTAGGGTTTGTATGGGTTTGGTTTAGGCTTGGAGTTACGTTTGGAGTAAGAATTTGACTTCAGGTTAGATTTAAATCGGAATTATTAAAAACCTAATTAGAAATTTCTTGTGAAATAGTCTATTTCTTTGTTAAAGGTTACGAAAACTGTGAAAGTGGTCGTAGGCCTATTAGGTAGAGGGAAAATATCTTATTATAGCCTACAGTAAATTAGCAAAAACCAATAGAGTAAAAAGGTACTGTTTTGAAACCAGCAAACTTGCCAAACAAAACTTTTACGGTTCACACTATTTGGACATTATTGTCTCAAAAACATGCTACTACCACCCGTCCAAAAGTACGATTTTAACATTTTTCAATTTTAGCACAACTCAATCTACTCATGTACGCTTGGCCACGGACTTGCTCGGGGATAAATATACGCAACACGTCTTATGGAATACAACAGAGATGACGCCACGGGGAGGAATGGAGAAACAAATCCTTCCCAATTACTTTTTGGGGCCATTTTTCCAATTCGCCCAAATCCGATGAGTTTTTAAGGGGAAGGGGGCGGGGGGGTTGGCATCATTTATTATGAGTAGGGTTCAACTCAGCTCAAAACTTATTTACTATTGCATTTGCTTTTTTTTTAGATATTCACCGTTTAGCATGATGCATTATGTGGAATACCTTTAAAATGTGGTTGCTCTTGTGACAAAATAAACAAGAATCTGTTGGCTACTGTGCTGATTTTGCATGATATCATAGTAAGGCTTTAGCCAGCTAATTCAAATATACCAATTTCGCCTTGCTGTATTCAGTGACTGTGTAAAGTACAGAGCCGTACACCCTCCCAATTTTTCAAAAATATTTACATGGTTCACGTTTGATACAAAGCATGTGTTATTACTCAATAGATACAATCTAAATTTCAACAATCATTTACGTACATTTGCATGATAATGTAAATTAATAGTGTAAGAGTGCTTGAGAGGAATTAAAACATATTTGGAATGAATGGAATGGAAACTAAAAAGTGTTTGAAATTGAAAACGTAGAAAGCTTTCATTCATATTGTGCCAAATATTGCTACTATTTGCTAAAATCACAAAAATAGCCCTGTGGCGTGAAACCACGTTCTCTGACCCAGGGCCGGATTAATATTGTATTGTGCGGGGACTCCTGGAACTGTTAGTATTTTTCTTCAAATAAAAGTGAAGACCAAAAAACAGATCTTCGCCAGGTTTTGCTGCTATTTCCTGTCAAAGAAAGGTGAAGACAAAAAAGGTTTCACCTTCCCAGAGCGCGGGGCCCCTGATACTGTGGAATTGTGCAGTAATGTAAATCAGACCCTGCTCTAACCCCTATCAAATAAAGTCTCCAGCAGATAAAGGTTCCACCCCGATGCTCCAGCCTCTAATCTAATTAAAATGTTCGATCTGATGCGTACAACTAGAATTTCGCAAAAGTCTTCACGTCCTCACAGATGAGAGTGTGTTTTGTAATTTTTTGAAAAAAGTAGCCATTTTAATGCCTTTTTGATAGTATTTCGCTCGCTTGTAAAGCCATTTGAAATAACTACTCTAATTGCAAAAAGTTGGAAGCCTGTAACAGAGTTAATTATATTATTTAGCCGTTTCAGTTCCCCCTTATTTTTAGTCAAGTTCAAAGCACGTTTAAAAGCATGCATATTTAGGTGAAATTTTTCAATAGGCAAGCTAAAATGGTGTTCACTCTTAATCCTTTTTGGGTACACCACTGGTCTCGACGTACGTCTTGGTAAAACCACCCACATTTTCATAAGTGTTTGTCAAATTGACTTCTCTGGCCCAAAATGCTCCCGAGTCAACTGTATTCAATATTAACCTTAACAATTTTTGAGCTTTAGAATTTTTTAGTGAAGTTTACTGGCCAACATTTTTACGCGTGTAGACTGCATAAACCGGCCGTTTCCCACCGAGTTTTTGCAGTTATTCTGCAACAATTCAAACTGTATAAAAGCATAAAACGCGTTGGCTTCCGGGGCTCCGCTGGGAAGGCTTACAGCACTCCTCCAGACCCTCTAGCTGAAAATCAACTGCGTTTGAAGATACCGGACCGGGACATAATTTTTGAATTACTGTATTTTGAAATATACAAAACGCCTTGTTCATTAGCGTACGCAGGGTTTTCGAAAGGGGGGGGGGCAGGAAATTCAGAAAATTTGAGAACAACGAAGACCAGAATAAAAAATTTTCCACCAGTCCGTTTTCCTGCCCAAAATCAGGTGAAGACCAAAAAAATGTCTTCCTCAGATTTAGTCCGGTTTTTGGCCCAAAATTGGGTGAAAGCCAAAAAAAAGGTCTTCGCCCAACGTTTGTGTGCTCAAACCTTCTGTCCAAGTTACAAAGGGGGGGCCATGCTGCAATTTTGCATAGTAATCTATGCTAATTATACAATCCTGGCGATCCAAACGGGGGGCTAGGCCCAATCCCCACCCCCTAAATACGCCCCTGGCCTTGTTATTAACTCTATATCTTTCTGTTATTATTGCTCCAAGTTAACGCGAAAAGTGTTAAGCATATAAAGGCTTGCAGTTTTTGCTCTTGAACTTTATGGCAATATTTGATAAATTTTTCAAGAAAAAATACGTCTGACTTTTTTATTGGTTGTGTTCTCCCCAATCACTTTGGTTTGGCGCAGGCTCTGGGTACGATGTCGTAAGCTCTTTAAAAAACAAACAAAACTTATGATGTAATGCTACGAAACGTTACACAACACAGCTCTAGCTGTTTTTATTTCATTTTAAGCATAGATTTTAAAATGCAAAGTTACAATCAACAAAAACCGTGTTTTTTCTACATCAATGCACACATAAGCAAACACAACGGCTAACAAATACGAAACTACGGTGCATACGCTAAGCGGACTGTCAAAGAATTAAGAAAACAAAAGAGCCACTTTGTTTGCTACTATTAATAGCGTAGGGATCAGACAAAAGCTTTCAAATTGTGTCTTGTTGATCAATTTATAACTTAGTTGCGCTTTATGGACAAAATAATTCACTCTACTGAAAAAATTTAAATTAATAATTCATAACTTTCTTTATTTCACAGACAGTCTTGCTTTTTATAAAGCCATTCAATTTTATCTGTAAATTGCTTCTCTTAAAATTTTGCTAGCGATGTATAAGGTTTCAACGAAATACTAAAAGGAATATAACCGACAAAAAATTGTTCTGGTGTTTCTTGAATATGATTATTCTTGAATGTTGTAAGTGCTTATTTATGGGAATCGATATGCTTGCAGCTGAACATTAATCTATAACTAAATAAATTTACTCCACGAGGCAAACCCCATTCTATTAAATTAATATTGTAGAACTAAAAATATCATTTAGCACAAAATAAATTATGCGAATAAAAACAACTCTAACATTTCCTCTAATATAAGGTGTTACAGGGGGGTCGCCAGCTTCGCGAGATCGGGGGGGCAAAATTAAAATCAGGGGGGCAAAGGTTTTCGCCGAAATGCGAAGGCTTTTTCCGGCCGAAATCACAAATTTTCCAACCAAAAGCAGGTGATCTCCAAAAAAAAGGTCTTCGCCGAAATGCGAAGGCTTTTTCTGGCCGAAATCACAAATTTTCCGACCAAAAGCAGGTGATCTCCAAAAAAAAAAGGTCTTTGCCGAAATCCGAAGGCTTTTTCTGGCCGAAATTGCAAATTTTAACGTTTTTTCCGCCCAAAAACTCCCAACTTCTTCCTCCCAAAAAAATACCATGGGGGGGGCAAGAAAAAATTCGGGGAGCAAAAACGAAAATCGGGACGGCATTGCACCTCTTGCCCCCCCGCTGGCGACGCACCTGAGGTGTTATTACCGTCAGTTTGTTTAGTGCTATTTTTTCTTGGATAATTTTTATGACCGTAAATTATTTTCAGGATTTGCTTAAACTTGATTTTTTATTGAATTAAATTTTTGCACTTACATCTAGTTAATGAGATGAAACACTAACCATACAATAATTCAATCCGTCGATTCTGCTACAAATATTTTGTATTTAATGTGATGATTGTAATTATCTTACTTCCTAAAACTAAAACAAAAGCGCTGTTTTCAAATTGTTATGTGTCTTTTACGGTTTTAATCAAATTCAATTTTTAGACTTTTTGTGTCCAGAGGCTTAAGCTGAAGCTACACGAAAACATTACGTAAAAACACTTTAGAGTCCAAATTGGTAAGCACTGGAAATGAGAGTATAGGAGATGAATCAGAGATTCAAATAGAAAGAAATAAAAAATTAGTAATAATAATAATAATAAAGAAAGGCTTGACCTTCAACAACAACAACAACAAAGATATAATGTACAGCGATTGAGAATATAATATATATAGGCCAACTCATATTTCTCAATCACTGTAACGCCAGCCATTCATTCATTCATTATTTTTTAATCTTTATCACCACAACAATAGCGAATGCACAGTAACGCAACAATAACATGTAGAGTCAGCAAAAGGAAGCAGCGACACAACGTCAGACGCTAAGACATGCATAATATATTGGAGACAAAAAAGCGATTTTTATTAGCATGGTTGCTACATCATCTGTCACACCAGTTGAAGCATGCACAATGTAGGCCTAATCAATCACACTCATCAACATACACATGCAGGTACACAAGATGTAGGTAAATCTAACGGCTGAAGTAGTTGTTCGAATAATTGATAAAGAGGAAAGAAAAGGGACAGTGGACCACTGCGAGGCCAGTTACGGTTACGTAAGTGGTAAATGGGTGGCGCAACCGGTCCATTTATGAACAGTATAAATGGGAATTCATCTGAAATACAGTTAAAGAGTCGGGATAAGCTGCGAGGAATGAAAAAATGGTGTTCATGGGTTTTAAAAGTTAGACCGGCTTGACGAAAGATGACGAGTAAACAATCAAAGATTAAAGTTGTTGCATGCGCACGCTAGATGTTCGCATAGGTGCATTAGCGCGATGAACAATCGATGGCTGAATGATTGCTACCTCACAAGGGAGCTGTTTACAATCGAGCAAAAACTCGATAGTCATTAAGGTTCATTGTGAACAGAAATCAATTACAATTAAATCCAGGTACCGTTTTGAGCCGCGCATCACCCGCACGTAACAATCAATCGAGTCGAGGTAGTTTCATTTAATACAAAATCTTAGTGCTTATCAAGCTGCGGTAATATTAAAGCTAGCTTCGGTTACTTTTACTGGGACTTTATAGATCAATACAATATCAAACCTGAAGAGTCAACATCAATGCAATCATTTTGCATGCAATCCATCTTCACACAATGTCTTTTTGTGTAGGAAAGCAGCAAATTATGTTGTGGTAAATCATAAGCAACAGGGGTGATTTGGTTAAAGAAAGCGACAATTTGCGACTGGCTTTTGTAACTAAAATGATCATTTTTGTTTTAACAATTGCAATGCACTTGTGTAAATAAAAATAATTGAAATAAGAATATCAATTTAGAATTTCGGTTTCATCATACAGCATAACCTTATAGGCTTAATGAAACTCTTAAAGTGCTAATAGCGGTTTGAATGATAAGTCGACTGTCCACCACATAAATTATTTGCTATTAATAAAGGACAGTATTACCAACAGCCCGAAACAGTGCTTACATAGTTACTTATTTTAATGCCTACTTTTCTGGGAAAATTTGGGTTTATTATGTTTTTTTTGTTTCCTTTGTTTATTCTCTTTTTTTTTGGAAAAGTAACGAAAAGAAACATAAACACGAACAAGTAAAAATAGTGCAGTATTTAATAGACATTTTAAGCAAAGTTTCGTTTCATCTAGCAGTAGTCAAGTCACCGAAACTACTTGACGATACGTAAGTAAATGCACTGCACAAAAGTTTTTAAAATCTTAGAAGAAATTTAGAAATGAAAATATGTTTTCATGGACAATTAGACGCAAAAATCTGGCTCAGTAATTTTTCTCTGTATTCTCCCATCGATAATCATGTTGCTCTGTAATTAACTGTTGTTGTTTGATCATATTCAAGTTTCAAGTTTCATTTAGCATAAGCGTTAAATTTTTCAAAAACTTGTTGCTGCATTATATGCTGTTTTTACATTTTTGTTTCACAATCACTTTCATAGCAGATTTTTTGAACAAACAACTGTAAAGATCCACACAGTATACAGTACGTGATAAAGCAGCCTTTTTTTTTAACCAGCACAGGCATTACCGGCATTGACATACAATACCTAGCAAGAGAGATAAAAAGGACAGATAAGCCAAAAGTTTAGAAAAGGCGACAAATTCGCTTACCACGGTCTGTTCATTAGCATTTGTGTTGGCAAGGAAAAGATCTGGTGACCGTAGTGCGAATTTGCAGAAGAAAAAGACCATTTTAAATTATTCATACAAAGTCTTCGATTATTTGCAAACGGTTTGTCTTATCAACAGTGGTGCCGATCTTTGTTGAGCATTAGGAGGATAATTTGCAATTTTACCCCAATTTTGCCCTATTTTCAACATTGGGGGGGATGAACCTGACCACGATTTTGCTCAGGTGTGGAAATTTAGTGAAGACCAAAGAAAAAAATGCAAATGGAACACTTTTTCTCCCCGAATTCAGGTGAAGACCAAAAAAAAAAGGTCTTCGCCAAAAATAGAACACTTTTTCTTCCCGAATTCAGGTGAAGACCTAAAAAAAAAAGGTCTTCGTCAAAAATAGAACACTTTTTCTTCACGAATTCAGGTGAAGACCAAACAAAAAAAAAAGGTCTTCCTCAAAATAGAGCACTTTTTTCCCCAAATTTTCGCTCTGATGTAATACCCATTTAAAATATTGGGGGGATGCAGATGTGGACCATTCTTAAACTATTGGGGGAGATACAGCCAAATTATTGGGGGGATATATCCCCCCGGGTTTCGGCACCCCTGCTTATCCATGTACATTCAAAGTAAGTGAACCAAAGAAATGTTCGACCCTGATTACCAACATCATTGAGGCAATTAAAAAACCAAACAATAAACTAAATCAACATTAACTGAAAATCAAGACAACCTGTTGAAATGTATCTTCGAATTCCAATCTTAATTTTACCGCCTTTACAGTGAAATTTTGTTTTAAGTAATTGCAAAAATTTAGTTTTTTCAAAGTTAATTAATTTAAATTAAAAAAATACTGAATGGAACCAACTCTGGTTGATAAGGCATTTTTATTTGCTGGCTGGCTTTTAGTTGAATTCCTAAGCAGGAAAGAGAGTCAAATATTGCGTTCGTCTCGGCTTTCCATCAGTCGGACTATAAATTTGCACATAGAACTCAAATTGGGTACGCTGTGCCGGAGTGATTTAATTGGTTAGGCACAGAATGCTTTGTTCATACTGTAAGCAAAATCAAAAAAGTCGAATGCAACCTGAATTGATCGAACTGCCAGTACAAAATGAGTAGTCCTGAATATTTAAGGAAAATGTTCGGTGTCAAAAATATTAATGAAGATTTAGGGTGGTAGAAATCTACTCTTCGAGTCTTCAGCAACATGAAATGCATTGTATTTTACACAAATGGCGGGTCCAACAACTAACTGACAAAAAAGCTACGCAAATATAAATGCAACAAGCAAATCAGATTAAAGAATTTATTCTTTTTTTTTTTTTTTAACGCATTGCCTTAATTCCAAAGCTCGGCAGCAAAACGCGCCAAACCAAAATGCTGCTAAAAATTAGAATCATACTTGAAAAACAATCCTTTCCGTCGTAAAAAAGAACTTTTATTACTGAGATTAAATGCATAGGTGGACAAGTTAATGCAAAACGTTAGCTTCGTTAACCACTAGTCCGATAGTAAACTTCATACCTCCGCTAAAGCTAATTCGTTATTTTCAGCTTTAATTAACGGAAGTTAATGAAGTCCGTTAAATCGTTAACATTTTGATTGTAATTTACACTTCTTTTTATTCATTCACTTCTAGAACACGTAATTACACTGAACGAAAAATTTATTGCTATGGTGGTCTTCTGCGTTTTGGAAGTTACATTTTACAGTCTAATCTAATTTCAAGATAAAAATAGGTTCATGTGCATCAAAGAAGCTGCGATCGGAAAATCTTAGGAAGTTGCAGACAGCAATAATTAATAGACGTACGGTATGAGGCTGCAGCTTATTATTTGCCATAAAAAAGGGATCCTTTCTTCGCTTTTTCTATAAAACTCGTGCTAACACGCAACATGTATTACTAGTACAAACTGGTTTGAACCGGTACGTTGAATGAACGATGCAAGAAATTAACAATGAAAACGATAACGTAAGTTAACGAAACTTAACGCAAGTTAATTTATTCCGTTAACATAATAAAAAAATTTAACGAATTAACTAGTTAATGAAAAAGTTAGCTTTGTTATTAACCGATTAAGGCCCGTTTCACACTGGCGACAGCTGGTCGTACGATCAAATTGGTCGTACAACCAATTGGGTCAAGATTCAATGTGATGCGGCCAAAATTTGTGTCGTTCGACCAAATGCCCGACCACGACCAAGTGTGAAAGGCGCCAATCAAAATAATGCAATCACCTGGTCTGACTTCTACTGTTTCACTGAATTGGTCGTCAGTGTTAAACAGGCCTAACGAATTTGGGCCAACTTATGATTAAATGGCAAAGCTACAAAAAGATTGAGCGGAAAATGCTTTAAACCTTACTTGTTTGTCAGTTGAAAAAAATAAACCTATCATTAAAGAGACGTAACATTGTTATGTAGTTGTATCGTTGTTTAGACTGAAGAAGAATAGATTATGTCGATATTGAACTTCTCAAGATATTGAACTGTGTAGCAAGTCTTAGTAACAAACTCAAGCGCATTAATTATTCATCGCTGATCGCCATCTTAATTGCAAAAGCGACGCACTTTAAAAAGATACAAGAACTAAACAAGCTGAATTTTGAGCAAAACTGATTAATAAGCGGCTAAAAATGCTTCCTAATTTGCGCCCCAACAAAAAAAATTTACCCAAAATAAACTAATGTTAGATACTTACAATACAATTGTTATCATCATTGCAACACTCAGGAAAAACATCCTGAGTTATAAGACTATCGTATATGCTACCATAGTAGGATAGACAATACGGTACATTTTGCCATGCCCACCCTTTTTCATGTGAAAATCCTATTTTCTATGTACTACGCCACTAAAAGCAGACAGGCAAACTGCGAATGCGGTCCCGATCGATGGAACATTTGATTAGTACATGCACCTGAATGCATCGTAAAGGTAGTAACGGTTGCGATTCCTTTAAGGTAAAGACCTTTTTTATTTTTTTGTTGATTTAATTTAACCTTAAATTAATTCACAAAAAAATAAATTTAACCTTAAGTTAGGCTAAAAATTTGAAGTGCACTACTTAAGCTATTCTTCTTCTTTTGGTAACCACATTTATTTCCCCTCATCAGAAAATTCAGCCTACGCCACTACATCTGCATGCTACCGTGAAATTTCTAGCTTTCAATCAGGTGTTTCGTCCATTGCTTACGTTTATATTCAACCATCGAAATTTAACCGCTTGATTTAAAATTATAAGATCTGCTACATGTCAATGATTCAAAATTAATAATTTTTGCGATGCCTATAAACTATAAGAATAAACCAGATGGGTTTAGAATCTGCAGCTATTAAATTCAATCAGACATTGCAAAGATTTCAGCAATAGAACTTATTAACTGACATTCATCGAGCCTAGAATAAAATAGATTACAAGTTTTTGAAAAAAAAAATATATACATCGGCGGAGGTCTACAATGACTAATCGGGAATTGAGAGGTAATACGGTCAGTCGGTTATTGTACCAAATGATAAATGGTACAAAGATGTGTAACATGTTTTGCAACATGCACGTTCCTGTTTTAGCAAGAATGCATAATAAAAATAGATTTGAAGGCAAAGCTATCACCATTGAGTAAATATTTGAACTATTTCAATAAAAAGTGGGCATTTTTGGAGAAATTTTTAATGAACTCAATACTGCCGGCAAAATAAACATTGTTCTTATACGACCATATCATCAAATTTTGAAAAGTGTAAAATGGCTGGAGATAAACATATTGCCAGGTGGCGATGCTTATTCGACCCCTGTTTGCAGCACTGCTTCTTCATTACAAAAAATTATTATTATTCATCATATACAGTTGTATAAAATTTGACTTTGTGTTAAATAGCCTAACACTCACTCAAAAACACCATTAGCTTCAAATCGAAGCTTAGTTTTCTCGCCGCATTTGGCCGAAATATGTGGCAGGTTTATCAGAACTCATTCTCCAACACATTCCACCACAACGTGTCTTCTTTGGAACATAATATTACACCCAAATATCGAGCAGTTGCTGGTAACTTTTTTTGTTTGACCAATATTGAACATCTTGGGGAAAAAAGCAGAATCCGTAAAAAAGCGAAAATTGGATCGTTAAATCAATGAAATACTGAGCTCAATAAACAAACAAACAAAAGCATTAATAATCAGAGTTGTAAACGGGACGACAATCTCAGACCCGAACCCGAAAATTACAGTAACTCGAAGCCCAAATCATGCCCAAAAAAAACTGAAAGTTAAGTTAGGTCTAAAAAATTTAGCAATGCTGCCAAGTTATTTTGATTATATTTTTGTGCACCAAAGACAAAAAGCGCGTCCCTGGCCCAAATTAAGCTCGATTTTTTTGTCAACTTTAGACCCGAGCCCGACCCGAAAAGCCCGGCCCGACTTACAACTCTGTTAAAATAATAACAAAAGAGTACAACAGAAAAAAAGTTTTTGCATTGATTTTTAATCGGAAAATATTCACAACATTTTCCATATCAGAATTGAAAGTATATCATGTATTCTTTTTCATCAACAAAATCGTTATCATTTCGTAACTATTGCATATCCACTCTTTCAGAAATTTGTTTGTTCCAATATTTTTTTTTGCCAAAAAGCGACAAAAATTTTTTCAGATTTTTCATTTTTCGAGATTTTTTTGTCAACTTTAGAGCAAACAAATGAAAAAGGCTAAATAAGGCAAGCAATTGAACAGAATTGCGCTGCAATATCAAAGTGGCCGTTGCGCTGAAAGACAACTGCGCTATTGAAGTCGTGTTTATGAAAATCACTTTGGAAAACAAAATATTAGATAGATAAATTTTCTTGTATGTACTGAATACATTGAAACAAAAATCTTTAAATTCTCAAGTCTGTTCAGTTTTGGAAAACAAACTATAATAACTAATAAGTTTTAACAGATAATATTGAATTACCACAAAAAGTTTGCATACTGTTAGACAAAAGATGAACATGCATTATGCTATCTGTAAAATGCTATCCATCATTGCTCAAAATGTAAGTTTACGGTTCACTGAAATTTCATGACCAAATTGGTGTCCGATTTTTTCTTTTTTAATTAAAATTGTGTAGCATTTCCTCATCAAGCATCGTAAAATGTCAGAAAAGGAGGATCGATGACATTTGAGTCCGCTTAGATCGAAAAGAAAAAGCATCGCTTATAGTGTGCCAGCCGTAACTGATTAAAACGCATTTATAAAATCATAATTATAAGGAAGTGGCTATTTCACCGAAAATTTTAGGCTAAAGCAAAAATAAGGAATATTCATCCACGCATTTTGCATTGACTTTTTTGCTTCAAGATTAGGGGTTGATTTAAGATATGGTTTAGGGTTATATTTGGGGTTAGCATTAGGACAAGGATTTGATTTTGGGATAGATTTAAGTCAGAATAAAAAAAAAAACTTGATAGAAATTTCCGGTAAAAAACATTCTTAATCATAATTCTTGTTGTAGTGTCTTTTGATTACTTAAAAAAAAACAAAGAAGCTTTTTTTAATGATGGAGACCCATTATCTTTTGATCAGGGGTGCCGAAACCCGGTAGGATATACCCCCTCAATAATTTGACTGTATCCCCCCGAAAAATTTGAGTATGGTCTGCATCTGCATCCCCCCAATAATTTAACTCTGGAATGCATCTGAGCGCTGGTCTTCACTTGAAATCGGGAAAAAAAGTCTTCCACCTTTGGTGAAGACCTTTTTTTTGGTCTTCACTTAATTTGCTTACTTAAAAAAAAATCGTGGTCGAGGTTCATCCCCCCCAATGTTGAAAATAGGGCAAAATTGGGGTAAAATTGCAAATTATCCCCCCAATGCTCAACAAAGATCGGCACCTCTGCTTTTGATAGAGTTTTTTGGACATAGAGAATTTTCCGGTGATACATCTAACTTTTTTGCTGCCTCTGGAAACAAGGCGCTGAAGACTTGGAACGAGCCTTTACTTTTCGCCCGTTTTCCGCACGTGTTCTTGCAGTGTTTTCAAAGCTGAAAGTTGAACACGAAGCTCTAAAACGAGCTTTAAAAAGCTTTGATTTTATTCCATTTAAAATCGTAAAATCTTTCACAACTTTCATGTAGCCTTCTTTAAAGAATGCTAATTATTATCTCCTTCGTGCTGCTACTAAGCAATGAAATGACGTTGTCTTGTCCTCGGTCTGTTACTCGTCTACCGGTGCAATGGTACCGTAGCCAGAAGACAGTAGAGTTAGTTTCACTCGATTCAAAAAGGCTCAATAACAGTGGCTAGCGCGCATGTACACAGCACAGCACACCACACAATATAAAAACAAAAACCTAAACTTTACGATATGTTTCATCCTTTTGCAAGGCTATCAGGGGTGTCTTGTTCAAACACAGTACTACCCCAATTGGTCTCAAAAACGTGACAAATATTTAAATTTTAAGCTTTTGTATTGTGGGTTTTTCATCAATTTATTTTAAGAATATTGAAACCCCTTTTTGATGATTCACATTTGGTGTAATGGTGATGGAAATCAATTAGTTGAAAAATTTGGGTTAAGCTAAGTTCAAAGCTTTTTTTGAAGTGAAAAAACGTTACTTTATTATGACAAGGGCAAGTATTTACAAGTTTTGCAACTTTTTTTACAGCTTCCAACAGCTTCCTAAATACTAAGAATTTATGTAGTACAATGTTCTAAGCTGTTTTTAGGAATTTTATATTGCAACTTTTGTCAACTTTTTTCTTTTTCACATGCAACTTTTTACTGCAATTTTCATTAAAAATGGCGCAAAATGTTAGTGTGAATTAAAAAATAAAAAATATGCTATAAAAACTATTTCACTGCAGTTCAATTGTCTCTGATTTGCATAACAAAGAGCTATGTGACGGATTACATGCATTTCAATGTTATTTACTTGACGCAACAGTTGGCTTACAACTTCTTGCACTGTGAAGCAAAGTTTCAGCATGCTTCGCAAACTGTTGGCTAAAGATCTCCATTTTTCCCCAAGTAATATTTGCAAATATTTGGTATTATATGTAAATAAATCGCTTGAGTAAATCACTGTCGTTTTTAATGTTTGTGAATAAATGCAACTTTTTGCAACTTTTGTTAAAAATAAATGCAATTTTTTCAATTTCTTAGGGCAACAAAAACTTGCCCTACTTATGACTCCTATTGAATTGAAATCCCCTCAAGCTCTTTATTTTCACTTGTAAGATTATGTTGACCGACTGGCTGATAAGTGAGATACAGAAAAAATGCTGAATTTTAATCTCTAAAGTGTATCGAAGGTGAAAAAATAAAGAAGGTATGAGCTACAGTGGAAAATGCCAAAGTAAGCATTCCAAAAAATGACTTAATTTTTCGTCTCCAAGAGTTTATAAATAGATTAAATACTGTAATCATTAAAGCACTACTGATAAGATTTAAATCAAATTTTCAAGAAAAACTTTTACTTCTTCAAATTGTGTGATTATGCAGATCATTGCCTTCAATTTTTAGTTGTAATTTTTTTTTGCTGAGAGCTTCATTCAGATAAACTTAAACCAAGCACTGTGAGCCTACCAAACTTTACCAACGCAGAGCACTTTTTTTTGGATGTATTTGCAAATTTTCGAGCGGTCTGGCTACGACGACAGCTAGATTGGTTGGGCCCATTAGGAGTGTATTTCCCAACGACACAACGACGCATTGCCAGTTCTGGAACCAAACCGAGACTCAGCAACCTATCGATTACTGACCCGACGCCCTACCAACTAGCCTCTTTCTGCCAATTCGCTGATATTATGGTCTGATGAAGCTTTGGAGGATTTTAGCTTTAATTTAGACCGCTACGAAGCAAAACCGTTTATGGATTAAATAAACTTCAATTTGATATACTGCGATATGACAGCTCGATTTGATAAAATTCAATTTTAAAGTTGTCTCAAAGAATAAAAATAGGAAAAGTGAAGGCAAAAATCGATACCGAAGAAAGTTAAGACTCAACTGTAACAGCAAAAAAAAATAATGTAATAATCAATCATCGTAGCTGTGACAAATTTAACCAAAAAGCGCCTAATAATTGTTTGTCAATTTAATCAACATTTTGTGTTTTTGTAATGCCGCATTTACACGGGCGACTTTTTTTGCGTACGATTTTTTGATAAAAATGGATCTGGCAAAGTTGCGTTTACTCAACAGCCGTTTTGATCATGATAATTGGGAGCTTACTGATGGAAATAATTGTCTTAAGTTGTCTTCATACCAATATTGTTATAATTGAAAACTAAAAGAGAATCGGTGCTGCGATAAAGAATTGCAATGAGATCATCTCCGATTTTGCTTTAAAAAGGTTTAGATTATCACTATCAGAATGGAAACAACTTGAGGCATTCATTTTCAGCAAAAAGGTAACTTATGTTACAATGAGAACCATTATTGAATATATGCAACTTTACCTCATCCATTTTTATCAAAAAATCGCTCGTAAAAACGTCGCCCGTGTAAATGCAGCTTAACACATAGTTTCATTTTCAAAAATACTTAACTGTCCAAGCAAAAACAATTATGACGTTCGTAAAACTATTGAATTACGAATGCGTAAAATTTTTGCAACATGCAAAATCGCACTAGACCGTTTCGAATTGAAACATAATAGCATTATAGTAGTGACGTCATTTTTTTCTTTGGCTGTATGAGAAGACTAGGGCTCATGTCTTTTAAGAATCTACTCAACTTTCAGTCTAAAAGTGTATTAAATGAAAATTTATTTTAATCAGTGAAAGAAATTCATGAAACCGGCAACATATGCCGAAGTTAGATTCTTGAAGTCAAGCCCACCGGGTAAAATGTTCTTCAATTTTTTATTAGCGTTTAAAATTTTTCTCGAGTCAAAACGAGGGCTCAATCAACTAAGATTTAAACTAATTGAGTTATGGGCCGAATCAAACTAGGGAAAATGGATCAAAATTAGTCTTAAAAATTTGAAAAAAAAATCAAAATCCTGTTGCTAAAAACGAAATTTGTATCAACGATTTATATACTTCACATTAATTTACAGTCCAACCTTGACAAGTCCAACAGGTCAAAAAGTATCCGCAAGATGGTAAAATTGCCTAATGTTTGGTAATAAAATTGCCTATTGCCTGCTATTGCCTGGAAATAAAAGTAACTTGATACTGTTTCAAAACAAGTTATTTTATCGGTGCACTTTTACACTCTTCAACTGCTTATTTGCTTTCCATTTGTGAGCAGCAGTTGCAAGCACAGACACACAGCAAGCCAAAGTTTTTATTTGAAACGTTTACTCCTCATAAACGATTAATTCTGTTTAGCTACACTTAATTTTAAAAAATTGTTATTAATACACCAGTTTTTGCAAAGCTCTGATAAAGGTAGGCAGATTAAACTATTGAATCGTTTGTAAGTAGGCCTAAGATGAAGAGCATCTTCGGCTTTCTGAGGCACAACATACAGTAAATGCGGCACAACATACTTTTTTCTGGTACAACATAAATAGGCAAATGCATAAAAACAGACAAACTTTATATTATAGTCTTTCCACCAACATGATTTTAGTCGATTTTTTATGCAAAAATATTTTTTCAAGTTCTACACTGTACCGTATGCATTGTGCAGCCCATACAATATTTTTTAATGACTCAGAGCCTTTAGTTTTTGCCGAAATTGCGTTGCTGCGTTGCTTTGCGATGTTCTTATTTTTTTATTTAGCAGTACAGCATCCTTTTCTTAAAACCTTAATTAGGGTTTAATATAAACTGCATGATTTAATTTGCGTTACAGCGTGCAGGTAACTTTTAGTTTAATGTGAAGTAAAAATCTACTCAGAAAATGATTTTCGACGTCAAATTAAACTGAAAATTACGATAGTCCATCGGTTGTAAGTCTAGACTGTGAACTAAGCTTTTTTTACTCAGAAACAACTGAAATACCGTACTTGTGTAACACCGTACTGAAAACAACTGCAATACCGTACTGAAAATGTAATTCAAATGTCTTACCTATGGCCGCTGCTCGTACAAACGGAAGCCACGCTGCCACTGCCGTTGCCATGGTGATGTGACGTTAAGGTTTGCAATGATTTGGTTTTCAGAAGACTCTTTGCGTCATATACGCCAAAGCATCCGATGCATTCCTCAGCATAAACAAATATTTGTCAAACTTCAACCTTAAATCATCTAGAAAATACATTTAAATTTTCAAGCTCTCCGGCAGTTAATTGCAGAGTTGTAAACGGGCCGACTAGTTCAGGAACGAACCCGGTCCGAACCCGAATTTGAATTTGAAGCCCAAATCATGCCCGAAAGAACCAGAACGTTACCTTAGATCTGAAAAATTCATTAATGTTGCCAAGTTATTTGTATTATGTTTTTGTGCTCCTAAGACAAAAAGCATGTCTCTGGCCCGAATTAAGCCCGAAATTTTTGTCAACTTTAGGCCCGAACCCAGCCCGAACCCGAAAAGCCCGGCCCAACTTATAACTCTGGTTAATTGCAATAATAATACATCTTTATCTCTAATACAGTTATCATAACCAGAAGAGAGCAAAATGACTTTTTGTGGTCGAAATAAACTGCCACATTATTTAAAACGAAACCTCCACAGTTTACAATGACTGTTGCAAAAATAACACCAGCAGATCATTCATGAATACCAATATTTGAGACTGTTGTATTTTTTTGTGCGTAGTAGCAGTGCAGGTAGGTAATTATATGTTATTATAATCATTACAAATTCTGCCATCGTGCCGTACTTTATCTCGAAGATGAATGTGGTAATATACCAGCAGACGTGCTTTCTTGCTAACCAAAACTGCTGCTTTGCTTTAATATCGCAAAGACTTGAATTGAACATTTCGAACTCAGTAATAGCTTTACAGACTCTAAGCCAGTGGCGTCGCTAGGGGGGGGGGGGGGGCGGCGGTCCACCCCGGGTGTCACCATTTTGGGGTGACACCATATTATGAAGTAAAACCATATCTCCACTGATTTGTGGTGAAGATCTTTTTTCCGTCCTCATTTACACTGAAAATGAACCAATTTAGCGGCGAAGACCTTTTTTTTCGTTTTGTTTTGGAATTCACATATTTTTGGGTCAAAAACCCACTACTTTGACGGCAATGACCTTTTTTTTTGGTCTTCACCTAATTTTGGACCAAAAAAGGGTGACACCAAGAAATTCCGCTCCGGGTGCCACCATCCCTAGCAACGCCACTGCTCAAAACAGCAAGTACATTGCAAAAAAGCAAGCTTTTTATATACAGGAACTCCGCCTAGCTTTAGTCAAAGCAAGTTTTCGATGACATTACTTGTAGCTTTTCTTTTGAATGCTTTATTTGACCGGAAATTACTATGTAGTTTTTTACTAATGATGTGACTAGAAACTAACCTAAATCCAAATCCTTACTATACAGCAAAACCCTACTCAAACGCTAACCCAAACTTTCATTCAAACCCTAATCTTGAACCTCAAAAAAGCACATAAAAAATATGCGACTAATTGATTCTCATTCTCTTTTTACACTCTTTTACTTGCAAATTTCCGGAAAAATAGTCACTCTTTTTTCTTTTCAGCCGCTAATGTATATTACTGCTCTATAACATCTAAAATTATTTTGGTTTCTTGAATTGCATTGCGATTGCTTCACTTCTACTATTTGATAATTTCTTGATCAAACTAGAACACATAATTACATTACTTATATAACTTAACTAAACTAAAACCAAATCAAAACTTTAAAATGCAGCAGTTAGTTACTACAGTAACATTTGCAATTTTATCACGATCAGAGTAGTTATTTTAGACGCTACTCTTTTCCCCTTCTGACACAAAAGTTTGGGGCATAATTTTTGGGTCTGTCAAATCTAAGACAGATTCTGATAGCATTCCGTCGTCGCCACGACGTTTCTTCTAAAGAGCTGTGAACTGAAGAGCCCAAATGACTCGGAGGTAGGTTAACTGCTCAACTTGTAAAACGCTTCGCGATAGCACACAGAATTTAATTAAAATTTTGGTTTTTGAAATTGGCATAAATCTAACCCCGGGATGGAGATGATCTGCTGTTTGTGTAAAGTCTTTAGAATAATTATAAAGCTTAGACAACTTTGTAAACTACAGTGGAATCTAAAAGATTTCGTTGCAACTTAAACTGATGATCCTTTCCTCACTATGCAAACTTATATTGATATCTTTATTACCGATAAATATATTGGTATCTTTCTTTTCTTTATAACCTAATTCGGTAACACGAAACTGCTTTGACGGGATGGTATTGCAGGTTTCTGAGCCTTTCATACACTTTCTGCTCAACGCTTTTTGGCAACAACAATAAAGCCATCGCTTCAGGCTGAAGCAAACTAACGAAATGACGCGACGAAACTGACGCTTTCAATGCGAGCGACAAAATAACAAAAAAAGGACAGAGTTGCCACTTTCATTCCATTCCAACAAAAAATTTTGCAATAAAAATCTAAACATATATTCTTCGATCAAACATACATAGGCTAGTAACCGTACAGTATACTATACGGTAATAAAATATCAAATCATAAAAGTACATGAAATATTCTATCCCCAGTTTCAACCAAATAGATAAACTTGAAGTATATTTGAAGTGCCTTTAATCCTCTGAACATACCGTGGCAGCATATTGCAAATTTTCGCTTTTTCGTAGCGAATGTGACCGGCATGCCTTTGGTTCAAATGTTTCCATTTTCTGCTTAAGTTATTCACAGAAAAATATGTAACTTTAAACTCATCGCACGCAAACTTCCATCACTACCAATTGTACTGCACAGTAACTAATACAAAACAAACAAAGATAACTATATCATAAAAAATATCAAATACGAAACAAATACTAAAAGTTCTGGATGCTATCTTACATTTGTTTACTTACAACCTTTTTCTCTCTCCAACCTCGCGTAAATAAAGACGCAAAAGTGGGCAAAGCGCGATTAGAAAAGCGCAATTTCCGACAATCGCGTAAGTTGCGTTGCGCTTTAATTTTTATTTTGAGACATTGCGGAATTTGCGTTGCGGAATAAAGCCTTTGAAATTTGTTGTACTTTAATTGCGCTGCGCTTTCAAAATTTTTTCGGTTAAAAGCGCAATTCTATACATTGAACTTAATTTTGCTCCATTTCGATCGCAATTTTGATTAATGTCGGGCTTGCTTAGCAAACTATTTACTCCTTTTCGGTCTAAAATGATAATAAATGCGGTATTTTGCATTGGATGTGAAATTTTAATTGCGGAAGTTAGGTTGCGCTTTTACTTGATACAAAAATGCCGTTCCGCAATTGCGGAATCGCATTGCGCTTCAACTGAATCAGAAAGTTCATTGCGGAAGTTGCACAGCGCTTCAGAAAGTAAAAAAATTAAATTGCGCATTTTGCGCTTCGCCTTTACTAGTTAAAAAGATTGTTGCGCTGCGCTTTTGATAGAATGTTATTTGTGCTCACCTCTGCAAAGATGGCAAAGCTGATTGTTTTATCTAATCCAGTTCATTCAAATATCTAAAGAAAATTGGTAAATATGGTTTTACCAAATAATTGACACCTTCAACATTACTGCAGTATATGAAAGTTTATCGTCTAAACTCTAAATAATCATTTTTAGCGTTTGGATATTCATGGTATAAGCGACTTCGAAGAGATATCAACAATAATATAATTGAAAACCTTGAAAACACTAGGATAAAAGTTTTAGAATTTTGTTTCGGAAATTTTGCTTGACTCTTCTTTCTAAAAACTAAGTCCATGCATAAATTGTTTCTAGTCCGATTAGAGTGTAAACCGAATATTATCGTCGCTGAACCAATCGCTTTTTCGTCTGTGCTGAAACAAAAATATATGAGATTGGAATATCAGACAATTATATTTAAATCTTTTCACAGCTGTGTACATGGTATTCTACTTTTTAATATCTATTTTTTGAGTTTGTCACAGTTTGGAAATTTTATAAGTCATTTCCCAGCAGGCCTATTAAAAAGCTAAAATCTTTACAGCTATGTACTATGTTTTTGTTTACAAAGTCTTAAAAACAACCTCCAGTAGGTAGAGCGGTAACACTTTCGTCTATGGACCGGGAGGTTCAAATTTAGGTCAAATTCAAATTCTGAAGTTCAAATCTCGGGCGTTCGAATGGGGCACAGTGCTGTCAACGACTAGCCACCGCTGCGACATTTCTTCGAAAGGAGCTGTGTTGCGCGGATAAAATGATGCGGAGATGTGCACCGCGAACTCGTTACACACTTCGGCGTAATACAGCGAGTAAATTTAATTTTTTTTTCAATTTCAGAAAAATACCAGACATTTTGTAAACAATTGAGTCCGCTTCTAATTGTCAGGAAAACTGACTACATAAATGGGGTTATAAAAGTTCGAGCGTGTGTCCACAACTCACTATGACCTACAATACCATATAGGACAAAAGTCGCGGGAGTGTCTCACCGCAAGAGATGCGTTGTACAAATCTGCAATCGTGGTGACACTTTTATGTTATAATCATGCATTTCTAAGGGTCACACGATTCACCATCGTGACTTCATTTTGAGATATTTTTAACTATGTGACTATAAGGAGAAAATTTTCTTTACGCTTTGAATACGAGTCTCGTATATTATTACTGTAAACCAACAGCTCAAAATAACGCTCGTCACATACAGTCACTTTCTGGCTCTGGTGCTCATTTAGGTCTTGTCAAACACGTCAATTTTTCGATACTGCTGAAAAAATCAAAATGATTTCTCGTTTATGTGCTAATTTTTAGTTCTATTTTATTGACACTACAGCCATAAATCATAATGCTGGCAAATTTCATTTTATTAGAAAGTTCTATCTGATTTTCGTTAAGCCTTACCCAAATCCAAACATTTTTTTAAAAGCTTTAATTATAACGTTTGAAAACGGAGACAAATGAAAGTGCGCAAATATTCTTTATTTTTCTTTTGCTTTTGATGAAATCGTCATTCTCGAAAATACTGTAAATTACATGCTGCTGCAATTTGACTATATATTTTACAGTACTATGAATTATAAAACGTAACTTTATTGTTACATCCTTTCTTTTATTCGTGGCAACACTGCAATGAAAAAAAACTCATTAGGCAATGCCAACTTTAGACAAACCAAAATTGCCAAGTTTGAACTTGATGTCTCAAAAAATACCAATTCTTTCTAAAATTGTTGAAGCTCTTTAGACAACAGAGAAAAACTAAGTTCAATTGCCATTTTACGCCATTTTAAGCAAAAGAGCTTCACGACTACAGTACTTGATAGTTCTTAAAGCTTTGTTATTACAAAAAATAGCAAGAATGTGCAGTCGTGTGCTATGCAGAAATACCATTGTGCCAATCGTTTATGTTTATGGTGAATACATTACGAACTCGATCCCAATTAAATTTTTGTCGAAGAGCTTGGCCAACGAAGAGAAGCAAAAGCAAATAATCTAGCAATAACTGCGTGAAATCCCAAACTGCACCAACAACACAAATGTTGTAACACTATCCTGTGACAAAACAAATTTTTCTCCTTGGTTGAGCAGTTCTTTGATTCATCATCTTTTTCGGGCATAAATGTACGCAAATAAATGGCATAAAAATACATAGTCTTTGCAATGTTTCTAATAGAATACAATCTAATGTATACAATTTATTGTTACGAAATTAAATGATAAACTATGTGTGTTTTAAACAGAGTGCACAATACTAATAAAAACGAGCGTTAGATTAAGGTTGGCGTATATGTAAATGAACATAACCATTACGTATTGTATTGTCTTGTTCATGTCGGCCTAATAACTTGGGCAAATCGGCTTACAGCGGCATTGAGGTTTCCCCACTCCACCCTGCAGATGTGAAACGAAGGTCCATAGCAGTTAGCATAGGCGTAGCCAGGATTTTTGATTGGGGGGGGCCCAAACCACAAATCACATGCAATGACGTCACCAGAAATTTTCAAAAAAGGAACTTTTTTGGGGGCAAAGATATCGTAGAATGGAAGATCTGAAGCCGTAGCCTGATGGCACTTAACCGGGATTTTGATAAAGGAAGAGGGCGAAAACTAATAGTTAAAAAGTGTAAATGTCTAACTTAGGAGACGGTTTGAGTAAGCTCGTGTACTCAAAGGTATCACAGACGGGGGTCTGGGGGCAAAGCCCCCAGCCGCTGGGCGATTTTTGTAAGTTTTTGGAAAAAAAGCTATTTAAATCCCACTGGATCACATTTCGCACGAGTTCACAGCCATTTGAAAGAAGTAAATTTTTAACATTTCAAATCCAATCGCAAAAATTAAATTGTTCAATCCTCCTTTTGCAATTAAATCCCAAAACACGTTTAGAATCTTGCATTATGGTGTAAAGTTTTAATTGTAAGTGATTTGGTCTATAGGGGGAATAAAGGCACATTGCCTCCTGCAGTACTTTAGCAGTAAATAATAATCCTCTCGAAGATTTTCCTTAGAGATTTTTGTTTCTTCATGAAGTTTACCAGTTATAGGAATACATGTACGGCCAAAGGGCCCAGGCCCCTTCAATTGAAATTCAGTAGTTTTTTCAATGAGCATTTTCCCTAGCTATTTCTTTAAAAGGATTTTGTGCGTAAAAACTGGCGAGGTGGAAGTGAATCGTTATTGAAAAATGGTACAATAGATGGTTACGCTTACTAAACATGTTATTCCCGGGCCGGATTTACATTGCGCAGAGTCTCCGGCACTTAGGGGATTTTTGCAACATCTTCCTGCCAAATATGAATGAAGACCAAAACAAGTCCTACTATCTGAGGGCAGGGCCCTGGCACTGAGCCATATGGCAAATACGGCGCTGGTTATTGTATTAAGTTCATAAAAAGTTTAGATGAGGGCCTGAGGTAGCAACTTTTGGGACAAAAACTCTTGATTTCACCCTGGTTATACGTTTAAACTTGTAGGAAAAATTGAAATAAGGGGGTGCGTCGGGCCCCCTGGTCGCCAATATTATTTATTGTTAATTACTGTTGTACGCGTGTACTGATATACGCAAAGATGCTAAAAGAAACTGAAAATAAAAACAAGGCTTTTTTGACAAATTTTTGTCATTGGTGGCATTTTGATTAAGGGGGCCCGGGTCCCTTTGGCCACCCCCTGGCTGCGCCAATGATTTTGAGACAAGATCGCTCCCCTAATAAGTTCTTTCATATAAAAAAACATTTAAATCAAAATTAAAATAACTTTTTTTTCAAAACGAGGAGGACTCGAATCAAGTCACTTGACAGTTTTTTGAAACGTCCAAGAATTGCATGACATTATTATGACAAGACAAGACAAGACAAATTTATTTCATCGCTCAGTAATAGCATGAAGAAGAAAATATAATCAGCTTCTGCTTCAAAAGGCGACAGGGAAGTTGCGAAAGACCTTGCTGTCATCGAGCCAAGCAACCACCCTCTTGTCATAGAGGCAATTAGTGCCAGTATCATGGGACTTATGACTTATATCATAGGACTTATGATGTGGACATGTGTCCTTATTATTATTGCTTACTTTTGTACGCTTAAATCCTAAATTAAAAAAACTGTATTCCGACCAGGGACAACATACTGGCTTTGCTCTCTTTATATTTATCATTGGTAGAATTCCAATTGAGGGTTTGCATTACCGCCTGTGTTATAGCATTAAGTTTATAATAACGTTAAACGAGGGCCTGGGGTGGCAACTTTTAGGTCAAAACTCTTAGATTTCTCACAGCTAGGTTTTGCATATAAATTGTTAAAAATTTGAATTAAGGGGCCCCTGGCTCCGGAACCTTGGTCGTCAGTCTGGGGACGTGGGGCTCCCTGGTTGCCAGTTAGAGGCCCTGAGGCCCCTTGGTTATCGGTTAGGAGCCCCGGGTTCTCTGGTTGTTAATTAGGGGCCCTGGGGCTCTCTGGTCGTGAGTTAGGGGTCCCGGGCAGCCCTGGTCGTCAGTTAGGGGCTCCAAGGCTCCCTGGTTGTTGGTTAGGGGCCCCAGGGCCCCCAGTCATTAATTAGGGATCCCGGGGCCTCCTGGTTGTCAGTTAGAGGGCCCTGGGACCCCCTGGTTGTCAGTTAGGCACTACGGGCCCCCTGGTTGTTGGTTAGGGTCCCCAGGGCCCCCTGGTTGTTAGTTAGGGGCCCTGGGGCCCCCTGGTTGTTGGTTAGAGGCGCCGGGGACCCTGGTTGTCAGTTAGGCCCTATGGGGCCCCCTTGTTGTCGGCTATGGGCTCCAGAGCCCCCTGGTAGTGAGTCAGGGGATCTGGGGCCACTGGTAATCAGTTAATGGCCCCAAGGCCCTCTGGTTGTCAATTAGGGGCCCCCTGGTTGTCGGTTACGGGCCCCCTAGTTGTCAGTTATGGGGTCCCCTGGTTGTTGGTTAGGGGCCCCTTGGTTGTTAGTTAGGGGCCCCAGGGCCCCCTGGTTTTCAGTTATGAGCCCCCTGGTTGTCGGTTAAGGGCCCCTTAGTTGTTAGTAAGGACCCCCTGGTTATTAGTTAGGGGCACCGGGACTCCCTTGTTGTCAATAATATTATTGTTATTTACTGTTATGTGCATAATTACTGAAAAAAAAACAAAAAAAACTGCAACTAAACATCGCTAGGCTATGTTGTCATAATTTTTTGTCGTTAGTGGTATTTTGATTGGGGGGGGGGGGGGGGGCCGGGTTCCCTGCCCCCCACCCCTGGCTACGCCTATGGCAGTAAGCATTCAGTGCCAAAGCCATTTTCACTGTGAACTGATTTACAACTGATTTGCTGTCATAGTACAGTAGAACCATGGTAGAACTCCAATTATCCGAAACGCCTATTATTCAAACACGACTTTGACAGAAGAAATTAGAGCTTTAAGAAGCAGTAGAACGTCAAAATTGCTTTTAGCGAGAAAAAGGAGTCCAAAAAAGCAAAAAGCAATTGACGTGTGCTGTCGTTTTCCGAAGTTTGCTCACAGTAATGCTGAAACATTTGATGCATTTGAAACTGCCACGGCATGGTGTGAACAACAGAATGAGTGTTGTTTAACACTGCTGTTGTTGCTGAAAAAAATAAAAGACATGGCAACAACAAAAGAGTGACAAATTTAAAACAAACAAAAATATGAGTGATTACTATACTGCTACTGCTAATCAGTAGCGCACGCAGGATTTTGAAAAGGGGAGGGGGGCCAGGAAATTCAGAAAATTTGAGAAAAACGAACATCAGAATGAAAGTTTTTTTACCCAAATTCAATCCGATTTTTCTGTCCAAAATCAGTTGAAGACCAAAAAAAAAAAAAAAGAAAAAGGCCTTACTCAAATTTAGTCCGATTTTTTGCCCCAAATTAGATAAAGACCAAAAAAAAAGGTCTTCACTCAAATTTAGTTCAATTTTTTGTCCAAAATTGGGTGCAGGCCAAAACCAAAGGTCTTCGCCTACCCTTCGTGTGCTCAAAGCTTCTGCCCAACTTACAAAGAGGGAGGAGCCATGCCGCAATTTTGCATATTATTCTATGCTAATTATACTATCCTCGCGACCCGAAGGGGAGGGCCATGGCCCCCCTAAATACACCCCTGGTGCTTATATTACACAATAAATCACAATGTATGTCAGGCCTGGCGCCACCAACGCCCCTGAAAAACACAAGTTGTGCAACCGATGAAATTGGCCGCCATTTTTGTGCCCAATTGACCAGGTATGGCAAGCATTGATTACAGTGATAGGAGCTGATTGTGGAGGGGTAAAACAAGCTTAAAAAAGGTAGTGTGTCAAGGAAATACACAATTAATTTTACAAAAATCATGACATTTTTAGGCTAAGCTTTGACTAAAAGGTTTTAGCGCTAGGTACTCGTAATTGATTAAAAAACGAAGAAAAGTAGGCAGATTGACAGGCCTAAACTAGCCTTAAACTGTTACAGATTTCATTATATTGTCAAACAATTTTATGGTTTAAAGCAGTTTCAGACTGTTTCTAATGAACTAGAAAACTTTATGCAGTAGAGTATAGCCTATATTCAAAAATTAAGTTTGTGAAGGATAAAATTGATCTAATTGGTAGCTAGCAATTCAAGGATGCCAGTACGGTACGGTACGTTCAGAATTTGCGTACTACGTACCTCGCACCTTGAACCGTACCGTACCAGCGTACCGCACTTTAGTTCAATTTTGAACCGTACCGTACCAACGTACCATAACAAAAAAACGTACCGTATCAGCGTACCGTACCCTTTTAGCAAAAATTGAGACGTACCGTACCGTACTTACGTACCGTACCGTACTGGCATTCTTGATTTTAACTACTCGCAAGTTTAACTGACTTTGAAATCACTAGCCTGTAAATCAGCGAGCTCATTTCACACATTTAGCGTCGGCTTCAGCTGTCTTTTGCCTCTGCATACAAAAAGCCGGCGCAATGTGCAAAAAGTCTGGGATTTTTAATATCCAAACAACGTACCGACGTACCGTACCCGTACCATTACAACAAAGGCGTACCGTACCATTGCAAAAAAAGCATACCGTTCCAGCGTACCGTACTTCCTAGCAAAAAATGAGACGTACCGTACCTACGTACCGTACCGTACTGCCATTCTTGGCTAGCATCATATAAGGCTGCACAGCCAACAGGTCAGAACAAAGTCCTAGGACTTATTTAATGATTAAACTAGAAGTATTTGGGCCTGATTGACAGCAAAATTTTATTTTGTTTGAACCAAATCAAAAAACATTTGAACTTTTTAAAAATATCTCAGCTAACAGGCGAAGTTGGAGCATGGAGATGAACATATAGGTTAGAATTTTAAGTTTAGGTCAAGCCTGTAGCAGTGTAGCATTACTGGTAACTACATGTAATTATAGCCATAGGTGGGCACAAGTCCGTTAATCGTTAATCCGTTAATAACGAAGCTAACTTTTTCTTGAACTTGTTAATCCGTTAAAAAGTTTTTTCATGTTAACGGACTAAATTAATTTCCGTTAAGTTCTGTTAACGGACTAAAGTAACTTCCGTTAAGTTCTGTTAACTTCCGTTAAGGATTTATTGTTAATATCTCACATCATTCATTTATCGGACCGGTAAAAAACAGTTTGCACTGGTAGCACTTGTTGCGTATTAGCACGAGTTTTATAGAAGAAAGCGAAAAAAGAAGCTTTTTTTGTTTGCAGCCTCAGAGGTCTATTAATTATCGCTGTTCACAATTTCCAATGATTTTCCAATTGCAGCTTCATTAGTACATTTGAACTTATTTTTATCTTGAAATTATATTAGACTTTAAAATGTAACTTCCAAAACACAAAAAGACCACCATAGCTGTAGATATTTCCTTAGAATCAGCTCAACAGCGTCAATACGTGTTCTACAAGTGAGTGAATAAAAAGAAATGTAAATTACACGCAAAATGTTAACGAATTAACGGACTTTATTAACTTCCGTTAATTAAAGCTGAAAATAACGGATTAACGTTAACGGAGGTGTGAAGTTTGTTAACGGACTAGTGGTTAACAAAGCTAACGTTTTGCATTAACTTTCCCACCTATGATTATAGCCTGATTTAGTGTTCAAACCTACAAGAATAGTTAGTTTGGTATTCTAAGTTACTGAACTGTAAGCTTATGCTATTAAATGTAGTAACTAGCTGCATTAGCTTCTGGTATAGCCTAGTAGGTCAACCAGTAGCCTAGCTTATGATGGTAGCTTACCATAAATCATTTTTACCAATTCATTGAAAGTTTGTCAGGAATTTTTTATATAGATTTTTTAGCTTACATATTAGAATGCCTGGTTGTGCTGCCCCGAATTGTACTTCGCAAGTCGCAAAGGTCTTCGTTTGTTTCTTTTTTCTAGTGACCCACAACGGCGCAAACGGTGGTTGATCAATTGTCGTAGAGATAAATGGACTCCATCAAAACATAGTAGGCTTTGTGAGGTTAGTCAAGTTTTTATGCACCGGTACTGGTAGCCAAAATAGTAAAATATGGTAGTAGTTTTATTTACTGCAGCTTTGGCTCGCTTGTTTTTATGTTAGGCTAGTGTAAGCTAAGTATTCATCCAATTGTCAAGTGTATTAGCAGCCATGTTGTAGTTTAAAATTGAGCGGAAATCAGTGAATTTTTAGCCTCAACTACTGATGAAGCATGTTGACATGAGATTTTACAGATATATACTACAGTACTTTTAAGTGAAATTCTAGTCCAGCAGCCATTTGAGACCGTTGCCTGAGACTACTTGTTAGTGAAAGGAATCCGCCATGCCATGACGGAAAAAGAGAGGAAATTTTACCCTTACATTTAGTTTGCATGTAATCAACTGAATTACAATAGTTTAGATTAACCTGTTTATCTAGAATCATTTTGAGGAAAATCAGTTTGAGTCAAATGGAAAGGATGGAGTAAAAAAATTAAAACCATCTGCTATCCCAACTCAGTTTCATGTACCAAATCCACCAAAAAAGTTGGAAAGTAAAAGAAGAGTTTTAAAAAGATCGACAGGTTTTCTCATCAAATTGAGATCGTTTTTAAGTGCTTTTTAATTAAAGCGTTATATTAGACTTTAATAACTTAATTTTGCAGAGGTGGAGTCCTCGAGAACGTCCTTGGCCTCGAGAACACATTTTCAAGTCCTTGGCCTCGAAGCCTCATGTCCTCGAAAATTGCTCTGTCCTCGGCTCGAGAACAGCACTATTTTTGAACCGTTGAAATTTTGTTGGAAAACGCCAGAAACCTTACGGAAAATCTGCAAAGACCTTATTTTTGGTTTCCTCAAGTAGAGATCGCCTGAAAAAAAATATTTGAAGACCTTTTTCGCCTGAAAAAAATTTTTGAACACCTTTGTTTTGAGATCGCCTGAAAAAAAATTTTGAGTACCTTTTTTTTTTTTAGGAACACTTACGTCTGTGTCCTTGGTCCTTGGCCTTGAAATTTTTTTGTGTCCTTGGCCTTTGCCTCGAGCCTTGTGTTTTCGACTCCACCTCTGTAATTTTGTGAACTTCAATTTCAACTGAATGTGTAGTATGCAATTGATAATACCTGATATAAAATGATAGACTAATTGCAAATTGTTAATAAAGTGAAAATAAGTCAGAGAGGGTTAATATTTTCTTGCTTTGGTATGCATGTTTTCCAACGACCAATGTTATTTGCCAATCTGTATGGTGCTGAAATAGATCTTACTTCATCAATAGATCAATCATCTCTCTATTTAGTTGGCCTGACATTTAATGAGTAGCTGCACTTTGGTAATAGTTACGTTAATGCTGAAAAGACATTGCCATGATTATAAAGAAAGGGATTATTGAAATTCCTCTGTTGCTAGACATGCTTTACATCTCCGATTTATTGTAGCCTTACTTTGTTTTACTCAAATTAGGCAATAAATTGCTTATGTAGTGTGTGCTTTAAAACCTAATATTAATGATATAATACCGGTACTTGTGTTTTAGCAGTATGATGGTAAGCACGTAGCTTATTGAATTGATTTTAAGAGCCGACGGATAGTGGCAGTAGCGTAGCCAGGGGGGGGCGGGGGGGCTATAGCCCCTCCCATTGGCCTGCCGACCAAAATGCAGAATAAGGAAATACCACGTTTTTAGCATTTTTAAGACTGTCTTTTGAACCGGATTAGACTATTTTAAAACATTTATTTAGGGAGGGGGCTACTGAACTGCCGACCAAAATGCAGAATAAGGAAAATATCATGTTTTTAGTACTTCTAAGACTCTCTTTTGCACTGGATTAGACTAAAAAATGCTTTAAAGCATAGTTTGAAACGTTTATTTAGGGGTGGGGGCTAATAGACTGCCGACCAAAATGCAGAATAAGTAAAATACCACGTTTTTAGCATTTTTAAGACTGTCTTTTGCACTGGATTAGACTAAAAAATGCTTTAAAGCATAGTTTGAAACATTTATATAGGGGGGGGGCTAATGAACTGCCGACCAAAATGCAGAATTAGAAAAATACCACGTTTTTAGCCATTAGCGTAACCAGGGGGGGCGAGGGGGCTATAGCCCCCCCCCATTGACATGTCAACCAAAATGCAGAATGGAAAAAACACTACATTTTTAGCTCTTTGAGACTGTTTTATGCACTGGAGTGGACTAGAAAGCAATTTAAAACATCTTTTGAAACATATGTCCAGGGGGGGGGCTAATTTGTCAAAAATAAAACCAACAAATAAATGAAACCTTTGATAAATGGTAAGAAATAAGCAATCAAATTTGATCACAAGTATAAAATGCTGAAGATAGGTGTCATCAACAAATATATTTTAAACTAAGGAATAGGGGGGGGCTATTCAGTATTTATTAATTACCAATCATTTCTCTCAAATCTCTTTTCATTAGCCCCCCCAATTATTTTTCTCTTTAAAATGTATACGAAATAGATTACTCCGTGTGAGTTTTATTGAACTATTCGATTTTATAATTTACCAGCATCTAAACAAGAGAACTACATTTTACCATTAGCCACCTCCCAAATAGCCCATTTATGCTTCAAGTTTAATCTTGTTTGCACTGTCAATTTCTAAGCCACGTTTTAAAATCATTATTTTTTAATCAAAATAGCCCTAAAATGAAGTTATTTTTGCAAAAAAATGCAAAATTTTCGAGCGCTGGGGGCTCCGTCCCCAGACCCCCGTGCCTCCGGCGGCTGGGGGCTTTGCCCCCAAACCCCCAGCCTCCGGCAGCTGGGGGCTCCGCTCCCAGACCCCCCAAACAGCCCCCCCCCCCATTGCGAATTTCTGGCTACGCGCCTGGATAGTGGTGCAGCATCAACCGATGATCACGCCTATTGTAACACACCCTCGTCTAGAAAATGTCGAAACTTTTCCTGGCCAACAAGAAATTTATTCGGATGATTCGTTTACCAGTACGGATAACTCTTGAGCCAGATGCCATCAATTGGAGTTGGAAAACAGGCAGTTGAAAAGAAAGGTTTCGTATAGCCATGTTCACTTTTTGTTTATATCAGAGATGGAGTCCTCGAGGACACATTTTCAAGTCCTTGGCCTCGAAGCCTCAAGTCCTCAAAAATTGCCCTGTCCTCGGCTCGAGGACAGCACTATTTTTTGAATGGTTAAAATTTTGTAGTTCGGCTGAAAAATGTTTTTCTAGACCGTTTTTTTGGAGATCGACGGAAAAAAATTTTTAAGACCCTTTTTCTCGACTCCACTTCTGGTTTATATGTGTTAATTTAACGAATTATTTCAAGCATTCAAATTATTTCAAGCACATTTAACGAATTATTTCAAGCATATTTAACGAATTATTTCAAACTAACCACAACTTTTGCCACACCAAACCGACACCAAACAATAAAAGTTTATTGTCTGGGAAGATCATGACCATGAAATGCACAGAACCACGAACAAACAACAGTGAAATATACCTCATAGCGAATGATTTGCTTTGAGCTTTCATGAATTTTCAATAGATAAAGAACTTGGGAGCTAGCCTTGCAAATACTAAGCAAGCAATGTCTGGATTTCTGCGTGGAGATCAACTCCATGCTTTGAACTATGGTTCAAAATCGTCAAACAGATGGAGTGATGGTACTATTAAAGCAGCGTTGCAAATTTGATGTGCATGTGGAATAAGAGGGTAGGCTGGGACAATTTGTTCATTTTGTTTAGTTTAGCTTATAAGTTGCGTGGCTGTCAGCAAGGATGGCAGTACGGTACGGTACGTTCAGAATTTGCGTACTACGTACCTCGCACTGTACCTTGAACCGTACCGTACCAGCGTACCGTACTTCAATTCAATTTTTGAAGCGTACCGTTCCCGTACCATTGCAAAAAATATGTGTCGTTCTTCTTAGCAAAAATTGAGGCGTACCGTACCGTACTTACCTACCGTACCGTACTGCCATCCTTGCTTTTAGCAACTCGCAACTTTAACTGACTTTAAAATCACTAGCCTGTAAATCAGCGAGCTCGATTCACACATTTAGCGTCGGTTTTAGCGGTTTTTTGCCTCTGTATACAAAAAGTCAGCGTAATGTGCGAAAAGTTTGGGATTCGTAATTAAAAGAGTGTATCAACGTACCGTACCAGTACCTTTACAAAAACGGCGTACAGTACCCGTTCCATCACAAAAAAAAAACGTACCGTACCAGCGTACCGTACTTCTTAGCAAAAATTGAGGCGTACCGTACCAACGTACCGTACCGTACTGCCATCCTTGGCTGTCAGTAACATTTAAAATGATTGTGCTGTTTACCGGATCAATTTTTCACCTTTTTTGCGTTCTTTTGGCGGAAACTGCGATTACTGATTAGGTTATATGGGTTTGATAATGACACTGTACTACAGCTTAATCTACCAATACTTGTCCCAACAAATAGAAGAGTGATGCTGATCATTCTGATACAATTAGGAAGCGTCCAAATATTCCACTTGTATGCTAGTGAAAGACTAATTGTCATTGAGCTGTCCTTATGACAATCACTTGAGGGTTAGTTAGCTATTTCGCTCACTATTTTAGATGCGAGTTTCTCCGCCGACAGAACTTCCTGCCTATAGAAGTATTTGCAATCGGATTTCTAATTTGCGCAGGTATCCTGGTCTTCAAGTGATGACTTTGGACCATAGGCGTAGCCAGGGGGGGCCCAGGGGCCCGGGCCCCCCCCAATTGAAATACCACCAATGATAAAAAATTATGACAACATAGCCTAGCAATGTTTAGTTGCAGTTACGGACGACGAGGGAGCCCCGGGGCCCCTAACTAACAACCAGGGGGCCCCGGGGCCCCTAACTAATAACCAGGAGGCCCCGAGGCTCCTAACCGACAACCAGGGAGCCCCGGGGCCCCTAAGTGAAAAATGGGGGCGCTGGGGCCTCAAACTCACAAACAGGGGGCCCTTAGATGAAATCCAGGGGCTTTCAGGGCCCCTAACTAACAACTAGGGGGCCCCGAGGCCCCTAACTGACAACCAGGGGGCTCCTAACCGACAACCAGATAGCCTCAAGGCCCCTAACTAACAACCAGGGGGCCCCTAGCCAACAACCAGGGGGTCCCAGGGCCTCTAACTGAGAAACAGGTGTCCCGTGGCCTCTAACTGACAAACAGGAGGCCCTGGGGCCCCTAATTGACAACCAGGGGGCCCCCAGGGCTCCTAACCGACAATCAGGGGGCCCCGTACCCCTAAATAACGACCAGAGGGCCTAGGACCCCTAACTAACGACCAGAGGCCCCTGGTGCCCCTAACCGACAACCAGGGAGACCCAGGGCCCCTAACTGACAAACGGGGGCCCCGGGGCCTCTAAGTAACAAAAGGAGGCCCTGGAGGCCCCTAATTGACGACCAGGGGGCCCCCAGGGCCCCTAACCGATAATCAGGGGGCCCCGTACCCCTAACTAACGACCAGAGGCCCCTGGTGCCCCTAACCGACAACCAGGGATCCCCAGGGCCCCTAACTGACAAACGGGGGCCCTGGGGCCTCTAACTGACAACCAAGAGGCCCTGGGGCTCCTAACTGACGACCAGGGAGCCTTGGGGCCACTAACTGATGACCAAGAGTCCCGGAGCCAGGGGCCCTACAATGCAAATTTTTAACAATATATACGCAAAACCTGTGAAAAATCTAAAAGTTGCAATCCCAGACCCTCGTTTAACGTTATTATGACCTTAATGCTATAACACAGGCGGTAATGCAAACCCCCAATTGAAATACCACCAATGATGAATATAATGAGGGCAAAGCCAGTATGTTGTCCTTGTCCGAAATTGCAGTTTTTTTAATTTAGGATTTACGCGTACAAAAGTAAGTAAAAATAATGACGACCACCAGTCCACGTCATAATAATGTCATGCAATTCCTGGAGGTATCAAAAAACTGTTAAGTGACTTGATTCGAGTCCTCCACGTTTTGGAAAAAAAGTTTTTTAAATTTTGCTTTAAATGGTTTTTTTATGAAAGAACTTAAGGGCGAGATCTTATCTCAAAATCATAAGCGTAGCCAAGGGGGTGGCCCTGGGGGCCAGGGCCCCCCCTCAATTGTAATGCCACCAATGACAAAAAAGCCTTGTTTTTTCATTTTCAGTTTCTTTAAGCATCTTTGCGTACAACAGTATACGCGTACAACAGTAATTAACAATAAATAATATTGACGACCAGGGGCCCAGCGCACCCCTTAATTCAATTTTTTCCAACCAGTTTAAACGTATAACCAGGGTGAAATCAAGATTTTTGTCCTAAAAATTGCTACCTCAGGCCCTCATCTAAACTTTCTATGAACGTAATGCAATAACCAGCGCCGTACTTGCCATATGGCACAGAGCCAGGGCCCCGCGCTCAAATGGTAGAACTTTTTTTGGTCTTCACTTATATTTGGCAGGAAGATGTTGCAGAAATCCCCTAAGTGCCAGGGGCTCCGCGCAATGTAAATCCGGCCCAGGAATAGCATGTTCAATAAATGTAACCATTTATTGTACCATTTTTCAATAACGATTCACTTCCACCTCGCCAGTTTTTACGCGCAAAATACTTTAAAAAAAATAGCTAGAGAAAATGGTCATTGAATAAGTTATTGAATTTGAATTGAGGGGGCCTGGGCCCCCTGGCCGTACATGTATTCCTATAACTGGTTAACTTCATGACGAAACAAAAATCTTTAAGGAAAATCTTCTAGTGGATTATTTACTGCTAAAATATTGCAGGAGGCAATGTGCCTTACTTACCTCTACATGGACCAAATCACTTACAATCAAAATTTGCACAATAAGGCAAAATTTTAAACATGTTTTGAACTTTGATTGCAAGTAAGAGGAGGATTGAACAGTTAAATTTTTTCGATTGCTTTTCATATGTTAAAAATTTAGTTCTTTCAAATGGCTTTGAACACGTGCCAAATGTGATTTAATGGGATTAAAATAGCTTTTTTTCCTAAAAACTTACAAAAATCGCCCAGCAGCTGGGGGCTTTGCCCCCAGACCCCCATAGCCACCGCTAGGTGGGGGCTACGCTCCCACAACCCCGTCTGTGATACGTTTGCGTACACTAGCTTACTCAACACGTCTCCTAAGTTAGACATTTGCATTTTCTAACGATTAGTTTTCGCCCTCTCTCTACCAAAATCCTGGTGAATTGCCAACCGACTACAGCTTCAGATCTTCCATTCAACGATATCTTTGCCCCACAAAAAGTTCCTTTTTTGAAAATTTGTGATGACGTCATTGCATATGATTTGTGGTTTGGGCCCCCCCCCCAATCAAAAATCCTGGCTACGCCTTTGCTTTGGACTGGATGGACTGCAAAACGCAAAATATGGAGTCACACGAAAAACGAAAAACTTTGCTTTCTTGCTCAAGATGAAGTCCAGATTTCAAAACGCGTACAGTATGATTCTGGATTGAAGCAATTTGTTGGTTTTTTAAATACGAAGAATTCAATGGAAAAGATTCTTCAGCTGAAGCTTGTCATGTGCTTTGTTACTTAGCTAAAGGCATTGCGTCCCATTGCAAGCAAATTGTAGGTTAGTTATGTTTTTGCAATGGACCTCCTAAGCTTAAGTTATCCCCACTGTAGCTAAAATTTTAACTGTTTTAAAATTCCAGTGTTCTTAGTACGGTAAGTCAATTTGTTAACGTGTCTGTGATTTCGCGATACACTATTAAAAAATAATTTTCTGATTCCCTGTCTACATCAAAAATAATCATGATTTATATCTACCTGCTGCATGATAAGCTAATATGCTTATGCTTGCTTAAATATTTGATTAATTTTTCTGACGTGGGTAAAGATTTAGAATGATATAGTAAGTTTAGATTTACATGGCAACCTAGTCAATTCAAAAGGGCCACGAAGTCTAGTTTTTCACTTTGGGTTACAAGATTGCAAAAAAAATTGTAGTTTGGAATGGCGTTAGTCTTACATTGACGCGACGAAAAAGCGTTGGATCAAAGTGATACGTTTGCTCTGCCAAATTTTTGCACTAAATGAAAAACAATTTAGATTTCGTTGCCGCGTTAATGACAACAGTGCATGCGAGAAATATACATTATTTTCAGAGGTGGAGTCGAGGACACAAGGCTCGAGGCCAAGGCCAAGGACACAAAAAAATTTCAAGGCCAAGGACAGACCCTCTCAAGGCCAAGGACCAAAGACACAGACGCAAGTGTTCTCCAAAAAAAAAGGTCCTCAAATTTTTTTTTCAGGCGATCTCAAAAAAAAAGGTGTTCAAAAATTTTTTTCAGGCGGAAAAGGTCTTCAAATATTTTTTTTCAGGCGATCTCTGCTTGAGGAAACCAAAAATAAGGTCTTTGCAGATTTTCCGTAAGGTTTTAGGCGTTTTTCAACGAAATTTCAACGGTTCAAAAATAGTGTTGTCCTCGAGCCGAGGACAAGGCAATTTTCGAGGACATGAGGCTTCGAGGCCAAGGCCAAGGACTTTAAAATGTGTCCTCGAGGACTCCACCTCTGATTATTTTGCACTATGCATTGGATTAGTGTTAATGCAACCAATCAATTATTTTGCAGCGTATTATTATACTGGAGCTAGCGTAAAAGGAGAGCAACTATGAAGCTGTACTAAAAGAGTAATTCAGGAGTTGAGTGCACGTGGATTTTTTGTGCAGAGTGTGGTATCGACATGAGAGGAAGTAATCAAGCAATGCGGAAGTGTGCTGGAGTAGTCAGAAATAGGTACAGTTGATGAGCTAAGACGATTCACATTTTGGTTTGTAGGCCGATCTCACATGTCTTTTTTGCAGAAATGAACTTGTAGAGTCCATTCCTCATTCATTTCATGAAGGTCAATTTCTTCATTTTGTTGCTAATGTTCCACATTTAATTAAGAATTTACGTTCAGCTTTGTTGAAACAAGACTTGGTGCTGCCAAGATTTATCGTTGAAAAGTATGGACTCCCTTCAGAGACGGTACATGATGAGTTAACATTTTTGCTTAATAGCTGTTTTTGTTTCCTAGTACTATCTACGGTTTTAACGTAATGATTATGCCTTTAAACCTTTCTTTTGTATAGTATATTTTGCTAATAGACTACTTGGCAAGATGAAAACGTGATCGAATAGCTTCATTGCATATCTCTGTTAAAACAACTCTTATTGTGGTAGTAATCTTTGAATGGCGTTAAAAGTCTTTTTTATTCAATCTAAGTGACTAACTTGCGTTGAATCTACAGCCCTGGTCGAGTTGCGCAAACCAAAACTCAATTTGAAACTACTCGGGACTTACAATGGTATTGAATTAACAAACTTTCTGCTTATGTGAAGGTGACCAAACGTTGGCTGGAAAGATTGGCGGAATATCAAAGTCACAAGCAGTTGAAGCTCGCTCCCAGGCTAACCGCAGCACATCTGTGGCCCTCTCAATACCAAAAAATGAGTGTGAAATCAGCTGCGCAGGTATGATAGCATAACACATTTCAGTGACAAATACGTATTTGATCAAGACACGTATTTTTTTAAATAGGTGTTGAGTTACAGCACTGCTTCGGCTATAAAAACTCTAGTAGCTCAAAAGGTATTTGATGAGGAAGCTCTTACCACGGCATTTTTTTGCGAGTTTATGAATCGGTGGTTCGACATTCCAAATTGCCGTTTTCTTGCCAATGCTTTGTATCAACAAAGCAATGAAAAAATGGATTTTTTGAAAGAGGTTAGTGACTAGTCAGTGTTTTGGTTTGTTAAACCCTCGCCGATGGTATTGAAAGTGCAATCCTAAGTAGCAAAGTGATTTGAATATACCATATACGCAGTTTATACATGTGTAGTCCCAAATACATTTTTGCATTGTGGGACAGCCTCAAGTTCATATGCAGAACATCAATGTAAAACAATTTTTTTCTTTGCATCAAAAGTAAAATAAAATTGCAGCCTAAACCAATGTTTTAAAAAACTTCTTTCATATCGATTTGATAGTTTTGATTGCGTGTCGTAGGCTTACTACAGGCCACAACCAGCAATGTGCCAAAAGCGTAAACCTGTAGGCTGCCATAGTGCGTAATTACATATTATAGTATACCCGTTCCATTTTATGTGGCATGCCACATTGCACTTATGAACAGATAAAATTATCTTGCAGGCAGACGCGTAGCCAGGATTCGGAAAAGGGGGGGGGGACTTTTTTGAAAGAGTGAGAAAAGTGCAAACGACCTTGACCCGAATTTTCATTGTTCTTGAATCAGTTTCACACCACGGAATTTCTCGGAAAGCTCTGAAGTTCAAAGGTTTTTTCCGCTCAAAAACAGGTGGTCTCCAAAAAATAAAAATAAATAAAAAAAAAGGTCTTCACCGAAATTGAGTCCAATTTTTCGGCCAAAATCGCATATTCGAACACTTTTTCACACCGAATCACGACATCTACTTCACGACTTCGGCACCCAATTTCCTTTGGGTGGGGCTGTTTTCAATTTTTCACCAAAAATCGGCCGAAAAAGCAACAAAAACGTGCGATTTTGCAGACTTCAAAAGCCCCCCCCCTGGCTACGCTACTGCTTGCAGGTATTGTTGTTGATGTAAGAAATTCGAATTTGATCTGCATGGAAACCAGTTCAATCTGGAATCAAGTTGACAACTTCGAGTATCTTGTCTCTCCATTGCCGGCTTGTAGTTGATGGAGAATTAAAATTTTTGTTATCTGCTAGATTTACGCAAGATGATTTGGAAAATATTTATTCTCAAGTCAGGGCTAAAGGAGTGCTTTATCCAAAACCGGTTCAATTTAGGTTTTCTTTGCGTTTAGTTTGCTTGGCTCAGTTTATGGCAGTACCGTCATCAGGTAGTTATGATGTAGACGACACTCCTCATCTGATTAGTTTTCTAAAATCCAGCAAAGATGATTATCCAGAAAATGAGGAATCATTTTCTATGCAGGATGATGACAGTCAAGCTGCTTTACGATTATTAAGAGCAGCTGCTGCTCTTTCTTCTGATATTGGTAAATCCAACGGTTTTTATTAAGCTGCGAGTTGGGCAATAACAACTGAGTCTACACGGACCGTTCTTTCGACAGGTGCTGCCTCAGCAGTCGGCATGGTGCAAACCTATGGTCCGTTTTGTCGAAGGGGTTATATAAATATTAGTCAGGTAGAAATACGACAAAATACATTGAAACCCGGAAAAAATTTATAATAAGCTGAAATTTGGCACGATGACTCTGGACCATGTCCTGAGCCACCAAAAATAAATCCCCATGTTTTGGACGTGGGACTTCCCCCTTTTTCGGCCATTAAAGTCTGCCATCTAGTGTCAAAGAGCTTTTACTATCCAACAGCCAATCCAAAAGTTGTAAAAGTGCCAAGTTTTGAGTAATAGTTGGTTTTCAAGTGCAGGTATAAAAAAGTTTACTTTGAAATTGATGACGTCATTGCCAAAGTTTTTGAAAAAAATGACGTATTGATGGCTCGAATAGTAAATGAGAGTTAGGTTTTTGGTTCCAAATAAAAAATTGCTTAAATCAAAGTGATGACGTCACAAGCGTTTTTGATGACGTCATTTGTCAAGAGTTTTGATCGTAAATCTGAAAAAGAGTGTTTGACCAAACGAAACATTGCAACACTTTGGGAATATCAGCATCATCATCATTCGAGTTTCTAAAGCATCTTCAAGTCTTTGGCCGAGGTCTTGCCTCATTCTCCTATATGCAATGATTCTAAAAAATAGTAACTAGTGTAATTATATGTAAATTGATACGAATATGTGCCGAGCAGGATGATATGTTTGATACGAACAAAATTTCTACTGCTTTGCAATGTCTGACAATACCATACTATCTTACGCAAAATAATGTCCGACAATATTATTATCAGATATTATTTTGCGTATATTCGAAATTATTGCAATGTCTGACAATATTATTATCTGAATTTATAATCACAAGCTAATACTTGACAATTCGCCGCCTTAATGATTTTTTTTATCGTTCCTCAAGCTTGCATCTTACTGAAAGTGCAGATTAACTTTAACTGCGCATGGGAGATTTCGATAAACATTCAAGGGCTTTCTTGATTAAACTGCAAAATGCATTATTTTATTTTAATCCCTTATTGGCAGTGGTGAGCAAATTACTGTATAAAAGTAATGACGCTACGTCACCAAAAATTACTGTAAAAAAGTAATAAAATTATCGTATTCGTTACACCTACTTCTCGGAAAAAGTAGTCAGTAATTGTCGTTACAAATTACTTTGAATGAAAAATTTTGCCAAAGTGACAAAAATCTACTCTACATCACTATTTCTAATGGCGCTAAATAAAAAAAAAACTAGATTTCGTACGGGATCCAAGTATGATTATAAACTTATGGCTTTCATTATACTACCTCTTTGATACGGCTCAGTGCTCGCTAACATTATTTTATTCACTGTATTACGTCTGAGCGTCGATCCCATGGTCTGAGTGAGTACAGAATTGTTTTCCCGAATCTATTCAACGTTGTACCTTTTCGATACAACAAATTTTCAAACGTAAAATTACATGCTAATTTCTTTTTCGAATTCCTTCGAATTTCTTGACTTTTCTTACTTTTTAATATATTTTCATTCGATATCAAAATCAATGCGCTGCACCAAGTAAATTTTGAGTAATAACGCATTTTTGCAACATGTAGGCCTATATGAATTTTTGTATTTGACGCACACTTAATCCGCTTATCTTGGACTACTAGTTGTTTGCTTTCGAACAACTGCTCTGTTTAGAGGGTGTGCGTTGCTCGGTTACGTGATTGTGTAAGTGTAAACAGATTAGCGAAAAATAAACAGACCATTTTCTAACCATCCTAATGAAATGATTTTATTTATTTCGAGTAGAATTTGCTTTTTTTTTATCAAGTAAATCATGTAAAATTCAAACCAGAAACTGTGTGTTTTTTATTTTTGAGACTCTTGCAAAGCAAAAAAATATAAACCAAATTAAAAAAAGCATATAATAGTAATAATAATAACGACAGCACGAGTTACATTTAGATATATGCATACGCAATAGCGGGGTCAAGATAGTAGAATAATACAGCAGGACTATGGTAAGGGAGCGTATTAGCAAAATTGAGGGACGCTGGAGAAAGAAAGATGTTGTTGTCAACAGTTTTTCCGCACCGTAAATTGGCAGGAGAGCGGCTGCATTATTGCTTTTAGTTTTACCCCATTAGCATATAGCTATTATGAATAATTTGATACCATTATTTCCATTTTGCCAATATAATGAGACAGCAAATGTATATTTTAGTTTTTTTGTAAAGGAACTGCTGCTTTCGCTCTTCATTTATCTCATTTATACTTGGGAACTGGGAAAGCATAAAAGCAACAAGTCACTATATTTATGCAATGAATGAATTTGTGCCCGTTTAGGAATTCCACTGTTCAAAGTTTTCGGTTTTGTCGTTGGTTCTTAACATGCTATGTTGCTTCTTATTATTTCCACCAACCAAAGATAAGCAATAAAGCGTCTTATTCAAGGACGAAACCACGTACCGAGGGTGTGAGTTGAACCAAAAGATTTCTTGATCATGATGGTCATTGAAAAACGGCACATATAACCACTTGGCCGCAGATTGCTTTGACAATATACCGTAAGGGTTGCAAAAAATAAAAATAAAACCGGTAATAAAAATAGAGAAAAAACTGAAAATGCCGTATAGATATAATTTCGGGTTTAGATTCAAACTATGTGGGTTGGATTGGTTCTTCTAATAAAAGTGGCACTTATTATTTACAGATAAATTTGCAATTATTTTTTGCAAAATATTTATAAATTTACGATTTCTTAGTCCAACTTTTCAAACTTATTATTCTTCCAAACTGTAATGGCGGAAGAAATTTTTACAACTGAGGAGCATTAGATGAATTGCTCCAAAATTATGAAAACGATGATGGAGAAGAGCCAGGCATTGAAGCTCCAACGATTATGGGAGAACATACAGGCTTGAGTTCTTCCGAAAGCGAAAGTGACGACGAAGAATCTTTACAAGAAGAAGATTTACCGCATAGGAGTCGAAGGCGGATTAGAGCTACGAGGTCGAAGCGATTAGTTCGATCCCTATGCTCTGCTCTAAATCCAGCAAATTACGATGAAATTCCAACCGCTGTCAACACTATAAAAACGTACACAAGTTTTTTGGAAAAGCCGTCACCAAACGCGAAAGCCATAACTTGGGTGAATGCAAGAAATACTGTTACTGTTGGTAGACAGCCAAGGTCTTCTGTCATATTGGGGAGGCCCGGTCCGATTGGGGCCGCTCGCTCCGCAACTGATTGCCTTCAGTCATGGGAGCTTTTTTTTACAAATGGAATGCTGGAGTCGATTGTTCGTTTCACCAACAAACGCATTTAAACGGCACGCCAAGCTTTTTTACAAATTTCAGCTTCCCTGCAGTCTTTTACAAGAGACACAGATGTAATTGAAATGCGTGCTTTTATAGGCCTTTTATATCTACGTGGATTGGCTGGTTTGAATAACCATGACATTGCTCATTTATATCATCCGACAATGGGGCCACCACATTTCGGGGCAACGATGGGGAAAATCGACTTCAGTTTCTATACGCCTGCATATCTTTCGATGATTTTGACACGAGAGAACAGCGATGGAAAAACGATCGATTTGCAGCAATCAGAGAATTGTTTGAAACTTTTAATAAAAATTGCTCCAAATGTATCCTTCCGGAAGAGTACCTCTGCATTGACGAGACGTTATATCCCACCAGAAACAAAATTAGCTTTCGACAATACAACCCCAGCAAACCGGCTTATTACGGTTTGCTGTTCAAATCGATCAATACAGTTACGTATACTTACACGCACTGTATAATTCCATACTGTGGAAAACCCACCGAAGAACCAACCACTTATTATGTCAAAGGGGTGGAAGACACTGTAAAGTATCTAGTTCAAAATCTTCAGGACCATGTTGACGAGTAAGGGCGCAATATTACTTTTGACCATTACTACACAAGCGTATCACTAGCTGAATGGCTCTTATCGCACAATATATCATGCGTCGGTACTTTTCAGTCAAACAGAAGAGGGATTCCCACGGAAATAAAAACCAGCGATGACAGAGAAATATATTCCTATCGATTTTTCTGGGAGTCGATGGAGAACAAATTGATGCTTCACTCCTATGTTGTCACCACTAAGAACTCGAGCAAACGCAATGTATTATTGCTGTCTACAGCACAGCCTATTTTTGGTGTCACAAAAGACGACGGGAAAAAGAAACCAGCTATTTACAAACTGTGATTTTACGAAAGGAGGAACTGATGTCATGGACCGCAGGATTGGTTCCTATACATGTAAGGCCAAGTCCAATCGTTGGACTTTGACGGCATTTGCACGCATGTTAGATGTATGCCGGGTCAATGCGAGCACTGTTCTTGCTCTGAACGAAAATGCTGATCCACGAAATCAAGATGCACATACTTTCGGCATGGATTTGGCTCTATCGTTGATATGACCACATTCAAAGAAGATCGTTAGCAGGCCTTCACATTAGCGTTAAGAACAAAATGTCCGTGGTTCTTGGTTATGACGTGGAAACTTCCCAAAACCAGCAGGTGGCTAGGGCTTCTTCAATGGCCAGTTCAGAGGACGACTTGCATCCAAGAAAACGTGCCAAAGTATCTAGATGCAAGCGATGTAAGAGGGAAGCCACCGGACCTGATCGCCGCTCCAAAGTACAAGGCATGAGCCAAAGTAAAAACCAATGCCAACTTTGTACGGCACCTACGTGTTTAGACCATTCAATTCAAATTTGTGTGGAATGCTTCACGTCTTTGCAAGAAACAAACTCGCAGCAGTGATACCTGTATTTATTTTTTCCGCTTGCTATAATAATGTTAGTATTTGTGCTGGTTTGTGTGTCGCTATTTAGTCAAGGTTTTCGCTGAACATTATTTGTTCACCTATTTATCACTGAACTGCAGCCTAATTTGATACGTACTACATACAGATAAAATTGTTACAAGAAGGAAACTAACAAAGGCGATTTTTATTTTTTCCGCTTGCTAAGATGATTGCTAGCATCATTCTGTGACTCCGTGCTTGTTTAGTGCTTACTCGCTGAAATTGTTTCCGAATTTTGTTCTATAAAATCAGCGTAATGCTTTTACTCATAAACTTTTTGAAAAATGAATCGTATTGCTAACAACAAAGTTGCTAAATTGTTAGTTTTGCCTTTCTAGTTTAGGCTAGAGTGGCCAACCTTTTTTCAATCGGTTGTCAGAAATCATGCGATCATTTATTATGGAACTGAAAGTGAACAACATTACTGACTAGCGCTATAGCAGTAAAGAAGCGGAGCTGTTGCTTCATAGGTGTTGTGCACATAGTGGGTGAGTTTTACGAAAACACACTGTGAAATATTATGCAGTAGCCAGTAAGCATATTGGCGAAGCAAAATATTAGCAGAGAAGGACAGAAGAATGTCTTCCAATCAAAACTATGCAGTAATCAAAACAATCAAAATATCTGGCGGGTTTTGGTTATACAAATTGGATGGAAAGTTCATCAATTATTTGCTAAACCTTATTTGCTAAACATCAATTATTTGCTAAACAATAGAATCGCAGAACAATTTTGAGATCGAAGTGATATGACAAACTAACATTTTCTGTTACGTTTTTGTGTTGTTTGAAAATATGCTGATTTTTCAACCATATGGTAGCAAAAGCTTTCTGGAATTTGCCCCTGTCTGCACATAAGACTATACGGCGAAGAAAAAAAAAAACATTGGCCAGTTCGATGCATTTCAAAATCATGTACTTTGAAACTGTGTAAAATTTACAAATAATTATAATTAATTATACAGCGAAGACCTGGCTTTGACTGCCAAGATTTGCTACAATTGCATGTGTTCGTAATATTTTCTTCATAGTCCAAAATTTCTCACAGTTGTAAACTCCGGAATTTCTCGTTTGTTGAAATGCTTGTTTTGATCTTGATTTTTGTTTGTTTGGATGTGTAACGCTTAGGGATGTAACGCGACCCTAACAGATGAAAAACATGTAGCAATATAGTTATCACTTAACCACTAGCTAAGGATTGTTCAAATATCATATGACGATTTTTTGACAAATTTGAACCGCCTCATATGACGATATTCTTACGTCATACCCTATCCTTTTTAGTTCGATCTAAAGCATCGTCCACATTCCTCTTCCCTTCAGGCGTCGAATGGTATTTGAACAGATTCTAAGACTGAGAGTCATTATTACTGTCATGTATGTCAAATGTTGGTTTTTGGAAATACGGCAATTTTGGCAAGTTGTAACTTATTCCAATTTTTTTTTCGATTTTTTTGATTGCAATTAATGAATTTATCAAATAATGCAATTAACCGCGGCCAGATAGCCAAGCGGTGACGCATTCGTCTCTGGAGCGGGAGCTCTGGTTCAAATCCTGGGCCGGTCAAATTGGATACAGAGTTGCCAACGACTCGCCAGCGTTGCGACATTTCTTTGAAAAGAGCTGTGTCGCCCAGGAGCACTGTGGCGGCGATGGGCTCCTCTATCTCGTCACACGCTTACGCGTAAAATACAGCGAAGTATAATGAAAATTTGATTTTTTTAATGCAATTGATGAAATTTCAATGATTGTTGCATGAATGAAAGCTACTGTAATATTTACCACCACCTAATACGCTATACTTCAACGGTTTTTTACCTTTGGTGTTAATTAAAACAATACTGTAACATGTGTTAGTTAATTAACGTCACTGCTTTTTGTATTCTAATGTTGCTGTGTGCTAGTTGTAGCTTTCATTACATTGCATTTTACCATTTTATATGCATATTGCAGTGTTTCATTGGTATCTTTTATTAGGGCTAAGAACAGGAAACGAATCTACCTATCCCAATAGGCAGATATACAGTAGGCTATCTGGACACCATGCAGCAGCCTAGTAAGAGACTTTTCTTAGACACAAACACGGTATCATGACATGAGCCTGTAGTATAATGTCCTTCTTCGGGCCAGGTGTTATGTTCTGATCCGGACCTAGTGAGATTTTTTCCTATAGGAACAAGTAAGATATTCTGAAATAAAACTAGTAAGAATATTTTCTCAGAATCAGGATAAATATTCCAACATGAGCAAAGTTAGATATTCTTACTTGGCCATGGTGTGGAGTGTGTGTACGAGTCATGTATGACATGATATGATATCCAAGCATGGAGTTCAGGTGCTGGCCAGAGTAGAATATCACACTTGGCAATCAAACAAAATTCAGACTAAATTCAAGCATGATATTCATGTACAATACAAACGTAATTTTCATGTTTGGCTCTAGTTTGAAGATCGCACATGGCCCGTGTCTTATACACTGACATACCCCAGAGATAATACATAGATACATCTCAGGCTTATCTTAGAAGATTTATGTCTGGCCCAGATATGTATCTCAGAAATACCATACCTGGCTCGGGGAAAAATTTTTGACTGCATGTCACGACTCACGAGGATAATGATTGCGCTTTGCGACAAGTGAAATATTCTGAATAAAAATTGTCGTTACGTCACCATCGTAACTATATATAAAAACATCATCGATTAAAACATTTTTGGAAAATTACACCGGTCCTTGTATTTTGTCGAGTGATTATTACGACTCATTTGCAGCAAACTATCGGAACAATATTTTGTAATTTCCAAATATTTCGTCGCCTATTATTACCAGTTGCATCTTTCTACCATATTGTGATAGACGGAATTTGAATTTGCGAAGGGAATAGCATATTGCTGCAAAGTATAGGGTACGTACTGAAAAATATACTGAAAAAATTATAACAATAACGTATACTGTATTGCGAAACGCCCTAACCGGAAATAAACCTTATCAGAGGTGCACGATAAACAACGAAAAAAGAAAAAAACAGTTTCACACTAAAAACACCATAAATGTGAAGAGTTTTATTTCTTCTTCCACCGACCTAAAAATAGCAATAGTGGAACCAGGCTCGCAGCCAGAATGTTTTTTCAGGGGGGCCCGCTGGGGCACACAATTTTACTACGTTTATGTTGTCGAATTTCCATGGTAACTCATTTATCACCATCCTTGTTACGTCTAAGAAGCGCTATTTTTGACTCGCCACCTGGGTATGTGCTCAAAACAAAGGTATTTTTTGCATCGGTAAATGAATGGTTTTATTAATAATTTGGCCTACGAAATTTTTTCACATAAAATTTAAAATCTTTTGGCCAAGTTCAGGGGGCCCAAGATTTTCATAGGGTGCCCAAGGTGTTACGGGGGGCTGCGCCCCCCCTCCCCCGGACCTGTGGCTACGGGCCTGAGTGGAAACACCATTTGAATGTATAGGGTAGGCTATTACTAACTATTTTATAACTGCACTATCTTGATGTCCTTCATGGTCGACTCCTGGGAAGCCTTGTCAACTTCCACCGCCAAGATGTTTGTTCAGCTGGGAATACCTTTGAAAAGATAGCTGAGGGTTGCCGATGAGAGCTAAAAGCTCGAAACAGCGCTGTCCAGCTCTGTGCGAACTATTTTATAAGTTATGATAATGGATGGAAATCACCGCGATAATAATAATTCTGTAGTCTGTAATGTTGAGAGTAAAATCAAAATGAGCAAACAAACCTTATCTCATTTTGTTACTATTCTCGCAATCTTGAATATTCATTGTAATTTGTAAACAAAGAACAACATCAGGCAACAACTGAATTACGGAATTGTTTGCACATGAGCAAAGAAATTGGTTTAGTGTTTACCAAAGCTCTAAGGTAAACAGCTTGCGTCTCTCCGCTGGTTAGTGGTCACGTGTTCTAATCGGATTATCTCGGATTTGCGTCAAAAAGTCAATAGAAACTTGTGTTTTCGGTATAGTTGCGAATTAAAATTCATTTATTGTCTTTATCAAATATTAATAAATTGATAAAAAGCATTTTGCCAAAATCAGCAATAAATTTGGCGTTAATTTGCGAAAACCGCTTCTTGATATTTTCAGTAGTATTCGGGATAAAATCGATCAAAGTTTGTTGTACCTTTTCGATACAACGTTGAGTAAACTGAGTAAAAAAAGACCTTGAGTAGATTCGGGTTAAAACTAAGCGGGTTCCGAATTTCGGGTCTTTTGTTTCTGCAGTCAAGGTCATATAACAAGCCGGCTACTGTGACTCCTTGTGCGCTGAAGCCAGATCACGCTTACGTTATGATTCAAGAAGCAAAATCGAGCAATAAATATTTACTGCTGTAATTAACCCCAAATTTATTGCACTTTTTCAGGTTTTGATAAATAGTTTCAGATAAGTCGCTAAATATACGCTAATAATCTAAATAACACGCTTAAGGTAATTCTCACATAAAAGTGCTATCAAGATAAAAAAAATTAAAAAGTACTATGTGATTGATCTATTTGTTGGTCGAGCGATAACGCGCGTTTGTCTCTGGAGCGGGAGGTCTAACGTCTAAGGTTCTAATCTCGGGCCGGTCAAATCAGACACAGTGTGACCAACGGCACGCTACCGCTGCGACATTTCTTCAAAGGAAGCTGTGCTGTCCGGGCACAATGGCTAGTTGGAATGGCACAATTGGAAATGAGCCCCGCCAACTCGTTACACGCTTTGGCATAATACAGCGAGTATAATGAAAGATTTTTGATTTATAACATTCCGGTAGTATTTTTTTAATCTATTATCTTCATAGTACTTACCGGCGGAGCCGAGTTTACCCCGTGGCAAAATGGTACCATATTAGTAAACTGGAAACTAACAGCTTGTCTTTTTTCTTCACGGTTCATTTGTTCTAGAATATGCCGTTTCGTCCAATCAGCGTGACTTTTTTCTTCACGGTTCACTTGTTCGACGAATATGTCCAATCAATTCAGTTGAGTACGCGTGACGGCAAAGAAATTCGCAACAAGAGCAAACTTTTTTCTTCAATGCTCTTCTCTTTTTCTCCGCGCGTTTGTATCTGGTTTACTAATGAAGAGACGATGATGGCACTGTGCCTGAAGCAATATTGCGACCCCTTGACGGCGAAGACTTTTTTAAAGGTTGTTTTAGCTTTAGTTTCGACGGAAAACGCGACTCCTAAGCCGTGGAAAACTCTTTTGGTCAACAAATTTTGTTGGCTGAAAATGTGGTAAAGGGTCCGGCGCAGTATAAATTTGGCCTGGCCAACTGGTATCACCTCTTTTTAGTTACCGGTGCTAAAAATATTATAAAAGTTTATAAAGAGGACGTTTGTGATTTTATTCGCTTTTTGCAAATTTATCTTCGTTTATTATGCGTTTATTTTTTTCTTTGACAATCTTTGGAAAGACTCCGTAGTTTTCAGCTTTTGCCCTAAAATTTATTTCGCACAAAATGTTTAAAAATATTAACTGTTTTGGGCAAAATACTGTCCTCTTTTTCTATTGATGGTAGTAGCTGTAACAAAAATTTTACCCATTGGTGTATGAAAGAATAGAGTATTGCATTATTACTATCTTCGGTTTTTGCACAGCATCAAAATTTGATACTACGCGAAGGTAGATAATAATGTTAACCATAGATTATTCAGATCGATGTTGGCTAATCAAAGATACAAAACAAAACTTTCCTGAATAAAGCCTGGGGAAGTTTATATTTAAGCAAACAAACAACAAAATACCGCCGCCGAAGTCTTTTCCTTGAAAGCAGCGGAATTAAAAAACTTGACAGTATATTTTCTATTGCTATTGCGCTTTTGTTGCGTCCCTATGCAGAGTTGTAAACGGGCAGACTAGTTCAGGCCCGAACCCAAAAATATAAGCTCGAACCCAAAAACTAATTTAAAGCCCAATTTATGCCCGAAAAAACCCAAAAGTTAAGTAAGGTCTGAAAAATTTAGCAATGTTGCCAAGCTATTTTAATCATATTTTTGTGCACCTAAGACAAAAAGCACACCTCAGGCCCGAATAAATCCTGAAATTTTTGTCAAGTTTAGGCCCAAACCCGGCCGGAAAGCCCGGCCCGACTAACAACTCTGTTCCTATAAGCTCTATCAATGATCGATTGTCTTAGGCGAAACTAGCACTGCAAGTATAAACCATTCTAGCACGCAAAGACATACGGCCCATGGTACGACCCTGTGTCATTCTCAACAGAAACAACTTTTTGATTGGCCGTAGGTATAAACTAAGCAGCCAAGCAAGCGTTTCTACTGGATGGTAATATTTACAAAGTAGCCTAATTTGTAATTAGTAATTTTAACACCTCTAAAAAATTATAAAATTACCACAAAAGTTACTTTTTAAAAAGTAGTGTCATTATTGTAAAAACTACTAAAAAACTAATTCGTTATTGCCACCACTGCCTATTGGGAGGTCTAAATTTTATCTGCTTGATTGCTACCCCAGAGTTTTACTGACAACACAGTTTATGCCTTCAATCAACTGATTGAATTCATATTATAATTCTTCCAAGTTTAAAGCTATTTAAAAAAAAAGTAGCAATGTTTCGTTTGGTCAACACTCTTTTTCGGATTTACGATCAAAACTCTTGACAAATGACGTCATCAAAAACGCTTGTGACGTCATCACTTTGATTTAAGCAATTTTTTATTTGGAACCAAAAACTTAACTCTCATTTACTATTCGAGCCATCAATACGTCATTTTTTTCAAAAACTTTGGCAATGACGTCACCAACAATGACGTCATCAATTTCAAAGTAAACTTTTTATACCTGCACTTGAAAACCAACTATTACTCAAAACTTGGCACTTTTACAACTTTTGGATTGGCTGTTGGATAGTAAAAGCTCTTTGACACTAGATGGCAGACTTTAATGGCCGAAAAAGGGGGAAGTCCCACGTCCAAAACATGGGGATTTATTTTTGGTGGCTCAGGACATGGTCCTGAGTCATCGTGCCAAATTTCAGCTTATTATAAATTTTTTCAGGGTAAAAGCTATTTCTACCGGACTATATGTGGCACGATATCGCATTCCTTTGGGGAGAATATTTCACTAATAAATAAATAATTAAGAAAATTTTTTGACGGGTTATGACGGTAAAGATACCGTTGTAAAGTCTTTCTGGTATCAACTTCGCAAGTGTTAACATACTTTCTGGTTGCGTTTCCACCAACTTGCAGGGTAGATTGCCATATTATAGGCCGATGAAGCTTATTAGGCAGAACTTCAATTCGGAAAATCATAGTGACTATAAAAAAATTAGCTCTCCTTGGCAATTTGAAGGTTTTGCGGGTATGATTAAAGGAGGTAAAAAATGCGTTAAATCAGTTCTTGGTGGCCATAACTTAGTTTTAATTAGTTAGTAATTGCTGTTTTTAAGTAAACGCAATTGTTTTTCGAATGACTTTTTCTTTAGCGACCCCACAAGAGTCAAATTTTACCTTAAATATGCGAAAACTTCATTACTTTTAACTTCGCACGGTTGACGATGTCAGCATTGGGCACGAAAATGGTGGCATAGTTACGTAACAACGTGACCAATGCGCTGCATGACTTGTGTTGTTAAGCAACGTTGCCTAATACCACCAGTCGACTGTCCTCAGCCTATCACAACTCCACTAGTCCAATCTAGCTTACTTTAATTCTTGTTCACAAAAATAACCTACAGACATATGTCTTGTCGCGTTGAAGACTTCACCGGAATGATGGAATGCACTAAGTTAACCTACAACCGCCGTATACAGGTCCTGTATAGACCGTACCTACCGATACCGTGCTTAGCGTGCTACACTGTACAACTCAAACTTCAGGATTGACCATGCAAAATTTACGAATTAAACTGCAAAATTTACCTGCCCAGTAACAGTACTGCCACTGCAATTTTTTCAAAAACTGCTGCAAGTTTAAAAATTGTTTAGTAATGGAAATTTTACAATAATTGTTTGGTTATGGACATTTTACAATAATTAGACAATTCTTCTTTAAACTGTCGAGAATGGAAAGTTTCTCCCAGCGCTCCGCTAGAAGTCGCGAGTGGGTCTGGATTCAAATGAGCGTTAAACCCAAGATCCTTTTCTTGTGAGCTAACTGTTGTCTTCTTTAGCACAACCCTAAGAACTCAGAACATTAGAGTTTAATGCATAAGCGGCAAGCAGATTGAGCAGCAACTCATTTCAACAAATAAAACTCGGTTGCGAATGTTATTACTTCAAGCCTACAATGCGTCCAAAACTCACGAATACACAAAGTTGACACTTGACTGTTACATGCTGGAATGATAAAAATTCCGAGATTCACGACTTATAAATGACAATTAAAGGCGGTGAATCATCGGTGGTTTACAATAGCTAAAATTAAACTATAATTTTTGATATTTTTTGTTTTGATTTTGGGGCTGCGTTTGCATAGATATTCTACAAATACAAAAAGATGTCCCCCCGAAAAAAGTTTTTGGAAGCTCTGAGTTTTGATCTTCCCGCTAAAACCACAGTTCTCTAAACTATTAGGCCTACTATAATCTTATTAAACTATTAGGCCTAACTATCTCTAAACTATTAGGCCTAATAGTTAAGAGATAGTTAGGCCTAAGCTATTTAGAAATAAACTATTTAGAAATAAATTATCTCTAAACTATTAGGCTTACCTCAGTTCTCTAAACCATTAGGCCTACTGTGGTTTTGGTGGGAAGAACAAAACTCAGAGTTTCCAAAAACTTTTTTCGGGGAGACATCTTTTTGTATTTGTTGAATATCTTTGCAACCGCTATCCCAAAATTAAAACAAAAAATATCAAAAATTATAGTTCAATTTTAGCTATTGTAAACCATTGGAATTGGCTGGATGATTCACCACCTTTAAGCTTTAAGAACTTTTTTCTAAAATAAGTAATCGGGCGTGGCGTTTTCCCAAAAGTCGAGTTGTGATTGGCTGTGAAAGATTTCGTAACTTGTGGTCATTAGACACCATCAAAGCGGAGGTTAGTCAGAGAAGGCAGCTGCATTCGCTTGTGATGCGTATTTTGGGTCTTTAGAAGTTAGTTTGCATCACAACAAAATACGAACCCACTTTACCCGCAGTATTTTCTCAACGATGTAATACGATTTCGCTTTGTTCCGTATAACGTTACAACTCAAAACAAAGCTGTCATGCAGGTAAATCGTTGCTAATATAGCTTCAAAGAACGGAACGCTACTTTTATGTAAAGAGCATATACTACACGAAAATTATCCAATAATACAATCCTGTTCCAGTCCAAAAAGTTGTAATGAGATCCAAATCCGATTTTGATCAGAAAAATTTTGAAAATTGAAAAACGGAAGTCCATCCTGTTTTTCCTGACTCGCAAAAAATGAACATAAAATACTGAAAGAAAAGTGGCAAATCAATTTTTTTCCTTTTTTTTAATCAAAAACTTTTATGAATTTACAAAATCAAAAATTTTTTCTGCATTATATTTTATGATTTAAAATTGCTACTTAAAAATCCGGACCGGATCCAAAAAAACAAACGAATATAAAATCGAGCCGGAATGGATTCCGAAAAGCCGCATTCTGTTCAACATGGTTTAACTCTGCTAGAAATAGGCGGAGTCTGAAAACCTGACTCTGATGCGCTTCAAATCGGTAAAATATGACTCCGAAGATATACTACACTTGATCGAAAATCCACCATTTCTATTTCTGGGTTCGTGTAGCAACGATATAAGCGTCAAGCAGGGAAACTGAAGAAACGCTCGTGTTAGGAGATAGCCGCATCTATTCCACTTGACTCCGTTGCTGCCTTCAAGCTTCACAGCCCATTGTCTGATTATTACATAATGCTTTGTTGTTTATTTTTTAGGACCTGTTACTGGTATTTTCGTATCCCATTTCAGTCATTCAACACTAAAATTAGGTACATATTATAGACACACTAGACTGGTGAATAAAATTATGTGTTTCTGAATTTGATAGTTTTAGTGGTGGAATTGCAAGCGCTGGAACTTCAAATGAATCTGAATGATAGTGCTGGTTGACGCGGTGGCACACTGTCACTCGTGATCGTGAAAGGGGATTTTCGAACTCGTGATCGTGATCTTGAAAGCTCGTGATGTTCGAGTTCGTGTACGGATTCCGACTCCGGATTTGTCCCGAGATCTATTTATGGTTAAATTTTTAAATTCACGATTTGAAATTTAAATTTTTCTAAAAATTAATTAAATTTTCACGATCTGAAAAAAAATGAAAATCTGAAAATTAAAAATCTAAAAATAAAAAAACACATTAGTGGCACATCAGTTATTTACAGTAATATGTGGTGAATAATGACAACAGATTTTGATCATTTCATAACAGTTTTTTCATGACCAAAATGACTTTCCTGGTTCGAAAAAATAAGCAACAGTATAGAACACTTACATGCACTTGTTTCACATTTGTTGTGAAATTTTTCTAAAATTTTTTGAGCATCTTTTTTAGTGATGAAGTTCTCGAGACCGGTCTCGGTTCTCGAGACACATTTTTGAAAGTCTCGTCTCGGTCTCGCCTCGGACTTGAACTTCAAGTCTCGATCTCGAGTCTTGGTCTCGAAAAGTCATGGTCTCGAAATATGAGAAGTCTCGAGACTCAAAATTTGGTTAGGCGTAGGAGTAAAATTTTGAATTTAATTATTTAATGCAAGCAACGCAAACAAAGATTCGATTGACTTTCTAGGTCTTAACACCTTTTTAATTGCTTTCAAACAATCTCCTTTATTTATTCATTTCGGTCAATTTTCATTTATTTCCGTCAATGTTTTTAAACTGAGATCGTGAGAAACAAAGTTTTGCAATAAAAGCTCAATTTTTGATAATTGGCTACTCAGTGGGAGATACTTGAGGTTCGAAAAAACTCAGGTAGAGCCGTGGGAGAAAAGTGCTCGACCTGTTATTCATTATTATCTTTGTTATTTACTTATGAAAGGTGTGATGTAAAACAGTCTGGAGGGGAAGAAGCCGCTTTAGCGGTATTATTTGATGTTGATCTTTGTTGAAGGTGCTAATTGCTTCTGTCTACATTTTTGCTTTTTGATAGTAAACGCTCTAAACCTTTTTCTCGTTCAGGTTCCTTGCACGTGGACCGAGTTTGAGGTGGTAGCATGGCAATGCAATGAGGTTTGGTCAAGGTAGGTTAATCTGGACAGTTCAGACCTCAAAGTGATTGTTTTCAGTCTCATTCTGTTGAACAGATCTTTCGTAGTATGATACAGTTAAAATTGCAGACTCAGAATGATGAACTTAAGTCTACTTTACCACTGCTTTTTTGTAAATATCAAACGTTAGAAGTAACAATTAGTTCCAGTGAAGATTAAAATAGCTTGAGGTATAAACATGGGCCACCGAATGGGGAAGACGCGTGACCCCAAAAGATTTTCAGGGCGGTATCGGAGAAATAAAGTCTTGATAAAAAATAATACCGTAACTCAGATATTTGTTATACAGGGTGCGGCATAAATAACGCCCTTTTATATCTTTTAATTTTGTTCCCAAAAATCTTTTTTTTTTAGTTTAGAAGATCACCAATGTGGATATTGAATTAGATCTTTAATAAATTTGAGATATACCTTTTACTTTTATTTATCTTTAAAATGCATTCATATTATAAAGAAAAAAAAGATATTAAAAAAGGGCGTTATTTATGCCGCACCCTGTACATTAAGGTTTTGCCGTGTACTAGGACCACTAGGTTACTGAATCATTCATCTTGATGTCTTGTTTATGAAAACACAATTGCGCATTCCACCATAGCCTTCTTGTCATTAAAATAACTATCTGAATGCAACTGCTTTAGTAAGCCCGCTTTTTTTAGATTTAAATCACCGGTCAGCGTTAGCTGTTAAAGACACCGCCATCGGAGCGTGAGGTCTGCGTTTTGATTCTTGGTCCAGTCAAAATCGGACGCAGTGTCGCTAACGTCTCGCCCCGCTGCGATGTTTCTATGGTGCAGTGTTGTTCATTTGCTCAATGCCCGTGCACTAAGCCGCGAGTTTATGAAAGCTTTTATTTTAATTTGATTTAGCAACTCGCTTCGAAATCGAATTCCTCTAGATTGGTCCACGATCAGTTTGGTAATAAAACTTAAGCAAATTTAAGATGCATTTTATAAGAAATATCTTTGTAATACCTATTGTAAGAATATCTTTGTAATACGAGTGACAGTTGTGTTTAGTTTGAGTTAATTCGTTATAAAGTATTATTTCATTTTTTACGTTGAAACAATTTGCATTATGTCTCGTAATTCGGCCTTAATAAAATTTGGGTATAGTCATCATAAAGAGTACGACGATGAAAAAGCAGGAAATAAAAAACATTCTGCAAAATGCAAGTTTTGCCCACCATCGACAACAATCTCTGATCGTTCAGGCACAACCTCTTCGTTTGTTCGGCACATGAAGAAATGCCACAAGTCACGGTAAGCTATTGCATTATTTTTGAAAGAATGATTTAATACACTAACTTTGTTAGGTTGTAATAGTGGATAATAATTGTGTGCTTTTGTATGTTATTTATTGATATTTTTAACGGTTGTGTGCCGAAGTGAACAAGTTTAATTATGAAACGCTCTCCAAATCGAAGCTAAATTAATGTACTGCACGTCTCAACCTGATGGCATTTTGCATTCCAAGTTCTTGAATTATTAACCCGGCACTGGAGGGTGCTATGTAAAGTATCACCACTTCAGTTTCTTTTGCTGTTGTAAAAAATTCTAGAAGATAACAAATACCCGTAACCCCCATCAGCGACGCGTAACTCAACAACAACTTACAATGTACAGCTATATATATTGCATCGACCCAGGTTGTAAGGTTTTTTATTTGCGAGTAAACTTTTATATCAATTTTTACAACTTTGCTCTGGGCCAGGAGCTGCAAACGGGTCAACAACTGTAGTTCAGGCCCAAACACCAAAATAAAAAGCCGGAAACTAATGTGATTCGAAGCCCAATGAATAAGAAATCGCAAGTGAAATTTGATATAGATCGAAAGCACTAAGTAGCGGCTTCTAGCTGTGGGCTTGTGCATGCTAAGCGACTCGAAATCCATGACGGCTGCAAGTGGTCTTCCTCAGCTTACGTCCGTCTGTGTATAGAATGCAACAAGATAACAGTTAAATCGACGCATTTTATGTCATTATTGAAATTGAATTGTAAAAAGGCTCTATATTTTTTGCAGAAAAGATTATCCGAGCGGCCGAAAATTTAATAGATGATATGGACGTGGAGGGAAGCACATCTGAGTTGGCGAATCGTGGACGCTCGGAGGAAGAAACGGCACAGCTAAGAAACATTCCACGTCTTTTCAGCAAATATTCGAAAATTCCACATAAAGCAACTTCCAAAATATCAACAAGCGTTCAATGGCAGTTGCTAAAGTATCTCGAAATCACCAACAATAACGAAAATATTTTCGAATTTTGGAAACCATGGAAAACCAACTACTTGCCTTATACAAATTCGCGATGCAAGTTCTTTTTGTGCCAGCGTCATCGGCTCCTGTGAAGCGTATTTTTAGTACCGGAGGTTTGATCATGAGACCTCATCGATCTCGGCTTTCTTCAGTTAATCTAGAAACGCTGGTTGCATTAAAATGCAATCACAATTTTATTGTTTGATTTTGGTATAGGCTTACTTTTTACGGTTGCATTAATTTTTTCCGTTGTGTTTCGTGATTATTTTTGCTTGCAATAATATGCCATTCAAGATTTTTTGGCTCTGTTACTAATCTGTAGTTACTGCAAGCTGGATCACTGCGATAGTTTGAACACAGGAACGCATTGCCCAGTTTCAGTAGGCATCGAACGGCAATTTCTCTACTTTAAGGTCGGGCGCTCGACAGTAGAGGTACGCCGTCACCTCTTCATGTCCTTGTGAATAGCACGTGGCCCAAGTTCGTTTTTTGGTTTATGGTCGTTCTACTGTATTGCAATTGGCCGTTTGTTTAAAGAAAAACCATGAAAAGGGTTGTCAATAGTCAATACAAATAAGTTTTGCTTCTAAAATCTCGGGTCTCGAAGTCTCGTCTCGGTCTCGAAAAACTCACCGAGTCTCGATCTCGGTCTCGAAAATTTTTTCAAGTCTTGGTCTCGGGTCTTGGACTCGAATTTTTTCAAAGTCTCGGTCTTGGTCTCGGTCTCGACCATCAGGGTCTCGACTACATCACTTATCTTTTTCATTCCAAAGTGCATGAAAAAATGAATTTTACCGTGTAAAAAATTGAAAAATGTTACTGTGGTAATGGTACTCAATTTTTTGAAAAGTTTCCCGCGGCTACAGTACAGCGATGAAAAAAGTACGGCGATAAAATTTTTCATCGTACTGTCCAACCTCTGCAATCATACAATAATCTTTTATCATATCATCATCTTACAGTATTCATGTTGCTGAAATTGAACTAAAATTAAAAGGGCATAAAAAATAAAAATATGCATAAAAAATAAAAAATATTTTACAAAAAAGTTACTTTTATTTTTTACTAAAGCGATGGAAAGATAAGTTACAATGACAGTATACATTTTACGTTGGTTGTTGCCAGTATTAAACCGTAAAATTTTGCATGGGGGGACGCTTTTGCAGCCTTGACGAAACGCATTTGGAATGCGAAAGTACTATAGTGGAAATTTTGTCTTTCCGTTCCCGAAATCGAGTGAAGACCAAAAAAAGGTCTTCACCGCAGTTCGGGACTAAATTTGTGTGATTTATTCGTGCTGCCAGGCCCTTTTTAGTCTGATCAACCAGCGCTCAAACCTCGATAGGGGGACGCTGAATCTCGATGGGGGTACGCTAAATCTCGATGGGGGGGACGCTAAATCTCGATGGGGGGACGCTAACTCTCGATAGGGGGACGCGTCCCCTCTACAATTTAAGTACTGGTTGTTTCTATTTATTTATATATACTTTAACCGATCTGTGGTCGAGTGGATAGAGCGTCAGCTACCGAAGCGGTAGATTCGGGTTCGATTCCCGGTCGGGTCAAACCAAAGACTCTAAAAATTGGTATTCACAGCTTTCCTGCTTGGCTTTCAGCAATATTAGAGGGACTGTGTGAAGCCTCCACCGTGTGTGGCATACAGGTAGGCAGGTGGCAGTTTGACTCAAAGACCGAAAGGTCCCTTCGCTGTCTCTTGGCCAAGGAAACTTGGTGAATAAAATGCAATTACAAGTAGGGTTGGATTGAATTTGAATTTTGAATTTGAATCCGCTCTCGAGTTATTGATGAATTTGAATTCGGCTTTTGCAAAATCAATGAATTGAATTTAGTTTTTTCAAAGTCAATGAATTTGAATTCAAAAATTAAAAAAAACGAATGGATCCATCTCTGATTACAAGTACATCATTTTAGGTAAATGTATTTTACTATTTTGATGTATTTATTTTTACCAAAATCTTTTCGTGAAAGTTATGCAAACTTCGCTGCTAAAAGTTACAAACACTGTAGTAATTTTTATTACAAACATTTCTAAGTAAAACATTTTACGAAAAAGCTCAAATTTAAATTATAAAAGTAATCTAAATTTTACTGCACAAAAAAGGTAAAATTTACAAAGCAATATATAACTATGCTTACAAACAAGATGATAACAGACAAGTTTGACGTATGCTTACAACCAACATGATAACAGACAAGTTTGTCGTTTTAAGTACCACAAGTGAAAAATCGTTTATTCCCTAAAAAGCCTCAAGTGAAAACTCGGTGAACTGAAAAATCACAAGTGATAAATCGGTTACTCCCTAGGTTTGTCCAGTTCGGCCAAGAGTCTTGTCCAGCTGGGGAATACCTTCAATTAAAGAATAAAGAGATTAAACAAGATTAACATTGAAAACAATTGTGACATGTTGTGTTCTGTTTGTTTCTCGTAATTTTGTAAAAAAAAAAAAAGAAAGCCTCTGCCGCTGTGCAAGCCCTTAAGGTTTGTCCAGTTCGGCCAAGAGTCTTGTCCAGCTGGGGAAAAAGTTTGTTAGAGAAGCTGAGGGCTGCCGATGAGAGCTAAAAGCTCGAAACAGCGCTGTCCAGCTCTGTGCATCAAGATGATAACATTTATTACAAATAATTTTACGTAAAACTTTTTACAACATAGTGTAAAATTATATTACCCAAAAATTGTAAGTTTTACATAAAAAAAAATGCAAAAGTTGAAAAACAATTAGTGACTAAACTGATTGGTAGTGTGTATTCACTTTCATCAACATATTTACGTAAAATTTACGATTTTTTTAACAGTGCATTTCGTTATTTCGTCCAACTACCAAACAATCCAAATAACAGCGAAATCTCGTGTAATTATTTATTCACATGCACTTGTGTCATTTTTTTCCTTGTTCATCAAAAATCATGAAGGAAAACACGAGTATGTCGCCGAAAACCAACAACAAAAGTGCCGTTCGCTTGACCTTTATTTATTTTTTTGTTGGAGCTCAACTTCCATTTTGCGAAACCGTAGTCCATAATTTCACCGAACAAAGCAAAAGCAGTTTTGTTCTGAAAATGATCATAATGCTTTTGTAACGATACAATAATTTTCGTCAATTGTACGATCGTATTCACATTCACCAAACTGTTTTACATAGAATTCATCTCAAAGCTCTAGATATCATTATGGTGTGAAAATTATGCTCCAGGCAAAATCGTAAATGTGGTCTTTTGTTTCTCTTTCTTGAGTAAAGGAGTGAAACAATACAGTTCAAGATGTCGCGGAGTTTACGTTCTTACGCGGGGCGCAATTAGTGTTCAAGAAATCTCCTGAACTTGCTAATGAACAATGGGAATAAAAGGATTACGCTAAATTGCTGAAAATTTTGCTAAAAACGCCGAGTCGACCTTGAAAATTGTTTCATAACTCTAAATTGTCTGTCATAGGGTAATGATTTTGAAAATAATAGTTGAAGACTTGAAGTTGTAAACTTTAGAAAAAGTCAGGAAATTTCATGATCGTAGCGTAACTGCTTCATAACGAAATGGCGCACTATTAATCCCCCTTTGGCTTTATAGGATTAAGTCAGAAAGCATGCAAACAATTAAGCATTCTCGAAATTATAACTACTCGGGATTTTTAGATTGCGTTGCTAAAGATGACGTTAACAAGAAAATGGGTCGTTGATTTTCTTCTGCTTAACATTTTTTATAGTCGCTGCAACGAATTTATGGACAACCAAGAAATCGTTTTTCACACAATGCCACCGCTTCATTTTCACATTTCCAGTCATTTACTGTGTTGAAAGGATGGCCTGAATAATTCAGTTGTCCACAGTCTTCATTATCTAAGTTGTTTGGCTCATTTCTTACCCACCTAGTATTGCTATCTGTTGACACAACTCCGTCAATGAACAAAAACACTCCTTCACGCTCAATGTCGCTCAATCCTATTCAAGCGTCAACTCCATTTGGTTCAAGAATTCCATCAATGACGTTACTAAGTAAAATAACGTTAAGCAGTTAAAAGATAATAAAAATTTACATGTATTTTGACGGATATAATGAAGCTGTAGCGCTTTGTCCTCTAAATTCTATGCATAAAATATTATACCGATTTTAAAGAGATACTACTCGCGAGATCGGTTTTATGGTGGAAATGAGAACTACATGAGGTAACAATGAGGTGCTTTAAACCTTGTTTCACTATTCTCCTTATTCGCAAAAATAGATTTAATCCGATTGACTCCCTACAGGCCCGGTCCCAGAGTAGTGGAACTAGGGGGCAAAAGCAATTTTGGGGGGGCACAAAATAATTTTACCCTCAATTCGGGGATGAAGACTAAAAAAAAAGGGTCTTCATCCCAAATTACATGGTGGGGCTCAAAGTGAGTTGCTTTCTTTCGGGGCACAATTTTTGCACGGGGGGGGGGGGGGACACGATGGGACCCTATGGTGCCGGTCTCGGTTCTTGCTCACAGATTCAGGGATGAAGACCAAAAAAAGGTATTTGTCGCAAAATCTTAGGCTTAGTCGTGATGTTCACCCGTATTTTTGACCTACAACTAGGAGTGCCGAAACCCGGGGAAGATGGGGGGATACATCCCCCCCAATAATTTGAATGTATCTCCCCCAATAGTTTGAGTATGGTCTACATCTGCATCTCCACCAATAATTTGACTCTGGTGTGCATCCGAGCGTAGGTGTCTACTTGAATTCGGGGAAAAAAAGTAATCCCCTGTTGGTGAAGACCTTTTTTGTGGTCTTTACCTGAATTTGGGAAAAAAAAGGTTCCATTTTTGGTGAAGTTCTTTTTCTTTTTTTGGTCTTCATTTAATTTGCTCACCTGAACAAAATCGTGGTCGAGGTTCATCCCTTTGAATGTTGAAAATTGGGAAAAAATTGCAAATTATCCCCCCCAATGTTCAACTAAGATCGGCACCCCTGCCTACAACGAAAGTTTACTTACGCTTGGAGGGGCACAGGACCCAAAAAGCAGTCCAGTGGCACCGGGCCTGTTACTTTGTTTTGGGGCACAATGGTACAATCCTCGCTTTGGCTGCCACAACTTCTTGCTTGGGAGCACAAGCAGCAATTGGGGTGGCACAGCCCGGAAATGCCCCCGGGCGCCAGGCCTGATTCTGTACCATTGGAAACCCAGGATTTTGAAATTATATGGCATCAAAAAAGGATAAATGACTCTGCAAAATTTTTTGCAGAGTATTCCGCAAAAAAAAAATTGGAAATTGGTAATTTGTTGTCCAAATAAGCAACGCAATGTTTACTATCGAATATCGCGTTTCTTTTTATGCAAGAAATTTTGCTAAGCCATCTTTCTCTGATGTCACAAAATTTTAAAGCGAAGGATTGCCAATGGCACGGAGTATAAATCGGATTAAATTTATGTTTTGCGGATAAGCGGAACAGTGGAACAAGATTTAGGGTTTCTTTTTATTACTTCAAGCACTTCTCATTTGTTCAATAAAGCTATCTCGAGCAAGTTCGTAGGTTAATATTTTGCTATCTACTTATGTAGGTTAATACAAGAGCAAGCGGTTTTCACAGCACCTAACAAATAGCGCTCGATGCCAAAGCAAAGCTAATGAGTAAATAAAACTATCACGAGCTATTGTAATATGATTGGTTTCATGTACAATCATCAAGTACATTATAATTCTTAGTAAAAAAATCTAATTATGCGAAGAAGTTTAATAGCAAAAATGGAAAATCCAGTAACAGTAGGCGCTGCTTGTTATGATCAATTTGGTACAGTCCGGAATTTCTCCATTTAAAATTCTCCGTTTAATATGGCCAAATTGCGGAAAATATGAGCAGCATTTTTTCCATCTCTCTTATTGCAGCACAATATTTTTTTACCGCCACATACTTACATTTTCCGTCAATGGAAGAGTTCGATACTTTCGCTGGACAACTTTGTGATTTTTGTGAAAAGATCTTGTTCAGCGGAACATTACCGATTTTTTTTTTTTGCACCGAAAACAAACTAACGTACGGGCGTAATATTTTGAAATTGCTTTGCGGTGCTGTAATATGTTACTTTGATTAGACGTTACTTAAACTGTTTTTGATTCAGGTGCGGTTATGGCGACTTCGGTTTTTTTGAGCATTCGGATATTTGACCAAAATGGTCTGGTCCCAAGATGGTCATATTAATCCGCGCCTACTGTATGATCACAACTAACTAATGCGGATTGGGGCAGAGGAGTACCATACTTTTAATACTTAAACAAATTTGAGACTACTGTATACTCAGCAACTAAAAACGTAATATCATTTTCAGTGATTTGACGAATATTGAAAAGTAATTCGTCTTGGCGATTATCCTTAATCCTGCCGAATGCTAGGCTAAGCTAAGGAAAAAATTAATTAGTGAAAAGAAGTCAAAAAGTAAATGAAACACCCAATGAGCTATACTACACGACTACACGTTTGTCTACAAAACAAAAATTTTGAGGATACTGCAAGTTATCAGATGACATGTGGTGATTCATTTTATTTTTCAATTTGTTTCATTGACACTAAAATTTTTTGGTTGTGAAATTTTATTTATCAACAAACAATTTGACCAAACAAAAAACATGATTTTTTGTGATACTTGCTCGGTTGCATACCAAATTGCGAAGATTGCTTTCGCTTGGTCAACTTGAGTAATGTTTACCTGCGAATAGTCAAATTTCTGATTCCAATGTGAGCCAAATCTCCTCCTAAATCTTGACAAATCTTTCTGCTTTCCTGCCAATTTTGTTCGGAAGTGCTTCTTAAATATTGGTAGCCATTTCCGGCGTAATATCAGTTAGAATCGACTAAAAAGTAATCACAAAATTTTTGCAAGCCTTACAAAAAGTAAAGCTTGAGAAATGATTTGATTTATTTAACATTTAAACCAAAGAAAGCTATCATCATTCAATAACAAGCAGTTCAAAATTGAGAATAATGAAATAGCAAAACTGATACCTTGAGTCAATAGAGTTCTTGGTTTTCGGACATTGCTGCAATCTTTCAATTGATCTGCAATAAAAAGTTCCAAATTAAAATTGTATTTTCCTTTAAGTTTATGACTCAAACTTCGCAACAGTTTCGGAAAAACTCAATCTATGGAAGAACAACAGGCTTTACGAAGTATTAGTTAGTCAACTTGAGGAGATTGATTGGAGTTGAAGCTGGAAATCTTTAAGAGTATATGTCATCTCTGGCTTCTTAATTTTTTTTCAAATCACCTCATTGCTTTCAAAAAAGAAAAAAATTGCTGTGCCCAAAACAGTCATCTTGTTTTGTGGAAGTGTACGTTGTGCAAAAGATAATGCCCAAAAATAGGAAATAAATTAAAAACTGGAATAAAATACAGATTGTGATCAAGCTCAATTTATTTAAGCATGAAAATGCTTGATTTTTGTTTGAAAACTCATGAATTGCTTTTAAAATGTTTATTGTTATTTTTTATATTTTAAACTAAAACTTACTTCTACATACTTTCAATTCCTTCTTTAACCGCAAATTCTCATCATTAGCATCAGAAGCGTCTGCGACACTTCTCTTAGAGAATAACATGATAATCGCGATCAAGACGATGACCGATTTGACAGAAAGATTCACCATGATAATACACTCTTTATCGAGATACTGTACGTACCAAGTATAGTTTTAATAAACTCTAGTTTTTACAGGAACTTTAGAAGCTATAAAGTTGAATTTAGCGACAATTAACCGATCGGTAGTCGAGTAGATAGAGTGTCTGCTACTGAAACAGTAGAAGCGGGTTCGACTACCAGTCGGGTCAATTTAAAGACTATAAAATTGGTATTCACTGCTTCCCTGCTTGACGTTCAGAATTAAAGGGACACTGTGAAGCCTATGTGGTAGCGGTGTGTTGTAGACAGGTGGGCAGGTGGCAGCTTGACTCGAAGACCAATAGTTCCCTTCGTTGTCTCCTGCCCAAGGCAACTTGGTCAATAAAACGTAATTACAATTACAAAACACAATTAATTGTTAACCAATTGCTACAATTATTCTTTTGCGCTAGTCTCTCACTTTCTTTGTAAATGAGAAACGCTGAGCCATTAAATTACTTTTTTACACATGCGAGGTACAGCAATGTCAAAGCACAAAATTTATAAAGAGCTACTGCATATTTGATGCTATAGTGAGAGAATAGCATTTCATTCTTTGTTGTAACAATAATATTTTAAATATTAAATCTTCTGTGGTAATATTGTTATGGGTGCTAAATTTTTAGGACGTGGAGGTTGAAAACGATCTCAATTCTAAGCAGCACATTAAAACGTAAAATATTATTCGGAGTGAGGCCAATTTTATTTTCAAAAGTTCATGCTTACCACCTATCACCCATTCATCAGAATGTACAATATGGTATAATAGTTTGGGTAGCCGCCACTTATACCAACATCAGCAGATTAAAATATTTTAAAAATCAAGCAATTAAATCGGTCCCTCGATGGCATTACCGTGAAGTAAAATCACATTATATTCTATTTACGATTTACAAGTGGATGATTTATTGAGATGCAAAACTGGTATGTGTAATCATTGGTAAATATCCACAAAAAGCTTTACTTTCGCTCTGCAATTATTTTTGTAAATGAATATTCGAGTCAAGTTGTGAGGCATTCTACAGAAAAATTTTATCTCCACATACCTCACTGTTACCGAAAAAATACACGGCAAAGTTGGATTAAATATTAGGTAGTCAGGATCTGGAACACCATTCCTCAAGAAAATAAGATGCTATCTTATGGAAGAATTGAAACTCAATAAAAGAATGTTTTGCCCCGAGTAATTAGATTCGACTACGCTACTACGCATCTTGCATCTCCGTACTCCACGCTAGCTAGAGCAGTTTCAGTCGGTGATGCAACATCGGTAAGCCTACACCCGTACATTTCATTAAAAATTATTTAAACCCTCAATATTACTGGCTAGATCAATAAACTTCTTTTAAAGGATAAGGTGGTTTGTTAACTTGATGATCGGACAACTTTCTTTTCGCAATACCGATTCTGAATGACTTGCCATTTCGTTGTTTCTGTGCGACCAAATAAATTTGTTTTTGTCTTGCCGTAGTTTAGAATAGTTTGGAAATTATTTACACTGGCAAATATGCTTTATTTTAGTAATTATTCACACTTTGCGGTACAATAGAACCATGTGCGAACCTAGAGTTTGCGAAGGAGAGGGAGGATTGACCTAAAGTTAACAAAACTTGTTCGAAGTATCTTTCGTGTAAGCAGCGTACTAAGAAGATTGGTAAATCTTCAGCATAGTACAGACTGGAGACTGGGGGAGAAGTCCCTAGTCGCTTGGTGGGTTTTGTTTTTGTCAAAAAAATAGGCATTTTAGAGCCATTTGGATCACATTTCGCGCATTTTTAAAGACATTGGAAAAAACTAAATTGCTAAAATTCGGAAGTTATTGGAAAGAATTAAATTGCTCATATAGACCCTTCAGCTCCCCTCCCCTTACTTACACGTCAAGTCCAAAATTTGTTTAAAAGCTTGTATAATGTATTTTGGGGTTAAATGTGCTAATTGATTTTGCTAAGCGGGACTGAAGGCCCCTTAGCCCCCACTGGTTGCTCCACTGGGTAGAACCCACTGCAATTTTACTCAAATGTTGCTTGTTATAGTTGCAATAAGTATCTACATTAATCAATTTGTCTTCTTAAAAGCTTTCGTCACACAAGGCGAATTTGCTCTCGTAATTAAATGTACGTAACCATACTATTCTTGCACATCTTCTCAACTTCTTAAAACTTTGTAGCTGCATAATTTGCGGTTGGTCCATCTACCCATCTACGCTGCATCTTATTTGTAGTTGACGTACAATGCTCTTCTATTCTTCCCAATTTCTTGCTACACTCATCATTTTCTGCAGTGTCACACCCTGTGGTGCAAATCTTTGTTGAGCATTGGGGGGGATAATTTGCAATTTTACCCTAATTTTGCCCTATTTTCAACATTGGGGGGAATGAACCTCGACCACGACTTTTTTCAGGTGAGCAAATTAAGTGAAGACCAAAAAAAAGGTCTTGAATGAAATGGAACACTTTTTTCCCCAAATTTAGGTGAAGCCCAAAAAAAAAGGTCTTCAAGCAAATGGAACACTTTTTTTCCCCGAATTCAGGTGAAGACCTAAAAAAAAGGTCCTCACAAGAAATGAAACACTTTTTCCCCGATTTCAAGTACAGACCTGCGGTCAGATGCACACCAGAGTCAAATTATTGGAGGGGTTGCAGGTGAAGACCACATTCAAATTGTTGGGGGGATATATCCCCCCATTCCCCCCGGGTTTCGGCACCCCTGGTCACACCCGTCGAATCTTTTAATCAATCAAAAATAAATCAATCAATGGCGGTTGGTGCAGCCACTTAAATGCTGCTGGTTATGGTTATTCTTATGACTTCCAAGCAGTTTGCCAGACAGGCACAGCATGTGATAACAATATTAGCATTACAAAATGTTTGAAATACAACTAGGGTGACCAACTGACCATACTTTCGGATTTTGGCCGGACAGTCAAGATTTTGGAGCCTTTGTCCTCCGTCCAGACTCATCCAAGGTCCAGTGTACAAATGTCCTCTCTTTTTCAGTTGTACGTTAGAGCAATAATAAAAGCATTAATTTATCTTAGAAATCTAAAAATTATTTTTGCTTAGCCAATTCCACTGTGGCTTCCATCTTATTCATTGTGTGTCATGATTTTCTTGGGGGAGCTTTTATATCTATACTTTAGGTTGTTAAGTTTGCCACCACGACTTTTTGTGAGATAGTATGCAGGCTTCAAACCTTTTTTATCCGCGGGCCCGTCATCAGTAGGTTGCTAAGGCAGCTAAGTCTCATTTGTTGCAAGTGGTACCTGTAACTAAGTATTGCTGTTGCAAATCATTATTGTTTTGAAGCTAAAGCTGCTATCATTATTACTATTGTTAATTTTGTTTTTTTATTTTACGTTTTGCTATCGCCGGTGTTTTTTGCCATTTCTCGTATTGCCTGTATTGGAGGTGGAGTCGAGGATCCAGCGTTTGAGGCCACGGCGAAGACCAAGAATTGAAAAAAATCCGAGGCCAAGGACCGACTTTTTGAGGACAGACCTTTTAGAGGCCAAGGACATAGGACACATGCGCAACTGTTCTCAAAAAAAAAAGTCACAGCGCAAATTACCGCACAGTTTTTGCGAGATTTTAGGCGTTATCCTCCCAAATAAAAGGTCATCAAGGAGGTGAACCGATGTTAAGGTCAATTTTTGTTTGCTTAATTTTCTTTTTCACGTACAAAAACTAGTGCTGTTCTCGAACCGAGGACAGGGCATTTTTCAGGACGCGTAGGCTTCGAGGCCAAGGACTTCAAAGTTTGTCCTCGAGGGCTCCACCCCTGACTTGTATGTCTCACAAAGATTTACTAGACTCAGTGGCCATTTTCTTTTTTCATTGTTCCTACCTGAGCATATTGTTGCGTTTTTGGTGAATAAATGCTGATACTAAGTGTAATGTTACAATTCCACAAAAAATCTGTGTTTTATCCCAAATGAACATTGTAAAAGCTAGAGCTTATTCGAGTTTTTGTCTCATACTCAGCTTGGGTAGCTTCCAGCACTCACCAGACATTGTAGCGAGATTTAATTAACGTACTTTAGTCTGACGTCTTTTTATAGTCCCAAAAATCAATTAAATTTATTGGTGCTAAAATTTAGAATTCTACCCCAGGTAACATAAGAAAATCCTCACTTCGAAATTAAAAAAAAAAGTTCAAAACATATCTACTTCACTTGTCTGATTAGTATAGTTCTGTCGTTCTACACTCCGTCAACCAATTGTGTGGTTCATTTAACTGCTTTCATACGCTGAAACGTAATGGATGCGATTTGCGTTGTGGTTCCTATGGCTTTAGCTTACTACGGTGAAGTTGTTTCTCTTCATACTGGTTGATTCATAGTAGGCAACATTAGCACCTTGGATTCTTTTACTGCATGATATTTTCCTCTTCTAACCCTCGGCTATCTTAGAATTTAAATTCATCTTTTTCAAGATAAACAGAGATGGCTACTGTCTCGACGACCTGACGGTTGGTTCCTATGTAGCTTCTCCGTCGCTGCTCTCATCGATATTATTTTGTTGATATTTGTTTAGTGTGATTTTGTCAACAAAGTTGTTTTTTTCTTTTGACTTGTGCAGTGCTATGTAATAAGCTTGAGTTTAATTGTTTTATAATATTTGACAGCAACACCTCCTTGATCCTTAGGTCCTGTAGCATTTTTTCTTGAGCGCCCCTGCGCAATACTAAATGCAAATGCATTAAAGAAGTAGGCCCCACCGCCGCTGCCCCATGTGAAAAAAATTTTGGCTGCGAGCCTGCCAATAGTAAAAGTTAATAACTAGCGTTCTCCTTTCCAACCCTCCGGCGATGGTCACCCTAAATGCAACTGTGCAATACAGTCTTACTACCCGTCTTAATATGTTCAAGCCATATACCTTCACGTTTGGCAAATGAAAGTCTACGGTTAGTTCCGGCAGTTGAAATACTTTTTACTTATTTAACCGAGTAAAAAATCTTGCTTATATAAAAAACCTATACGTAATATTTAGGAAAAGGTTAAGCCCCAGCTCAAACAATTTGAGTGCTTCACTGACGTAATCGCAGGTCTAAGCTTCAAACGTCTCGAGAATATCCGGCGGGTAGTCTTCCTACGCAAAACACGCAGCAAGTAAAGCAAGTTCACTCATGAACTTACTCTATAATGCAATGCTGACTTTGATGATTTCTTGAAATTTGATTTTGATGGTCTTAAATAGACTGTCATATCCAAACTAACCTATCCAAATTATTTGTTGGTGAACTGTTTGTAAAACTAAATATACTGTAAAGTATATGCTAATAGAGCATATGCTGGTTCACTTAAATGTTTATTCATAAAGCTCGACACAAAGTTTGAATTCTCTTTTGTCGTAATTCGGCAGGCTCTTTCTCTTGCAAAACGACATGTTATTACAGTATTGCAAATTCCTCTTTAACTTACAGTAGATGTTGCTTAGCATTTTCCTAACTAAGTTGTCAATGCCTTCTTGCTGTCAAGGCTATGGTATATTTTTGAGAGAGTTGCCAAAATCGGTATGTTTTATTTTCATGGTATGGCGCTAGATTAACAAGATACTGGCACATAAATTATCTCTCTGACAAGAGGCTGGTTTCTTGACTCGATGACCGTAAGTTCTTTCGCAACTTCTCTGGGGCCTTCTTAAATGAATGCTGATTATAATTTCTACTTCGTGGTATTATTGAGCGGTGAAATAAATTAGTCTTGTCTTCACTAGAACGGCTGATGAAAGTTCTCAACTTGCTCAGTAAACTATGCCTTCTTGTTTTTTTAATTTTAGTGTCTAAGCGATTAAAACTTTCTAGATTTAAATTACAGTTTGTTGTAACATGGAGAAAGTCTTCCAATTGTGGAAAAGTCACCCTATTGTGGGAGAAAGTCACCAAGATGGAGAAAGTCACCCAATTGTGGGAGAAAGTCACCAAGATGGAGAAAGTCACCCAATTCACCAAAGTCACCAAGGTGGAGAAAGTTACCCAATTGTGGGAATGGAGGAGGACTAATCGTTGCACTAATCTGATACTTGTAGCTTAATGGTAATTTAAACACCAATTTTCTTCATGTTAATTCTTTTTAATTTTGCTAAATCCTGTTTAAATCGTTTACAATCAAATGATACGCCTGTTCAAATCGCTTAAAATCCGTAAACACTGTCAAACTGTAAAAATAACATAAAAAATGTAAAACTGTAGAAATATGAAAACTGTCTCTCCACGCCCAAAACATGCAATATATACGGGTTCCATCTCTGCCGCTTTTGTCCTAATAGTAATGACGTCGAAATTTGGTAAAATGAAACTAACTTGGGCTCGCGCGCCCACAGATAAACAAGATAGAAAATTATCCGTTTTGGAAATCTGAATCTCTCAAACGAGGCAGATACGGAGCCACGCTGGCACAGCACTAAAATATTAACACAAAACAAGTTAAAGCGTTCGGAATTTGATTCACTCGAATAAACCATCGGATGTCGAAGATGCAGCTTTGCTATGCAACGATCATTATCATTTCTTTACGACACAGTAAGTTTTCCGTGGTGTAAATTCGTGGATCTTTCCAACTTAGAAAAATATTTTAAAACATTCATTGAAAAATTGAAACAAAGTTACCGCTTTCGCATTGTTTAAGAATTGCAGTTTTTTTGTAATGCATGTCATAACTTTTTTTCACCAAGCTGTAATTGCATAGGTGGGCAAGTAATGCAAATCGTTAGCTTCATTAACCATTAGTCCGTTAACAAACTTCACACCTCCGTTAACGTTAATCCGTTATTTTCAGATTTAATTAACGGAAATTAATCAAGTCCGTTAATTCGTTAACATTTTGCGCGTAATTTACATTGCTTTTTATTTACTCGTTTCTAGGACACGTATTGACGCTGTTGACCTGATTGTAAGAAAATATTTATTGCTATGGTGGTCTTTTTGTGTTTTGGAAGTTACATTTTACAGTCTAATCTCATTTCAAGATAAAAAATACGTTTAAATGCATCAAAGAAGCTGCGAACGGAAAACCTTTGGAAATTGTGAACAGCGATAATTAATAGACCTGTGAGGCTATACAGCTTATTATTTGCCACAAAAAAGCTCCTTCGCATTCTTCGAAAAAACTTGTGCTACTACGCAACAAGTGTAACCAGTGCAAACTGGTTTGTACCGGTACGATGAATAAATGGTGCAAGATATTAATTATGAAAACTTTAACGGAAGTCAACAGAACTTAATGGAAGTTAATTTAGTCCGTTAACATGAAAAAACTTTTTAACGGATTAACGAGTTAATGAAAAAGTTAGCTTCGTTATTAACGGATTAACGATTAACGGACTTGTGCCCACCTATGTGTAATTGCATGTGAAAATGCCTATCCTTTTTCAGCCTGACTGTATGTTGCACTTCAAAACAAAACAAAAAATTCGATGCCGCTTTTAAAATTCTTCATTAGTTTTTTTTTGTTTAGTAAGCAATGCTTTTTTGATTAACTTTCTAAAACTGCTTATTTACAAAAGGCTTTGCTCTACTACTGCTGAAACTAATCACTGTATTCCATCAGATCTAATTTAGGTTTGCAATGAGCCATCCCCTCGCGGTAGATGAACAATCAGAATTTTGCAAACGAAGAGCGTGTATGCAAAGCGTAAGCCTTACGTACGAAAAGTGTCACAAAAAAGTGCAAAAAAATAATTTCACACAAAAACGGATTAACACTAAACAGCCTGCAGGGTTTGGAGTTTTTAATTTTTACTGTGAGTGTTTTGTGTGTATGATAAAGGTCAGTGGGTCTCAACTTTTTGTGATTTGAAAGAAGCGGTTCCTTTACAATTACAACGCACTGGATGTAAGTTTGATAGAAATTTGAATAAACGTGACGGTACAACGGAAAGTAGTGCTGGAATTAAGTAGCATATAATTGCTATGAACCCTTATGGCTGGTCACTGCTTTTTTAATTTGTGAAGAATAATACTAAGAAGAAAAATCTACAGCAATAGAAAAACAAACAAAGAAAAGTCGAAGAAATGTCAGAGTTTAATATCGCAGTCAGTTTTATTAACTCAGTTAATGCAAAGTTTGTTATTGTTCTCATCTCGTCTTGGAGTGAACCAGGCAAAAATCCTATCTAACATAACTAGAACGCTGTTTCAGCAGATGAAACACCCAAAGGTGGGCACTCGGTACTTCTAAGGTACCGACGATAACGGTACGACTACTTTTCCGAAAAAGTACCGAAGGACGATATTAGGTACTTTTTAAAAAAAGTACCGACGATAACGGTACTCGGTACCGCCATTCGGTACTTTTCGAATGATAGATTTAGCCCATTTTTAATATAATTTCGCTATTTTGCTTACTCTGTCTAGAAAGTTAAGCTCCGCCCTATCTTGCCTTTGCTGCAACGGCACAGCCTCTTAATTCTCTGCATATCTTAAGAGAACTGCCACTGGCAGGGGGTTCGATTTCGAGTCGGGTCAAACCAAAGACTTAAAAATAGGTATTCACAGCTTTCCTGCGTGACGTTCAGCATTAAAGGGATAGTGTGAAGAACAAGCTGGCAACTGCAATTCACTTGGGCCGTTGGGAAAGGCACTTAGCGGGACTCCCCCTCTTCATGTGGTAGACAGTAAGAGAGATGGCCGGCAGCTCATAAGTGAGCTCGTATAGCCTATCGACTCCGTTGCTTTCTCACAATGCAAGGATAAAACTGCAACCAAATAAAATAAATAAAGGGGTAGGAACCTCACTGAGCCGGAATGCAAGCAAATAAAATAATAACTGCCTGCAGGGAAAGGGTGACGTAGTAAAACGAACTTGCTTGCTTTTACTGAGTTAATCAGCGAAGTTTTTCGATACAAAGAAGCCAACTTTATTCAACAGTAAACTGTAATCGCCCATGTTACATTGGGTTAGGAAAAAAGCAATACCAGTAGTCTAAATTTACCGAACCAGACTGACTTAAAGTAATACAACACTGTTACTTACTGCTTCAGTTTCAGTTAACAGCAAAAAATGAAAAAGACATAATTATCAACGCAACACTTGTTATGTACAAGAGGCTGTGAAAAAATCAAGTCACAAGCCCTACACAAAAAGAGTTTTGCATTTATTTATTTAAATTTCCTTTTAAAAACACCATCATCTCGAAATGCTCGTCGCTAAGACTAGCTCTTTTGGGCCTAAGAACATCCTTTCCCAACGAAAAAAGGCGTTCTACCGCCGCACTCGACGGCAGAGGAGTGTTCAACTTTATGAACACGTTTTTCAAGTTCTTGCAAACAGAAAGGGCAGCTAAACTGTCTATGTCTTTTTTAAACATTACAAATTTGGGTTGTAATGTTTACTTATGATGGCGGCAGTGATGGTATTGTCCTGTGGGTGTTTGAAAACTGTTTGTTTAAACACTCGCGTTGGTATACTGTAATTTTGGGTCTTGGCCTTATCTTTCAATTTGCTCTTCAGTCTATTCCATTCAGAATTTCCAACCAAAAATAATTCTTTACAATCACCCCAACTTACTAGGTCTATCTATCCACACAAACAACGTCTTTTCTTACCAGCATCGTTCCTTTCATGCTTTGTAAAAACGCGGTAAAATTTATGCATCTATTTTGACGGAGTTTTTATTTAAACTCCATTCCACAAATTGTACCGAGTAGCGACGATAAAAGTGCGAAAAAAGTATCGACGGTACCGAAAACGGTACAATTTTTAAAAAGTAACGACGGTACCGATAACGGTACTAAAAAAGTACCGCGGTACTGCCCACCTCTGGAAACACCATAATCGGTTAAAAAAAAGCACTAAACAATTTCCTGAATTAAAGTCTGGAAGCCTACGAGTTTCATAACCTACCTAGCCATGGGCGTTTAGTTGATTAGGACAAAAAAAAAACTGAGTTCACAAATAGCGTATTTCATCCTAAAAAGATCCATTTCTACACGTACATATTTTTTTCTTCCTGTGCGTTCTAATGATTAGTTAGGTTAATGATTTGAGAGTTAATCTAGCTCAAGTTTGACCTATACGCAACATATTCAAATCAACATGAAAAACTGACACGCCCAGCAGCTGGTAATGACTAATGTTGGGGTAACTCTTTGACTCGATAACCGAGAGGTTCTTCGCAGCTTCGTTTTCTATCTGCAGTAATTGTATTTATGTGTGTCCATAAGAATTTCTGTATTGTTTTTTTTTTAATTAATTTGAATGGAATAAAATAAAAAAATATGTCAATACAATACACAAACGTAAACTGGACTAGGTCGTTGTTACATAATTATCTAATTATCTATTTCCTCTCTATCAAAACAAATCTAACAAATCGCTTAAAAGCATTAGCCGAAGGCCGGCGCAAGTGATTAATTACCGTTAATAAGTTTTGCGTTCGTACCCCCGTGGCTAACGACCCGTGGCCCCCTAGGGAGATAAATAGGCTCCGGTTGAGAACACCTGATATACTGTAGATTATGGAGGCTGGAGGCAGATCCAGAAGCTTGCGACATAATTTTAATTTCAATTTATTTTATTAATCAAAAAAAAATGAACAAAACAAAAAATTCTCAAAGATACACATAAAAAATAAATAACTTAACAAGAAGCTGCAAAGGAACTTTTGGTCAACGAGTTAACAGCCACGCTCCGTTTAGCTAAGTCAAGATGCAAGATGCTTGCAGTAGCATTTTCCTGTTGATTTTGTTGCAAATAGATCTAGATTAAGTTTTTATTCAGTTTAACCATTTTCAGAGAATCAAGAATCAATTTTAATTTGATACTAGATACAACAATGTTTCCTGTTTTTGTGTTCATGATATTATACGTCTAAACGCGCAACCAGAATTTTGCTAAGCAAGGGGCTTGAGAACAAATTAAAAACATTTTATTCCAAAAATGTCTCATTTAAGCGATGTGTATTAACCAAACTGGGACAAATAGGCGTGCTACAAACGAGGTCTGGGGGCTGAGCCCCAGCCGCCGGAGGTCATGAGGGTCTAAAAGCAAGTTTAAGGCCATATTTTGTGATTTTTCGGACAAACTAGCCTTGCTGCACCTTTTTAGAGACATTAGAAAGAACAAAATTGCTAAAATCGGACGTTATTTGCAAGAATTAAGTTGTTCAACCCATTCAGTCTCCCCCTTTACTTGCAGGTGAATACCAAAACACGTTAAAATGCTAGTATTTTGAGATTAAATTTTTTAGATGACTGTGCTCTGGGAAGATGAAGCCCCTTAGCCTCCATTGGTGGCGGCACTGTATACGCCCAGTCGTTAGCTGTCGAACACGTTTTTAATTGATTGAACAGAAAAACTCATTGTAACAATATTTTTTCAAAAAAAAGTGTAGAAAATTTCCTTGTCTCGATCTACGCTTCACAAGTGTTACAGCACGATCATTTACTTGAGTTTATTTATAGTTTCAAACCCTGGTTAGTAAATTTTTGCTTTTCACGCAGTGGTTTTCTAATTTACGGGTAGTTTTGTGTAGCGCGTCCCTCCCAAGTCCGCACCTAGTAAAATCTGCAGAAGTGTTCGGAAGACGGGTAATTTTGCTCAGCTGTTTAATGTTGTAGCACGTTTTTTGTTGTTAATTTCTCACCGCTTAATTTCTTTGAATCATGCTTAATTTTTGGACAGTTGGAGCAAGAGGCCTTTTATTTGTCTATGGTTGGTTTGAATTTAATTTAAGTGCTTTCGCCACCCGCGTTACACTCAATAAAATTTTGCTGTTTGGTATGTTTAAAATTTTTATCTGATAAACACAAGATTTATTTGGAATTTGGTTTGACTCTTGAGCAAAAGATCGACTATATACGACAATAAAGTTCTAGGCGTTCCGCCTAGAACACAGACACGTTCATCAATCTATAACAACAAGTCCACATTCAACTTTGTAAAAACAAAAGTACGTATAAGCCTATAGGCCTAAGGGTTTGGTGTTCACCCACCATAAGTAAAATAAACCTGATTGAGGCGTTCTTGCTGTGACTTCACCGGGAAAACGCCACAGCCAGGTTTAGTTTGCAAAAACGGTATAAAACTTACTATGTTGTGTTCTTGTTCAAAAATAATTGTTTAAAATTAATGAAAGATTTTGTTGACCGCATAAATTTGTTGTTGGATTCCTAATTTGTTGCTTTTTTCGTTGTTCTTTGCATTCTTGCTGAATAAAAGGTTTCCAGCTGTTGAGTCAAAAAGGTGTTTCACATCTGTTGAATTCCCACAGTCATTTTTCGGTTTTACGCAAATCATAATTGCACAGTACATAATGTACTCTTTTGATAATATTATAACAGGACTAGGACTGCAAACTCGAGCTTGAACTCGAACTCAAAGAAACCGATTGTTTATCAGAACTCGGAAAAATAATTATCCTGAACTCGAAAAAAACTGATCGATTTTGAGTTTATTAAAAAAAATTTAAAGACTAAAAGAAATGTCGGAAAGAAATATCTTTTTCTTGATTATTTAGGCTAAATTGAGATTGTCGTTCATACTTCTTTATGACTTGGCGACTTAGAAAAACAACATGTATAAAAAAAAAGTGAGCAATTATGTCGAAAAGTAGACTCAGTATGCTAAACTCGAACTTGAAAAAATTAAATCAAAGAACCCAAACTTGAATTCGGACTTGCCAAAAATAGGCTGAACTCGAACTTGAGTCGCAGCTTTGAACAGGACAGTGTTAATCGCAAACGTGGGAACTAAACATCTGAAAAGTCGCTATAAGTACTTGAAATGCAGCTGTTTTGATGACTTCTACTTGGAATTGTGACTATAAAACATTCTCTTTCTCTCTTCATAGCCCACTTTTTTTTGAGGAGGCAGCAGCTCGAGATTAAAGCCAGTACAATTTAAGGTCTTGCATTACTACGAACATTTTTGTAACCTCATAGAGAGTTTGTCGAGTCGACACAAAAATAGCACCTTGACTTTAATGGTCATGTGGACTAATGTGAATTAACTTTGATTCTAGGATTAACAAGAATCAAGGGAAAAGTTTGAAAAATGACCAGGCAATTTGCTATACCTGCCAAGTAATTCAAAAACAGCGCATTTAAACTTACAATTTTAGTTTATTTCATCTAATAAGTTTATTGGTGTAGAAGATAAAAAATTGGTAAACCGTGGATCAAAGTTAATTCACTTTGGTGCATATGAACCTAAGAGTGTTATTAAAATGCAGTGACATTCTTTCGCAGCGCTAATTTACGACGTCTTCCAAGTTATGCTTTTAAGTACTGTAAAATATAGTCCTTACATCATTAAGTTTTTTTTGTGAAAAAGATTGCAAAAGTTTTCTATTGCAAATTCTTGGAAACGCTTTTCAATACAAATTTTTGTGACTTTTCGCTCCTGTAAGGCAAACACGACTAATAAACATTTATGGTGATAACTGACTTATTTGCAACAAATATGCAAAGGGAAACGGAACGGATGAACATTTGTAAATTTTTAAGACCAGGTACCAACTTAGAATTTTAAAGACAGCATTTTTTTACCCTTTTTTACCGATATTACGGTATACTGTTTTTTGCCCCACTTACTTCGCAAAGTTTTTTTTAATTTTCAATAAAAATTAACTGCAGTCAATTTAAGGACAAATTTTTGAGGACTATGTAATTGGGAAAGGATGTTTGAAATAGCTGCATGAAAGCTATTTGGGCGGTGACAACTAGTAACTGGAAAATTTCCGCCCTAGTACTGCCATTGTTATCGCAGCAAAAGACTGGCATATTGAAAACGCCGAATTACTGTACTTCTTTATTTATCACTCTGGTCGGTAGGCCAATGGATAGGCAACATTTTCCTTTCTTCGTTTTCCTCCTCCCTGGCTGGGCTTAAGTTTTACTGCGCTTAGGTCTATTTTTTTTAAGAAGGGAGGAGAGAGGCTGGAACAAATTTTATGAATCAAGACAAGTTTGTCCAAAGCACGTTTGTGGGAGAACAGACGGAGTGAAACTGTTCTCTTAGAAATCGTGCGTTTTTTCCACGTTGAGCATGGCAAATATAACTTCAAACATTGCAGCGCTGGACACCAATAACAATTCTGTTTCTCCTCTCTTAACTTTGGTGGTTGCAACCTGAAAAATTTTTTCTCAGAGTTAAAATCATCATTAAAAGAGCGAGTTTTCCAAACAACAATGATTTTAAAATGCTCCAAAATCAAATTAAAGCAAGGCAAAAATAAACGGAAAGTTTTAGAATGCTTGAAGAAAATTACTTTGAAAGATAGAACTTACAGGATTATCCTTAAGTGTGAAATATATAATGAGTTATAACCTCAAGTCTAGAGGTTTCACCGCACATGCGCACACCCCTTTATAAACTGTTGAATAGCATCTACTTGAAATTTTTTGAGGAAGAAGGGTATGGACAAATGATTTTAAGTTGAGCTCCTTCGGTTTAATGGGCAACCGAAGAAGCTCTGTCTCCCTTGGTTGCGGCCAGGAAAAAGAGAAGACTAACATCCATCCTATTCAAATAATTTTTTTAAACAAAACAAAGTTTTATTCTTTTGAGAAAGTTTTGGTCTCCGAGAACATGTTAAGATTACTTGCCCTCAAAGTTTATAACTTTTGTTTTGATCTAAAAGCTTAGTGGTCCTAAAAAACGTTTTGCTCTTGTACCCAGGTGAATTTTAGTTTTTTGTTGGCCAAACATATTCTGAAAGTAAAGTAAACGAATTACTTTTTAGTAAACAATTTTTTAGAGTTTTGCGCTTGAAGCAACCCGTAATTGAACATTCATGTTCCATTTTAGAACTGTCAGTCTCTAAAGTTGCACTATAGTTACTGTAGTTCTTCTCATTAAAATTGCTGTATGTGTAAGGCAAAAACACTAATTTTCAAAATCATCTTTGGTGCAACGCTTGCATTAAAATTACATTAGGATTAAATACAAAGATCGAGAAAATCTAATAAAATAATATATCTGCGTTGGTAATAATGTTTTTTGTTTTTTTTTTGCAGTGTTAATATATTCTGGAATTGGATAATTATCAAATCATGAAAATTTCGAGGGAAATATTTTTCTTTTCGGCCACTCTAATCTTGTGCTTGCATACATGCCATGCAGCATCTAATGACGAAACAGAAAATGTTTGGAAAAATTCGTTGTCTTCATGCTCATGTAGTAAGTATTTCTTTACCAGTAACATACTGAAATAAAGACTATAAACAAAGACAATTTCTTGTACATAAATCCAAATCGTTGATTATGTCTTAAGTCAACATCACTGTTTTAAAAATGCAAAAAGAAAAGCTAAGTCCCTTTTTTTAGCGTTAACCAGCGAACGAGGTGCTGTAAAATATTAGATGGTGTAATTTTATGTCAATAGATCATTGACGATGACAAAGTGTTATAACGAATTTATAAGTACAAAACTGGATTTGAAGTAACCAAAGAGTAAATTGGTTGCGAGCAGTGATAGTAAGTTGTTTCTCGACCAATAATACATCTTGAGCTGGCGTAAAAGCTTCTTAGGGCGGCTTTTACGGATCACGCGTAGTAGAGGAGCTTCAGCCAAAATTTGGGTAAAATCGTCCACTTCCGGAATAAAGTGTGAAACTTGGCACAAAACTTCTTCGGGGTGAATATAATGATTTCCGAAGGGGAGCCAAAAAATTGGGCTTGAGCAACTCCCACAAACTGCCCCTAAAGATATGCTCTAGCTCCACCTTGTGGTTAAACAAAATTTCGTTGTTGTAAGCAAGCTTATAGGACCAACTGATGATTTTATGACTTTATTGTTTTTGCAAGCTAGAATTTTTTGGCATGCTATGACGTCACAGATGACGTAGATATGACGTCATTTTTGCCAAAAATGTATGTTGACAAGCAAAATATTGCTCCAATTTGGTGGAGTCTCTCATTAATATCAAACTCTGTTAATTGTTTCAATTATTAGACAAACATCTTACGCAGTTAAAATTACGTCACTTTATCACGTAATTATAATGTCATGTTTTCCACAAATTCCAACAGAATAACAGCGATAAATTGCTAACTAAAAATATTGGTTTCATGACGAAATTTTGCATTGAGCGTATTAGTTCAAGATAAAACTACTGCTTGTAGTAGCCGACGTCATTATGACGTTATGAAGACATTATGACCACATTTTGTCACATCAAAATTTGACCTATAAAATTGTCAATGCAGCACACAAGAAGTTTCTACCAATGACATTACATATCAGTGAAATTGCTTACCCAGAATATATAACCACGGACCGTCATTGAAAAATACTCAACTTCAGAGTTAAAAATAACAACGAAAATTAGGTTGTGCCGAGAAAAGATAAAACAGCAAATATATGCTTAAAACAAATTAAAGACACGCTTGTAAGTCAAGTCACTACAAATTTACTCTTCTGGCCATGCATATTTTTCTGAAGATCTAATTCTCTTCAATGGGGCTTTGTCTGATTGCAAAAATGAAAAAAATTCGCTACAGCACATATCTTTAAAATTATATTGAAGAGTCAATATGCCTTTCATAGTCGCAACGCTCAACTTGTTTCTCTCTTTAGTCCATTGACTTTGCATTAGTGAAAAGACTCTCTCTACATTGACATTGTGGGATATAACTGCAAAGAAGAACTGTACAATCCTTAAAATTTCTGAGTGGCATGTGATATTCTTAGAATGATCGAAGTATTTGCGACATTTTCTTGCGTTGGCAGTTTAATGAATTCTTCGTCATGTAGGTAACTTTCCGCAAACTTCTTCAAGTTACAGATTAGGTGAAAGCACTTCGCATCGTCTACATCAACTCCTTTACCAATCAGATATTTCAGGCAAGACTCTACATCATTTCAACTTGGTATCTCGTTCAAGGTCAATTATTTGAAACAAGCGAACTCTTCCATTGGTTTCATCCATTTGCACAAATACTCCAAGCATCTCTCATAGAGGTTTGCAACTTCGGAAAAAAAATTGTAATACACATTCATCTTCATATCCCTCTTCTCTTTTTTCAACTAGAAACCTTTTAACTGTCAAGGATGTACAGTTTTCATTCTTGCTTTCCACAATGCACCTTATGAACCAGCTCCAAATTTTCTAGCACTTCTGCAACGGAATTGTTTACTCTCTCAACCTCTTGAATACGTCCATGAAACACGAACATTAGTGAGTGCATATGCCAAAGATATAACTAGCTTATTTCATTCTCAATAAGCTGTTTAATAACTATTGGTGAGTTCTCTTGAGACAAAAAGTAGGACTTCAAGGGTGAAAACATTTCAAACGATCTTGAAATTCCAGGAAACAAGGAGAGTTAACAAGCCTTGCTACAGCATAAGAGAGAAGTCTCATGTATTGACAATTTGCAAATTCACAGCATTCTTTCAGTTGTTCAGTTCTAACTGTGTAAACAAAAAATACTAATATATTTTGATTGATATTATTTTCTATATCAATGTTCATTCTTTTAGCCCTATGATGGATACTATTGTTCAAAACGTGTGCTGAACAGCCAACCTTAATCAATGATAGGTTTAACATTTTTTTCAACTTTGCAAACACATTGTTTCACTGTTAATTATGCTGAAGTCCCTCAAACATAGTATTGCAGTTGTCTCCTGTAAATGCCACATATGTTTTCAAAAGCATCCTTTTTTCTAAGATGTCTTTTACATAAGTGGTGATTGCGTCGGCAGTCACGTTTGCTTTGTTAGTAAACTCAATCAATTTTGATTGCAAACCACCTTTCCTCCATTCAAAATACTGAATAAATATAGGAAATAATTTCAGTTCATTGCGATTGCTGCTAACTGTTGCAACGCCAAAATACTCGATATTGTTTTCTTCAAAAATTTTCACGACAGCATCAATAAGGCTATTGCGCAAGAAAGCTAGAAACAACTTTTTCTGTCTTAGTCCAGCTAGTACTAAACTTCTTCGCTACATTAGAATCATGGAAAATCTTTTTAAGTAAAACCGATGTACAGTCCATGGATAAAAAAAACTATAATGATGTTTAATAGCGTAAAATGCAAGAGTGCCTTCGGCGGCAATGATTTCATCTTCGCATTTGCTTCATGCTGCAACAAAATAATTTATCATTTTTGTTGATGCAGCAGCCCCTCTTACTGCTTTGTGATGATTTTCCGATTGCAAATGTGTGTTTAAATCACCATTACCTTTGTGCAGAACAAATGTATAGGTTCCTGATTTGCATACTAAGCATTCTGCCGCGTAATCATTCCTGCCTTTTCTAAGACATGGATGTTTTTCTTCCATCTCGTTTGTGAATGTGCATTTTCGTTTAGCCATTTGAAATTATATTATGCTTATTAACATTTAACACAACCCAACTAAAAATGCTTAATCTAAACTGGCAGCCTTGAAACTAACAAAGTAATATTTACCATCAGACTAACTGAACCTATCACTGAGTAGACTAACCTAACTAACCTAATAATTAAGTACAAAAGTTGGTAAATATTAATGACAATCCGCATGGTTGCTGAATAATAAAGATGCTACGTCACAACGCAGAATTCAGTAGGCTTACTGCAAAGTGTGTAAATGCACTATATTGAAAAATCCTGCACACCAATCTATGAGCAAAATTATCGTAGCCAAGAAGCAGCGTAGACTACTCCAAATAAATTTCTCGTCTTTGGAAAACTTGTACAATGTTTAAAGTTAAATAGCCAGATAAAACTACAGTCATAACTGGAAAAAATTGCAAGAAATGGTTTCTTAACAGTTTTTCGTGCTATTGGGTGTGGAGAATCGCATACTAAAAGTCTACCAAAATCCACCCATCAGAAAGTTGTTAAATTGGGGGGGAGGCAAAAGGGGGATTTCAGGGTAAAAATAGGAATGAGTTTGCCCTACAGCAAAACTACTGTTTGAGAAGAGCCAGCAGAATGATTTTTTGCTCAGAGTCATCTTGTACGCTGAAGTTTTTAACAATAGCAAATTAGAAGTGACTACGTCACTTTAAGCTAGCCACGTCATTTATTAGCAAAAATAGCTTGTTTTGGAGAAAAAAAAAGTAGTTTTGGACGCAAATAAAATTGAAAATTTGAAAAGCTAAAGATTAAAACTGAAGCGTTTTTTTATTACAGCAGTTTAAGAAAAGTATAATCAAGTTTTGACAAAAAACATGACATTATGACTGCAAGACATTCCAATGATGTCGTATTTGCAAAATATTATAATTTTTTTGTTTATTTAATACGTTTTTACTTACTTTGATTGCGGTGCCATTTGGATTTTATACTAAATTTTAAAACTAAAGTCAAGTTGATTCTGTAACTTGGGCAATGTTTGGAGAGAACTATGGCGTCATATGGCCAGGGCCACCGAGAGGGGGGGCAGGGGGGTACAATGACCCCGGGGCCCATGGACTTTGGTGGTCCCATGGGCTTCAGGAAGGCCGCTGGCTTCAACGGGCCCAGCAGAGGGCCCATCGGAATGACACTTAGGAATTAGCATGTGAGGCCTGAAGACCTTTTTTTTTTTTTTTGGAGAGCACTTAATTTTGACCAAAAAAACCGTTAGAATTTCGGTGAAGACCTTTTTTTTGGGGGGGGGAGATCACTGAATTTTGACCGAAAAAAAAAACTTTTTTTTGGAGATCACTAAATTTTGACCAAAAAAAACGTTAGAATTTCGGAGAAGACCTTTTTTTTGAGATCACATCATAATTTGGACAAAACTGCGGCATTTTCCGTCTGTTTTGGAGTTCACAAAACCGAAATTCCGTAACGTTTGAGCTGGCCCCGGGCCTACATTCGGCTCTCGTCGCCCCTGCATATGGCGATGTCGTCATAACCCATCAATTTATAGCATTTACAATCGCAAAAAATAGTCTTATGTAGTCAATACAACTTTGAAACTTGCTTTATTCGGTGTGCTGATAAAGTAGTTTGAAATTGTAGTACTGGTATGCAGTTTTGAACAATTTACATGCACCTTTCATAAGTTTTGCTACTATTTTCATAATCACAAACATATTTTAAACCATCTAATATTTAGCAAAATCAATCGTTTTAATTTTTTTGTGCTATATCATTTTGCATAACAAAGAAGAGAATTGATTTCTAAGCTTTCGGAGATTTATTGATAAAACACTTTATTTTCCGATTGGATAACTTCATCGGGATTACGTCATTATGTTAAATTTATTGACTGCGTCAAAAAGTTGCTGCGTAAAGTTGAAACAACTTTTGTTGCAATAACATAAACAGTAATATTTCACCATGACATCATTATAGAAGAGATTGTAAAGAATTTAAATGGCCAGATTTTATACAGTCCTTAATGGCTCATATTTATTGAAGCACTTTCAACAAGTTTTGTCATGAAAATACTATTTGAACATCAGTTTCACAACGCCATAAAAATTTTTGCAACATAGCACAATCCAAAAATAACCGCAATGACGTCATAAAAAGCAACATTTTGAAATAAATTTGTTCTAATCAACTTTCTTTTTACTTAGCAATTACAGTAGAAAGGGTTATGCAATAAATTTTTAATTACAAGTTATCGAGTTCATAAGGCGCTGTGAATTTCAAACAAGTTATGTAATGGAAATGCAAGTTGTAAGATAACCACTACGACGTAATGTTCAGTGAAAAACAGAGAAAACGTCCAATGAAAATCTACTTTAAGAAATTATCGTATTTTTGTTAGAGTACTTGAAAAGTTGTTTCATCTATTACTACTCGCAAATCATCTTTGTTGTAAATTTCAAACTTAAAGCAACTGCTGTTGATGTGGCAGAACCCTCAATAGAGCCGACATGATGTCACACAAGGGTAAAACATTCTAAAATTATTTATAAATTTTTTGAATTTAATTTCCTTTTTTGTACTCGAGAGGTTTCGACTGGTTCTGTTCCATATTCCGGTTTGCAAATGAACTAATATTTGCATTGCCAAAATTGAAAAAATTTTTGCTGCGATAATATATAGCTTTGAAAATACTGTAGCTGCCATGAAGTCATGTTTAGCAAAACCTTTAAAAAGGATCCAAAATTTTGTCATCCTTAAGTAATGGTGTTTCTGATAAAACATTTGCACCATATTTTGTCATCTACTGCTGCTTGCTTATCTAGGCAGGATTGTATTATAAATTTAAAACAAGAGTTTGTATGGTGGAATAACCGGTAAAACAACCGCCATTATCTTGTGTTTTTCGGAACTTTCGAAAAATAGTATAACGATGCTGTATAATACTATAGTGTTGTTTTTATAGCATTTTGTACAAATGCACCATATAAAATTTCAATCAAATCGACAAACCAGCGTATTAAAAATTCAAAACAATGTGTATTACAACGATAGAAGTTGTAAAATAGCCGCCATGACGTCAAATTTAAGTTCTTAAAAAATGATCTAAGTTTGCTGGCTGATTTATTGATACAAAAACACTTAATTTGGTCTGACTTTTAAACATCAGCTCCTTATTGCTTTGCAAATTCAAAACATTAAGGTTTGTTGCGATAATGCTACTCTTAAAATGAACGCCATGACGTCATACATTAAAGACTTGTTTCAATGTTTAAAATTTTGCAATTTGCTTTACAACATAGCACTTTACAACAGGCTGCGCCACACATTAATGTGTGCAAGTTATATTTCCAGCGTATAAAAAATCTAAATAGATTTTGTGCCTGCGCAACAAGGTATGTTATGCAACCCCCATGATGTCATGTGCGAAAAGCAATGTAAAAACTAATGATATGCGCAATTTGCGCATGCGCGTCGAATTATGTACGCACAAAATCTGTATTCTCTTAAACACATCATATTATATCATAGCGATTAAATGCATTAAATGTGAGTAACCTTAACTAATTACTAAAATCGTCAGTATAAATGACGTCATAATTGTAAATGACGTCATTAATGAGTCCAAAAATATCTTAAGTGACTTAGCTTATAAACTTCTTAAATCAACTCCAATCATAAAAATACACAACAGCGAAATAAGCAAAGTCATCTATAAGCGATTTAAAACTGTAACGTATTGGAAAACTGACATCATAGGAACGTCAATGGACCAAAACTTCGCTGTGAGGATCACCTAGCTGGAAAATTCAAATTACGTTAACATCACCATATGTGAGAAAAATATGTACTTCAACACTCTAACGCGCTTTTTGACTTGACCAAAAAGGCACATACCACACGATTTGGCGTTATGGCGTCATTAACAAAGTCACCATCTTAATGTTACCCATATTTAATTTGTATGTTTTTAGTCCTTGTAGCAAGCACATTTAATGATAATGTTACTTTTTTAAAAGCCTTTTTAACTCCAAAGTGACGTCATAAGGTAAAATGCGACGTCATTATTTTCATTTTATCATTTTCGAAAACTTAAGAATACAGACTCACACCTTGCCTAAAATTCTTCTTCTAACCTTTCGCAAAGTGCAGGGATGTTACTGGAAATATTTTCGACCACTATCTACTTTCGGAAAAGCCCCTTTGTTTCACCTACAAATTTTTCGAGTTCCTTATTGGTGGATTTTGGTAGACTTTTTGTATGTTATTTTCCACATCATGTAGCACCAAAAACCATTGCAGAATCATTTCTTGCAATTTTTCCAGCTTGGACCCTATTTTGGCGTAGATTTGCTCGACTAAAACATAATTTACGGGATTATAAAATTCTGGACATTTAAGCATTTTTTAAAATTCCTTCCGGACGCAAAATTAAACGCTAAATACCGTACATGCCCGAAATTTTCCGGACGGTATGGCAACCAGGGGCGTATTTAGGGGGGGCCATTGGGCCATGGCCCCCCCTTTGGGTCGTCAGGATAGTACAATTAGCCTAAAATAGAATGCAAAATTGCGGCATGGCCCCCCCTTTGTAACTTGGGCAGAGGGTTTGAGCACACAAACGGTGGGCGAAGATCTTTTTTTTGGCCTTCATCTAATTTTGGGCAGGAAAACGGACTTGGTTTTGGGCTGGAAAATTTTCATTCTGGTCTTTATTATTCTCAAATTTTCTGAATTTTCTGGCCCCCCTTTCGAAAATCCTGCATACGCTACTGATGGCAACCCTATACTGTAATTTATGTTATCTATTGAAGTTGAAAGAGCTAAACCTGTGAGAAAATGATTGCATGGAAAGAACTTCAAAGTCAATAAATTTCAGCTCCTGGTACCCTTCACTTAGTTTTCACGCTGAAAATTAAACTGATTTGTATGATTCTGCCTAAACTAAAAACTGCAAAATACTTAAATTCCCAAAAAAAGATAAAAAAGATTAGTAAATAATATGCAGTAATTTAATAGCTGTAGAAATTAAGAAAACTCGTTTCATTATTATACGAAAGCTCATACTGTAGTCAAATAAGAAAAAGTATTTCTCAATTTCCAACTATCAATTTTAAAGGGGTAAAATATTCAGCTAAAATTATTTTATGTGCAAAAGATAAAGAAGCATCTGAAATAAAATTGTATATATCTTCAGCAAATTTTAGCTTCATACCACCTATTATTTCCGAGATATTTATTCTAAAATTTAGGTTGATCTCTCTTGCAGAGTTATTAGTTAAAATCTAAACTTTTCTCAAATAATGCATAAAATAATCTTCTCAAGTATTTTAAAAGAGCATGATTGCAAGCCTTCAGCAATGGGTTAGCGTTGCAAAGTAAATACTTAAAAAAGTTAATCTATAATGTAAAGCAAAAAAATTAAATTCTCACTGGCAACAAAGCAGAAAAGATCTCTTTAATTTTGAAATAAAATATTTCGAAAACGATAGGTCGTAGAATGCTGAAGATAGATTTAAGAAGTTTCCTTTTCCTTTGGACAATATTCCAGCTGGACACTAGGGTGTCCCTTATTTGGGGTCAAATTTTAAAATGCACATTTTTATAAGTGTGACCCTCTCAAAAGTTTCCATTGCACCAAAAACTGCCTTGTACAAAGTTTCGTTGCAAAATTTTGATTTTTAGAGGTGGCGCAACGATCTCAAAGCTTGCTTAACATCCACCAATTTATGCATATAGGAAGTTTTCTAACCAGTACAATAGTAATGTTTACAGAAAGTTATTGCTGTAGAAGAGTAGATTTCTTTATATTCGAAACAATGACCTGGTTATTTTCAGCAATCTGTAAAGCATATTGCATTGTTTTTATTTTTGAAGCGGCTTGATTGAGGGGTGGTGCCACCCGACCCCTTCCGAGGGATAAAGAAGCAACGAAACTTCGCAGAGACCCAACATCTGAGCAACATGCCAGGGTGCAGTTTTCGGAGCCAAAGATAGATTTGCATAGAGGCTCAAAGGCAAGAAAGTCAAGAAAAAAATGATTAAGGTCCTGTAGAAGGTGTCCACAGGCGCTGCAGAAAGAGTTTTCCTTACGACTGACTTATTACAATTGTAAAAGGCTCTAACCTTGGATGCGAAGGCGGAAAGCTCAAAGCATATGGGGTGTGAGAGGACCAATTCCAACGGAGAAATTGTAGGAATGGGACAGTTGAGGTGGGAACGGGAATGTGGAAATGTGACGTTTCCATTTGTGACACTGAGTGTAACGAGTTTTGATAATAGCTAGGAAGAAGGACAAGGGATCATCGCAGCAGCCAGGGAGGTTCCAGCTTTGGGAAGAGAATCAGCATGCTTATTTCCAGGGATACCAGCATGACCGGGAACCCAATGGAAGCTTAAAATGGCTCTGTTGGAAAGTGAGGAGATATAAAACCAGACATTTTAGATGGGTATTGGCCAGAGATGCAAGGGGGCCTTTCAAAATAGGAAAAGAGCCATTTGGGAGTCCATAAAAAGACATACTGAAAGTGGCAAGTTGTCTTGTGGATGTTACCCCAGACAAGCCCATACTCCAGAGGATGGGTTTTATCTGGAAAACTGGAGGCAATCGGTCCAGCAGAGAAAAACAGTTGAAAGTATTGCATTTAGATAATATGGCATACACTCCAGTGCCACCCGTCAAATGAGGGAAGAGACGGATCTATCGACCCATGAATACGCGTCTGAAGGAGGGAGAGTAATCGATTCTTGGCGTATTCATGGTACTGGGATGAGTTGGAGCAACTGCAGTTAAGTGTGGAAGATGATATTGTAAACTTGATTGGAGTCCAGAGGAAATTGGGAGATATACAATTAATGGTTCGCTCAAGGATAAAAGGGTTTCTTTTGTGGATAAGCAATATGATTACCAGGAAAGTTTCTTCTTTAACCGGCTGATCACTGACTTTAAGCCAATAGCGCTGAGGTTAAATGATTCTTGGAGGAGGCGCAGAGCACGTCCAAAGCATGAAAGTGCTTGGTATTCAAAAAATTAGTATTAAAAAAAATTCAAACTAGTTTTCAACAGGAGAAGTTGGGTCTCAATGAGAAGCAATGAGATATGGGTAAAAAAGAGGCATCAACTGAAGACCTTGCTTGCAGCTCTGTGGAGAGTTTCTAATTGGTTGGTCAGACATTTCAAACTTCTACTGTTTTTGTGGACACAATTAACAAGTGTTTGTTTTTTGTGTTGGTCATATCCTCTTGAGATTGTGACAGAGGTTCTTCTTCTACGACATTCTCTGAAACTTTCAGCATGGCACATTTTGTAGTCAAACCTACGTTACATTCAAACAGGCAAAGCAAATTTAAATCCTCTGTAAGATACCGCAGAAGACTAGCCGATAGCTATCTTAGGTAAGGCAGCTGTTTTTTTTTCAAAAACTGGTTGATGATACAAGCACTGAAAACTGCAAATCATTACTGCACGTCATAACCGATACGTCACTGCAGTACCTAAGTTAACACGCAGAAGATTTTAATAAACGCTATTGTTGTGCGTGGTAAGGTCACAATGAAATAGCAAACTCTTCTGTTCATGATGGTGGTATTCCTGCATAGGAATAAAAAATACCAATTCAAACTTGAAAGGCTTTGAGCTACCTCTAAACTTCATTTTAAAAGCTTAAAATTTCATACACATAATTTTTTCAAGAAATGGAACTATTTGAACGGTTCAGCGGTGAAACTTTTTGAAATGTCAAAATAAGGGACACCCTACTGGACACTTTACCGTTTTTAAAAGTCTTTATCGACCGTACAATAATATTAACGAAGGTTACTGTATTTAGCTAGTGCGGGATGGCTAAATGCTGGAAATGGATTTCAATATCGAAAAACGAGTGGAAAACAAAACTGGCAAGAAAGCCGAATTGAATGCTCAGTACAAGGAGGAGATTTGGCTCACATTGGAATCAGGGATTTGGCTTACCGTAGGTAAGTAATATAACTCAGGCATTGCCTTATACTAATTTGTTTTATTTCAAAAAAGCAATTTCTAATACCAAGGCAACCAAAACTCAAAAAAACATCAAATTTTTCTACGTACTGTGTATTTTACATTCTCAATGTATTGGTGTTATGGAATCTTCGGCTAAGCATCTTTCATGATTACGTTTGTTCAGTTGGGCATTTATTTTGGTAACCCAAAATTTTTACTAGTGTCCAGTTTGCTCGAATGTATTTTTTCTACAAATTGTGTTTTACAGCATTTACAATAGTTAGGTTTTGTGGTAGCCCAAACAGCAATAAGGACTGAACGAAAACGGAAAAAACCGGCAAATCGATCCCGTTCAAAAATTGTACAGTTTGTGAACAAAAAGAAAACACACATCAATGGTTTATTGCCAGCGGTGCAGCCATTACAACCAATGACCTAAAAATCACTCTAAGTCTCATCCTACACAATGTGCAACCAGTAACATGTTGACCAAATGATTACGTGCTTTTCTAAAAGGTGAACTGGCTACAAACGTGTCTGCGGCAAACTTGTCTCAAGAATGGAAACCATCACAAATGAGATGACGAACCAGCCCTGATCCATCAGTGCTACTACTAGCACTACAATGAACAACATAAAACTTTGATTATGCAACGAAACTTGACCTAAACAGATGTTATGCAATACAATTAGCACAAAAAATAGGACCTAGCCGACTGGACATTAGTGAAAATTTTTGGATTATCAAAATGATAGACGTTAAATCCAACCCTGTATTATTGCTGTTTTTCATTGTACTGCTTTTTTCTCCGCTGACTTATAGTTAGTTACCTTTAGTCAGCATCTCGCACGACTTGTCTCTTGAGTGCTATGTTTCAGATGTAAATGCAGTCGAGTAGATGCATAAAGAACTTAGATAGATGTCTCATGTAACATAGATCGTAGGGTTTAGTCTTTTATACTTTTTTATTTTGCTGACTGAGGATGTGCTTTATTCACGAAATTAATTTCTGTCAGTATAGTGTATTTTAAACTATTGATTTAGCCTACTCTGGACAGGTGTTTTAACAATTTTAGAGCCAGCAATAATTAACAAACCAGGGCCCACATGACAGAAATTTTCTCGTTCGCATTCATAACTAGAATATATTAAAAGGCGCTACCGAACGAAATAGTAGCTAAAGGCAAGAGGTTATTTTTGCACGAGCATCTGAAACTTTGAGAGCTTGGAAACGTTATTTTCGCTCGCTAAGTTGCTTGAATCCATTGCGAAACATACAGTAACTCGAGGAAAAAAAGTCGCATTTTTCTCGCACACTTAACTAAGATTTTGAAGCACTCTTTAAGCGTGCGAGAAATCTTTTTTGGTTCAGAAATTTAACGGCGAAATCTTGAAAACTTCTAACTAAAGCAAATTTTTGCTGAACGCCGATAAAAATCGTCGCCATGTTTGCTATTTGACTGCTAAGAAGAAACCGAATTGCATTGAAAACCATTTGCTGTTTCGACTGATGAAGAAATAGTGAGTAGCGCCAGTTGACAAAAGTAGCAATACATTCTTTTTATAAGAACAATTTGCTAAACACGAGCCTCATTTTTGCTCAAAATTTAAGAACAAATTTTAAAAAATGTCAGATTTGGTAGCAAAATACACCAAAAACAAACAAACGAAATTTCAAATCAATGAAAGAAACTAAATTCTTTGCTGATTCAAAATGATAAAATTTCAGTGATTTTTTTGTGTTTGCAAGCAAAATTGCAACTATTCCAAGATTATAGAGCGCTATTGCTCTGCGCAAGCCATTGAGAAATTTTTTTGGCAGTTGTACAACTTGAAAAAACTTGGTTTTTTTCTTCGCAATTTTATGAAGCAGCAAAAGCAGGAAAAAGGCATTCACTGCCGCAGACAGAGCAACAAGAATTATACAGTGTTACAAACATGGCCGCTAAAATTGACATCAATGCTCTCAAAATTTTTTAAAAATCAAGAACAAATGAGGCTGAAGAGTGGCAAAAAACTAAATACAGCCAGTCTCAACTCAAGATTTACAGTTCTAAATTGGAAGAGTGTACTTCGGCTTTTTCACTTTTCAAAAATTTTGAAACCTAAAGTTACTGTTAACATATAAGTTTACCCACCAACAACTTCAGGGGCGCTTTACGTCATCAAAACAAAAATTGAAGGTGGAAAAATTTGTTCTTTTTTAACATTGATCCGAAAATATAATTTAAATTCTGTCGTTTATGAGCCTATTATTATCAGCCGAGGAATTTGCAATCTTAGAATAATAACGCAAGGCTCATAGTATCTCTTTTCATAACAATGCAGTACAGTTCATATTGTACGCTTGAACGCATTGTTTTGAAGTAGAAATGCATCTAACGTCACAATCAGATATTTATTACTGTACATACTAACACAGGTTACGAACATCTCGCAAATACATTCGAGCGAGCAGTTTTAAGTTTTAACGCATGTTGGACGGATCCTATACACCTCCCCGAAAAACACCTTCCAGAAATTACATTTCCCCGAAAAACACTTGGCCGAAACCACATCATCCCGAATATACAGTTCCCTGAACGTGCATTTTCCAGAAATTACATTTCCCTGAACATACACTTGCCAGAAATTACATTTTCCTGAACGTGCACTTTCCAGAAATTACACTTTCCTGAACATGCACTTGCCAGAAATTACATTAGCCCGAATGCTCATTTGGCAGAATTTACATTTGGCCGAAATTACATTTCCCCGAAAACTTATTTTCCAGAATTTACACTTGCCAGATTGTACATTTGGCCGAAATTACATTTCCCCGAAAACTTATTTTCCAGAATTTACACTTGCCAGAATGTACATTTGGCCGAAATTACGTTTCCCCGAAAACTTATTTTCCAGAATTTACACTTGCCAGAATATACATTTGGCCAAAATTACGTTTCCCCGAAAACTTATTTTCCAGAATTTACACTTGCCAGATTGTACATTTGGCCGAAATTACGTTTCCCCGAAAACTTATTTTCCAGAATTTACACTTGCCAGAATATACATTTGGCCAAAATTACGTTTCCCCGAAAACTTATTTTCCAGAATTTACACTTGCCAGATTGTACATTTGGCCGAAATTACGTTTCCCCGAAAACTTATTTTCCAGAATTTACACTTGCCAGAATATACATTTGGCCGAAATTACATTTCCCCGAAAACTTATTTTCCAGAATTTACACTTGCCAGATTGTACATTTGGCCGAAATTACGTTTCCCCGAAAACTTATTTTCCAGAATTTACACTTGCCAGATTGTACATTTGGCCGAAATTACGTTTCCCCGAAAACTTATTTTTCAGAAATTACATTTCCTCAAAAATTCATTCTCTAGAAACTATTTTTCATTCGAAAAATTATACTATGTTTAGATTATTTATTTCTAATAAACAGAGCAAACTTTTAGTTGATGTTAAGAAACGTTGCAATAACAGTTAGCTTACTGAATGAGAAATATAACCTAGCTTATTAGTCAATTTGCTATCATAAGTTGTGCTTCAAGGGTAAGGAAAATTAGTAATTAAAAATCGATGCAAGCATGTTTACAGAGGCAAAGCAAGCTTACTTTAACCCAGGTCACACTTTTTTTAGAAGAGCTAATAAATTTTAAGTTGAGGCTGGCTTCTCTTAGTTTTTTGTCAACTTGTTGCTTCATTTGTTCTTAATATTATTCCTTGAATTCTGAGAACGTTCATGTCAATTTAAACGACCATGTTTTTGAAGTTATTTTGGAGTCCAGTTCCGAATGCTCTGTCAGCTTGAGCAAAGACTTTTATGCTTTTTTGCAGCACGGTAAAACAGCAAAAGCGAAAAAGTACGGAGTTTTTTTTGACTTGAGAACATTCAAATATTTATGAGTTACTTGCGCAGTTTGAAGCAGCACTCAATAATTTTAGAATCGTAGCAATATTTTGCTTGTAAATACTGGAAAATTACTAAAATTTCATAGTTTTAGATTAGCACAGAATTTAGTTGCTTTTAGATTTGAAATTTTTTTCTTTTTTGTTTCCAATGTTTTTGTTATTGATGGAGGCTGGCAATTTTTTATATTCTGAGCAACAATGAACCTCGGGTTTTTATGAAATATTATTGCTATAAAAAAAAATAGTGTAATTCGTCTTGCGTTCGCGACAAAATTAAATCTGCAGCTGTAGTACGAAGCAGCCAAAATCTACACCAAATGCAAGCCAGCAAAACAACACTTGTTGTATTCCTCATTCCTCGGCAAAAGATTTCGCGCTTTAGCTTACAAATACTCAAAAAGCAGCAATGGCGTATATTCCCGCAACCAGCTTCAAAGAGCTTTTAGTTGAAATCTACCGAGAAAGCCACTCCTACGGAAAGCTCATTGTGATGTCAATTCCCGCCATTCACATTTCATTCGCAGTTAATGCTAAGGTAGCAAGAAGATTAGTGACTCCTTCAAGTGACGTCACAATTAAAACCAACGAGTCTTGCTCTAGCAAAAACTGACCGCATAATGCAATGTAATGAACAACGTAGAATGAATGATCTTGTCGAGATTGTTGTTGGGGAGGTAGCATGAAAATTCGAATTTCCTGCTGTTAAGAATTCTCTGCTGTGTACTTTTGACTAGATAATTTTGAGTTAATATTTGTTTGCAACCAGGCTCCTGTCAATCTTTCGAATTGAACACTTTTACCAATTTACACATTGGTGTCAGTGAAACATTAATTTTTGCTTTAAATAAATTTTCCGTCAAGGCGCGTTATGTACTTCAAATCAAAATGACAGTTCCGTACGGTGTTTTTTTAATTTTTCAAATTTATTGATACGAATAGGTCTATTTCATTACATTGTTGTATAATTATTGCGAGAAAACGCTCACCTAACAAGCTCCATTAAAGCAAGACTGTAGGCCAGTGCTTCCCAATTTTTCATCACCGTGACCTATTTTCAATTCGAAAATTTTCCATGGCCTCATCAAAATCGCTAGCTTAATCGCAATTTATCAATTTTCAGGTGATCTCCACAAAAAAAAAAGGGTATATTCTCGCCAAAAAACGCAAATTTTGTGCCAGCTCGCTCTCTAACGGGCCCCACAGCGCCAATGATTAAGACAGTTTTTCAACCGAATTTGCAATTACCCAAATAGCTCTGTAGCCCACCACAAAATGCTCCTACGGCCCACAGGTTGAAAACCACTGCTGTAGGCGGTAGGTAAGCGTAATGGTCGTGAAATTTCAATTTCGTCTTTTCATATGCGAAGTCCACCCTAAGGTCAGTAGCCTAGGCGAGGTAGTGTTACAATGCTGTTGCTATGAAGGGACCGTGCCCCCCATTTCAGTTTACTCAAAATACTGTTTTTGCAACATTACGTAACGATAAGACAATAGTCAATGATGGAAATACAGCTATAATAACTTTCAAACATAATTTTCATTTGACGTTTTCAGATCTTTTGCCAAATTGCTGGCGATCAACTGGTGTACATAAATGTGACGGAATAACCCACCTTTTTACTGTAACACGCCTTTACAAATGTCTCGCGGAAGAGAGATATAAGACTGTAAAATCGTTACCGATACTTTGTTAGTGATTATACCATGAACAATTGGTGAAAACATTTTTTTCAAAGAGCAGCTGTTTTTGATCTTTGGAGCAAACTCAACATTTTTAGGTCGCAGTCAGTAGAGCACCATGGTGAAGGGGCTTAGGTTCTCTAAGCCAAGTCACCTAGAAAATTTAACTTCAAAATACAAGCGTTTAAAAATACTTAGACTTGACCTGAAGTAAGGAGGGAGAGCTAAAGGGGTTAAGCAATTTAAGTCTTTGACATGACCTGAATTTTAGCAATTTAGTCATTGATGCGGCTTCAAAAAGTGCAAAAGGTGATTAAAATGCCGTTAAAATCGTTATCTTTGTGCTGTAAAATCTCAAACATTAGCCAGTAGTTGGGAGCTCCGCCCCCAAGCCCCGGTTTGTGATACGCTCAAGTTTCATCAGTTTGTTTAGCACAAGGCCTAAATTAGACAATTTTTGTGCAAAAATATTTTTTGTTTTACCCATCGTTAGCAAAATCCTGGTTGCGCGTTTGGCCGCATTTACTGCTGCAAATAGAGTTTTCAAGCGATTACGGCAGGGTCGCAACTCAGGGGGCAAGGAGGGGCGGCGCCCCCAAACAAAAATTTCGCTTACCCAAACCTCAAAGCTACAATAGGAGAAAATATTGGTAGGCCTAAGTAACCTATTGTAAGGCTGTTGATTAATGATTTGGACTGATGCGAAATATTGCGTTTCGCAAAACTTTTATAATCGATACATTGATTGTGGTGGCACTGGCACCAGGTATGCATGCATAAGCCTAATGCATAATCGCAATCCTTGCTTGATTTAGCTGACAAGCTACAACTTGTTTAGTAAGTAAAATCTGTGAAGAATATTGCAATATTTTATTGTGACGCAATAACAACTATTTTACAATCAAAAAATTGACGTTAGGTGCGGTTGCGGTAGCACCATGGTAGCACGCTAGCATTAGCAATGAGTGCACGTGGTCGCTTTGACCTTGGCCAAAAAGTTGCTTAGTAACTGTTGTACTCTGCGTTTTGTCTTGTTTGGCAGTAATGGACAGGTTTGTCATGAGAAGTATTAGAGACCCTCACCCCGATCCGAATCCTGCTTCTTTTGAAGCTACCGATACTCCTTCCACTTAATCATCTGCTCATGCTTCTGGTTCCCCTGGTTATCTTAACCTTTTTGCTCCTTCACGTCCAAACTTGAATTTTTTCCCGAAAGGCAAAAATAACCTCTGCTTTTGTCCCGAATGGTTTCGAATCCATACCCGCACCAACCAATGCATTGAACTCAGCTTCAGAGGTTGCTAAAAGCTTTCTTATTTCTAAAACAAACTGCCCAGCACATAGGCGTAGCCAGGGATCCCGCCCCCCGCCTCCAATTGAAATGTCACCAATGACAAAAATGCGACAAAAAAACTCTTGTTTCTTCAGTTTCAGTTTCTTCTAGCATTTTTTGCTTACAACAGTAATTAATAAGAATGAATGACGGCCAGGTCCCCTCAATTCAGTTTTTGGCAACCAATTTAAATGTATATATAACCCAGGAGAAATGGAGAGTTTTGTTCTAAAAGTTCCTATCTAAGGCCCTCATTTACCTATTTATAAACGTAATGCAATAACTAGGGCCGGATTTACCATAAAATGGCACAGTACTAGCAAGGGGTTCCGCGCTCAAATGGTGAGACTTTTTTTGGTCTTCACCTATATTTGGCAGGAAGATGTTGCGAAAATCTTCAAAGTGCCAAGGGCCCCGCACAATATAAATCTGGCCAGGGCAATAACATGGTTAGTAGGCGTAACCATCTATTGTACCATTTTTAAATAACAATTCACCTCCACCTCGCCAGTTTAACGCGACAAAATACTTTTGAAAAAAAAATTACCTAGGGAAAATGTTCCTTGAACAAACTATTAAGTTTGAATTCAGGGGGCTTGTACCTCTTGGTCGTATAAATACTCCTGCAACTGGTTATTTTTATGACAAAACAAAAATCTCTAAGGAAAATCTTCGAGTGGATTATTATTTACTGCTAAAATATTGCAGTAGGCAATGTACCTTGCTTTCCCCTACCTGGGTCAAATCACTTACAAAATTTAACACCAAAATGCAAGATTTTAAAATGTTTTGGACTTAACTTGTCAGTTAAAGTAGGATTAAACAATTTATTTTTTTCAACTGGTTTTCAAATGTTAAAAATCTAGTTTTTTCGAATGGCTCTAAACACGTGCAAATTGTGATCCAATGGCAATAAAATAGCTGGTTTTCAAACAAATTACAAAAAATCACCCATTTTGGTGTTAAATTTTTCTCACGTCCGTAATACATTTGAGTTACACCAGTTTGCTCAACACGTCTCGCATTTTACACTTTTTTGGGTGGTTTAAGCTCTCTCCCTTTACCAAAATACTGGTTACTGTATGTGCTAACACACTGGCTACGGCTTTTGATCTTCCAATCTACAATATCTTTGTCCCACAAAAAGTTCTTCTTTCAAAAATTTCTGGTAACGTCATTGCACGTGATTTGTGCCCACTCTAATCAAAAATCTTGGCTACGCTTATGGCCTATAGCATGCTCGTATTGTTGAAAAAGGCAGCAATTTTTGGCCTTCCTGAAAGAATTTTGCCTCATAGAACAACGCTCTAGTTGCGGCTCTGTATTAGAGGCCACAGACGAAAACGAGATTAGAAACGCTGCCGGCCTTATAGATCTTTTTTTAGACATGAATACAGCATTTTTAAATATATATTTGTAGCCGTACAAGATGTAAAGATCGGTTTTATTATGCAAAAGTTTAGTCTATTTTAGTGCCCCCCACTTTCGACTAGTGTCCCTTCGCTTCGTTTGCCCTGGCGACGGCACTGAAGTAATGGCTATAGCTTTCTGAGACAGCAGTCTTTTGCACTGGAATAAACTCAAAAATGACTTGACTCAAAAATGACTTGACTCAAAAATGACTGCACACAGAGAATTTAAACTTTGATCGATTGTAAATATCCCAAAAGACTGATGCCGCGCCGAAATTGGAGTGCCACGTAAGAAGGATCTTTTTCAAGCGGGCGCTCAAAATTTTTGCAATTTTGAACTATTAAAGCTAGTTGGGTGAAATTCTCAAAATAGGCAGCAATTGAAAATGAGTAAAACATAACAAAAATTGGGGTGCCAGGTTGGGGGGTCTTCCTCAAACGGCTCCTCCAAAATTCAAAAAATTTTAACCACTCCAGCCAAACAGATAAAATTTTCAGGTTTAGTAATAATAAAACATAGATGAAATATGACAAAATTTGTCGGTGTCAAATTCGGGAGGTTCAAAAAAATAAACACTTTTTAACCGCTTGCGCTAAAAAAGCTAAAATCTTAAGATTTTTATTTAGTTGAGTTAGACAAATGACGTTGTAGGCTCTCAACCGATTTACCTCGCTAATATATTAAGTTATTATTGGGTGATTTTAACTATGACTTATTATACCCTAACAAATATGCAAAACTTTACATTGACACCCTCTACACAATGGGATATTTTCCTCTCATCAATAAGCCAATTAGAAATCTTTGCTCGCTCATCGATAACATTTGGACGAATAATGTCAAGTTTCGAACTCAAAGAGCTATTTCAGCGGAATTAGTGTCCAATCGTTTCGCAATAATCCAGTGTACGTTTTTCCCTTCAAAACAGTCTGCACAAGAACCGAACTCGCATTCTTGTTTATTCAACCAAAACACAGTTAAATTGTTTAATCAGCATTTGCTTGCGGCTGATTGGTTTGAAATTCTCGCGTTGCAAGATCCAAAACAAACATTTGCGAAATTCATGCAAAAAATAAGCAACGCATTTGACGATTGTATTCCAGTTTTAAAGTCAACAATGGTAAAGTCGTAAAGTCATGGTCTTTCGCGACTCCTCTATGAAATAAATGCAGCAATCCGTTTGTAATTTCTTACTGTTTTTGTCTTAACTACTATATCCGCAAATTTTGATTTGTGGTTTAGGTCAAAAAAATAAACTCTCTTTCTCTCTCTTTCTCATGTAATTCTAAAGCGAAACTCAATGCTAGGTTTGATAAGGATCTCAAAACGTTCCAAAAAAATAAGTGTAAAGCTTACTTTAAAATTTTAAGACTGAGAGATTCCTCTTACAAACTTGCGTACAATCGCATTAAAAATCATTTTGAAAGAGCAATCAAATTCAAAAAATCGACCTCTTATAAATCGCAACTCACTAACGATCAAATAAATATTCGAGCCGTGTGGAAAATACTAAACTCTCTCGTTGGCAAATGCATTTCCTCAACATTCACTTCTTATTCGTGATCCACGAATTTATGATGTAATTAAAGAGCCTTTTAAAATAGCTGAAGCTTTCAGTACTATTTCATCAATATTCCGAAAAAAGTGCAGGATATGAATGATTTCCAGGTTAAGCATAAAAGCAATAAAACTGACCGAACTCAATTTACTGCAAAGCGCAGGGCTAAGTCATTTTGCTTAAACTAAGTAACATTTGCTGAAATCAAACGGATTCATGGGTCTATATAGCCAAAAGGAAGTTCTGAAGTCGATCAAATACTTTACTCACCCATTAGAACTTTTCCCGACCCTGTTATATTTATCATGGTCCATTTAATCAATCCAACCTTTACTTCAGGAATCTTTCCCACCTTACTAAAGCATGCAAAAGTCACACCAATATTTAAAAAAGGTGATAAATTAAACCTAACCAATTACAGGCCAATAAGCTTATTGAATTCTATTTCTAAATTCTAGAAAAACTGTTTCACAAACGCATGATGTCGTATTTAAATATGAGTAAGTTTTTATTTGACTTCCAATTCGGTTTTCGGCCCAATAACTTTACCTCATATGCATGTATATATACTTAATTAATGAAGTAGCCAAACAATTTAATTACAATAAAACTATTCTTTCATTTTTTCTTGATTTAAGTAAAACTTTTGACACCTTTGATCATTTAATTCTCTTGAAAAAATTAGACAGCTATGGGTTTTAAGGACTTTCTCATAATTGGCTGAAATCTTATCTCAGAAATAGAACACAAGCGGTCAGCATAAATGATTGTTCATCTTCACAAAAAGAGTTACTTTATGGGGTAGCTCAGGTCTCTACTTTAGACCTCCTGTTTTTTCTCTTTACGTAAATGATCTTTTATCTAATATTGATCACCAAGCAATAATGTATGCGGATGGTATGACTCTACTCATTCCTGGAGCAAACAAAATTAAAGTAACTCGAACTGTAAATAACGTGCTGGATAGTGTAAGCGGCTGGCTAACTTCTCGTAATCTTACTCTTATTATTTCAAAAACAAAGTAAATAATTTTCTCGCCGCAACCTCATAACATAAAAGACAAAATTGGAATGCAAATAAAAATTAAGGAATCTGTTGTAGATGAAGTAACAAACTTTAAGTATTTGGGATTTTATATTCAAGATAATTTATGTTGGAAATCACACATGCTGACAATAATCTCAAAACTACGAATTTGTTGTGGTATAATTTATAGAATTCAATCGTCTACTAATGTTTCCTGGCTGCTTGCACTGTACCATGTACCTGCAACAAATTGTATGAATTTTCGACTTGGCACTTGGCACGCTGGAAATGCTGTACTACTGAATCAAATCCAAAAACAGTGCAATAAAATTATTCGGAGTATTTTTTACCGCGTTAAATTTTTTCAAGTAGACGCTGTTCGTAGAAATTATGGTATGCTTTAAGTTTATGATTTGTTTAAATTTAGGTTTGGTTAAACCGGTCAGTTGGTCGAGCGGTAACGCGTTCGTCTTCGGTGCAGGAAGTCTGAGGTTCAAATCTCGCACCGGTCAAATCAGACAGTGTTGCCAACGGCTCGCCACCATTGCGACAATCCTTCAAAAGGAGCTGTGTTGTCTGGGTGCAATGACACGGAGATGGATTCCACAAAACTCGTCACACGCTTCGGCGTAATTCAGCGAGTATAATGAAACATTTGATTTGATTTTAAATTTATGTTTCGTATATAAATATATGTCAGTAATCAGCTGCCTACTTGTTTTGACAATGTTTTTATTAAAACTTGCAATATTAGATCTTGTCAAACTAGACAATCCAATAACTTATATTCGCCCCGAAACAAAAAATCTGTTTGCCAACCAACTATCTTGTTTTATGGAGTTAAAATTTGGAATGATCTGCTTCAAACAATCAGAAATATAAAAAGCTTCGCAAAATTCAAAACCGTTAAAAAAAAACTTACTTAGAGCAAACTTGAATCATTACATTGCAATTTAGCATGCTAACTGATTAGTGACAACTATGAATTCTTGGTTTATTTTCTATCGCTTCACTGTTTTAAAGTAGGTTAGTTTTCCTTTTTTCCTTCAAGGCTCTTGAGCCACTGTAGTGTTTTTGCATCTGGCCAAAAGCCATCGTTCGGCTTTACAAGCGTCCTGGATGTAATAACTTGTAATTTATTATTACTTGGTCCTATGTTTTTTGTTGCTGTTTATTGCACCCAAATATAATGCAATGCAATTACTTTTAGTCCGTCTCCACCTCTGATTAACAATAAGTTTAACCAAATTTTGGCGCAGAATTTTTTTCTTGGTTTTCACCTAAAATCAGCAGTGAAAGACATCTAAATTTTGACAAAGATATTTTTTTTAGGTCGAACATTAAAAACCCTAAAATTTGCTTCACGTTTTACGGAATCTTCGGATGCTTACCAATTATTCAAAAAGAGTATAAAGTTATTTTATTAATTATTCATTCAATTTGAATAAGTTAATCCCAAAAAGTCTCGTTAAGGGTGAAACAAACTGATAGGAAAAAAGACAGTAGCATTTTAATGTTTTTATCTGAAATATCTAAACTTTTATCCAGTAAATGCAAGATACTGTCTTTTAGTGCTGTCATCTATGGAGTTCTTGGGAACCCTGGTGATCAAGTATGGATTGGAGTAAGCGATATTCAGAAAGAAGGATATTTTGTGTTTATCGATGGAGAGCCTGCAACGTCTAGCAATACGGGATGGGCATCTGGCGAACCAAACAATGACGACAATGAAGATTGTGGAGGCGTTAACTCTAAAAGTTATCCTCATAATACATTAAACGACGTAAATTGCGGCGCATCCTTGTATGCTTTGTGCGAAAAGCCAGTGCTTTGTTAATTGTTTGTAGTTGCTCATTATTATAAAGTTTGGTATAATTTTACGGTAGTTGAATTATGCGATGTTAGAGATTCTTTATCCGTATAATTGAGATTATAATATTACAGTAGATTATAATATTTTCACAATAATAAAACATTACAAATTAAAACCTATGAAACCTAACAATCTGTTTCACCCGTAGATGGGATCATCCGAGGTAAATCTAAACAATTGAAAAAGTATCAACCACAAAGAGATTATAATAATACTGGATGTTGTTTAACTTGTTGTAATGGAGAATCTGCCAATCAGCAAAACCAAAAAGAAACAATTATGTTTTTAGTTTAGCTACTGAAGATGGCTACCCAATACCCATCCGAAGTTAATTTTACATTAAATAAATTATTTTCATAATTTTGATTTCACTGATTGGCAGATTCTCCATTCAAACAACCTAACATTGTAATGTTTCACTGTAATTCAGAGTTGTAAGTCGGGCCGGGCTTTTCGGGTCGAGTTTGGGCCTAAAGTTGACAAAAATTTCGGGCTTAATTCGGGCTTGAGAGGTACTTTTTGTCTTAGGTGCACAAAAATATAATCAAAATAAGTTGGCAACATTGCTAAATTTTTCAGACCGAACTTAACTTTCGCGTTTTTTCGGGCATGATTTGAGCTTCAAATTAGTTTTCGGGTTCGGGCCGGGTTTGGGCTTATATTTTCGGGTTCGGGCGGGGTTCGGGCCTGGGCTAGTCGGCCCGTTTACAACTCTGCTGTAATTTGCCATCAGTTTCATTGTTAATCAAGTGCGTAGCCTAGAATTGGTTTAGAAGGGAGAAATCACGGCCAATGAACTAAAAAGCAATAAAATTGATTAATTGAAAACGCCCGTAGCGAAGCAAAGCGTTGCCGAAAATACTTACAGTTAAAGGTGTTCCGTTACTCGATAGGGGTGTTGGCTATGGTCAGTAAGTCAGCAGCATACCTCCGAAAATAGGTTATTTGCTTAGTGCAGCCTAAGGTACAGTACACCCTCGTCTAAATTTTATAGGGGGTAAAGAATCCAGCCAATTTGGGTAGTTTACAATAGTTTATTTATTTATTTATTTATTTTTTATTATATTCAAAATATAATTTTGATTTTTTTTTTATTTTAAGGCTGCGGTTCCAAAAATATTCAACAAATACAACAAAATAAATCCCTAAATAAGTTTTTGGAAATCCTGATTTGTTTTCCCTGTTCGAATTTAAGATTTTGCCAAAAAGGGAGATTTTGCCAAATTTAGTTTGGTCACATTATGTGACTTGAATAATTAATATTATTTGGTCTCTCTTTTTCCATGAAAGTTCTTGCTGAAAGAATAGATTCGGGGTTTCGACAAACTTTTTTAGGGGGATGTTTTGTTGCATTTGTTGAATATTTTTGCAACCAAAGCCACAAAATGAGAGCAAAAAGTCTCAAAAATTATATTTCGGTTTTAGTTATTGTATACTACAGGAATTGGCTGGATGCTTCAATCCCTTTAATAGCAATGTATGTGGAATAAAGCGATTTTGAGACTTTCGTAAGCCAGCTGTTTTTGCTTCAAAGAGGTTAACGTCTTGTATGTGAAATTTTATTAATGCTCCTTCAAGCGCCTTATCCAAGACGCAAAAGCGTTTTAGTGGTCTAGTGGATAGGGCGTCTGTTACTGAGTCGGTAGATCTTGGTTCGATTCCCCATCGGGTCTAGCTAAATATTATAAAATTGTTATTCACAGCTTTCCTGCTTGACGTTTAGCATTAAAAGGAAGAGTGCTGTGAAGCCTTCACCGTGTGGGGTAGATAAGTGGCAACTTGACTCGAAGATCGGATAGTTCTTTTTGTTTTCTCCTTGTCAAGGTAACTTACTGGTAAATAAAATGTACAGTAATTACAACTTAGACCTGGTCTACACTAGGCGTAAAATGCGAGTGTACAAGCGTATTTTTAGCTTGTTTTAAACAAAAATTCCATACGTCCAGTGTACCACCTTCACCAGCGTAAAAGCTATCTGCTAGGTAAAAGAAAAGTAAGCTTTAATTTTTGAATTTCTATACTAAACACGAAAAAAGTAATTGATTACCAACGTTTTTGTCCCGTTTCTTTTTTTTGTTTGACATAGCGTTAACGGTAAAGATTTTGACTTTACGGGACAAAACCTCGGCTCTGGCAACATGGAAGCATCAAATTGCGTACGTAGTTATCTAGTAGGTCGACTTAGTCATCTGGTTGGTTCCCGACTCTTAAGGTTACGATGTGTGTTTGCTAGGTTTCTGCTGTGGCTGTGTCCGATTTAGTGCACTTAGACAGAAACATGAAAAATAGTCTACATAGTAATGCTGTTGTTTGTAACATTATTGTAAAGCTGTGTAACAAAACGCAGCGGCTAGTTCAGACGTTACATCTTTTTAGAATTAACTGATAGGCTAGTAGGCTTAGGAGCTAGGCTTTGTAGGAGGCCTATCACAGATTGGAAGTGACTATAATCAGGGCATGGTATGGAATGGAATGGAAGACGATTTTTCCATATTCCATACTGGCAATTTTCTTCCATTCCATTTCCATTCCATACCTAAAATCTTCCATTCCATATTCCATTCCATACTAAAAGTTTCTTCCATATTCCATTCCATACTAAAATTTTCTTCCATATTCCATTCCATACTTCCATACCAAAGAAACTTTAGACTGGAAGCAATGCAACGTATATTTTGTTGCTTTGCTCCTTTGCAATGTTGTAAGCAACCACTCATGAAGGTGCGCCAACAATACTAAGATGCAACAACCGGTATCTGGTATACAAATTGCTCATGGTTTAATGCATAGATGTAGCCTGGATTTTGAATAGGGGGGGGCTAAATCGCAAATCACATGCAATGACGTCATCAGAAGTTTTTGAAAAGTGGGACTTTTTATGGGACAAAGAATGAAAGATCAAAAGCTAAAAGCTTGGGGTCTGATTTGGTTCGTAACCTGGATTTGCAATAGAGGAAGAACTAGAACCGCAAGTTAAAAATTTTTCTATCCTATTAACATTGAGAGACGTGGTGAGTAAATTAGTGCAACTCAAATATGTCACAGAGGGGCAGTGGTGTAAAAAGTACTCGAAAATTGTAATCAAATAAAAGTTTCGTTACTGACAAAAAAAGTACTTGAAGTAAAGTACAAAGTACTGACCAAAAAAAGTACTTGAGTAAAAGTAAAAAAGTAGTCGTTTTAAAACTACTCAAGTAGAAGTATTTCCAAAAGTAATCAAGCAAAATTAGGAAACTATTCAATCGGACAGACAACTGGTCGACTACCTTCACTTTACTGCCACATAGTGCTTGGTCTTCAAACCCAAGAAGTCATAAATTGCAAATTTTCCCAAGAAGTCATAAATTACTAATTGCTACAAGGTTTTTGTTATTATTTTCCAGACAATTAATCAAAAAGAGCAACAGCAAGATTTTGAGATTTGAAAATCATCCCGTAGAATCACTTTATAACATCTTTGCTCAAATACTCATTCACTGCCATTGTTAAATTATGCTAAAATTTAAAAACTCTGTGGACGTGTCTTACCGCTGAATCTACAGGGTGGGCCAAAAGTTATGCACCATAGTTATTTCAGTATATTTTGCGATAATGTTTTATGGATTAGTTAATAAAAATTAATGTGGATTTTTTTGAATTGAATTCTATTTCACGACATATGAAGGCAGGCCGAAGCCTGAAAAATATTGCCTCACTAAATCGCACAAAATTATTGTAGGTAGCCCATTCAGCCACTAGATAGTCCGGGTCTCCACCGAGACGAAATTGATCATCATATTAAGAGCATTCAGTAATTACATTGCACAATAAAGTACAGCACCGTACAATAATGTTTATTGCGTATACCTGTACGGTGTGTGATTTTAGGCTTACTATGTAGAATTTAGCTGTAGAAACGTTTAGTAATCATCAGGCGCGTAGCCAGGAATTCGCAAAGGGGGGGGGGCTTTTTTTGGAAGCTGGAAACAACAGTAAACGTACTAGATCCAAATTTTCATCAGTCTTGAATCAGATTGAGGTGGTTTTTGATTGGGGAGGCTTGACCCAAATTTTCATGAGTTTTGAATCAGATTGAGGCGGTTTTTGATTGGGGAGGCTTGACCCCAAATTTTCATCAGTCTTGAATCAGATTGAGGCGGTTTTTGATTGGGGAGGCTTTATCCAAATTTTTATCAGTCTTGAATCAGATTGAGGCGGTTTTTGTCAAAATCAGGTGATCTCCAAAAAAAAAGGTCTTCACCAAAATTGAAACTGTTTTTCCGGTCCAAATTGGGTGATCTCCAAAAGAAAAAAAGGTCTTCACCCAAATTCAGTCAGTTTTCCTGACCAACTTTAGGTGCGGTCCAGAAAAAAAAACTCCACTTTTCTAGTCCAAATAACAGCAAGTCCTTCACAACTTCTGCTCGCCAATACCATAGGGGGGGCTATTTTCATTTTTGGAGCAAAAATCGGCCTCAAAAGCATCTAAAAACGTGGTATTTTGCATACTTTTCAGGCCAATGGGGGGTTCGATCCCCCTCCGCCGCTCCTGGCTACGCTACTGGTAATCATAAAACAAATTTTTGGGAAATTTAAGTTATATCTCTGTTTGCTTCTTTCATGATTTGCTTTTAATGACGTAAACATTCATGCCCGTATGCGACGAGGGGCAGACATCAAACAACGAACGTGAGGTGAAACTAAAACCATCTTGAACTGCTATTCGCCAGACTGGATCTGGTACGTACTCGCACGCGTAGAAAAAAAGGCATTGCTGCAGTTGTTGTGGTTGTCTGACCTCTTACGCATGGATTGTCAGCCAAAAAAGGAGGAATTACAACTAACTTGACTGATTTATGCACAGCTAGACACTGTAGACAGCGCGCGCTGTTTTGAGCCTTGAGGTCTCATCAGCAGCCCTCAGCATATCTAAACCAAAGTTACTCCCCAGACATCTTTTGGCCAGACTGGTCAAACCTTAACGGCTTACACAGTGACAGAGGGTTTACGAGGAATAATCGATTTTTCGCTTGTGGTACTTCGCAAACAACTAGTAAAAAACCGATGAGCTCTTATATTAAGGACAGCCATAAGCTATCCTTAATATAAAAGCTCCCTCTCTGCTTGACCACGAAAATCAAAACTGAAAAAATTTGACGTCCTTCGTGGTCCTTCAAAGAATACCTTTGGTTTCGAAATGCTGAGGGCTGCTTATGAGAGCTAAAAGCTTGAAACAGCGCTGTCCTGCTCTGTACATTAATGACTCGAGCTGCTTGCGGCTGCAGGTTTGATGGTTGATATTGCCATCTAACTGCCAGAGGAAGGCACTCTGATTTTCCAGGAGTCGGCCAGGAAGAACGTCAAGCTTTTTCAGTTTTAACTTTAACTGAATCGAGCAATTGCGCGGTAAAGTCGACTGTTCTGACAAATTTGTGGTTTAAATTTATAGTTGCAGTACTTTGTACTTTGCTGAATCAAAATGCTACTTAAGTAGCGTTACTTCACTCTAAAAGTAATCAAGTAAAAGTAAAAGTAGCCACTAAAAAAAATACTTAAAAAGTACTCGTTACCGGAAAAAACTACTTGAGTAATCTACTCAAGTAAGAGCATTTCGTTACTTTACACCACTGCAGAGGGGGCATGGGGGCTGAGCCCCCAGGCCGCTGGGGGATTTTTTGTAATTTTTTGGAAAAAAATGGCTATTTTAATGCGATTCGAATCACATTTTGCACATTTTCAGAGCCATTTGAAACAACAAAATTTTTGATGTTTGAAAGCCAGTTGAACAAATCACTCCCTTTACTTCATGTGAAGTCCAAAACACGTTTAAAATCTTGCATTTTGGGATAAAGTTTTGTGACTTGGCCCAAGTCAAGGAAATTAAGGTACTTGCTTTCTGCAACATCTTTAGCATGAAATAATGCACTCGAAGATTTGCCTTTGACGATTTTTGTTTTGTCATGGAAATAACCAGTTTTAGGAATATATGTACGACCAGGGGCCCAGGCACCCTTGATTCAAATTCAATAATTTGTTCAATAAGCATTTACCTAGCTAGGATTTTTCAAAAGCATTTTGTTGCGTGAAAACTGATGAGATGGAGATGGATTGTTATTTAAAGTTGATAATTCAAAGTTATTTAAAGTTGGTACATTAAATGCCATAAACGGTTACTAATCATGTTATTGTAATAAAAAAGTTAGTTGGGGGCCTAAAACATATTATTGCATAAAAAAGTTGGATGAGGGCCTGAGATTGCACCTTTTAGGACAAAAACACTGAATTTCTACCGGCTTGTACATTTAAATTGGTTGGTAAAAATTTAAATTGAGAGGGCATGGGCCCCCTGGTTGTCACTATTAATATTAAGTTATTGCTAATTGCCGTTGTACGCATGTACTGTTGCATTTCAAAAATGCTAAAAGACTGAATAAAAAGGCTTTGTGTCATCATTTTTATCATCGGTAGCTTTATTCGGGAGGGGGGGGGTAGGAAGGGGGCCCGGACCTTCTGGCTATGCCTATGGTTTAATGATTACAGCACTAGTTTGCTCTCACATCAACTAGAACATTTACCGTGATAGAAATACCAAGTTTTAACACCAAAAATAATTACTATAAGCTTAAAAACTAAAAATATAAATAAAATTAAACTGAAACGGGGATGAAATACTAAATACAAGTTTTCGTGACGATGTAAGGAAACAAAATTTACAACTAGGCAAATTGTCAGCCTCAAAATAAAAAAAAAAGCAAGTCAAATCTATCAAGGTCGTCAACTGTAACATCAATGCTGCAATTAAATTGTAATGTACTGTTCTTACAACGATGCATTACGTACACTGTTTGTGCAATGTACACAACCAAAGTACTGCGATTTGTCGACAAATACTATGCGTAGGTATTGAAGTTGAATACTTCTGTGACATTATTATTTATCACTACCCGACATCGGTATGTATTTTTCTGTAAATACAATGCACAAATCTAGTATGGAATTGGTATGGAAGTATGGAAGATTGTTTTCCATTCCATTCTTGAAATCGTCCATTCCATTCCATTCTGGCATCTTCCATATTCCATACCGAAATTTCCGTTCCATTCCATTCCATTTTCCATTCCATTCCATTCCATACCATGCCCTGACTATAATATAGTCTATTCACCAAAAAATCTTAAGTAAAACAGAATAAAACGAAAATAAACGATATTCATTCGCGCATTTTTCTCGACAAAGGGTTTTAGAGTTAATTTATGGCATATGCGTTTTTGTAACCACATAGTATTATACTTTCCTAACATTGTCGCTGCATCCACACTATAACGACACGTAATTCAAAAATTATTTAAAAAACGGCAAGATTACTTACAAATAGAGGAAAAAAGTAAAGCCACAGGTGGGCAAGTTAATGCAAAACGTTAGCTTCGTTAACCACTAGTCCGTTAACAAACTTCACATCTCCGTTGACGTTAATCCGTTATTTTCAGCTTTAATTAACTGAAGTTAATAAAGTCCGTTAATCCGTTAACATTTTGCGTGTAATTTACATTTCGTTTTTTTCACTCGCTTCTAGAACACGTATTGACGCTGTTGAACTGATTGTAAGGAAATATTTATTACTATAGTGGTCTTTTTTGTATTTTGAAAGTTACATTTTACAGTCTAATCTAATTTCAAGATAAAAACAAGTTCAAATGCACAACGAAGCTGCATGGTATTAACAATAGAAACCTTAACGGAAGTTAACAGAACTTAACAGAAATTACTTTAGTCCGTTAACAGCACTTAACGGAAGTTAATTTAGTCCGTTAACATGAAAAAACTTTTTCACAGATTAACGAGTTAATGAAAAAGTTAGCTTCGTTATTAACGGATTAACGATTAACGGACTTGTGCCCACCTAAGAGTAAAGCAAATATATTTTGGTGTAGAAGTCGAATAATTCTGAAATCAGCTTCAAAAATTTTTTAAAATACAATTTGGTTTAGTGTCGCCATAAATCAGTTATTCGACTATTAGGATAAGATTATTAAATAGATTATTAATTTAGACTATAAATTAGACCCCAATTCCTCTTTAAAACAAACTAAGCATACGCACCTACGCTCACGATTTAGCGTCTAGTGTAGAACGGCCACCTTAATCATGCAATCAGGGTTGTCGAAATAACAACGCCTTTAATTTCTCCCACAATGCCAACAAAAAAATTTTTATCGCCTAGGAGATCTATTTTTGCCAATTAAAGCTGCAGACCAATAAACAAAGTATTTACTCCACCAGACGGTCTATGCTGTACATTCGGATTAAGACTCAAATGCATAAAATGCGTACAATATATTCGTACTGTGGGTTGATCGCTCCTTCCACCTACTTTGCATCGCCCAGTTATCATATTTGATATACAAAAGTGTTTTAAAATTAGACCACTTCTCCACAGTTTCGATGGAAATAAATTAGTCTTTAAGCTATAGACGGTATCCAGAGTCTTATAGGCACAGTCAAACCTTTGGTTAACAGTCTAAAACATACTGTTTCGGAATCAACAATCGTCTGTAATTATTCCATAGCTAAGACTACAAATATGAACACGAGCGTAGAACGACAAGAAATCGCAAATTAACCAAATCATAACACATTTTTCCCGAAAACTATTAAGTAATCACAATATTACACGAGAAATGACAAAATAAGAAATTAATCAAAAGTTTGATTGTGCCCAAAAGACTTTGGATACTGTCTAGTGTCTATAGCTTATCATCAATTTTCTCAGTTCTTCATTAATTAGGTTTTCTTTAATAGTTTAGTTTGAAATTCATTAACGTAAATTTCTACTGACGTATTTTTTAGCTTGATATTTTTTTTTATTTTCATGCCAAATAACTGAGCTAAATAAACCCACATAGTTAACGATTCAGCGAAAATCTTCTGGGTTGACAAACTTAGGCAAAGTCAGAAATGCCACTGCATTCTTAACATTTCTCACCTAAATCTTCATAAAAAATTGTGTAGTCATCTCAAAGAGTCGTTTTGAAAAGAGTACAGGTGAGGAAACTGCAATAGTTTTGCAAGTTATTCTCATCGACCTGCGACGATATGAAGCGGAAATAATGCTCGGAAAAATAAAGTTTGATTCTTCTTTTTTGCAATTTGTTCAAATTATACCCCTCAAGAATTCAGGCTTTAAGGTAAACAGGTGAAGACCCCACTAAATAACATTAGATTGGTCAAAACTTGAATAAATATCTGTTCTAAATCTGTTTAATTTTAGTATTTCTGTGCTTCAGTAATTGCTTAAGAGGGTGTGGGGCAGAGATGAAAACCGGTCGGGTTGCCGGTCGGGTCGACATTCTTCGACCGGCCGGTCAAGCCGGTTAAACAACCGGTCGAATTCTCCTTTCTGGCTATTAAAAGACATCTAAGCACCAACCGAAATATACATATATATTTTATCATAAATTAAACTTTTTATAAAAAATCAGAATTAACAAACCACACCTTTCGAAAACACTTGTTGGATGGTTTCAAGCTACTACTACTATACTGTGACCATTAAGACGTGCACATCCAGAGACGTATTTAGGGTGGGAGTATTGTGCCATGCCTCCCGACTTTGGGCCACGGCACAAAGCAAAAAAGTGCAAAATATACGTTAAAATTGCGTAATCAGATTCTAATAAAGCATGCATGTGGAAGAGACTTGCGCTATCTGGCATTTTAGCATCATTTTAATCAGCTTAAGAGTAGAAGTGGCGCAAATTTCAGATTTTTACTACATGCTAAAATCTTGCCGCTCTAAAAAGCTTGTTTCAACTTAAATTTACCACACTCTACACTGGGCAAGAAAGACATTGCTCTTATTCTTTTTTATATATAATCAACCATGGCTTGTTTTGAAGTAGCAGCATTTTTACAAACTGCTGGGGCACATTATATTTCGAATTTTTTTTAGACAATGTCATAACAGTTTAGTGTTTTCAATCAAAATTACGGACGCGTTGCGTTCATCGGGATAGTTATTCATAACCACTTCGTACTACCGATGAGTTTATTTATTGGTTTGACGTTTTGCTTCCCAAACCGGGAAGCTTCTTCAGAACAATTTTAGGCAGTGCTGCCTTGGCTGTTACAAGAAGATAAATGAGGAAAAAAAATAACAACAGAAGATAGGTAACAGTAAATGCATACGAACATCACAATACTTGTACTATTGTACCCAAAAACATTGAAATGATGGAGCAATAACATTATATAATATTGAAAATTATGTCACTAACAGCGTGAAAAAAAAAGGAATAGTAAAAAATTATGTCACTAACAGCGTGAAAAAAGGAATACTGAAAAATTATGTCACTAACAACGTGAAAAAAATTAATAATATTTATAACAACTATAGACTGCTTCACGGACAGTTTGAGAAAGTATGAAAAGAATCTATTGCAAAACATTGTGTACTGGAAAACGTTTTCAGCTCCACAGAGATTAAATTTAATTGTTCCGTCCGTATATAAATCTCTGTGGAGCTAAAAAACGTTTTCCAGTACACAATGTTTTGCGATAGATTCTTTTCATACTTTCTCAAACTGTCAGTGAAGCAGCCTAGTTGTTATAAGTATTGTTAATTTTTTTCACGCTGTTGGTGACATAATTTTTCAGTATTTCTTTTTTCACACAGTTAGTGACATAATTTTTTAATATTCCTTTTTTTTCACGCTGTTAGTGACATAATTTTCAATATTGTATAATGTTATCGCTCCATCATTTTAATGTTTTTGGGTACAATAGTACAAGTATTGTGATGTTCGTATGTTATTACTGTTACCTATCTTCTGTTGTTTTTGTTTTTTTTCTCATTTATCTTTTTGCAACTGCAAAGGCAGCACTGCCGAAAAAAAGTTTAGTGGTTGCTGCTCGGCAAATTGCAAATAATCTGTCACCAATAGCTAAAAAATTGTAACTTCATTTTTTGGCCTTTCGCAAAATATCATAAGAAAGAACGTCTAATAATTTAGTTTGTGCCCTACAGTGCTTTTTATGCTTATTTTGTGCTCGTTTTGCGCTGCTCAAAACAGGGCATTCAAACCGAAACTTAACCAAAAAAGATCTTAAAATTGAGTCATTTTTGCAAAAAACGCAAATTTTTTTTAACACCTCACCCATGCCTCTCCCCCTTTTAAAAATTTTTCATTAGATACATAGAACAATGAACAGTGAACAAAAACCTTCTATAAAAAAACCGGTCCACCGGGCCGATCAGAAACAGGTCGACTGGCCGGTCAACCGGCGATGATTTTGAAATTTACCGGTCGGGTCGGGTCGAGAATATCCTGACCGGTTCCATCTCTGAAGTGGGGCTCTAATTTCGAAACACCTTTTACTGTGGTATAGAATTATTCATCTCTTACCATTGGCATTGTAAATAATTTGGAATTGAAATGATTTTTCTGTCGTGCATGGTGGAAATGCATTGTGAGCATATGGATGAGTAAATATCATTCATTCTGTATTTCTACAACTACGTTGCACATGTGAGATGAGACGTAAATTTAACATATTTGAACCGTCTGCGACGTCATCGCAAAAATTGACGTCATTTTTTAAAATCTGACCGTGACATCGCAATGATGACGTTATCAACTCAAAACTAATAAACAAAATTTAGTGAACTCCAAACCGTATGCCAAATTTGGTGTTTCCAGACGTTTGGTTTAAAAGTTTAATAGAGACGTTTTTTGCACCCCCCCCCCACTTGCAATATGCGTTGGTCAAATATCCCGTGTAAAATAGCGTTAAATAACTTAAGTCTAATGCAACTGATTTAAGCTACTAAATTGATTATTGATAAATTGTTTATTAGACTGGGAAAACTGATTGATAAAGGTAGTGGAAGCATTGGTATAGGAAGGTTGATTACAGCATGTTGGCATTGGGCTGGAAAAATTGATTGAAAATGTTTGCGTTTGGCTATGAATATTGATTGATGAATTTTAACGTTAGGATAACATTCCAATTCGATATTTAAACAATGGCACTCTAGCTCCTGCTAAAAAGTGCAAAATCCGACCCCGCCACCACTCCAGTCTATGAATTGCAAGACTGGTTTCTGGAGTGGATATGTTCTACCTGTGTAGGTGAATAATTATGGTTTTATTTATGGTAAGCATGATATAGCATGTAGTAGGCTTAGTGTGGCACGGTAGGCATAGTATGGCAGAGTAGATTTAGTATGGCATATAGTAGGCATAGCGTGCCACAGTGGGCGCCGTAGCTTGGCACAGCATTGTAAGCATAGCGTGACACCCTCTTTGGTTTACTACAGTGTAACACTAGGCGTATGACATAGTTGGCTTAATATAGATCAGCAGGCACTGGAGGTTAGTATGCCATAGTAGGGATAGCATGACACCCTAGTTTGGCAGAATATGGCATATAGGGGGCTTTTTATGGAGCGGTAGGCATAGTATTAGCAAGCATAATATGCCACAGTATGCGCTACAGGCTAACATGACATTGTAGGCATAGAATGGCATATAGTTGGTTTATTATGGCACAGTAACAGTAGGCAATGCAGCTTAGTATGTCATAGTAGGCGAAGTATGGCACACTAGACATAGTATAGCATACGAGCATAGTATGGCATATACAGTAGTAGCCTTATGGCACAGTAGGCACAGTATAGCACAGTAGGCGTAGTATGCCACAGTGGGCGCTGTAGCTTAGTAGGCATCAGAGGTGGAGTCCTCGAGAACACATTTTCAAGTCCTTGGCCTCAGAACCTCCAGTCCTTGGCCTTGGCCTCGAAGCCTTAGGTCCTCGAAAATTGCCCTGTCCTCGGCTCGAGGACAGTACTATTTTTTAAACCAGAGCTGGACAGCGCTGTTTCGAGCTCTTAGCTCTCATCGGCAGCCCTCAGCTATCTTTTCAAAGGTATTCCCAACTGAACAAACATCTTGGCCTAACTGGCAAACCTTACTGGCTTGCAGAGAGGCAGATGCTTTAGTAGGGAATAAACGATTTTTTCACTTGTGGTACTTTAGAAACAAGTGAAAAAGTCGCTGGATCCTTGAAGTAAGGACAGCCATAGACTATCCCTACTACAAGGATTCCCCTCTGTGTGACCACGGAAATCAAAACTGCAATATCTTGATGTCCTTCATGGTCGACTCCTGGAAGTTGACATGGCTTCCCAGGAGTCGACCATGAAGGACATCAAGATATTGCAGTTTTGATTTCCGTGGTCACACAGAGGGGAATCCTTGTAGTAGGGATAGTCTATGGCTGTCCTTACTTCAAGGATCCAGCGACGTTTTCACTTGTTTCTAAAGTACCACAAGTGAAAAAATCGTTTATTCCCTACTAAAGCATCTGCCTCTCTGCAAGCCAGTAAGGTTTGCCAGTTAGGCCAAGATGTTTGTTCAGTTGGGATATACCTTTGAAAAGATAGCTGAGGGCTGCCGATAAGAGCTAAAAGCTCGAAACAGCGCTGTCCAGCTCTGTGCTTATTTGACTTGAGCTACAATGTGAAATATCATTGGAGCTGCAGGGTTGGTGGTAGTTATAGCCACCTAACTGCCAGTGGAAGTTGACATGGCTTCCCAGAAGTCGACCATGAAGGACATCAAGATATTGCAATTTTTTAAACCGTTGAAATTTTGTTGTAAAACACCAAAAACCTGGCGGAAAATTTGCGAACACCTTTTTTGTTTTTCTCAATTGGATCATTGGCGTAGCCAGGGGGAGGCAGGTGGCCCGGATCCCTCCCAATTGAAATTTCGCCAATGACAAAAATGTGACCAAAAAGCCTATTGTTTCTTCAGTTTCAGTTTCTTTTTAGCATTTTTCGCTTACAACAATAACTAACAACAATATTGAAGACCAGGGGCCTCGGGCCCACACTCAGTTCAATTTTTGCCAACTAATTTAAATGTGTAACCCGGGTAAAATTAAGGGTTTTTCTCTTAAAAGTTGCTACCTTGGCACTGATGTAACCTTTTTATAAACGTAACTCAACAACCAGAGCCGGATTTATTCTATAGCACAGTGCCAGGGCCTCGCGCTCAGATGGTGAAACTTTTTTTTTTATCTTCTCCTATATTTGGCAGGAAGATCTTGCAAAAATCTCCAAAGTGCCAGGGGCCCAGCGCGATGTAAATCCAGCCCGGCAATAACATGGTTACTAGGCGTAACCGTCTATTGTACCATTTTTCAATAGCAATTCAGTAATTCACCTCCACCTCGCCAGTTTTTACGCACAAAATACTTTTAAAAAAATTAGCCAAGAAAAATGCTGATTGAGCAAATCATTGAACTTTAATTGAGGGGGCCTGGGGCCCCTGGCCAAACGTATACTCCTATAACTGGTTATTTTCATGACAAAGCAAAAATCTCTAAGGAAAATCTTCGAGTGAATTATTATTTACTGTTAAAATGTAGCAAGAAACAATGCACCTTACTTCCCACTACCAGGACCAAATCACTTACAATTAAAATTGAACACAAGAATGCAAGATGTTGAACGTATTTTGGACTTAAATTACGAGTAAAAGGAGCATCTAACAATTTCATTTTTTCAATTGGCTTTCAAATTTCAAAAATTTAATGCTTTCAAATGATTCTGAACATGTACGAAATGTGATTCAATGGCATTAAAATAGCTGTTTTTTCCAAAAAACTTTCAAAAAATCGCCCAACGGCTGGGGGCTTTGCCCCCAGACCCCCAAAGCCTCTGGCGGCTGGGGGCTCCGCCCCCAGGCCCCCGTCTGTGATACGTTTGAGATACACTGGCTTTCTCAACACGTTTCCAAAGTGGAATATTTGCACTTTTCAACTATTAGTTTAAGCCCTCTCCGTTTGCAAAATCCTGGCTAAGTGCCAACCGGAAACGATTTCAGATCTTCCATCCTATGATATCTTTGTCCCACAAAAAGTTCCTCTTTTGAAAATTTTTGATGACGTCATTGCATGTAATTTGTGGTTTGGGCCCCCCTACCAATCAAAAATTCTGGCCACGCCTATAAATTGGAGATTGCCTGAAAAACTTTTTTGAAGACCTTTTTTTTTGGAGAGCACCTGCGGCTGTGTTTGGTACTTGGCCTTGGCCTCGAGAGGGTCTGTCCTCGAAAAGGCTGTCATTGGCCTTGGCCTTGGCCTCGGATTTTTTTGTGTCCTTGGCCTTGGCCTTGGCTTCAAGCCTTGTGTCCTCGACTCCATCTCTGGTAGGCATATTACAACATCATAGAATGACATATAGTTGGCTTATTATGTCACAGTAGGCATAGTATCCCACAGCAGGCACTACAGCTTAGTATGTCATAGTAGGAGTAGTATGGCATTGTAGACATAGTAGGCCAATAGCATTCGAGTATATGGCAGCGTGGCGGAATAAGTAAAGGCGTCGTTTTTACGACGACGCTGAGCGAATGATCTGGATTCAACCCGCACCCTGGTCACGCTGTTGTGTCCTTGGATAAGGTGCTTTACGATAATTATCTCTGCTTAGTGGCTTCGAACAAGCAGCAAATTCCGAACCGTGACTATTAGGCACGGACGTTTATGCGCGGGACGTTTAGTCGCCATCGATTATGCACAGGGACTTTTAGGCGTCTGGACTTTTATGCGCCAAGACTTTTAGGCGCCAGAGGTGAAAAAAAGATTTTTTAAAATTTTTTCAAAAAATTTTTTTTTCCAAAAAAAGTTTTTTTTCAAGAAAAAAAATTTTTTCACAAAAACAAGTTTAAAAGTTTTTTTTCCAAAAAACATTTTTTTCTACAAAAAAACGTTTTTCTTCTTAAAAAAATTTTTTTTTTCTTTCAAATGACAGTCTATTTTCAAATAAAAACTATTTTGAAACATAAACTTTTTCCAAGAAAACAGTTTTACTTTGATTAAAATGTTAATATTTTTGAGGCTTTTCATTAGCTGTTTGTCAAGAAGAATCGTCAGAATAGAGAGCGTAGAAAAAGGAGTGACTATAGGAAAATTTTGTAAAACTTTTTCCGCTCTGCTTTCATCTATCTGCTTTTGAAGCCATTTTTATCAAAACTTCTAACCCCGCCCTCTGCGGACAAAAAGAATTCTTGTGCAGCCCAAAGGTTGTACACAAATGACGCTCTCTCAGCAATCCTTTTCCAGCCAATCACTGCTCGGCTTTTTCCTATAGTCACTCCTTTTCCTGCGCTCTCTATTCTGACGATTCTTCTAGACAAACAACCAATGAAAAGCTTCAAAAATATTAACATTTTAATCTAAGTAAAACTGTTTTGTTGGAAAAAGTTTATGTTTCAAAAAAGTTTTTATTTGAAAAAAGACTGTCATTTGAAAGAAAAAAAACTTTTTTGAGAAAAACGTTTTTTGTAGAAAAAATGCTTTTTGGAAAAAAACTTGTTTTTGTGAAAAAATTTTTTTTTGTTGAAAAAAAACATTTTTTGGAAAAAAAATTTTTTTTTGAAAAAAAGTTTTTGAAAAATTAAAAAAAAAAAGTTTTACCTCTGGCGCCTAAAAGTCTCGGCGCATAAACGTCCAGACGCCTAAAAGTCTCGGCGCATAATCGGCGGTGCCTAAACGTCCCGCGCCTAAACATCCGCGCCTTAAAGTCGTAGACCGGCGAATACAGTGGGCAAGAATTTGAAGAAATCTAAAGGAACATTGGATCATCGGAAACTCCTAAGCAGGTGCAGATTCCTCCAATCAAGAAGTAGCATAGGTGGGCAAGTTAATGCAAAACGTTAGCTTCGTTAACCACTAGTCCGTTAACAAACTTCACACCTCCGTTAACGTTAATCTGTTATTTTCAGCTTTAATTAACGGAAATTAATCAAGTCCGTTAATTCGTTAACATTTTGCGCGTAATTTACATTTCGTTTTATTCACTCGCTTCTAGAACACGTATTGACGCTGTTGAGCTGATTGTAAGGAAATATTTATTGCTATGGTATTCTTTTTGTGTTTTGGAAGTTACATTTTACACTCTAATCTAATTTCAAGATAGAAATAAGTTCAAATGTACTAACAAAGCTCTGATCGGAAAATCTTTGGAAATTGTGAACAGCGGTAATTCATAGACCTCTGAGGCTGCAGCTTATTATTTGTCACAAAAAAGAGATCCTTTCTTTGCTTTCGTCTATAAAACTCGTGCTAATACGCAACAAGTGTTACCAGTGCAAACTGGTTTGTACTGGTACGATAAATAAATGGTGCAAGATATTAACGATAAAAACCTTAACGGAAGTTAACAGAACTTAACGGAAGTACTCTAGTCCGTTAACAAGGAAAAAGTTTTTAACGGATTAACTAGTTCAAGAAAAAGTTAGCTTCGTTATTAACGGATTAACGATTAACGGACTTGTGCCCACCTATGCGAAGTAGTCACTGTATGAAAAGTGTGCGGAACGTCCAATAAGTTAGCGTCGGATGCTGTTCGGTGACAGGAGGATAAATATGCGCTACAACAACAATATACTGTTGTGGGCTTATGGCACCGTAGGCATAGTAAAGCACAATAGCAGTTCTATGTCATATTAGGCTTAGTATGGCATTGTAGGCTACAAGAAGTAGGCTTATTATGGCATCCTAGTAAGCAGAGCTGGGCACGCGCTACTTGAAAAGTAGCGGCGCTGCCGCTATTTGGCAAAAATAATCAGCGACGCTGCCGCTTATCGCTACTCGAATAAAAAAGTAGCGCCGCTGCCGCTACTTGCATGCAAAACAGCGGCCGCTGCCGCTTGTCGCTACTTTAAAAAAAATGAATAGCAAAAAGAACGATAGCATTCAAATACAATATCTAATGGTGAAATTTTTCAAGCTTTTAAATTTTTACTTTATTTACTAAAGTCAATTGCTTAAGCTTTTAAAGTATCGGAACACGTTACGATCGGCATTAGCAGGCTTAAAGGGTAGACAAGTTAGCAAATCATCATTTAATTAATTTTAATTAGTTGTAGACATGCTCCTTACAAATAAACAAGCATTTCAAAATGCTAGTTGGTCAAACCAGCGCTTTGAAAATTACTTAAAAGGGCATTGAAGCCCATCTTTTATTGATTTATTGCATTTGAAACAAAATTTGTATTCTTGAAATAATTTTTGAGCTCAACTTCAGAATTCTACGATTACTACATCAACAGATTATTGCATTTATATTTTCCCTTATTTCGTATCAGAATTTCTTTCACTTTTTTAAAATTTGTCTACGGTTGGTGTCGCTTATACTGTTACTAGGGCTACTACACGCTAGCTGACATTAATCATTACTTCAAATCAAATCAAATTTAGATTAATCATTACTTACGGTACGGAAGCCTAGCCTATTAAGAAATTATAAAAAACAGTAAAGTCTAGTCTAACCTACAGCAATTTATACAGGTTAGTTTACCTCAATAATTACAAAGAACAACTAAGCCAAAAATAGGCCTACTTTTCATTTTTTCTTCAAAGTGCACTAAATCAAATATGCTTGTGCTAAAAGATGCAAATTTAAACAACTAAGATGAATTCCACTTTTAAAAACTCATCTAAGTACCGAAGCCACAGCAGAAAACCTGCCAAAGGCACATCGTTACTCCCGGACTTATAATTTGGCAAACTTGGTTTTGAAATCGCTTATGCAAATTTGGTGTAGTGTTGCCCCTGCAAAATTTTTTCCCTTATTTCAAAATCTTTTCCCTTGAAGCTATTTAACCTCAAACAATGAAAAACGGGACAAAAACGTTGCTAATCAATTATTTTTTATAAATTTGGTGTTAAAATTCAAAAATAGACTTCAATGCCCCTTTGCGAAGTTACCCTTGAAAATTACGTTACGAAGTTAAATTCCTTATCGCATTTTCTACACAAACAAAAGGCAATAAGAAATAGTTTAAATCCCTATCGACCCAAATAAGTTAAGGTTTCGCCATTAAAGCATGATGACATACAGTATTCAGCTTCTGTGTAATTCTGTCCCGGCTCTTATAGCGATAAAGTAGGCACTCTGTTTACCACACGCTCGGTCCTCAACCACTAAAATGATTCCTCGTGTAGAGATCGGACTGGAAAATTTATTAATTGACCAAGTTACAAAATATTTCTTGGAGTTTTGTAGAAATGGTAGGTGATTCACGTCCCTGCGATGATTTCGTTCAACGTTTGACACAAAAGTAGATCAAGCGTTTAAGAACTGGTGTTTACGAAGTCGAAGGGGATACGTAAATGACGTATTCTATAGCGCTGACAACATGCGATACGCGTCGACGCTGTATTGAGTAGACGCATGCTAAGCAAATGATGCTCAATTCTATTCACGCTACCCTAAGTATTTTTTCTTCGAGTATAACTTCATAACTAAATTGTCTTTGAAGCTTGTTTATTATCTGCTTCGATTTGTTAATTCAATTCTTAGCGCACTTTAAATTCAATTCTCAGTTTTACTGTTTACTGTTGTAGCAAAATTTATTTGACTATGCAATGATGTAGCTACTCAGGCCCGGCGCCACGGGTGCATAAACATAGCCAGAGGGGGAGCCAGGCCCCCCTCTTCCCCAATTGAAATGCGACCAATGATAAAAATGTGACAAAAAAGCCTATTGTTTCGTCAGCTTCAGTTTCTTTTAGCATTTTTTGCGTACAACAGTACACGCATACAACAGTAATTAACAATCATATTGACAACCAAGGGGGCCGGGTCTCCTCGATTCAATTTTTGCCAACCAATTAAAATGTATAACCTGGTTGAAATTAAGAGTTTTTATCTTAAAAGTTGCTACCTCGGGGTCTCATCTAACCTTTTAAAAAACTTAATGCATTAACCAGGGCGGAATTTACCATACGGCACAGTGCCAGGGGCCCTGAGCTAAGTTGATAGGACTTTTTTTTGGTCTGCACTTATGTTTGGCAAAAAGATGCTGTGAAAATCTCCAAATTGCCAGGGGCCCCGCGCAATGTATATCCGGCCCGGGCAATAACGTGGTAAGTAGGCGGAACCATCTATTGAACAGTTTCCAATTACAATTCACCTTCACCTCGCCAGTTTTTACACGAAAAAATACTTTTGAAAAAAAATTAGCAATAGGAGAAATGCCCATTGAACAAGTCATTGACTTTGAATTGAGAGTAGGCTACCTGGGGCTCTTTGACTGTACATGTACTCCTATAACTGATTATTTTTATGTCAAAACAAAAATTTCTAAGGAAAATCTTCGGGTGGATTATTATTTGCTACTAAAATACTTACAAAATTTAACCCAAAATGCAAAATTATAAGTATTGGAAGGATTATCGAAAAAATTATCGAAAAAGTCTTGGAAGAAGTTAATTAGCAGTAGCGGCAGCGGCAGAATATTTGCTTAAAAAACAGCGCTAAAGCGCTGCCGCTTTTTCGGCTAAAAAAAACAGCGCCGCTGTGCCCATCACTGCTAATAATCATAGCACGTCACAGAAGGCACTGCAGCTTACTATGGCATAGTAGGCATAGTTGGCTTATTATTGCATGGTATCCCGCAGTAGACACTGCAGTTTAGTATGCTATAGTAGGGATAGCATGACACCTTAGTAGGCAGATTACGGCAAATAGGAGGCTTGTACTGGAAAAATAGGCATAGTATTAGTCAGCATAGTGTGCCACAGTAGGTGCTGCAGCTTAATGTGACATTGTAGGCATAACATGGCACCCTAGTAGGCATAGTATGGCATACAGTAGGTTCACTATCACTATGGCAGCATAGGCATAGTAGGCCACAGTGGGTACCATAGCTTAGTAGACATAGTATGACATCAAAGTATGACATATAAATATAGTTGGCTGATTAAGGCGCAATAGGCATAATATATCATAGCTCAGCATATTAGACCTACAAAGCATACCTTTTCCATGAACTATCACCGTAACGAAGTGGAAAAGTCTATGTGCCTCAATTACCCACAGAGCTGTACTGGCTGGAGATTCAATTCTCCTGATAGGGTTACCCAAGCCAGATAGGTCTGATGGTAGAAGCGAGACGAAGTATAGTTCAAATCAAACAAGTTGGAAAACTTAAAACCTGGGTTGGTTATGCCCATCAACTGTGGTAAGCATATAACCTAGGGGAAGGACAACTCTGATATAAAACCTCTCCGCAGTTAGATTAAACTGCAAAACAAATCATGATGAGCACAAATAATGAAAATTACGTGAACAACATTAATGGGGCCACCTTCACAAGTGGAACCTCGTCCGGCAGAGGAGCGACTAGGTACTCCGAGGTCGTCATTCAGCGAAACCCTATGGCGTTCGAGTCTTCGGCAGAGAGGCACGTTCGAAAAATCAGCAATAATCTCCACCTGGCAGCTCCATCAATGTGCCCGCTACACGTTTAAGAGGCGAATCGAGGCAGCGCAGAGTATTCGTACTCGAAACAATGTCGCACACTCACGGATCAACCATCACCAACTGCTGTTGGGCAATTGGAATATCCTCACCCTCACAGAAAAAGAGCTAGAATTGGTTTAGGAAGCAAAGCGGTATCATCTCGATACTATCGGAGTTTCTTCAACCAAACGACGTGGCTCTGGAACTGTGGATCTTGGTGGCGGATGGAAACTATTCTATTTATGTGCTGATCTTAGTATGTCTGCTCAAGCGGGTGTGGGGATTCTCACAAGCCCCCGTTTTTCAGACTGTGTGTCAGATTGAATTCCTTTGGAATCACGGATCTGTATGTTGAAGCTCGAGGTGTTGGATCGGTCATTGTGCCTATTGCAGGTATATGCCTCCAATGCCACGAGTGAATATCAGGCTTTTGTGGATGAAGTAAATGATGCTCTCCTACGAGTATCATCTGCTGTCCTTATGGGGATTTTAACGCCCAAGTTGGAACAGACACAGATACGCGGAAGGATGTGATCGGAAAACATGGAGTCACTGGACTAAATGAGAACGGAAGTTATTTATTGCAACTCTGTTGCAGCAACGGACTCCGCATCATGAATACGTTTTTCCAGCACAGAGAGGTTTACAAGCATACATGGTATCGACCTAGTATGGATCAAAAATCTTTGATAGATTTTTGCATAGTTTCGTCAGATTTGTTTTCTGATGTGCTGAACGTTCGAGTGAAGCGAGGTGCTAAATTGTCAACTGATCACCATCTGGTAGTATGTTCCTTACGACTTTCAAAACCTTGGCCAAACAGGAGATCCAACAGATCGTCTGTGACCTACCGGATCAAATGGGCGGCTTTGGAGGACAAAGAAGTAAGAAAACCAGTATATCATCTAAGTTCATCTAATATCATCTAAGTTCAGACAACTTCCTGATGTATCGTAGGACATCGAGAAGGAATGGCTGCTGTTCAGATTAGCTATCATTTCATCTGCTGCTGAAAGTTGTGGGCGATAGTGAGAAAAGAACACCTTGGTGGAACCAAGAGGATAAAGAAGCTATTCGAGCGAAGAAAGATGCGTTCAAGGCCTGGCTACAGGACAGCTCTTCATCTGATTTGCAATCCCGGTACACTGAGGCACGAAAAGCGGCAACTTCGGCAGTAAAGAAATCCAAGGAGAAGTCATAGGAAGAGTTTGGTCGTCGGTTGGACTCCTACTATTTTTCGGCTAACAAAGTATTTTGGCAGACCATTCGCCGTTTACGTGGCAAAAGATCGAGTGTCAAGTACTCCATCAAGGATTCTGACGGTAACATTCTAACGGATGAGAATGAAATCCTTTCATGATGGAGAGAATACTTTGAAGATCTTTTGAATCCTGTAAAGGCATCGACTCGTGACACACACAAAATGACACATCTAGGGGAAGAGGAAGTTTTTCACTGCAGCGGAAGTGGCAACGGCAATTAAAGGGATAAAATCTGGAAAAGCTGCTGGTGAAGATAAAATCAGACCACAGATGTTGAAAGCGCTGACTGGAGAAGGAGTTCTCTGGTTAAAGCGAGTGTGTCAAGTTGCGTGGAAGTTTGGCATAACTCCCAGAGATTGGCAAACAGGTGTGATTATTCCGATATTCAAGAAAGGAGATCGCAAGCAATGTACAAACTACAGAGGGATATCACTCCTCAGTTTGCAGGGAAAGTATATGACAAATGCCTTGAAAGGAAATGCCGAGAAATAGTGGAATCAAAACTGGGTTACGGTCAATGCGGTATTCGTCCGGGTCGCAGCACCACAGATCAAATCTTCACTCTGAAGCAAATCTTCGAGAAATCTTGGGAGTATGTCAAAAATCTCTTTGCATGCTTTGTCGATCTTGAAAAAGCATATGACCGAGTTCCTCGGGATAAACTTTGGAAGATTTTGCAAGAGTATGGCGTTAATGGTCAATTGTTGCGCTCCATTAAGTCAATCTACTGACGACCGGAGGTTTGTGTTTGGTAAATGGCAAGCAATCAAAGCCGTTCCATGTGGGCGTTGGACTCCGGCAAGGATGCGTTTGGTCACCTCTCCTTTTCATTGTTTACATAAATTGGATCGACAACTGCAGTCAAGCTGATGAGTGTGCCACGATTGGAAATTGCAAAATCAGTCGTCTGCTATTCGCTGATGATTTGGCTTTGCTTTCTTCCACAGAATCTGGCCTCAGCGAGCATTAAATAGCTTTGCAGATGCATGCAACACCGCCGGAATGAAAATAAGCACGGCCAAAACCGAGGTGCTTCATCTTTCAAGAAACCCTGATCAGTGCGTATTACAAGTGAATGGAGCAAAGCTGAAGCAGCTAGAGAAGTTCAAGTATCTTGGGGTTGCATTTACGAGTGACGGAAGGCAAGACAAAGAACTGGATACCCAAATAGGCAAGGCTAGTGTGCAGAAATGCGAGCTTTGCACTACTCGGTTGTCATGAAACGAGAATTGTCGAAAAAGGCAAAACTCTCAATTTTCAAAGCAGTTTTTGTCCCCATTCTCACTTATGGTCATGAATCTTGGGTAATGGCCAAAAGAGTGCGATCACAAGTGCAAGCGTCCGAAACGAGGTTTTTACGAAGAATCGAAGGAGTTACACTGTTTAACAAGGTGCGTAGCTCTGAGATTCGAAAATCTCTCAACATCGAGCCGCTACTTCTCCAAATTGAAAGATCTCAGCTTAGATGGTTTGGCCATGTAAGCAGAATGCCTCAGGAAAGACTCCCCGAACAAGTTTTGCTTGCCAAAGCAAATGGGAGAAGACCAGTTGGAAGACCTAGAACTAGATGGACCGATTACATTAAGGATCTTGGATGGAACCGCTTGGGACTTCACGCAAGCGAAATGATGGAGGTGATGAAAAACCGTGAGGTGTGGCGGCTTAGTCTCGAGCTGCTGCCCCCGCAATCCTCAGGGAAAAGCGGGCAATAAAGAAAGAAGAAGATAAATTGTGATGCAATATGTGTACAAATAATCGTATGGAATGAAGTCTCTATTTAGCCTTGCAAAGTTATTTTGTTTATGTTTTTCTGGCACCTAAAGAACAACAAAGAGCCCTATGTAATATCTAGAAACTTCATCAATTCCCGAATCCAACCCAAAGCGTCCAGTGCGACATACAAGCAAGGATGGCAGTACGGTACGGTACGTTCAGAATTTGCGTACTACGTACCTCGCATCTTGAAACGTACCGTACTACCGTACCAGTTCAATTTTTTAAGTGTACCATACCAACGTACCGTACCCACCCATCACAAAAAAGGCGTACTGTACCAGCGTACCGTACTTTTTAGCAAAAACTGAGGCGTACCGCTCCGTACTTACGTACCGTACTACCATCCCTGCTTTTAATTACTCGCAACTTTAACTGACTTTGAAATCACTAACCTATAAACCAGCGATCTCAGTTCACACGTTTAGCGTCGGTTTCATCTGTTTTTTGCCTCCGTATACAAAAAGCCGGCGCAATGTGCGAAAAGTCTTGGGTTTTTAGATCAAAGAGCGTACCAAAGTACCGTACCCAGACCTTTACAAAAAGGCGTACCGTACCAACGTACCGTACGCGTACCATTACAAAAAAAGGCGTACCGTACTTCTTAGCAAAAATTGAGGCCTACCATACCGTACTGCCATCCTTGCATACAACTACGTCAGTCAACCGTTTCGCCAAATAATGGTATGGCAAAATCAACTCATATCAAAACAGACTGCGTTTTTTTAAACTCCGAAGCAAAACCAAAATTCAGGAAAGTGTCAGAGTTTGAGAGCCCTTTGTCCAGCGCAGCAGTTTGAATGGCAAACTCACGAGATATTACAAAAATTTCTTGAAAAATTAGAAATCATAGAAAAGGGTTTAGTTCTGTATCTTATTGGATAAGATTACAACAACATAGTTACCAGAAGTGGAGTCCTCGAGGACGTCCTTGGCCTCGAGGACGTCCTCGAGGACACATTTTTAAGTCCTTGGCCTCGAAGCCTCAAGTCCTTGGCCTTGGCCTGGAAGCCTTAGGTCCTCGAAAATTGCTCTGTCCTCGGCTCGAGGACAGCAGTATTTTTTGAACTGTTACAATTATGAATTATAATTATTATTAATGGGCAGCAGTGCAAGTAAATCTGCTACCGTTAGGTAAAGTCCAACTACACATTGCGTGGGCCTCATTTGGGCCCATTGCAGCTGTAGCTGCTAAGTTGCTGTAGTTTTGTTTGGTTACTGGTCGAACTCAGAAAGCCTTCCAGCTTCCTTTATGTACGTGGCCAGTTTGTTAATGTTACATTTCCTTGCCACATCGTGAACAGTTGTTTTGGTGATTCCAAAATATTTAACACAAATATCTTGGTAACGCTTGCAATTGCCATCGTGATAATTTGGTGTTTCATCCTCTAGGCTATATTTTGAACATAGAGAAGACTCAGCACGACTTGCAGGTTTCTTGTGCCGCTGTAGATTGCAACGCCCAGTTAATACTTGCACTACTCTATTTAATTGAGGTCTCTTAAGGTTAAGGGGACGTATTGTTACTCGCGAGGACGTCAAACCTACAGACTCCTTCATCCTCAAGCAGTCTTGCCGTTTATTCCACGTAGATTTCCATCTATTTATGGACCAGTACTTAACCTTGCTAACACAACTGGCATACAGGACAGTAATAAAAGGCTCAGGACCATGCATTTTTGATTTAGATCCTGATTTGGCTAGATAGTCTGCCACTTCGTTACCATGTACCCTTGCATGACCAGTAATCCAGGAAATACTAACGTGGTTTTGTTTATTGAACTGATTTAGGTTTCTAATGTAGTGGAACACTGTAATTGATGTTACAGTGCATTTTATGAGTGATTTGATAGCTGCCTGACTATCCACCGGCACAACAATACTTTGATTGTGCATTTTTTCCAAAAGCAGATTCTTAGACACTTCTGAAACAGTTAAGACTTCTGCCTGGAACACAGTGCTGTGTATTCCATGGAGAAAAAATGCTTGTTATGGGAAGTTGTTTGGGTATTCTGCATTAAAACTCGCAACTACTCTCCCAGGGCCTACGAGAGGGGGGTTCAGGGGGTACATCGTACCCGATTCCGGGTCTGGGGGGGCCCGGGCTTAAAGGGCCAGAAAGAGTTGAGATTGTCGCGTCAGGTTTTGGACCAAAATTTTTTTCTTCCTTGCACTTTAACCGTGTCTAATTTTGGGGAAATTAACGGACGAAATTTGAGGGAAGACCTTTTTTTTGTTGCTCTTCACCTAATTTTGGGCAAAAAATAGGACCAAATTTGAGTGAAGACCTTTTTTTTGTTGCTCTTCACCTAATTTTGGGCAAAAAATAGGACCAAATTTGAGTGAAGTCCTTTTTTAATTTACTGGAAGTGCTTCACTTAATTTTGGGGGTCCGGCGTTGATCTTCAATCAATCAATCAATTATATTTATTTTTATCACAAAATTAAAACAATAATACACGAGATCAGTTATTATGTATTTAAGTGTAGTAGACTAGGAGGGCTGCGAAGTGACCTGCCGGTCTTCGAGTCAAGCAGCCACCTAACTTTTGTAGGTCAATAGTTATTGCTTAATAACTATTAGCTCGTGCTTTACTTCAATGTTATGTTAATTTAACGGAATTGATATTATACAATAATTTTATTTCAAGTTGCATACTGTCTAGGGAAAAGTTGAACAGAAAAAAAAATACATATATTTTTTTTAATCGTTGCAGAAATCATATCACTTGTGAGATCAAGTGCTTTTTGTGAATTTTTTAATAGTTGATAAATTACCGTTGTTATTCTTAATTTCGTTAGGTATATCGTTCCATACTTTAACTTCTCTATATTTGATGATCTTTGTAATCCGTTTGTGCGGAATCTAGGAATATGAAGTTGAGTTTTCTTTTGTGAAGCTCTCGTACTTCTTTTGTTAATTGCCGAGACACTATTAAAATAGTTATCGAATTGAACCGGAAGTTGCTTGTGAATGAATTTATACATAAATTTGGCTGTTTCTTGATTTAATAAACTATTTAAATTAAGTATATTGTGATCTTTGTATAGTAAATGCGCATTCTGAAACCGAGTTGCGCCAGAAAATAATTTAATTGCTCTATTTTGCAAAGATTTTAGCGGAGTTAGGTATGAAGGATATGTTGCTCCCCACACTATAATGCCATATGTGAGATGAGAATGAATGAAGGCAAAGTAAATTTGTTTTAGTATTCGTAAGGGAACAAATTCCCTTATCTTCGTCATAATGCCAACTGCTCGAGAAACAGTAGTTCTAAGTTGATTGATATGATTACCGAAAAGGAGCTGATTATCAACATTTATACCCAAGTATTTTATGCTTTTCTCTACTTTTAGAATAGATGAATTCAGTGTGATGAGTGCATCAGGGGGTGGTTTGTTTAAGTATGGTGAAACATCAAGTAAGTGGGATTTGGTTGGATTTATTGTTAATTTATTAGTTTTGGCCCATCTGGAAACATTGGCTAGGTCTTGATTTATGTTTTTTTCCAGCTGGGCAAAAGATGGGTGACTGAGAATTAAACATGTGTCGTCCGCAAATAATCTAGGCAGGCTATCAGTGGCATTAGGAAGATCATTAATGTATAGTAGAAAAAGTGGCCCTAATGTAGAGCCTTGAGGCACTCCTAGCTGGATATGCTGTAGTGAGGAGCTAATATTACCTAAACTAACATATTGTGTTCGATTCGAGAGATAAGAAGCAATTAGCTTATGTGCTTTTCCTCGAAAACCGTAGTGATGGAGCTTAATTAATAGTCTTTCGTGACAGACCGTATCGAAAGCTTTAGTTAAATCAAGAGTTACCAGCGCAGTAAAATCTTTATTTTCAATGTTATGGTAGGCAGTTGTTATAATATCTAAAATAGCATGTTGTGTTGAATGGTGAGGACGAAACCCGTATTGTGTTGGTGTTAAGATCGATTTTTTATCTAGAAATTTGAAAAAACGAATAAAAATTAATTTTTCGTATATTTTAGAGAACGGGGATAACAAAGATATAAGGTGATAGTTATTGACAAATTGTTTGTCTCCAGACTTGTAAAAAGGAATTACTTTGGCAATTTTAAGAATATTTGGAAACATGCCTAATTCAAACGATGCATTAATTACTTTAATCAAAAAAGGTGCTATTATTATAACAACCAGTTTCATAAAAGGGACAGGAATTTTATCGTGCCCAACTGATTTTTTCATAGGTAATAAATTAATTGTGCTTACAATTTCTCTTTCATCAACCGGTTCTAGAAATATTGAGGAAGAAATCCTGTTGGTTAAATACCTAGTTGGTTAAATACTTCGTACGCTCTGGAAAAATTTCTCTCTGAGGCCCTGTACTCTCCCATCTAGTTTCGAGCTATCAGTGTAAACCTTGACAGTGTTCTGATTTAGAACGCTTTCAGATCTGATAATGTTCTTTTTATCCATAATTTGACATTCGAAATTTTTCCCAAATACCTTAGTTTTTTTTGTTTGGTCAGCTGGCATTTGCAGCAGAGTCGGCTTTTTTCCAACAAGTCAATGCTATACACGGCGCACAAATTCATGCAATGCAGTTTCCGTAGAAACACCAGCGCGAAATCCGTAATGCGATGCAGAAAGCTTTGCCTGTATGTTATTATCGGCATTAATATGATACAGAATTAGTCCTTCCAACCATTTCAGTTAGAAAGAAGTTAAAGTGATAATATGGAAGGATTTAGCTTCAAAATAGCTTTCTTTCCGGGTTTGAAGAGAAATATACCTGTGCCTTCCTTTCATGCCAATGGCACATAGCTATGTCTCAGGCCATAGGCGTAGCCAGGGGGGGGGGGGCAATCAAAATACCACTAACGACAAAAAATTATGACAACATAGCCCAGCGATGTTTACTTGCAGTTTTTTTTTTCAGTAATTACGCACATTACAGTAATTAACAATAACATTAATGACAACAAGGGAGTCCCGGGGCCCCTAACTAACAACCAGGGGGCCCTTACTAACAACTAAAGAGCCCTGGGGGCCTTAACTGACAACCAGGGGGTCCCGGGACCCCTAACTAAAAATAACTGAAAACCAGGGTGCCCCAGGGCCCCTAACTAACAACCACAGGGCCCCTAACCAACAACCAGGGGACCCCCTAACTGACAACTAGGGGGCCCCGGGCCCCTAACCGACAACCAGGGGACCAGGGTCCCCTAACCAACAACCAGGGGGATCCTAATTGACAAACAGAGGGCCTTGGGGCCATTAACTGATTACCAGGGACCCCAGGGACCCTGACTCACAACCAGAGGGCTCTGGAGCCCCTGACCAACAACCAGGGGGCCCCGGGGCCCTAACCAACAACCAGGGGGCCCCGTAGTGCCTAACAGACAACTAGGGTCCCTGGGTCTCCCAACCAACAACCAGGGCCCCCCGAGGCTCCTAACTAACAAACAGGGTTCCTGGGGCCCCTAACCAAAAACCAGGGGGCCCTGAGGCCCCTAACCAACAACCAGGGGGCCCTGGAGTTCCTAACTGACGACCTGGGGCCCCTAACTCACGACCAGGGCGCCCCAGGTCTCCTAACTAACAACCAGGAGGCCCCTAACCGGCAACCAAGGGGCCCCAGGGTCCCCTAACTGACAACCAGGGGCCCCTAACTGACGACCAGGGGGCCCGGGGCCCCTAATTAACGACCAGGGGCCCTGGGGCCCCTAGCCAACAACCAGGGGGCCCTGGAGTTCCTAACTGACGACCAGGGGGCCTGGGGCCCCTATCTCACGACCAGAGAGCTCCAGGGCCCTAATTAACGACCAGGGAATCCGGGGATCCTAACCGACAACCAAGGGGCCCCGGGGCCTCTGACACGACTAAGGTTCTCGGGCCAGGGGCCCTTTAATTCAAATTTTTAACAATTTATATGCAAAACCTAGCTGTGAGAAATCTAAGAGTTTTGACCTAAAAGTTGCCACCCCAGGCCCTCGTTTAACGTTAATGCTATAACACCGGTGGTAATGCAAACCCCCCAATTGAAATACTACCAATGATAAATATAAAGAGAGCATAGCCAGAATGTTGTCCCTGTCCGGAATTGCAGTTTTTTAATTTAGGATTTAAGCGTACAAAAGTAAGCAATATCAATAAGGACCACATGTCCACGTCATAATAATGTCATGCAATTCTTGGACGTTTCAAAAAACTGTCAAGTGACTTGACTCAAGTCATCCTCGTTTTGGAAAAAAAGTTGTGTTAATTTTGATTTAAATGTTTTTTTTTTATTTGAAAGAACTTATTAGGAGAGTGATCTTGTCTAAAAATCATTGGCGTAGCCAGGGGGTGGCCGAGGGGACCCGGGCCCCAATCAAAATGCCACCAATGACAAAAATTTGTTAAAAAAGCCTTGTTTCTTCATTTTCAGTTTCTTTTAGCATCTTTGCGTACATCAGTACACGCGTACAACAGTAATTAACAATAAATAATATTGACGACCAGGGGGCCCGGCGCACCCCATTAATTCAATTTTTTCCTATCAATTTAAACGTATAACCAGAGTGAAATCAAGAGTTTTTGTCCTAAAAGTTGCTACCTCAGGCCTTCATCTAAACTTTTTATGAACGTAATACAATAACCAGCGCCGTATTTGCCATACGGCTCAGTGCCAGGACCCTACCCTCAGATAGTAGGACTTTTTTTGGTCTTCATTTATATTTGGCAGAAAGATGTTGCAAAAATCCGTTAAGTGCCAGTAGCCTTGCGCAATGTAAATCCGGCCCGGGGATAACATGTTTAGTAAGCGTAACCATCTATTGTACTATTTTTCAATAACGATTCACCTCAACTCGCCAGTTTTTACGCACAAAATACTTCAAAAAAATAGCTAGAGAAAATGCTCATTGAACTAACTACTGAATTTCAATCGAAGGGGCCTGGGCCCTTTGGCCGTACATGTACTCCTATAATTGGTAAACTTCATGACTAAACAAAAATCTCTAAGAAAAATCTTCGAGAGGATTATTATTTACTGCTAAAGTATTGCAGGAGGCAATGTGCCTTACTTACCCCTATAGACCAAATCACTTACAATTAAAACTTTACACCATAATGCAAGATTCTAAACATGTTTTGGGATTTAATTGCAAAAGGAGGATTGAACAACTAAATTTTTTCGATTTGCGTTGAAATGTTAAAAATCTAGTTCTTTCAAATGGCTCTGAACTTGTGCGAAATGTGATCCAATAAGATTTAAATAGCTTTTTTTTCCAAAAACTTACAAAAATCGCCCAGCGGCTGGGGGCTTTGCCCCCAGACCCCCGTCTGTGATACGTTTGAGTACACTGGCTTACCCAACACGTCTCCTAAGTTAGACATTTACACTTTTTAACTATTAGTTTTCGCCCTCTCCCTTTATCAAAATCCTGGTCAAGAGCCATCAGGCTACGGCTTCAGAGCTTCCATTCTACGATATCTTTGCCCCACAAAAAATTACTTTTTCGAAAATTTCTGATGACGTCATTGCATGTGATTTGTGGTTTGGGTCCCCCCAATCGAAAATCCTGGCTACGCCTATGTCTCAGGCATGCTTGAAAAATGACGTGGTAATATTCTTTCAGTTGATTTCAATCTTTCTGTAAAAGCACAGGATAGAGCCCGTCTGGCCCTGGAGCTTTGAATGGTTGAAATTCGTTAATAGCTGCTTCCATACGCTCGAATGAACTTATATTTGCAATCATTTTAGTGTCTTCAGGTCTCATGAATGGATTGTCCACTAAATCGTACCCGGTTGCATGATTTTCTGTCTGCTGGCTACCCGGTGATAAGATATCGAACAGATAGTTTAAAGTTTCTAGTGGAGACTTCGTAAATTCTTCGTTGTGTTTAATTGCGTTGCTAACACGCACCGTTTCATTCCTTCGAATACTCTTAACCATGCTCTCTACAAAGCTATGCCATGAATATTGCGCTTTGCGCTTCTCACACCTTTTTTGAAATAGAATAGAGCGACCTTTTGAACCTCCCAATCTTCTTGTTTTGTTTTAATTGCTTTTCTCCAAGCTCGGCGGGCCTCTTTTCGAAGGCTTGCTAGCTCAGAATTCCACCAAATGTTATCTTTCGTACGAAGCGACTTTTGCATAGGGCAAGCAATTTAAAATGATTTAGTTATTACTGAATGAACCTTGTTTGCCAGCACATCAAAGTCTTCTTTCGAGGAAGGTACTGGTACTGGTGGTGAAATTTGCTCAACTAATTTTTGTTCGAGTTCATCTACATGCTTGTTCCAGCATGTACGACGAACATTTCAAAATATCTAAGCTTGGCTTTGGGTTCTGCTTTTAATCTGGAACCTAATATACATGTGATCCGAGAATAATCGCACGTTGCTACCGTAACATGCCAGCCATCTACTTGGTCCCACGTACACCGGTTCACTTAGGTTAAGTCTTGAACCTCTTCACGCGTTTTAGTTCTAAATGTAGGATTATCACCTACATTACAGAAATTCATGTCTGTACTAACACAATACGCTAGCAGATCTTCTCCTCGAGGGTTTATATCGGAGGATCCCCATATAGCGTGATGTGCATTTGCATCAGCTTCTACACCAATAGAGATTTGTGCATTTTTAAAATTAAGTAGGAAAACGCCAAAAACCTTGTGGAAAATTTGCGAAAATCTTTTTTGTTTTCGTATTTTGGAGATCGCCTGAAAAACTTTTTTGAATACCTTTTTTTTTTTGGAAAACACTTGCGACTGTGTCCTTGGTCCTTGGACCAGGCCTCGAACAATCCTGTCCTTGACCTCGAGAGGGTCTGTCCTCGAAAGGGCTGTCCTTGTCCTTGGCCTCGGATTTTTTTTGTGTCCTTGGCCTTGGCCTCGAGTTTTGTGTCCTCGACTCCACCTCTGATAGTTACATCAACAAGCCAGATATGGCAAGCAATTTTTCAAGAGAAAATTGTTCCTAATATCGCAATGTAAATTTGGAATAATTAATTAAGTAGCGATCTCTTGAATTTTTTCTTTTTATCAATTCAGTTTACGACCTAACTTTTTTTTTAGCTAAGTATTGTAAATAACAGAAACACAAAAGGTTCAAGTAGGCTTTGGGGCTACCTTTATGGAATTCCAAAATTTTCTCAGCAACATTAAACATATGATTAACTTTAGTCTTTGGATTATCATTTTACTAAATAATAAACGAAATTCGCAAGTTCAGAGTATAGCAATCATTGAATTACTTTGGTAGTAAAGCAATTTGCCCTGCCATTTGTTTTAGCTTTTCTTAGAAAGTTTTCTTAATCCGTGGATAGAAGTTAATCTTCGTTGGTGAATGCGACTCATAGGTTTTAATGCATTTAAATACGATATCGAATCTTTAAGCCATGGAACGCCATTGGCAACTAAAGTTGCCTATTATGTTCCTTTAAACAAACTAAAATAGTATTGGTTTTGAGATCACAAATTTGTAACTTTTTGTTTTTTCTGAGAAAAGATAATCTCAAAAAGTTTTAGAAAAAAAAATGCGGAAAATGCCGTGGAAACACGTATGGTATTAGTCAAACTTTCGCCCAGTATCAGAAAAGCTAAAGTTTTGGTTTTGGGCTGTGGTTCAGTTTCGGAATGAAGCAAAAATAGACCGAATTCGTCAAGTGTATAAAAAATTCGGCTGTCAAGCAAATGCTAACTAATCCTTTCAACTTTAAGTCAAGATTTTTGTGATGATTTATACGTAGGTGGGTGTGAGGGAGTTATATATTTTCATGGCAACGTTAGTTGCTTTTGGCCTAATATAGGGTCAAATTTGAAGCTGTTTTGTAAAGCGGCTAAACTTTAAAAACATCAATCAGATGTAATTGTTCTAGCATTACTTTTTGTTGTTTACAAATACTTTTTGATCGTTGCGAAGACTAGTTTAGGAAAAGTATAGCTAACCTTGGGCTAAGCTGATATACTGTAGTAGTTTTCCATTTAATGTCTTGTTTGCTCCTACTATTGACTGTATCTGGTATTAGGGTTTGGGTACAAACGAGCAATAACCATAGGTGGGCACAAGTCCGTTAATCGTTAATCCGTTAATAACGAAGCTACCTTTTCTTGAACTAGTTAATCCATTAAAAAGTTTTTTCTTGTTAACGAGCTAACTTAACTTCCGTTAAGTTCTGTTAACGGACTAGAGTACTTCCGTTAAGTTCTGTTAACTTCCGTTAAGGTTTTTATCGTTAATATCTTGCACCATTTATTTATCGTGCTAATACGCAACAAGTGTTACCAGTACAAACCAGTTTGCACTGGTAACACTTGTTGCGTATTAGCACGAGTTTTATAGACGAAAGCGAAGAAAGGAGCTCTTTTTTGTGACAAATAATAAGCTGCAGCCTCATAGGTCTATGAATTACCGCTGTTCGCAATTTCCTAAGATTTTCCGATTGCAGCTTCGTTAGTGCATTTGAACTTATTTCTATCTTGAAATTAGATTAGACTGTAAAATGTAACTTCCAAAGCACAAAAAGAATACCATAGCAATAAATATTTCCTTACAATCAGCTCAACAGCGTCAATACGTGTTCTAGAAGCGAGTGAAAAAAAACGAAATGTAAATTACACACAAAATGTTAACGAATTAACGGACTTTATTAACTTCAGTTAATTAAAGCTGAAAATAACGAATAAACGTTAACGGAGGTGTGAAGTTTGTTAACGGACTAGTGGTTAACGAAGCTAACGTTTTGCATTAACTTGCCCATCTATGGCAATAACATTGACCCAGAGTTTCGGAAAAAAGAAGCTTACCGGTAGTTGGGTAACTAGGCTAGGCCTATTTCCCCTTTCTGCCTAAACCTCATTAAATTGCCTAATGCTAGAGCAATGCAAAAGAAAACGACAGAGCAAAGGAGCAAAACAGACTATACCCGTTTTTCCAACTCAATGCCAACTTCAAGAAATATTTTGGCACCAACAAATATAGCATTGATGAAAGCATAATACAAACCATATTATGGCACCAAGCCATTTATGTGGGAAAAACTTATCCAGTTTGGGTCAAACCATGATGTATTGCATCCAGTGATGGATATCTTTTTCATGCAGAATCTTATTTTGGGACAGATGCCAAACTTCGAGACAGTGGTCCGGGGCAGGGTGGTGATGTTGTTTCAGGTCTCATTGAAAAGTGTGACTAACATTAAGTGGGTGTTGTGCTACATTTTCAAATCTTTTCGCATCTCTTCCTCTGCTTGATGTGTTGTCAGAACATGGGAACTGTGGACTTGATATCATCCGACAAAATTGCTTGCAAAATACTGCTTTTGCTAGTAAACAGACGAAAACGAAAACTGAGCATGGTGTGTATATGATTGTGCCGTGGACGGTTTTTTCTTCAAACCAACTTGACTTTGAGTCAAATTGCATTTTTGTAAGTTTTTAGTGACGTATCTGCTTTGACTTAGGCATTTTATGTTTCAGTATCAAAAAGAAAATCTATGTACAAAATTTGAACTGCCGATAACAACATTTTTCCAAAAATGTGGGTTGTGACGTCACAATAGTGACGTCGTCAGTTCAAAACCAAGTTTTATAAAAAATTTTGGTCAACACCAACCATGCAAAATTTGGTATTTGTATGAAGTTGGATTGAGGAAGTAGATAGGGGGCATTTTTGCCCCCCACCCCATATAAAATGCACAGGTCAATACCCCTTGCGAAATAGTGTTAACTTGTTACATGCAAAAAGATGACCTCTATGCATCTTTCTTGCAATGGTCAAGTGCATTAAAATGCAAATATTGTTGCTTTTCATGTTAAAATTCGTTGTCTTCAAACTGAGGCAGCTATAATCGTATCTAATGTTTGAAGTACAGTATTATCGAAATTGTACAAACAACAAATTTTCACTCCATTTAAGGCCTTTGGCAATTAAATATGCCACTAAATAACTAAAAAACCAACAGAGAAATTTTTTTTATAAATAACGTAATAAGATAGTCACAATAGCATCACATTAACAGGATTTTTTTTAACATCAAATTTTTGATTTCGGCGTTTAATGGGTTAAATCCTGTAGTTTATCGTAATTTTACACAAGAAAGAAAAGTATTACGACATAATGATAAATTTGATTAATTTATGGTTTGGCAAAAAAAAAGTTCAGAAATGTTCTTATATAAAAAGTAATTGCACTTTTAGTGGTAAAATATTGTACTAAATTATTGTTTTTCCAGTAAAACAAAACAAAAAAGCACAATCAAGTAAGCTAAATACAGAACTAAAAAATATTGCCTTTAAATTATAGTACACTGACATGTCTTTTTTGTAATAATATTGTAACTATACCAACAAGTTGCCTTGACAAGGAGACAGCAAAGGGACTTTTTCGGTGTTCGACTCAAGCTGCCACTTGCCCACCCATCAACCACACATAGTGGAGACTTTTACATTGTCTCTTTTTATTGCTGAATGTCAAGCACAGACGCTATGAATACCAATTTTTGTAGTCTCAGGTTTGACGCGACCGGGAATCTGACTCGACTCTAGAGTTTTAATAGCATACGCTCTATTCACTCGACCACAATCAGTAAATGCTTTTATGCAAGCGAACTTTCACTTTCAGGCTAAAGCCTGCAAAGAAGAGTAGGCAACCGATCAACAAACTCTTGCTGAAAAACTACAATACCGGTAGCCAATAGTATGTCGCCAGTTTTTAAGCCTATCTTTCGATGAAGAAAAAACTCTATGTTTAGTTTTTTACTTGGGCCTTACCAAAAATATTTTTTATGAAACCAGCTCGGCTAGTTCAATTGAACATCTTCTGTTTGAAACTACACATACAAGTTTCTTTGTGACTACTAAAAGAGATTCAGAAACGGTACTTTTGAATTGTGTAACACACTATTATTAATTGTTGTATAATTTCCGATCAGTAGGGTGTTGCAGGCGCCTCTCAAAAATTAAAAACTTGTTTGTTTAACCTGAACTATTTTTTGGTATTGCAGTTTGATCAATAGACCATGAATACCGAATTTCAAAAATTTTTATCAATGTTTACCTCTCCCGCCAGACCAATCTTGAGGCCACTTTTCCGAAAATTGTTTTTTTGCCACTAGAAGGCGATATGGAAAAGTTGTGTTAATGGATATGCCTTTGAAAGATGCCCCATATAAGTCTATTGTCAAAAAAATTGAATGATATTGAGTCATCTTATCCAGAGACATTGTTATTTTATTACACTTTCCTCAAGAGTTGCTACCACCAAGTGGTGAAAAGTACAGTTGAATTTAACAAATTTTAAGCTTTTTGATGTTGAATTTGGGAATACTGTCCCTTGAACAGTTGCAAAATTGTATTTAGATGTTTGGTTTTAGACATTGAATCACTGTTCGGGTATATTAGGTATTGCGCTGTTGTAATCTAAAATTGATTGAATTTAACAATACTGCTATAATGTTTAAGAGTTGGTCACTATGAGTTACTCGATTTTGAACATCCATTATTTTGAGCTAACTTTTTGAATTTTCAACTGAACTGATTTGACGGGTAAAGCAATACATTTCTTCTTTATTTTAAAAGGCAAAAATTATTCAGCAACAATGCAAAGAAGCACCACATTAAACAAATTCGAAAAGACGTTTTCCTAGGTTAGGGATTTTTCAAAGATTGTTTTCCACAGCAAATACACAAGTTTGTAGATTTTCTTCCATGTGCGGCAGGTGAAGAAAATTAGTAACCAGCTTGATCCTTCTTATTGTCGAGTAATTGCACATTCGCATGTTGAAGACAGTAACCTTTGTCATGGCATAACCCCACACAAATTTTTTGCGGCAGGTGATAGGAAATTAGTAACCAGCTTGATCCCTTTTATTGTGGAGTTATTGCACATTCGCATGTTGAAGACAGTAACCTTTGCCATGGCATAACCCCACACGAAGTTTTTGTTGGCAACACCAGCTTAAGCTGGTTAAAAGCAAGCTGGTTACTAATTTTCTTCACATGTGCGGCAGGTGAAGAAAATTAGTAACTAGCTTGATCCCTTTTATTGTGGAGTTATTGCACATTCGCATGTTGAAGACAGTAACCTTTGCCATGGCATAACCCCATACGAAGTTTTTTTTGGCAACACCAGCTTGAGAAATCCTGCACCAAATCTTTTTAGTAACTTTCCGTCAGCATTAATTTGGAGTCATTTTATGTCAACGGAAGGTCCTCATCCCACGAGGCTAAGGCAGCAAGCTTTCCGGTTAAATACCAGAATATGTCTGGTCTTCAAGAGCAGGTAAGACTAGATTTATAAATACTTTATTCATGGTAACAACACAAAGTAGAAATTGATCGGCATTTATTTGAGAAGGCAACAGAAAAGATGCTAAGAACCTAATGGTCATCAAGTCAAATAAACACTCTCTTTCTCAGAGAGGAAATTCATGCCAGTACCATGGAAGTTTTTAACTACTTTGTCATAGAATTGCTACATTTTGAAGACTTTAAAGTCTACGGCCCGTCGTGAGCATGTACTGCATCGTTACATGTACACGGAGAACTGTCGATAACATGAAACAAAACATGTAAACTGCATTAAGAAAGTTTTGTAACAAAATTTGAACTTTTTGGGCAAAATATACTTTAATATCTGCATGAATGCAATTCTAAATCTTGACTCCCTGATACTAGATACACCTCTGCTATTAATTTTGTGCAGAAACGAAGAATGTGTAAATTGCTATCACTCAACCGGTTGCCTCATAGTTTGACTAGAACGAGCAATAGTTTTACAAAAACAATTGTGAAATGAATTTTGTTTTTGTTGTATAAAAAACAGTACACAAATTTAGCTACCTCAAATTGGAACAATGGAATACATTCCCTAAATCAGTTAATAATTCTTTAAAAGTGCTAAAATTTATTTAAAATTTCATAAAAAAATAAAATTGATTTCGGTCTCAAAAGACCATCAACAGTTTTTGAAAAAAAGAAGTAGGTTAGAGAATTAAAAAGGGACAAAAAAGTGCAACAACCTTGCTTTAAACTTTGCTATACAAAATGAAGTCCATGCGAAAAAGATTGAAAACATAGCGCAGTGCCGTAATATACTCCATGTTTCATTATTAATGAACGTCTTCAGAAAGTCGTCATTTAGTACTTCTTCGGTCTAGGTTTGATTCTCTGGACCTCTCCCATCAACAATCAAGTTAAATCTGAAAAAACCATCAGTTTGCAAAATCTAAAATTTTGAGTAATATGAGTTCACTGAATCTCGGAAATCAGTACCAACAATGCCTCTTATCCCTTGATTTTGCATTATCTACAAAATTTTACTAAAATGCCTATAACTCAGTATTTGGTAATCACCAAATGTTGCATTAAAATGTACTTCTACAGTTTTAAAATATATGATATGCCCAAATTCAACATCAAAAGGCTTAAAATTTCATATATTCAACTTTAATTTCCACCACATGGTGGAAGAAACGCTTATCAAAAGTTAATAAAATAGCAATATCTTTGAATATGATGACTCAATTTCATCCTATTTTTTTTTCAAAAGATGGAGACTAACGTGGGACATGTTTCAAAAGCATGTCCACTAACACAACGTATCCATATCGCCCTCTAGTGGCAAAAATGCCAATGTTTGGAAAAGTGGGCCTCAAAATCGGCCTGGTGGGAGAGGTAAGCAGAGCATCGACGAAAATTTTTGAAACTTGGTATTCATGATCTAATGATCAAACTGCAGTTCAGCAAATTCGGTAAAGTTGGGGCGTTTGCAGCATCCTACCGATCAGTGGTCGAGTGAATAGGGAGTCTATTACTGAAACAATAGACTGGGGTTTGTTACTCGGTAGGGTCAAAGCAAAGGCTAAACAAATTAACTTTCACAGTAAGGAGGAGCAAAAAAAGGAAGTTTGAAATCTTATAAGATAGCATGTTGAAAATATGCCAAGTGTCTGTGGTAACATTTGTGCAAAATTTAGTTGAATTTGAGTGTCTTCTTGATCTCCTCCACTCAGTTATATCTTAGAAAACATGCCCATTTAGGATGCACTGTTTCTTCAGCCAGGAATTTGCTTTAAACATTAAAAACATGATGCTATTACAAACAGATTTCTTTGTTACGACAATGCAGATAACCTACATTTGCCAAGATAGAGTAGCAGCTAGTTGAGGTTAAACCTTAGTATTTTTGGGTACCTGCTCATGAAAGAGTTTTAAGTTGATTTTGTTAAAGATGATCCTAAAATTTGAAGTAGCTAGGCAATTACGTAATGAACTTGAAGGTGACATCGCAATCGAGATTCGGGACTGTTCGACAATATCCAATTTTTACTGAACTTTAGAACTTTACTATGCTTTAAAACATCCTTCGAATTGCGATAAGCGAAATAGTCATTAAATCAGGAAAATAGTTTAAAAACTTCGCTTAGTTTGTCATGTTTCTCTTACTTTAACAGCGTTGTAGTTACTTGCTTTAAAATTTAAATGTCTAGAAAATTATGAACATTATAATATTAAGTTCAACAAATAAGCTTAGTAGGCCTAGAGTTTACAGCGTTTTTTTTATACTTACCACAAACAAATCTTATTCGCATTATTTTGCAATTCAATTAATGTTTCGTTTAAAACATTCAGTTCATCCGAGTTAACAGTTTTCCACTTCATTACCAAATACCATAAAACGGTCTTTAAAGTTCTAATGACTTTCAAGTAATATGTTATTACACTTTTCACTAATAAAGACATGCCAATTAAGGCCTGTGGTTGCGCAGATTTTACTCTCCGGCACATTTAATTTACGACTATCTATCATTCGTGAGAACACTACAATATTCTGGTATTGCAATCTAAAGTATTGAATACTGTATAATTATTGAATGGGTTATATAACATTGACTTTCTAAATGAAGTTGTTAAAAAAAATCGAAGCTCGAGAAAAGAGTCTCTCATTGTCACAAGTGACAGTTGATTAAAAAAAACAACTCGGCTATCTAAATCAAATGCGGTATCTATTAAAGACATTAAGCTTAAACGCTTTAAAACCAAAAAAATTTGAATGTCAATTTTGGGAAAACTCGACATCTTAGAATCTTCAAGTTGTTGCGTTTTACCTTTCTTTGATGCCCGCCCATTCCGAGAATATCAGCCATCTACTGTAGCTTAGAGCGTTAAACATCTTAAATTTTAGGTTCAATTTAAGTGCTAACATTTAAACATCGCATCCCCAAGTTTCGTCATGTTTTACCTTTTTTTCGATACCACTCCATCCATACTAAAAATTTCAGCAGTTTAGCGCGAGCAGATAAAAATATCTAATTTTGGGCGATCCATTTGAGGGCATAACTCTCAACGTGGTTATCTCTAATTTTGTCATGTTTCATATTTTTTTTATATTTATTCACTTGCAACAAAAGTTAAAATTTTTCTGAAATCTTATGAACAGTGGCAACCTTGAATTGCGATAAAAATAAACTATGTTATTTTACCTAACTAAATTTACTGAGCATTGAGCAATTATTACAAAACAAAGATGTTTGGCATTTTTAGCAAAATATTAATTGAATTGTAAAACAATGCAAATAAGTGTGTTACGATAAAAAAAAAAAAACAGGGAACTTTTTTGGTGTGAATAGCCAAAACACTGTTAAAGCACAATTTGATGTTCGATGACGTCATCAAACCCCCAATGACGTCATCAATCCGGCCTAAATAACTTTGCCGATTAGAGAGATATTTTCTTCAACAAAAACACGTACTTTTATTGCTGTTAAAATGAGAGATAAGAAATGGGCCCAATTAGATATAACGTAGTTATGTTCGAGTGCAAATTAACCTATTGAAAAAAGTTACAAAAGCAAAAAGTTGGTGAGGAAGATGAAAAAATTGTTTAAAAACAATAAAAAATTTAAATAGTCTGTTTTTTGGTTCAATGGCAGCTTATAGCGTATTTAGCTATGTCAAATTCGATAAAAATTATTTTTCAACCATTTTGGTCCACCCTAATTTACAGCTTCCAAGCTTATTGATGTTCAGCATTAAAGGGGCATTGAGGTCTAAGTTACTGCCACACAACACAAAATGGTATTTCTTTTTTAATTTTGGAGGTTGATTTCAGAATCCTTCGACTTCCACAACAAAAGATAAATAGTTTTCTTTTTTTCACTATTTGAGTAATCCTGTCCTTTATTTTAATAATTTTTGAATCAACCATTGGGTGTCGCTCGTATGGGTGCAGCGATAATATTTAAGAAAGCATAATTACTATGGTTGCAACAACGTTTAGGCTAAGCTATCTCAAAACTAAGCCTAATCTAAACTCTTACACAGTAACTGATGAAACATGCGCAAATGAAGGCTTAATTTTCGTTTTATTTTCTTTAACTTAAAGTTTTTAGTCAAACAGGGTAATCGCTACCAGGCTGCAATAGGCCTCGCACAAAGCCTAGCTTATAGATCTACTAGCTAATCGTGAGTGGCCGGTAAATAGCTTACCAGTAAAAGCTGTAAAGTCTAATCTTGCCTCTGCATTTTCATACTGGGCTTAATTTACTTACTGCAATTACAAAAAACAACTAGGTAAGCTTATTAAGACAACAGCCAAAATCATGATTCTTATCCTATTGGCCTAAGAAATGTTTTTCAAGTTTCTTTCTAAGTGCATTAAAACGAATTTCTTTGTGTCAAAAGAGCAAACTTCAAACCAATAGGCCTAATTTTACTATAAAAAACACACCTTTTTCACGAAAGCCACAGTAGAAGCCTGGCAAAAACACATCTTAACCCCGGGACCTACCAGGTAAACAACTTATCCGGTTGAAACCAGCTATGCAAATTTGATTTTGACATGTTGCCATAGCGGAACTTTTGTCTCGTCAAAATCTTTTGGCTTAAAGCCATTTAACGTCAAACAATGAAAAACGGGACAAAAACGTTGGTCATCAATTATTTTTTATACATTTAGTGTTAAAATTCAAAATGAGGGTGCAGTGCCCCTTTAAAAGCACAGTGTGAAGCCTCCAACGTGTGTGGTAGATAGGTGGGTAGGTAGGCAAGCGGCAGCTTGACTCAAAAACATAAACTCCCTTCGCTGTCTCCTGACCAAGGCAACTTGGCGAATGAAATGTTCTGCAATTTCAATAACAATAATTGGAGTAACGCCTTATCTTACTGTAGCTTTATTCTTCAATGGTAACTTATTCGAAACCGCCAGAGGTGGACACGAATGAAATTTTACCAAAAGCGCAGCAATTTTTTAAACCGTTGAAAGCGCAGCAGAGCAATTTAGATTTTTTATTTTCCGAAGCGCAGTGCAACTTCCACTACAAATTTTTTGATTCAATTAAAGCGTAAAGCAACTTCCGCAATTGTGGCAGAGTTGTAAACGAGCCGACTAGTTTAGGCCCGAACCGAAAACTAATTTGAAGCCCGAATCATGCCCCCCCCCAAAAAAAAAAGTTAAGTTAGGTCTGAAAAATTTATCAATGTTGCCAGGTTATTTTAATAATATTTTTGTGCACTTAAGTCAAAAAGTACGTCTCAGGCCCTATCTAAGCCCAAAATTTAGGTCAACTTTAGGCCCAAACCCGGCCCGAACCCGACCCGAAAAGCCCGGCCCGACTTACAATTCTGAATTGTGGGACGAGATTTTTCTACCGCGTCAAAGCGCAATTTAACTTCCGATTAAATTTATACAACTCAATCCCAATTTCGCATTTTTGCAATTTTAGACGAAAAGGAAGTCAATAATTTGCTAAAGAAGGGTGTCATTTAACAGTATTTACGATAGAAATGAAGCATAATAAGTTCAAAGTACCTGCATAAACTTGCGCTCCTAGCCAAAAATACTTTTAAAATTTCAGCGCAATTAAACCTCAATAAATTTTTAAGATATTAGTCCACAACGCTAATTATGTAATTGCAAAGTTTGCGGAAGTTGCGCTTTTCCTAGTTTTGGAAACCGCAGGTAAAATGCTTCAAATATTTTTGCTGATACAAATTTGTGAGCTTGCTGTATGAGCAGGCGCGTAGCCAGGAATTTGCTTTGGGGGGGGCTGTTTTGGATACTGGAAAAAACATCAAACGAGCTTGACCCAGATTTTAATCGAGCTTTGATCAGTTTGAGGTGGTTTTTTTGTCCAAATTGAAGTGATCTCCAAAAAAATCAGGCCTTCACCGGAATTTAAACGGAGTTTCCGACCAAAATTAGGCCTTCACCCAAATTCATTCACTTTTTCTAACCAACTTTAGGTGAGATCCAAAAGAAAAACTCCAGTTTTGTGGTCCAAAGCACAGGAAGTCCTTTACAACTTATGATCGCCAATCCCGTTGAGGGGCTTTTATCATTTTTGGAGCAAAAATCGGCCTCAAAAGCACTAAAAACTTGGTATTTTGCATACTTCTCAGGCCAGTGGGAGGGGTTCGAGCCCCCCCCCTGGCTACGCTAGTGTGTATAAGTCTGTTTTACCGCATTTGTAGGATTTGAAGCAGACTTGATTGCTATTGGTCAACAATTAAAGACCTGAGATTGATAATGTCTTTTCACAGCAGTGCACCCAATTTTACCTGCACAGAGAGAAGAGGAAAAAAGCGCCTCGTCCTCTCGGTCTTTGGTGATCAATCACTTCAAATTTTTTTTGCTTCCATCTAATTCGACTTAATTTAAGCTAAACTTGCTCACAAACAACTAATAAAAATGCGAATTTGCCGAGGTGGATTAATATTTTTGACCTATGAGATTTGTCGTGGCCAGTTTACAAAAATTTGAAGTTTTTTGTCTCATAATGTGAACATTTTCTGAGCTATTTGTAAAATAATCATCTAATTTAGGATTCAGGTAAAAAAAACGATTTACAAAATCTGAACCGCCTGTATAACGTTACCGAAAAAGTTACTTACGTAGTGTTTTTTTGCTAAAAAACTATCCCAGATGTCACTATATAGTGAAGTTATCAAATCAAAGAGAAATAATAAAAAAAAACTAAACAACACCACCCACATGCCAAGATGTTTCTACAATCTCTGGTTTAGGAGTTAGAGTGAATTTACGTAGTATTCGTTTTTCGTCCGTTTTTGTCCGCTTTTTTTTGTGTTTGCTTCTTTATGAAAAAGTATGCGCTTTTTCGTCCGCATTGTTATAAGCAGTGGTGGTCATTAGCATGGGCAAGCCGGGTAGTTGCCCGGGGCCCCCCACTTGATTTTGTGCGTTACAGTGGCCCCCCAAAAAATATGCAACATACGCCCCCAAAAAAATATGCAACATACGCCCCCCAAATTTTTGTAGCACATTTACGCCTACTGTAGAACCTTTATTTGTATCGGCATTAGGGTTAAGGCATTCAGGGGCCCTTTGTGGAGGGCCCCATTGGGCGACCCGTTTATGGGGGCCCTCTAAAGAGGGCCCCTTTGCGGGCGCCTTATAAACAGGGCCCATGGGCCTTTAGAGAAGGCCCTTACAGAAAGGACATTTTGGAAGGGCCCTTATTTGTACATTTCTATACAAATAAGGGCCCCCCTTGTGGAGGGCCTTTTATGGGAAGCACATGCAGAGGGCCCATTTGCGGGAGCCTTATGAAGAGGGTCCGTTTGAGATGATGAGAGAGGGCCCTTTTTGGATAGTTTCTTTGCAAAATGCTCTTTTCGGCTTTGGAAGAGGCTCTATGTAGGGTGCCTTCTTGAGGAAGGTTTCTTTGCAGATGGTCCTGTTTGGATGGTTTCTTTACAAAGAGCTGCTTAGACTCTAAAAGGACCCCATTTTTCAAAGGGCTCTTTGTTTAGGGGCACTTTGCAAAGAGTGGCTCTTTAAGAGTCAAAAAAACGCCTAGCCCAAAGCATTTGCAGGTTACCTGTACTTGATATCCGTTTACGAGCATGGTATAAGCCATAGGTTATTATACAGACAATTAATACAGTTATATAAATCTCTTTTAGTAGATAACTGAATTTTAGAAATTTTTTGTTTGTGCTGTAGAACGTACTGTAAGACATAGAAATGCCTAGTTTTATGGTACTGAGCATGTATGGGTAGGCCTAATAAGTAATTTGTAATGACACTGTTTTTAGTCTTCAATTTTCAGATCCTGATTGGCTAGTTGAGAGAGTTTTTAATTGTGCTCACCCACAGATTTACTAAAACTAATGGTAGGCTACATGCCTATATCGGTTAGGTAAGAACCTTTTTGGGAGGGACGGGCTCGTGCTAAGTACCAACCCGGAAATGCTGATCCTGCACGATCTCAGTAGCATTAGGTGTTGCTTTAGGGGGGGCCCATTCTTTGTCTCCTTGCCCGGGGCCCCCCCTAGTCAAGGACCACCATTGGTTATGAGTCCATATCCGCACTAAGTAGACTGTTGCATGTTGAGAAAAAAATTGTTTCAAAAGTGTTGTGCATGAACGATGAAAGCGATATTTCAAAATACGGCTGTACTCCTTTACAAAAAAAAAAATTCTGAATATTTTTGTCCAGTATGTGACAATCTGGTTAATGCGGATATGGACAAATAAAAATGCGGACGAAAAAGAACATATTGTTTCATGGAGAAGAAAAAACGTACAAAAACGGACAAAAGCGGACAAAAAAACGGATACTGTGGAAATCCACCTTTGGGTGAACGAGCATTCTGTCCAACGCCGGCATCACAACCATGAAAAAATGATACACAAAGAGAGTAAGGTTGACCTATTTATTCCAATCTTTAGTAAACTTTTGTTATAAGATTTTCAGCATTAAGAGAGCATTCGACAGCGCTATGGAGCGTAACTTTTTTAATTTAGGGATCTGTATTGGCAATATATTTTCTTCGCAGATATTACTCCGCTAATCACATTCAGCAGTTGCGCTAGCCGCGAGAGGTTGTATTTGTTTTTGCAGCGACAAACGCAAAATTTCAGAAAAAAGCGTGCAGCAGTAATCAAAACCAAATAATATGCCTGTAAAGAAAAGTTTTGAACCTGAAATTAGTGAGCATTCTTAACAAATTGTTAGCAAAATTTTGAATCACATCAAACCTGAAATCAAAAAGATAGTTAAACATGCTCTTCATTCCTTTGCGAATGACTATTCATTTGAGCTAGATAATGTTAAGCACAACATTACCGACCAAAAGAAAAGTCATGAGTTTTTATCTTCAGAATACGATGATGTAAAGGAAAAGTACAACAAATTGCTTAAATCAAGCAAGCAAAGTGAAAGATCTGCTAATCAACTAAACCTTAAAATTGAAGAAATTGAGACAAACAAACAAAACGAGTTCCACAAAATTGATGACTTGGAACAACAAGGGCGCAGGCATAACTTAGAGTTTGAGGGATTCTATATTATCAGAAGAAAGAAAATGTTACCAACATTGTTGTAGATATAGCTGAAAAGCTAAACGTCGACGCCAATTTCAGCGACATATCAATTGCGCAACGTTAGCCACCACAACGACACAAACAAAGCGATGGCTCAACACTGCTACCAACTGTAATTGCGCAATACACTAATAAGCGTATTGGAAACGCAATATTTTCGAGGAGAAAAGAAGCAAAAAATATAAAAGACTTTTTAGTAACTAAAAATGACTAAACTGTTCTTAAATGAAAATTTAACTTATTATCAAAAGAAACTGCTTTGGTCGACCAAACGAGCTGCCAAGGCCAACAACTACAAGTATTTTTGGATTGCAAGTGGTAAAATGTTTGTGAAGAAAAATGATACTGCACCAATTATTGCAATTCAAAATGAATCAGAAGTGGACAAACTGATTTAACACGTTGACAGCCAACTACGAGCATGCTCGTTTCTTTTTAAACGCTAAAGCAAGATAAACTATGAGTCTATGAGTATAATATACGTGTTTTTAATATATGAAATCGACCCTTAGGCAAAAGTAGCACAACTCGAAAATTACTTTGGCACTTGTAATACTTACAATAGCCTCCAAAAATTAAAAAGTTGCAGAAGTTTACAAAACGTTATTTTTGGTCAAACGTTTTATATGCAATGTATTGCATGCTTAAATTGCTTATGAAGCATTGTTGCCACTTCGAGTAAAACATTTAAAGCAGTTTCACCCGCAATATTTTTGTAGACTCACTAAAGACTCGGTGACTTTGGAAATGGTTAACATTGTGGGATATCCATTTTTTTTAAACAAAAGTCACAGATTTATCATTTGTTTCAGTTACAGTATGATTATTTGGAATTTTGCACTTAAAACATAATACGATGTTATACATAGTCACATAGTTAAGAGAGAGGCAAGAGCGTAAAGGTGTAAAAGTAAAAGTATCCATCAAATGCTGTGAGCAGTTTAAATTATTGGCCCATGGTTAGCACTCGAATGGTAGGCTCTGAAGCACTCTACCACGCCAAGAGAAGGTCGTACCATATTGCGTTTCTTCTCAGTATTTGTTTTTCGCACATATTTGGCACGGCTTAGTTGGTCGTTGCTTTTTGTTTATTACTAGAAGATATCCCAAGTAACGCTGGGTTTCACATCCACCTCTTCGGCGTTTTGCGTTAGGCTCAGTGGGAAGTTTATCTTTCAAACTGTCTGTCCAATAATACCAATTGTCCTCCAAAAGACAATACCAACTGTCCACCAAAAGACCCCTGGCCCTTCATTTTGGAACGACTTTGTTGACAATAAAGCATATATGCATTGAGTATCATCATCTCAAAGATATGCAACGCACAATTTTACGCATAGTTTGGCCGACGAATAGTTTTATGTGAAGCTGAATAATAAGATATCATCTGATCGAATCGATCTAATCCGGAGATGCCAGCATTATAATGATTTGGCTTCATCTCACAATATTATTCTTCATCATGATTTTTCCCTTGCAGTTTTTCACTTCTACCATCTCCACTCAATGCATAATTGAAATGGTAAGAACATCCCTTTTGTCTTACCATTTGCATAAAGTGACGTCTTCTTTTCTTCTCCGAACCATTTCTCCTTTTTTCAATTTTTTTGTTATCACATCTGTAGAATTTTCTTTTCTATTACTTTGCAAAGTACCACAAACATATGAGATCTTGGAAGTTAGGGCCTGGGTAAGAAGTACGGAATTGTAAAAGTTATCCATAAACAGTGCATATCCTTTGCCTGGAAAATCTTCAGCTAAATGCAGTACTACATCGTGGTACTTTCGAAAAAAAATTTTAATAACTCTACAGGATGATACGGTAAGTTATTTTGAAAAATTTGTGAAGCAATATTTCGTCATGTATAAAAAAAGGTCATTTTCAGCTACGAGTTATTTCGTAGAGTGACATTTTTTTTTTAAATTTGTTGATTCAGGTGCCAACTACAAGTGTACTCGTGGGTATTGTTTTTGTGTGGCATATGACAAATAAGTTTAACTGCTGCCATAAATCAAATTTATAGCTTTGTGGCAGTCTTATTTTGGCTCTACTACGTTTGGCGTTTTTGAGCAGTTTTGGCTAAAATTGGTCGGCAGTCATGTGATTTTGTTGCGTGTGTATTTCAATCGCGTGTACATCATCATGATTCAAATGATTACTCAATCTTTCCAAAATGATAATCTATTAGACATAGCTAAGAAAGTGAAACGGTTTCAATCAGAAAACGTTAAACCCTGTCAGTATCATAACATTGACAAAGTATGCATCTAATTTGATGTCAAAAATAATCTTTTTTCGTTTCACTTAAATATTGGTTCTCTTTAGAAGCATTTAGATAGTCTAGAAGCATTACTGCATCAATTCTCGACTCTTCCTGATGTAATGTGTATTACTGAATTTAAACTGAAAGGTGGTTTTAGCTGCATTTTTTCCATTCCTGACTACAATTTCTTTCACGCTAATTCTCCAACTATAGCCGTGCATGGTCACGCGATCAAGTTTTCTATACAATTTGTTTGAAGCAATAATTTTGGAGCTATCACATTTAGACGCTATTTTCTTGAAAAACTTCTTGCCAGACGAAAGCGTCTGGTTTTTTCCGCAAAGAAATTGCCGAAGTTATCAAATATATTTTTTTCGCTGTAAAAACGTTTACGCAGCAGCTGTTAAGGAATTTCTTTGAAATTTGCCGCAGCGATAGTATTATTATGCGCTTTGTAGATTTATTGTTATTTCTCGTTTGTCAAAATGAAACGAGCACGTTCACAACAGCAAAAAGCTGCTGCTATAATAATAAATAGCTATATGAGTTCGGCAGCAAAAAAATGCCTGCCCAGACTATGAAATTTTTTTTCGACCTGCAATGAAATGAAATAGATATATGGAAAATGTCAAAATAACTTGCGTTGTGTGGAACAGAGACGGAAACCGGTCGGGTTGCCGGTCGGGTCGAGATTCTTCGACCGGCCGGTCAAGCCGGTTGAAATACCGGTCAAATTCTCCTCTCTTGCAACTAAAAGACATCTAAGCACCAATCGAAATATGCATATATATTTTCTGAAAATAAAACTTTTTAGAAAAAATAGTATTAACAAACCACACCTTTTGAAAACACTTGTTGAATGGGTTTCAAGCTGTGACTAACATGCTGTGACCATTAGGACATGCACATCCAGGGACGTATTTAAGGGGGAGCATTGCGCCACGCCCCACCCTTTTAGGCCACGGCACAAACCAAAAAAGTGCAAAATATACGTTAAAATCGCGTAATCAGATTATAATAAAACATGCATGTGGAAGAGGCTTACGCTATTTGGCATTTTAGCATCATTTTAATCAGCTTGAGAGTAGAAGTGGCACAGAGTACAGATTTTTTAGGACATGCTAAAATCTTGCCGCTCTAAAAAGCTTTTTTCAACTTAAATTTACCACACTCTAAACTGGGCAAGAAAGACATAGCTCTTAATTTTTTATATCTAAATAGCCTTGGCTTGTTCTGAAGTAGCAGCATTTCTACAAACTGCTAGGGCTCATTATATTTCGAATATTATCTAGCCAATGTCATAACAGTTTAGTGTTTGCTGCTCGGCAAATTGGTAATCTGTGACCAACAGCTAAACAATTTTAATCTCTTTTCTTAGCCTACCCATAATATCATTGGATAGAACGTCTCATAATTTAGCTTGTGCCCTCCAGTTCTTTTTACGCTTATTTTGTGCGCGTTTTGCGCTGCCTAAAAGAGGTCTTCCAAACCAAAATTTAACTGAAAAGGTCTTGAAATTGAGTTACTTTCGCAAAAAGCGCAAAAATTTTTTTGCGTTTTTTTTCTGAGACCCCCGTCCGGAGTCAGAAACTTTAACACCTTATTCATGCCCCCCACTTTTTGAACATTTTTTTATTAGATGCATTGAACAATGAACAAAAACCTTCTGTAAAAAAACGGTCGACGGGGCCCGCAAGAAACCGGTCGACCGACCGCTCAACCGGCGAAGATTTTGAAATTTACTTGTCGGGTCGAGAAAATCTTGACCGGTTCCATCTCTGCTGTGGAACTTTTTGGCGTAAAGCGTAGCTTTTTTCATGCTGTGTTACTTATCTATCACCAATAAAATTTGCATAACATTGCATGATTGATTTGTAATATTAAACCACATATGTTCTTTTTGGTAATTGCGGTTGCAAAGGGCTCATTAATTGAATGCCAGGGTAAATTGAAAGTTTATTATTTTCAAATAAGAATAAGAGCGTTTTTGTTTGATTTCTTGCAAAATCAGCGAGAAATAGCAAAAAATTATTTTCGGAAATTTATATTAACTGCTGAAAAATGCAACAGGCTCTTTTGCCATTAGACATGCTAAATTTATCCAAAAAAATATTTAAATCATTAAAAACGTATCATCAATTGAGTAAATTTGGCACTAGCGAAAGCAGGGCCGAAACTTTTTTCCGATCAGAAAAAAAATTTCAATATCATGATTAAAAAAACCACAAGCACTGCTTTTCTTCGATTTCGCTATTTCAAAGTTCAATTTCATGAGTTGATCACGACGGCATGGGAAGAATTGGGTGATCGATACGCAAAAGCAAACAAAAGAGCGGGTAAAACATTCAGGTTTTTGAAGAAATATGAGAAAACAGCAGGCACAATGTTAAAATACGTCATTGTCAATTAAAAGAAATGAGGTAAAATTTGTTTTAATATTTTCGCTTGATAATTGTGACGCATTCGTTTTCTGTGTTGACATCAGCGGCATTTTTTTGCATTCTGCGGCTCAGTTTTTTTAAAGGCACGGCTAAAAGCTTTGTTTTTTTTGTTGAGAACGACAACTTTTAGAAAATTTGCTGGGAAAATAGAGCTCAGTTCTGTGCCCCGCAAGAACTCAGCAAGACTTTCTAGAGTCTGATTTTCATTCTCACACTGGGGTGTTCAATATAATTGACAACAGGTGCCTGCAATAGTGAGTCATGGGCTTCCGCTACATTTCACACAACTGGGGCGACACGACAGAACGTGCTAGCGAGCTCGTAAAGGCCATTCTCGCTCGCTAAAAAGCGCTAATGAGCAAAAAATCTTCGTAGACTAACTGCCATTTTTGAGCCGTCTCGCCCAACACACGTTAAAACAGTTTACTCGAATTTCTTTGCGAGATGTATGTAACTTGTGTTAGTACAAAAAAATATCTCATTGTGACGTCAGATGCATTTCTACTTCAAAATAATGCGTTCAAGCGTATTGTATGTACTGCATTGTTATGGAATAGGATACTTTCAGCTATGCGTGATTATTCTACGCAAGCAAATTCTTCAACTGATAACAACTAGTAAATGAACGACAGAATTTAATTATATTTTTGGATCAATGTAAAACAAGAACAACTTTTTCCATACTATAATTTTTTAAATGAAGTAAAGCACCCTTGAGGTTGTTGGTGGGTAAACTCATATGTTAAAAGTAACTTTAGGTCTTAAGGTTTCAAAATTTTTCAAAAGTGAGCAAGTCGAAGTACACTTGCTTTTTAGAACTGGTAAATCTTGAGTTTAGACTGGCCGTTTTTAATTTTTTGCCAATACTCAGTCTCATTTGTTCTTGATTTCGTAAAAATTTTGAGAGCATCGATGTCAATTTCAGCGGGCATGTTTGAAACACTGTTTAATTCCTATAGCTCCGTCTGCTTAAGACTTAAGTGAAGGCTTTTTTCTTGCTTTTTGCAGCATCGTAAAATTGCAAAAGCAAAAAGCAAGCTTTTTTCAAGTTGAACAACTGCCGAAAAAATTTCTCAATTGCTTGCGCAGAGCAACAGAGCTTTATAACCTTGAATAGTTGCAATTTGGCTTGCAAACACAAGAAAATCACTGAAATTTTATCGTTTTGAATCAGCATGAATTTTAGTTTCTTTGATTAGTTTGAATTTTTTTTTGGTTTGTTTTGCTGCCGAGGCTGGCTGTGTTTTTAATTTGTTCTTAAATTTTGAGCAAAAATGAGCCTCGTGTTTTAGAAAATCGTTCGTATAAAAGGAGTGTGTTACTATTTTTGTCAACTTGCACTACTTGGCATTTCTGTATCAATCGAAACAGCAAATGGTTCTCAATGCAATTCGCTTTTTTTTAGCAGTCTAATAGCAAACATGGCGACGATTTGAATTATTTTCAGCAAAAATTCGCATGAGTTAGAAGTTTTCAACATTTCGCCATTAAATTTCTGAACCAAAAAGATTTCTCGCACGCTTAAAGAGTGCTTCAAGATCCTCTTTAAGTTGGCGAGGAAAATGTGACGTTTTTTTACTCGAACTGCTTTCCGCAATCGCTCAAAGAAATTTAGCGAGAAAGAATGACGTAACAGATTTCGCAAGGCTTTACATACACGTGCAAAAATGACCTCTTACGTTTAGCGAGTATTTCGTTCGTTAGCGCCTCTTAAAAAAAAACTCGTTACTAAAGCGAACGAGGAAATTTCTGTCATGTGCCCCCCGATGCCAGAAAATTTTGCAAAAACCTGATCATGTGATCTCAACCTAATGCAGGGGGTGTGGCCATTTATGCGAGCAAAGACATAGATGCCAAAATAGAAACTGATTACCAGTTCCAAGTGGGCGGTTGTAAAAATTTATTTCTCGTACTGAAAATGGGCAACAAAAAAATTTGTAGTTGAAGTTGTTGGTAAATATCCAGATGCAAACAAAATCATTCTTCTTAAACGTCTAGAGGAAACATTGCAGGTAATAAACCAATATCAGTTAAATTGCGCAGTTCTAGGTGATTTCAACAATAACCTTTTGTCCTCTGATTCCAGTGTCACCGCCTACAATGACATGTTATCTTCTAATTCCTTGTTTCATATTATTAGTGTACCAACTCGTGTGACCAGCTCAGCAAATTGCAAATGACCAGCTCAGCAAATTATTAGTGTACCAACTCGTGTGACCAGTGTACCAACCAGCTCAGCAACGTTAATCGACCACACACTCACAAATTCGTTAAATTCAAACATTACTCCCGGAGTAGTACGAAACGACATCAGTGATCATTTTCCTATATAAGCAATTTTTTCCAATTTTCCAAAAAACAAATTTCCAAAAACTATTACCGCAGTCATTAAAGTAATTACGATGATGCAACCCAGCCACTAATGAAGAGTCGTCCTTGTTTACCTTATTCTTCAATAGCGATTGTATTACTTGGGCAAACTATGGTCAAAGTTTCAAACCATTTATTGCAATAGTCAAAACTGAGATTGACAAACTTGTGCCTGTCACCAAGTTATCCCGAAAGAAATCCAAATTAGCTCTTAAACCTTGGATTAGCTCTTAAACCTAGGATTTCAAAGGGAGTGTGGATTTTAATAAAAAGAGACAAAAACTGTAGAAAAAAGCTTACCCAAATGGCTCACCCCTCATATTTTTATTCACAAAAAATGAAGTAATTGCTTGATGAGGGTTGAAAAAGCCTAAAATAATGCATTATATTAAATAATTCAAAGATTGCAAATATGATTAATTAAAAACCTGGAAAATCGTTAGGGAGCTCGTATATACTTCGAAATCTAAAGAAAACCGCTGTTTTACTTCGCTCAACATTAACAATCAAAGCTATTGTGTCTCGAGACATGTCTCGGTCTCAAGACAGTCTCGGTCTCGCCTGGGTCTCGTCTCGGTTTATTTTTTAAAGTCTCGGTCACGTCTCGGTCTCGAAGGTATAAAGCCTCGGTCTCGTCTCGGTCTCGGCACCTCGAAGTCTCGGAAAATGGGCAAGTCTCGACCACATTTCCAATCCGAGCGTAAAAACCCACAATAATTTTAAGTTTTTAACTGAAAAAAAAAATCCCTTCCTGTTTAAACCAAGGGTTCTTAAAGTTATACCTTAATAGCCCATGGGGATTGAATATATCGAAAAAAGATATTTTTTACAGAGTTAATGTATTGTAAGAGTATTTTGATTCACAATAATATTGACTAGGGGTAGAGAGCGCCTGAGATATAAAACATTTTGCTACCACTGGTTTAGACAAATGTTATTACCAATAAATTTCGTATTTTTTATTCTCATACTAGTGGTACAACTGCAAGTTTTCTGCGTTTTGATAAGACGGCTGCTGCTTTTCTTGTACCGGTTTTACACTTTGGCTTATTCTGTGTCCCGAAGAATGCCGAAGTTATCTCTATGACTTTGTGAAAAAGGAATCAAGCAGTGAGATAGGCTGCGCCGAGTGCATTCGCATTCTACACACGAAGTAACACGAAATATTTCGCATTCTAAACAAGAAGACCTCAAAAGCGGTTTGACGTTTGAATTTTGCTATAGTTGCTATCAAAATCCTTTTCATCACAAGCAAATCAAATCGGAATTTTCAAATCAACTAACATAAACTGAACTTGGAGAATTGATAGGAAGTAAGCTTGTGCTCTTCAAAGATTTAAGCTTTTCCAAACAAAAATCACAATTCTCTGAAAGAACCACTAGGACAACATTTGTGCGAAAAGACCAAAATAATGTACACCCATAGTATCTCACCTTGGGGCGATAAAAGTGTGGGTTATAACAATTGATGTGACAACTTTTGTCTTGTGAATATTACAGCGGAACAGTTAGGACTGAAATATTATTCTAAGTTCTACATAAATATTCTTACTTCCATTTTGTAGCTTGCACATTTAGTTAACAAAATTTTTTGATGATCATAATAGTATTAAATCTTAAAAACCATAAGCGACGCCAAAAAGCTTTCTAATTAAAAACAAACGTATATCTTTTCAGTAGTATAACTTTCTTAATTAGCTTGTTCCTAACATAATAGCGAAATGCCTAGAAATCTATATTGCAATGTGTTGGGAAGTTCACCGAATGTCCAAAATTTAGTGTCAAAAATATTTGCAAAATATTGCAAATGTTTGGTTTCAAAAGTCTCGTGTCTCGTCTCGGTCTCGGAAAGTTCAAGTCTCGGTCTCGTCTCGAGTTTTTGCTCAAAGTCTCGGTCTCGCAATGTCAATGTCTCGTTCGGTCTCGGTCTCGAAGATTTTGGCCGAGACTCCAGCTCTGTTAACAATCAAGAAATTGAGGATGCTTGAAGTATATAGCAGCAGCGTTTAACAAATTTTTCTATAGCGTAGCTGATAAGGTTCAACAAACCTTGACCAAACCAGTTAGCGAATTTCCTTACAAAACCTACTTAACCAGACCTGAACTGCCCTCCATTTATTTTGACCTACCAACTACAAATTAAATTTATAACATACCGTATTACAACATACCTTAACTTCCATTTTAAATGACGGCATATGGGACGCACATTTTTTCCAAAATTTTGGCTAAAAATTCGCCCTGCGTCTTACATGGCTTAGGGAAAGTTCGTTTTTTTCCTGAATCTGACCTGCTAAAATGGGGTGCGTCTTACATGCCCGTGCGTCCTATATGCCGTCAAATACGGTAATAGCTAATCTAAAAACAAAAATTCAACCGGGGCTGATGAAATTTCTCCATTTTTTTTTTCGTACACTAGCTTCTGTGTTATCGCCAGGTTTGTCCATGGGAATGGGATTCCCATTGGAATCCCATGAAAAATGTATCATGGGATGGGACAGCACGCATTGTATTTCCCATGTATGAAAATGAATGATAATAAATGCCAGAATGGTGATGAGTTGTGAATTCCTCTGAACTTTAAAGTTAACAACGTCAATAAATTTTGTCGTTTTGTATGTTTTTCTTTGCGTGTAGTCCTACCTAGTATACATTATACTTAAATTTTCGTAAATTTATTAACTTTTATTAAATTCAGGAGTTACGTAGCAGTTTTAAAGTTTAAACTTTTTCACTACTGTGAGTTTGCACTTCCTCACATATCTGCTTTCCCATTAGGCTAGTGTTTCATCAGCATCTGAATTCACACATAGCCTATCTTGTCATCCCACCCGAATTTTCAAACCACACACGAGGGCAATTTCTACACTTGCCATCGTACCCTCTTCTCAGATTACTCTGATCAAAGTCTGACAACAAGGTCACCAAAAAGAAGATTCTCGACCAGTATCACTGGCACTCCACTTAGCTCAACCGCATTACGCTAGCATCACAAACCATGGACACCATAGATGACATCACATTAGCAGTTTACCACAATAGTAAGCTATACGCATTTTTCAAACTTGTTTGTTATCATCAGGCGTACAAAGCTGTGTAAATGCGTACTACAAATTTTGAACCCCAAAAGCCAAAATTAACCTACTTGCCGGTAAAGCAAATTAGTATATACAACGCCAGTCTTTCTGGTGACGTTGTTGTCAAACTTTAATCAGAGTAATCTGAGAAGAGGGTACGGTGGCAAGTGCAGAATTTGCCCTCGTGTGTGGTTTGAAGGTTCGGGTGGGCTGCCAGGATAGGCTATGTGTGAATTCAGATGCGGATGAAACACTTGCCAAATGGAATAGCAGATATGTGAGGAAGTGCAAACTCACAGTTGTGAAAAAAGTTTTATTGAATTGTATTTTGATGGGAATCCCATGGGATGAGATGGGAGAGGTATGAACTGCTAGGGGATAAGATGGGATGGGACAGAAAAATATGTCGCTTGGACAAGCCTGGTTATCGCCTTATCTGTGTTTTTTATTTTCCTTTGTATTCGATTTTGGAATTTTTCCCAGTTGTATTAAAATTGCTCGAGTTGTTCCATTCCATACGGCAGGATCCAAAAACGAAGTTACAAACTACCGCCCAATATTGTTACTTACCTGTTTCTCCAAAATTTATAAAAAGCTAATTCAAAACAGGCTACTGAAGTTTTGCCAAAAGATATTTTATAATATATTTTATAATCGAAAATTTGGCTTTAGCAAAAATCATTCAACCATACAAGCTATAAATGACATAGTTTCCCAATGTTATGATAATCTCAGCTGCAAAAAATACACTTTTCTAATTCTAATAGATCTTGGAAAAGCTTTCGATACAGTAAATCATCACATTTTACTAAACAAATTGAATCATTATGGTATTCGTTGGGTGGCCAATGACCTACTTCAAAGCTACCTTTTAATTGAACCCAATTTGCTGATATTTCTAAATCTATTTTTTCTACTAGGTTAGTTGTTAGCGGAGTCCCCCAACGATCGATCCCAGGGTCAATCTTTTTCTTGATTTTTATAAATGATCAGGCTAATGCTCCAAAAACGTCCTCTCAATTGATCGATGATGATACTTGTCTTTTGGTTAGTAATACTAGTCTTGATGGTTAGGTACGATTTTGTAACAGTGAATTATTTCACGAATGCGAGTGGATGACTTCAAATCGTTGGGCTCTTAATCCTTATAAAACTCAAACTTTGCTAATTTCTCACTATAAAATTAATCCTAAGTCTATTAACTTGCCTATCAACAATATCTCGATTAATATCACTTTAACAACTTAGTATCTGGGCATAGAAATCAATTCAACTTTGTCATTTACAAAACAAATTAACAAAATTGAGGCCAAAATATCATCAGCATTTGGAATTCTATTTCGGCTTTAGCATTTTGTCCCAAAACTGATATTGATCTTGGGTTACTATTTTTGTTTTTTCCTCATTTATGCTATGAAATAGTTGTATGGGGCTCTACATCAAACTTTCTTCTAAAAAGACATCAAGTACTGTACAGTAAAACAAATGTCTTCGAGTAATATTGATGGTTGGCAACTTAAACAAAGAATAAAACCATTTAATGAAAAGTATGATTTTCTCAACATTAACCAAATTCACTACTACAAAGTAGCCAAATTTGTGTAAAACTGTATACATCGTCTACAGTCTGCAATATTCGGTGATTAGTACAAATTTGTGACTAATGTTAGTAGACACCGCTTGAGAAGTGCGAATGACAACAAACTCTATCTACTTCTGTTCAAAAAGAAATCTGGTCAAAATGCAACAAAACGAAAGGGATTAAAATCTGAAATTCTTTACCAAAAAACATAAGAACTCTTTCTTTTGTAAAATGAAAAAAGAGCTGCTTTCAATACGGGAAAAACATCATCTCGTAAGTATTGCTTGCAAAACCTTGCTCACTTACTTGGATGTAAAAATGTATTGTAATTTATTTGGATGTAAAACAGTTACTTCGCAAACCACGACTATTAATTTAGCCAATTGCATATACCCACATGAGTTTGTTGACCCGAAGATTGAAAAGTCCCTTCCAGACTCCTGGTCGCTAAGTGTTTATATTTATCACTTGTTGTTAAACGTAAATCAATTACTCGAAGTTGCACTTTTGTGGCAAAATAAATGTTTCGATCCATTCACCATACGCTCAGATAGTAACGTGTGATATTGGCATTTTTTTACAAAAATGATGTCTTAAAAGGTACAAATTATGCAGTTCGGTTTGTTTGTAAATATGACTCATCAAAACCTTATAATTACTAAAAATCTCCATCAATAGGATTAAAACTGAAAGTTGAATTGACGTTAAATGTCACATGAGATTTTTCAACTTTCCTATTCATGAAAAATTTTTAACAATAACGATCTACCCCGTTCAGAGGGTCATGTGCATTAAACACTGAACAGTTTTTGATTAGTCGTTTCGATGTTAAACAGTATCAAAATCAATACCTAAAAATCATATTTCAAAAAAAAGTTACTTTGTGCATAAAATAGGATTTCGTGCTTAGGTTAGAGCTGGTACCCACCAATCATTTTTCAAACATTTTGATTACTTGCTCTTGCGATTGACCGAAATAATGATTCTGCATTTTCACTAATCGCTTGAAGTTTTTACGTTTTATCAAAACCAACAAGTAAAAATTTCAATTATACCGTGTAGTACATACTAATGTGATTTTATTATTTCAGAAACTTGCCAATTTATAATCAAGAGTAAAAATGGGAGATTCATCCGCCTCCAGCTTATACTATACTCAAGCCCCAGAGCAAGGTTAGATGGATTTTTTTTACTGATGTCTGAGCTGGCATAAGTTTATTCGGAAATTAAAAACATTTGTACAGCAACTTGTAAATATAAATATTTTGACATAAATTTTAAGCAAAATGTAGGTCAACAAGCTCCCCCACTCGATATTCGTACAGAAAGCATCGTAGTATGATTGTTCAAATCTCAGGGAACCCAATCAAGCTAGCAGCCATACAATGAGACGATCTCAAATCTCATATACTGTATCATTCAAGAAAAAGAAATACCTTAAGTCATGTATGATTGGATCAGTCTCCGATGTTCTGAAAAAATTCCCTACGTTTTTAATAATTTTTTTCTGACAATGGAAGACTTTTCAACTAGGTGACTTTAAGTCTTTGTTTTCTTAAAATAACTTCGCTGGACAGGTTGCAGTACTCGCACTATGTGCTGCAGCACAGTATATAACAAATTAGTAAGCAAAACTATGTGCATGCTATACGAAAAATTTTATAAACGAATGCACATCAGCACTAGCAACACTCTGCTAAATAAAAGCAGTGCAAAAATGACAAGATTGGCAAATAAATGCTAAATTATCGCAAAAAAAACTTATTTTTTTGAAACTTTGGTGCTGCAACAAAATGCATTACAAATGTGCAAGCATAACTTTCGATCTTCAGCTTTGCACTGATCAAAAAAATTATGAGACAGTGTCAATTTTGAAGTCTCATGAAGGAAAATAAAATTTATCATATTGGGTATCAAACCGAAAGGTAATAAACTTTTCCAAACCACATAAATAAACTAATTAACCAGAACTGCTGCTATTGTGGCTCACTGTTAATGCTGGATGCCTCATAACCGCTGCATATACATAGCAAAAACAAATGCAGGCACCATGTACTATCAACCATCGGAAGGCAACTGTTGTACTACTTACTGCAAGTATTGAATTAATTTTCAGTCGGACTCAATGCAAAAACCTATGCCATGGGAATTACATACTCAATCTTCAAAATTAATCTGAAGTTCAAGCTAATTCAGAACTTTGAAAAGTCAAATGCAATTTAATGTGTTGAACAATACGGGAGAGCTCTTTTAATATTATGTTTAGGCTTTGATACTGGCTTCTAAAGTTTGGTACTTTGTAATTGGTTTAATTCTGTCGTATAGTCGTTTATCAAATGACGTTCATATGTATAAGTCTACGCACTCTTATAACTACACATACCTAAGCATATAGCGTATGGGCTACACGTCACGCTCCAACTACCTACTTTTTTTTTCAAAATTGAGGATTTACTTGATGTTTTTAATGATAAACTTCAGAGAGGAACACTGCGAAGGCAATTTTCACAGTTTTTGGTTGGATCCGACTGAGACTCGGCCTAAGCTTACGATTTGGGTTTAGATGCTTTGTGGTTGTTTTTGTTGTAGTGCACTTTTGATTATTTATCCTACTATTATCGAACAGTTTGGGGCTCTAGCCATTGGACTATTTGCACACTTTTCATCGCGACAACTACCTAATCCGTGCTACGTGCTAAGAGAAATCGGCAACTGCTTAGAGGTTTCCTCTGAACCAATGTTCCTCGAATTCTAGTCCATTTACTTTGCAGCTTATTTGAAGCTATCAAGCACAGATGACCAATAGGTTGTCGAGAAAAAATAACTTACAAATTTTTTGCAGTAATAGCACGAAAAAAAAACGTAGTAGGATTATACAAATCCACATGTAAACTTAAGAAAAAAATATTGATTTGTAAGGGCTCCGCAAAGGCTATAAACTTGTTGACGTTTCTGGCATTTTTTTTCACATTTTTCTTTGTGGTTTTGGCATTTGCTGTTGATTAACACACTTTACCAGGACGTCTAAACCCAAAGCCTAGGAAACCGAAAGTCATGGAAACATCAAGGTGTTCACAGAAATTTTTTAGAAAAGTTGATTTTAAGTTGATGACGTCATTATCGGGACGTCACGGCCATATTTATAAAAACTGACATCATTTTTTTCAAAGACGTTATAGGCAGCTCAAAATTTGCTCGTTGATTTTGTTTTTAATTAAAACTATATCATAAAATGTCTAAGTCAAAGTGTTTGCGTCACAAAAACGTTTTGTGACGTCATTATGGACCAAAAATTGCTCAGATATCTAAAAGTGACTTTGACCAACCTCAAAATCGGAAATTTTTTCTTTATCTGAGCAACTTCAAATTTTCAGGGGTTATTTGTAAATAAATTTGACTCATCTTCAAACTAAGTTGAAGTAAAAATATTTTTTGAAAGGAGGTATCACAAAAAACCAAGAGGGTTAAAGGGACACATTTGTTTAAAAACCAATTTTTTTTCTAATGCGGGATTTCGGTTAAAATAGGTTTAAATGGCAAATTTATTGCAGATTTCAACCATGATCTTGATTTTTCATAATTATTACTTTTACTCCCTCAAAAGATGAGTTTGATGAAGGTACGTTAAATTTTTTGGCAAAAAAGCTATCAAACTATATATACAGTCAAATTGCCACTACGGCAAGTGCGGCATTTATGCCTTCGGAACGAACAACTATAAATCGGCTTTTTTAACATTTCGGCCATTTTTTAATGTAGTTTTTTTCAACTGAATCTGGGATACTAGATAAATCTCTGATAGACTGTGAAAAGTTACAGGTCGAATCATTTACAGCAATTTTTGTAACCTTCCTGTTTTAAATTCCGACGATTTAAACACAAATCAGCGTTATTTGTATGAAATGCATCAAGCCCGTGACATGAGGCAAATGGCGCCTTGATTTTGGTTATCTTTTTGAAATCTTTAAATCTTAAATGACTCTCGCTGATTGGCTACCGCTAATCAAATCCTTCGATAGTGGCAACGGAAGAGCCTTCCACAAATTTAATTAAAGTTTTGTTGTGACAGTCTATGCACCAGAATGGTTTATAACCAAAAACCAATCGTTCTGCAAAAATGGACTAAGACGCATTTTTCAATTAACTCCCAAATCACTGAAAAAATGTTTAAACATGGTACAAGATAATATAAGCCCGACAATCAGCATCATCAAGAACTATTGGCAAGTTTAAAGCTCTTTCATTAAATTTTGAATGAAACGATTAGACAAAAAATCGATTAGACCTCTGAAGAGATAACAAAAACTTTGTTCCTAAAACACCTATTAAAGAATTAATTGAAGACACAAGCAACAGTGTCACTCCATTGGAAAACAGTCAATGCCAGAAACCGATTAAAATTTTCAGAGATTAGCAGTGAAAGAATAAGTTGATTTGTGAGGCTCTAGTGGAAAGATCAGTTGGTTAGGTGGTATGTGGTCAAAAAAAACTAGACGGACTTATTTGAGCACAAATTAATTTTGTCTAATCATGTCTTATTTTGAGATGAAACGACATTTTCATCAATAAAATTTGATAAAAAATGATGTCAAAATAGAAAAAATATGGCTTTTAATTGTTCTTTTATCGCTATATTGAATTTGATTGTTGAATCATACATATTTTTTATCGAAAAATTGAATTTTTAGCAATAATTTTGAAAAACATACAAATTTTGACATTGTGATTGAACGAATTCCTTACAAAAACATGCCAATCATTGCGTAGACTAAATTTTTCAAAACATAGTTAGAACCTGTATCAATGCAAAAAAATCAATATTTTTTACATCGATCTTTTAAAATAAGTAAAATCATAAGTTTTTACAGTATTTTTTCAGCAAAAAAGTAGGAAATATCTTGCTCGCGGAACCCCGAAAAATATTTATTTTTCAAAACCATTTAAAAATATCATTGCTTGCGGGTAGCCTCGTTCTTTTTTTGCTATTACATAAGGCATTTCGAAAAAAAACTTTTTCAATTCACCCCAATAACCATCGTAAAACGTCTTATCCAAGGACGCAACAACGTGACCAGTGTGTGGGTCGAATCCAGACATTGCGTTCAGAGTCGTAAAAATAACGAGAATTGCCCTTTCAGTAGCGAACTTCTTTTGAAAAGACCACTGATCGTTTAAAACCGAATTGAAAAACGATTCGTTTTGACAATGAAACAAAAAAAAACTATTCAATGTAAACAACGCAATGTAAAAACTCTAAAAAAGAAATGAATTTTAGAGCAAGCAAAATTATTTCCATGCAAATGTTATTTCCATTATTGCAATTTAGGAGAATCAAAAGTTGAAATGGAAGACATCAACTTGGAAGAACAAAAAGAAACAAAAACAGAGACAGAAAAACAACCTGATGAAGGTGACTTTAGGTTGGATTTATCTGTATAGCTTAATAGAACCAAACCTAGTAAAATATGCTTAATCAGCTTCTAACTTCCAGCCTGTTAAGATACTAACACCGTTCTCTACCAGCAGCCTGCGGACCGTTAGCCCCCGACGCAAAAAATACATAATTTAATGCAATAATGCGAATAATCATTTCCGTGTCAAAAGATTTATAAACAGGGTGTCGAACCGAACCTGAACCGTAAACCCGAATGAACCGTTTCATTTTGGTGAACCCGAACCGAACCGAACTTGAACCAGCAAAATTTTACTTCAGTGAACCTGAAGCAAACCTGAACCCTCAAAATTGTGCTCAAGTGAACCCAAACCGAACCTGAACCCCTAACAAAAGTAAGAATATATTTTTCCATATCCGGATGCCGCCGTCGCTGGTACACGCACAATAAGAGCAGTGGTGATCATCAACAGAATCAGCAATTTCTCCTTCGTTTTTTCTGAACGAAACGAGTAACGACAGTTAAATTTTAAGTCAATAAACCTGAACCGAACCTGAACCAGTAATATTTTACTTGCGTGAACCTGAACCAAACCTGAACCTCGAAAATGGTGCTCAAGTGAACCCGAACCAAACCTGAACCGCTAAAATATTTTGAGCAGGAGCTAAACCTGAACCCGAACCGTTATTTCAAACGGTTCGACACCCTGCTTATAAGGGGAAAAAAGTTTATTAATGTCTAAAACAGTTTGCTGCTGACAGCCAATAATCTACCTACGCAGAGTTGTGTCGGGCCTAGGGTTGCTAAACGTCCTTAAATCTCAAGAATCGTCCTTGAATTTGCCTTAAAATCTCGCTGTGTCCTTGATCCTTGAAAAATGGACAAATGTCCTTAAAAATTGTCTGGCTTCCTTAAAGTCCTTGAACCTACAGAGTAACACAGTCAAACCAATCTTGTAGGTTTTTATAAACTGGGCAATGAACCTAAAAATTAAAACAACCAAATATTCAATTAACAAGGTTGCCCTGTTTGGGATATTTATATTCAATGCTAAATGCACCCGCATTGTGTATAATAATAGACTCCTAATAATGAGTCTATGGTGTAATAATTTCAGGGAACAATGGTAAAATTCAGCTGACAATGTTTTTTTTTGTTTTTTTTTTTCTCACGGTTGTGAGGTAGCACTTACCTCACATATCTGCTTTCCCATAGGTGGGCACAAGTCCGTTAATCGTTAATCCGTTAATAACGAAGCTAACTTTTTCTTTAACTCGTTAATCCGTTAAAAAGTTTTTTCATGTTAACGGACTAAATTAACTTCCGTTAAGTGCTGTTAACGGACTAAAGTAACTTCGGTTAAGTTTTGTTAACTTCCGTTAAGGTTTTTATCGTTAATATCATGCAGCTTCGTTAGTGCATTTGAACTTGTTTTTATCTTGAAATTTGATTAGACTGTAAAATGTAACTTTCAAAACACAAAAAGATAACCATAGCAATAAATATTTCCTTACAATCAGCTTAACAGCGTCAATACGTGTTCTAGAAGCGAGTGAATAAAAAGAAATGTAAATTACACGCAAAATGTTAACGAATTAACGGACTTTATTAACTTCCGTTAATTAATGCTGAAAATAACGGATTAACGTTAACGGAGGTGTGAAATTTGTTAACGGACTAGTGGTTAACGAAGCTAACGTTTTGCGTTAACTTGCCCACCTACGTGCTTTCCCATTAGGCTAGTGTTTCATCAGCATCTGAATTCACACATAGCCTATCCTGGCATCCCACCCAAACCTACAAACCACACACGAGGGCAATTTCTACACTTGCCATCGTACCCTCTTCTCAGATTACTCTGATCTAAGTCTGACAACAAGGTCACCAGAAAGAAGATTCTCGACCAGTATCACACTGGCACTCCACTTAGCTCAACCGCATTGCGCTAGCATCACTAAGCATGCCAGGATAGGTTCGGGTGGGATGCCAGGATAGGCTATGTGTGAATTCAGATGCTGATGAAACACTAGCCTAATGGGAAAGCAGATATGTGAGGTAAGTGCTACCTCACAACCGTGAAAAAAACTTTATGATTCAAGTCTGCTATGTAACAGCTGACAATGGTTACAACAAAAACGTTGAGAGTAAAAAAAAGAGGGCAGAACAAAAACGTTGTTGTTGTTGTAATGTATACTTATCTTCCTGTCACAGTGTCACTGGACAGCGTTAGACGCTAACTACTGCACGATCCGTACGCTTTTAATTGCAGTAATTGTACTTCGTGCTCGGACCAGTAGCGTAGCTGGGGGGGGGGGGCTATACCCCCCATTGGCATGTCGACCAAAATGCAGAATGAAAAAAACACTACGTTTTTAGCACTTTTGAGACTGTTAAATGCACTAGAGTGGACTAAATAGTGATTTATTAAAACATCTTTTGAAACGTATATTTAGGGGGGAGGCTAATTTGTTGAGAATAAAACTAGCATATAAATAAAAACTTTGAAAAATGGTCAAAATTACGCAATCGAATTTGATCGCAATTGTAAAAATGCTCTACATAGGTGTCATCAACAAATATATTATAAACTAAGGAATAAGGGGGGAGGGGGGCTATTCAGTATTAGTTAATTACCAATTTCTCTCAAATTTCTTTTCTTTAGCCCCCCCCCCCCAATTATTTTTCTGTATAAACTGTATACGAAATAGATTACTCCGTGTGTTTTATTGAACTATTGGATTTTATAATTTACCAGCATCTAAATAAGAGAACTAAAATTTTGCCATTAGCCACCTCCCAAATAGCACATTTATGCAACCAGTTTAATCATATTTGCACCGCCAATTTCTAAGCCACGTTTTAAAAGCATTATTTTTTTATCAAAATAGCCCTAAGATTAAGTTACTTTTGCAAAAAAATGCAAAATTTTCGAGCGCTGGGGGCTCCGCTCCCAGACCCCCGTGCCTCCGGCGGCTGGGGGCTTCGACCCCAGACCCCCATTGGCCTCCAGTCCTCCAAAACAGCCCCCCATTGCGAATTTTTGGCTACGCGCCTGCCTTGGACGAATTCGCACCTGCTTAGGAGTTTCAATGTTCCTGTGAATTTTTTCGAATAATTTCCCACTAAATTTGCTGTTTGTTCAAAGCCACCATGCAAAGGTTAATCATCGTAAAAAGCCTTATCCAAGGATGCAGCAACGTGGCCGGAGTGCGGGTTGAACTTACAGTCGCGGCCAAAATAATAGGACCAAGCTTGAAAAAATGGAATTTTTTTGTTTTTACTGTTAATAATAAAATATAAAGCGATTGGTGTGATTAAAAACTAATATGAAGACTGACCACAATGTTTGTGCATTAAATACATGTATTTTGCATTCAAAATGACACAATAATTTCAATATTTGGTGCATCCACCTTTACACTTGATGACGTCATTCAGACGTTTTGGCATGCTTTCTATCAGCTTCCGGCAATATTCTGGGGTGATCTCTTTAACCCAAACTTCTTTTATTGCTTTTTCTAACTCTTTGGCACTACTTGCCTGTTTTTCAGCAACTTTATTCTTAACCACCATCCACAGATTTTCAATAGGATACAAGTCTGGACTGTTAACAGGCAAGTCGAGAACTTTGACCTTTTTCGACTTCAAGAAAGTGGTCACAATTTTAGAACGATGACACGGTGCTCCATCGTGCATGAAGATTTCACGATTGTGGACAGTCATGTGAAGTTCGAGCTTTTCCTCTAATAGCTGAAGATATCTTTGGCCGTTCATGGCTACCCCTTTTGGCAGGAAAAATAACCCTGCTGTCCCATTCACAGATATGCCCCCCCATATCATGACACTGGGGGGATGTTTCATTGTTTGCACGGTGAACTTTTCGTTAAATCGTTGCCCTGAAGGTCTACGAATGAAGAGCTTGCGAGAGTTGAATTGTTGCAATGTGGATTCGTCCGAAAACAATACTTTTTCCCATTGCTGAACTGTCCAGCTCACATGTTTTTTGGCAAATGCCAATCGCTTCAGCTTCATGGTGGGAGTGAGACGTGGCTTTTTGGCTGGTTTGCAAGATTTTAAGCCAAAATCATTCACTAGCCTTCTACTAACTGTTCTCCGACTGACATTGATTCCAGTTTCTAATAGCTGCAACCGTATTTTCTTTGCAGAACTCATAGGAGACCGAGTTGCTGCTCGTTTCATTGCTATATCATTTCGGGGGGTAGTTTTCCGTGGCCTTCCTGGCTTTGCAGTTTCTGCGTATGACCCTGTTTGGTTAAATTTCACTATGGAATTATGGACTGCGGTTTTGCTACACCTCAGGCGTTTGCTAATATCACGTTCTGTATATCCTTCCTGTCTAAGTACGATAATTTGAGCTCGAACTACCTCTGAAAGTGACTTGCTTCTGCCCATTTTGGGGGTTACAGATTTCCACAGTCCACACTCCTCCTTATCTTTTTGCTTTAAACTCAAGATATATGAATTATGAAGCTTCTAAGCTAGTTACATTCAATTTAAACCAACCTGCAAGTATAATGATGCAATAAAGCAATTGTATTAAATTATAAAGTCCTAATTACGCTAAAAACACGACTCAAGAAAGTTTTTTTTTAAAAAGTATGTTTTGCAAGGTGGTCCTATTATTTTGGCCACGACTGTAGATCTTGCGACCAGGGTTGTCGTAAAAACGACGCCTTTACTCTCCCGGCCACGCTGCCGACGAAAAATCAAAACATAAGACGAAAAATCAAATTTTCTTCCACTGAGCTTCTAGGCCTACGCTATGCTTTGTAGTAAGTAGGTGTGCAAATGTGCTATCAAAAATCAAGAAAGCAAACATTCTTCCCTCCTTGCCTTGCGGCACTTACCCACATCCTACCATGTACATTTCGTACTGGAAATCTCTGCTCTACCCGTTTCTACTATGCGTGTGTAATATTGTGTTTTATTGGACGTGTGAATCAGGAACCCTGTGTAGATTTATCATGCAATCATACACAGGACTTCTTGGGGACTGTATTATAATCTTTGTCAATCTAGACGAGTAGACAATTCGGCCCTGATTACAACATAGCTTTAACTGTCTTTCTCGGGGACACAACGTAATATGCAGTTCGAGCATCAAAGCAATATTTGGTAATTGCGCGATTTATGGATAGACTTCACATTTAATGATTTGTTCGTAATACTTCTTTTAAACAAACTACGCAGACACAAAGCATTACACCTTTAGTTTTATTGTTTTTGCATGCACAATAATTGTACATTATGTTCTTGATAAGAGTTTCTAAAAACTTTGGCCTGCTATGGTTGATAATAATTAATTGTTGCAAGCTATGATTTTTTATCTGGCAACAGTAGTACTAGTAGCTTATCAATCAAATGCTCAATCCTCTTTTTATACAGTAGGTCTACGCATAAATTATTGATTTTATAATTTTCTAAGAGTAAGAGAGTTCAGACATCAAAACGTCCTTGAAAACGTTCCTACCGATTTGGCAACCCTAGTCGGGCCAGGCTGGAGTTTAAGTCGGGTTCTGGCTTAAGATTGACAAAACGTTAGGTTTCATTCAAGCTTGATACGTGTTTTTTGCATTTTCGCTTTTTAGATGTTATTTCAACCTAATTAAAATAACTGCTACATTGAATAACCGGCCAGTTGGTCGAGCAGGAACGCGTTCGTCTCTGGAGCGGAAGGTCCGAGGTTCAAATCTTGGGCTGGTAAAATTAAACACAGTGTTTACCAACGGCTCGCCACCGCTGTGACTTTTCTTTAAAAGGAGCTGTGTCTCTCACTGGCGCAATGACGCGGAGATTGGGCCCCTCAAATTCGTTAAACGCTAATTCGGTGAAATACAGCGAGTTTAATGAAAGATTTGATTGATTTAATTTGCTACAATGAATGACGACTTCGTATAAACATCAACACGATTATTATTGCACAATTATTATTATTATTACGTCACAATTTATCAGCATCGAGTAGTTTTATTTTAACCGTATACAGGCAATAACCATTAACATTTGTTTTAAAATTTTACTTAATTTTCGGGCTTTTCGGGTCTTGTTTTGTTTCAAATCACTTTTCGGGTTTGGGCATGTACTTATCGGCCCGTTTACAACTCTGACTACTATAACCAGTAGCGTACCTAGGGGGGGGGGCAAATGGTGCTATAACCCCCCCTATTGGCCTGAAAAGTATGCGAAATAGCATGTTTTTTGCAGTGTTGAGGCTGATTTTTGCCCTAAAAACGAAAATAGCCCCCCCAAAACGAAATTGGGGTGAGAGTGGGAGGAGATCCTGAGATGATGTCGACAAGTGGAAGTGGGCCTCAGTGCACATGAAGAACTTTTTTTTTTGAGATCACTTGATTGTGGGCAGAAAAACGCTCTGAATTTCGGTGAAGACCTTTTTTTTTGGAAATCACCTGATTTTGGGCAGAAAAACGTTTCAATCTGAATTCAGACCGATAATAATTTGAGTCAAGTGTGTTCACTATTGTTTCAAGCTTTTAAAAAAGCCCCCCACCCTTTGCGAAATCCTGGCTACGCGACTAACTATAACTACTATAAGATGTGTGTACTAATGAAAATTAGGTAATAATTAAAAGTGCACTTCTACCAAAGCTAGTACTACTTCTACACAGTTTTGTTAAAATTCAATTAATTGCCGACCATGCTGGATATCATGCTGTCTTGACAATGGAATCATATCCTTGATCTAATGAATAGAGGAGTATTCAATCAGGGTGGCGTTTGAACTCCTGTAAACTAAAAATAAAATGACAAAAAGTATTAGACAGCATGAGGTTTTAAAATGAAAGTTTTGTTAAATTATATTATATTTCTATTTCTCAAACCTTTGAAAATATAGACTAATTGTTATCGCACTTATTAAAATCCTCCAGATATTTTGCTGGCTGTCCTCGCATACTGTGTAACCAAATGATTTCAATTATTTGTGTTTTAGACGAAGCAGCACGTGCAAAACGCAAACGTTTGATTTTAGCAGCTGTTATCGGGACAACACTAGCACTAGTAGTGATTGGAATTGCACTTGGAACTGCAGCGGTGTGTAAAGGCTGATTTTTTTTATAAAGAAATACGGAAATTAGTCTATTCAGTTCATGATTTACACCAATCAGTGGTCGAGTGGATAGAGCGTCTGCAACTGAAACGGTAGACTCAGGTTAAACTCCCGATCGGGTCAAACCAAAGACTATAAAAATTGTATTCACAGCTTACCTGCTCTATGTTTAGCAATTAAAGGTACAGTGCGAAGCCTCCACCGTGTGTGGTAGACACTAGACAGGTGGCAGGTGGCAGGTGGCAGCTTGACTCGAAGACTGCAAGGTCCCTTCGCTGTCTCTTGGCCAAGGCAGCTTGGTGACTATAGTGTTCAATTACAGTACAATGTTTACGAAAGGTACAAAATGCGCTCAAAAAATGACCATTATTTGAGAGGGATTGTGACATGGTCGATTCCGAACATAAATTTTCGTCGAAATGATCAGCTGTTGTTTTACGACTAAACTGGGTATTGTGATATCACAATGACGATTATTCATTGTGCTGAGTCTTCTAACCGAGTATATGGTTTAATGCAATATTGTATTCGCTTCAAAATGCAATCGAGTTACGTTCTTTTTTTTTGAAGACTTTTAAAATATGTTAAATCTTCTGTAGTTGCTTATTCAGCCAATTCTGAACATAGGCTACTGTAACCATAAGAGTGCTGTAAACAACGCTTCAATAAGAAAATGACTGCCCTACACAACTGCCCAGCCCCTTCAAGCTCCCCTCTTACTCGTCAAGCTAAAACATGATTTAAGGCTGCCAGTTTTGGGTTAAATTTTTTAAGTGACTTATATTAGAGGGGATGAAGACCCTTAGCCCACCTCTCCTCTGGTTTCGCCAATAAGTTGTCGGCATATGCAGCGAAATAAAATTATTGTTACGTCAAGCTGATTACGAAATTATTTCATGCCTACCCACTACTTGTTCCTAGGGTATCGATAAGCCCGTAACTCAAGAATATAAGAATTAACCTAGCTAGAAAGAGATAAGTGGAATTTGCATTTAATTTAACCAATTCAATTTTTAATTTTTGACATGTGCTGTGCTATGTTATGATAATAAAGAAAAGAGATGAAAATTGACTCCAATTTGATAAAAAGAAATAACTTGAATTATGAATAATTTCGAGGTGGTGCAAAATTTGAATTTGACTTTTAACAAAGTCGATTTCAGTTAAGCGCTTTTCGGAAAGAACTCATGTCCAAAATGTTTATTGCGAAAGTTGAAATAAAATCGACTTTACCGAAAGTCATATTCAAACATCTTGAATTGAAATTTGCATTATCCACGTACCGAAAATTCATAAAACCCGAGTCAAACAGCGGTTCTCATGAAGTCATCTGACGATGTGATGACGCCACCATTTTAACTTAGGCAATTTGCCATTTTGTAATCAAACCAAGCACATGCCGAATTTGAGCTGTCATTACTACGTAATCACTGAAAAAATAATGCCATTTTTGCTGAAAACGTAATGACATTATTAATGACGTCACAAAATGACGTAAAAATTTTTTTTTTTAAATAATCAGGAATAGAACCACTGATGAAAATCAGTAAATTTTAACAACTGAAAAATTGCTTAAATTGCTCTTAGAATCAGCTATTATAAAAAAAATCCGAATAACAGCTTCTCTGGTGGTCAGATTTTTCGGCGCCTTCAAAAAGTCAAAAAGTTAACCCTTAAAAAATGTTTGTGCCAAATATGATGCTTTTGTCTAAGTTTGAACCCAAGTTCCCAAACTATTGCGAAAGAAGGTGGAAAAGTTAACCAAACTAGCTAGTTTGCAACTAGACAAATATTTTTTGAATATTTTTATTTTGCGCTACACCGCACAAAAGTACAGACGACAAGTCTGGCCCTGTGAGTAGCATAAATGCAGGCTCGAGGACGATTAGGTTATCATTTTCAAAACATTGAAAGAGGTTCCGATCTCGTAGCTTACTTCTAATTTTTGTTGCATACGTCCATGGTTCTTGAACTAACACTAATCCAGAACGTACGTTTTTTGTTACTTCGCCCAAGTTAGAGTTACTTTAAAGCTGTTTCAGTTGATTTCCCAATTCGAATCAAATCTTTCATTATGCGCGCTGAATTACGCCAATTAACCGTGTAACGTGTTGGCGTAGCCCCTTTCCGCATCATTTTGCCTGGGCAACAAATGTCGCAGCGGTGACAAGTCGTTGGCAACACTATGACCGATATGACCAACTCGAGATTTGAACCTCAGATCCTCTGCTCCAGAGACGAACACGTTACCGTTTGACTAACTGGCCGGTAGTTTGATAATGTCAACACTTTTAACACACCTAAGTTAATGAAAGGATAGCTTAGGTACTGTAGTGGCTCTATTTGATTTATCTAGTTGTCCATTGTATTCTTATCCATTCTTACCTATAAGATTGATGTAATCAAGCAGCACTTTATTATTAGAACAGCTGATATGTCTACTTCTTATCGCTGAGAAAAGTTCCATGAACTAGAATTCGTTGGCTTCTCTGTAACTGCGGAAGTGCCAGGGTCAGCTGTTGCCATTGTTGCATCTCAAGCCTCATCAGTCATCACTCATCACCATTTGGTGATTGTGATGACGTCTCCGGGTTTTGAAGCTGCTTGTCTCCTTTTTTTGGGGGAGCATATGTATTAAACTGCTGTTCCTTTTGGAGGTTAGCGAAGGTTTTCGAACGTACTAACATGTAGCACCCGTACGCTTCCTTTAGTTGAATACTTTATTTCCAAAGCCCTATACGATTGACTTTTATATTGCACCTGGAAATGAGCGTAAAGGTATCCGATATGTTCAAACCATTACCATCTGGCAACCAGATTTTGAAAGTTTTGAATCGTAGTCTTTCACTGTTAAAATTTTTGTGTCAAAACGACCCAAAAAAAGTAGTCAAACACGACCCAAAAAGTTTTGGGTACAGACGCGCCCAGCCCAAAGTAATTGGGTCAGATATTTTGGATCGCTACGACCCAAAGTATTTGGGTCGCAATGACCCAAAGTCTTAGGGTCGTAATGACACCAAAATTTTGACCCAACGAATTTGATTTGGGTGCGTTTCTACCCAAAATTTTTGCGTCAAAAATTTTGGGTCGATACGAACCAAATACTTTGCGTCGCTGCACCCTAAACACTTTGGATTGCTACAACCCAAACACTTTGGGTCGGGGTATGTATCCAAAATTTTTGGGTCGATACAACCCTAATATTTTCGGTCGCTATAACCCAAACATTTTGGGTCGCTACGACCTAAACGCTTTAGGTCTCTATGACCCAAATACTTTGGCTCGCTACGACCCTAATACTTCGGGTCGCTATGGCTCAAAAACACTTTGGATCTCTACGACCAAAACACATTGGGTCATACGACTCAAAAACACTTTGGGTTCTCCGACCCAAAGACACTTTGGTTCGTAGTCTGGATCAATGTTTTTTTAAAGGCGATTTGAGGAACCGAAACGATCTCTCAAAATTGTCCAGCGGTCTCTCAAAATCTGCTTCTAAATAGTGTAAACAACGCTAAGTGCGTTTATTAATAGAAAAAGCAGTAAACTGCTGCAACACCAATGTCTTCTTGTCTTTACATATCTTCAGACAAGAAAACCGTGATAGCACTCTGAACTTCATCGAGATCCATGCTATCCACACCGCCGTTCCCTTCAGATTCCTCCTCATATGATAATTAATTTTTGATTGCTGATCTTCACAACCCTAGCTTGCTGGAGCACTTGTGCCAGCCGTTACTTTTTTGTCTTTGCCTCCTTGCTTACCGTAAAACACTTCATGTTGCCTTCACTTCTACTGGAGGTATGTTGTAAAGAAAAAAGTATCCGAAGATTCTCTGGCTCTATTGGTTTGACCGAAGGAGTGATCAGAAGACTTACGATCATAGTCGACCAATACCAAACAGGGTTCAAAATTAACGCTTGCCCACTTGCCCGAGGCAAGCTGAAATCGCCTCGGGCAAGTTATTTTTTGGCTTCACTTGCCCGACGGGCAAGTCAATAAAATTTGGCGTATAAAGTAAGCAACTTTGAACAAGATTATTTAAAAACACAAATTACCGCTTTCGCTACAGTATAATGAAAAGAAAGCGAGTAAAGCTTTTGCTTGTTTCATTTTAGCGCAATCACCGCACTTAACACTTAGTTTAATTGCACAGACATCATTTCGAAATTAACACTTCTTAAATCGCATGCAGATTTGTTCCATACTCAGTGGCGCTTTGCAATTCTTTTCGGCCAAAATGTTTTGTTCTTTTTTAGCAAAAATTTTTCCCACGCTTGCCGTGCTAATTGCTTTTTCGGATATCACAAGCAAATAAAAGCGAGGTCAAAAAACGGTAAGTTTTTATTTTAGTTTTTTATTTTTAAGATCTTTGGTTCCCCTATCTTTTACACAAAAAAGTTCAGTTGTTTAGCTGGTGCAGCTTGCAAGTTATTCGCGATTGAAAAACAAACTGCGTTTGTAGCAAAAGACAATGTGAATTATTGCAACGTAACAATTCAAATGATTACAATCCAAAAAACCACTTTTTGTAAATTGAGTGATTGAAAAAAGCAGAGATGGCAATCGCATCGATGACTTCTGCGATATTTGTAACGCAAGAAAACTGGGATGCGGTGCAAAGTAGAACAATGAATGTGATTTTTTGCGATAATTTAAAATTTTTCGATGCGAAAAACTTGCCATTAGTTTCCGATGTTAAATTTTTTTGATTAATTTTGAAACTGAAGTTCGTTTTCTAAAAAAACGTAAACTGATGCTCAGCCAGCGTAAGACTTTAGTTTAATTACGTACTGTGATTGTGACGTTACAAATCTCAAAACATTCTCAAACTTTTGCCTAAAATGTGATGTATAACAAAACAGAAAAAAACAACAGAAAATGACAAAAATCGGAATAATCGCTCGGAAAATTTGAAGATTTTTTTTGTTGAATTTCCTGATGCGATAATGGATGTTGATTCTTTTGCGTGTTTTGAAGTGATATCTTTGGAAAAAAAGCGTGCAAATGCGATTTCCATCCCAGAATAAAAGGTATCTATTACGTCACTCTGATTTAAAAATCGCACACAAAAACTAGATTTTCTTGAAATACGATATTATGCAAATTCGGTAGCAACACGCACTTTTTCAAAATTAAACATCAAAATTCGCTGTGACTCTATGTTTCGGGCAAGTTGAGATTTCCCCGGGCAATTAAACATTTGTCTTACCTTGATCGACGAGCAAGTTGTTGAAAAAGTTAATTTCGACCCTTGCCATACCAGTCAGTCAAGTACTTCAAAATTCCCTTCTTTTCTTTTTCCGTTTTTTTTTTTTTGCAGTTTTCCCTCCGCTTCACCTTAGACCTGCAAACGCATTTGATGATTTGCTCAGATTGGAAGATTTGCTAATATTTTGAGGCTCCGCTGGAGAAGTTGAGGTGGTGTTCGGTTTCACAATCGACGATGCTACTTCTGCGGTAGCTTCAGCTACTGTTGAGACCGACTTTAACAAAGAAACATTTTCAACTTGAGGGCTCAAATTTGATGTTTCTTCAGCATTGGAGCTAGACAGCGCAAATGGCCAAGTTTTTCCTGGCATTGCCACCCAAGTTATTTTTATTTCCTGGCATTGCCACCCAAGTTATTTTTATTTCCTGGCATTGCCACCCAAGAACTTGCTGATTTTAGGTTGTAACCTTGCCACTTCTAGTGAATTCAGAGGTACCGGTGTTACTTCTTGTGATAAGTGGCAACCCTGCTGTGTATTTGCTCGTCACACTTGATTTGTTTCGTTCGCTTTGCTCAGTTACTGCCCTGATTTTTGAAGCGCTTTTTAGAGAAGTATTTATCCGTTTAGTTTATCAGCAGAGGTGGAGTCGAGGACACAAGGCTCGAGGCCAAGGCCAAGGACAGCCTTTCCGAGGACAGACCCTCTCGAGGCCAAGGACAGGAATGCTCGAGGCCAAGGCCAAGAACCAAGGACACAGCTGCAAGTGTTCTCCAAAAAAAAAGGTCTTCAAAAAAGTTTTTTAGGCAATCTCCAATTTATAGGCGGAGCCAGAATTTTTGATTGGGGAGGCCTAAACCACAAATTACATGCAATGACGTCATCAAAAAGTTGCCTGTTGGCACTTAACCAGGATTTTGCAAATGGAGAGGGCTTAATCTAATATAGTTGAAAAGTGCAAATACGTAACTTTGGAGACATTTTGAGAAAGTCAGTGTAACTCAAATGTATCACAGACGGGGTGTCTGGGGGCGAAGACCCCAGCTGTTGAGCGATTTTTTGTAATTTTTTGGAAAAAAAGCTATTTTAATGCCATTGAATCACATTTCGCACATGTCTAGAGCCATTTGAAAGCCCTAGATTTTTGACATTTGAAAGCCAATTAAAAAAATTTAATTGTTTAATCCTCCTTCCAGTTGCAATTTAAGTCCAAAACACGTTTAACATCTTGCATTTTGGTGTTAAAGTTTAATTGTACGTGATTTGGTCCAGGTAGGGGGAAGTAAGGTGCATTGTCTCGTGCAACATTTTAGCAGTAAATGAAAACCCACTCGAAGATTTTCCTTAGAGATTTTTGTTTTGTCATGAAAATAACCAGTTATAGAAGTGCATGTTAGGCCAGGGGGTCCAGGCCCCCTCAATTGAAGCTCATCGATTGTTCAATCAGCATTTTCCATGGCTAATTCTTTTTAAAAGTATTTTGAGCGTAAAAACTGGCGAAGTGGAGGTGAATTACTGAATTGTTATTGAAAAATAGTATAATAGATGGTTACGCTTACTAACCATGTCACAGATGGAACCGATCAGGATTTTCTCGACCCGACCCAACCGGTAAATTTCAAAATCATCGCCGGTTGACCGGCCGGTCGACCGGTTTCTGACCGGCCCGGTCAACCGGTTTTTTACAGAAGGTTTTTGTTCACTATTTAATGTATCTAACAAAAAATTTTCAAAAGAGGGGGTGGTCAAAGATGTCAAAAATTCGTGATGTCAAAATTTGTGAGTTTGGACGGGGGTCTCGGGAAAAAAATGACCCAATTTTCAGACCTTTTTAGGTTAAGTTTCGGTTTGAAGAACCTGTTTTGAGCAGCGAAAAACATGCACAAAATACTCATAAAAAGAACTGAAGGGTACAAGCTAAATTATTAGACGTTCTTTCTAATGATATTATGCGAAAGGCCAAAAAAAGAAGTTACAATGTTTTAGCTATTGGTGACAGATTACTTGCAATTTGCCAAGCAGCTAACACTAAACCGTTTTGACATTGGCTAGAAAATATTCAAAATATAATGTGCCCCAGCAGTTTGTAAAAATGCTGCTACTTCAGAACAAGCCATGGCTAGTTAGATACACAAAAATAAGAGCTATGTCTTTCTTGCCCAGTGCAGAGTGTATAAACCTTTTCAAAGCGGCAAGATTTTAGCATGTACAAAAAATCTGAAATCTGCGCCACTTCTACTCTTAAGCTGATTAAAATGAGGCTAAAATGCCAGGCAGCGTAAGCCTCTTCCCATAGGTGGGCAAGTTAATGCAAAATGTTAGCTACGTTAACCACTAGTCCGTTAACATACTTTACACCTCCGTTAACGTTAATCTGTTATTTTCAGCTTTAATTAACGGAAGTTAGTAAAGTCCATTAATTCGTTAATATTTTGCGTGTAATTTACATTTTTTTTTACTCACTCGCTTCTAGAACACGACGTATTGACGCTGTTGAGCTGATTGCTGTGCCGTCGCTATGGGGGGGCCTAGGGGGGCGTGCCCCCCTAACGACTGCTTGTGCCCCCCGTTTTGGTTTACTCAAAATACGTTTTTGGAACATTACATAACGACAAAACAACAAACAATGATGTAAAAAGGAATAATTACGTTTAAACATAATTCTCCTAGGGCATTTTCTCTGTTCTTTGCGAAATTGCTGGCAACCAACTGTTGTACATAAATCTGACGCAGTAACCCGTCTTATTAACATGCCTTTACGAATGTGTCGCGGAAGAGAGGTGTAAGCGTGCAGAATCGTTAGCGGTACTTAGTTAGTGATTATGTGATTATGACATAAATCTATACGTAAAAACACTTTTCAAAGACCAATTGTTTTGATATATAGAGCTCACGTAAGGTTTTGAGGTCGCAGTCAGTGGCGCAACCAGGATGAACGGGCTTGAGCCCCCTTAACCAAGTTACTTAGAAAATTTAACCTCAAAATACGAACGTTTAAACGTACTTTAAACTTGATCCGAAGTAAGGAAGGGAAGGAGCTAAGCAATTTAATTCTTTGAAATGACTTCTAAATTTTAGCAAGTTAGTTATTCATATGGCTTCAAAAAGTGTGAAATGTAATTAAAATGGCGTTAAAATTACTATGTTTTGCTGCAAAATTACAAAAATTGCCCAGCGGCTGGGGGCTCCGCTCTCAGGCTCCTGTCCACAGTCACTAAATATTCAGAGACTATGCCCCGTCTGCGACACACTTGAGCTGCATCAATTCGTTCAGCACGGGGGATAAATCAGGCAATTTTGGGGCAAAATAAAACAACTTTTGGTTCACACCTTCTTAGCAAAATCATGGTTGTACGTCTGGTAGCATTCACTGCTGCAGATAGATTTTTCAACTTGATTGTGGGCCGAAGGCGAAACGAGCTAAGAAACGCTGCCGGCCTTGTTTTAAAATTGCGCATATTTGTAGCTGTACAAGATCTGATTATCAGTTTTTATACGCAAAAAGTTCAGTTTATTTCAGTGCCCCCCCCGCTTTTGGCTAGTGCCCCCTTACTTCGTTTGCTCTGGCGACGGCACTGGCTGATTGTAAGGAAATATTTAGTGCTATGGTGGTCATTTTGTGTTTTGGAAGATACAGTTTACAATCTAATATAATTTCAATATAAAAATAGGTTTAAATGCACTAACGAAGCTGCGATCCAAAAATCTCTGGAAATTGCTAACAACGATAATTAATAGACTTCTAAGACTGCAGCTGATTATTTGCCACCAAAAACAGCTCCTTTCTTCGCTTTCTTGTATAAAACTCGTGCTAATATGCAACAAGTGTTACCAGTGCAAGCTGGTTTGTACCGGTACGATGAATGAATGATGCAAGATATTAACGATAAAAACGGAAGTTAATAGAACTTAATGGAAGTTAATTTAGCTCGTTAACATGAAAAAACTTTTTAACGGATTAACGAGTTCACGAAAAAGTTAGCTTCCTTATTAACGGATTAACGGACTTGTGCCCACCTATGCCTCCTCCACATGCATGCTTTATTAGAATCTGATTACGCAATTTTAACGTATATTTTACACTTTTTTGCTTTGTGCCGTAGCCCAAAGGGGCAAGGGGGCATGGCACAATGCCCCTTTCCCTAAACACGCCCCTGGATGTGCATGTCTTAATGGTCACAGCATATTAGTCACAGCTTGAACCCATTCAACAAGTGTTTTCAAAAGGTGTGGTTTGTTAATAGTGTTTTTTTTTTATAAAAAGTTTTATTTATGATAAAATATATAAGTGTATTTCGGTTGGTGCGTAGATTTCTTTTAGTTGCAAGAGAGGACAATTTGACCGGTATTTCAACCGGCTTGACCGGCCGGTCGAAGAATCTCGACCTGACCGGCAACCCGACCGGTACCCGTCGACCCGACCGGTTTCCATCTCTGAACCATGTTATTGCCGGGCCGGATTTACATCGCGCTGGGCCCCTGGCACTTTGGAGATTTTCGCAACATCTTTTTGCCAAATATAGGTGAAAATCATAAAGTCTTAAGATTTGAGCGCACGGCCCTTAGCTGGTATTGCACCATATTGTGGTAAATCCGGCCTTGGTTAATGCATTACGTTCATAAAAAGGCTAGATGTGATCCTGAGATAGCAACTTTTAGGATGAAAACTATCCATTTCTTCCAGGTTTACGTTTAAATTGGCTGGTAAAAATTGATTTTAGGGGTCTTTGGGTCCCTCGTCTTCAATATTGTTGTTCGCTACTGGTGTAAGCGAAAAATGCTAAAAAGAAACTGAAACTGAAGAAACAATAGACTTTTTTTTCACATTTTTGTCTTTCGTGAAATTTCAAGTGGGAGGGAGGCTCGCTTGGCTAAGCCAATGCTCCAATTGCGGAAAACAAAAAAGGTATTTGCAAATTTTCCGCGCGGTTTCTGGCGTATTCCAACAAAATTTCAACGGTTCAAAAATAGTACTGTCCTCGAGCCGAGGACAGGGCAATTTTCGAGGACTTAAGGCTTCGAGGCCAAGGCCAAGGACTTGAGGCTTCGAGGCCAAGGCCAAGGACTTCAAAATGTGTCCTCGAGGACTCCACCTCTGTTTATCAGCATGTTAAACTGCAAGCAGTAAACTGAAGCTGTAGTTATGTTAGTTACTGATGTTTTGAGTTTACGATAATCTTATGTGTGTTTTCTTTGTGGATTTGTAATGCTGTAAATTAAGTAATTGAAAACCTCAGTTTTGGTCTATGCGATAATTTGGTTTACGACAATTTTAGTTACTCATATAATATTGTGATGAATTGCTAAAATATGGACAAATTATTAAAGCCAGGAAAACGGGAAATCTTGCCAGAGGAGCCGGAAGCAGTAAAGATTTATCATTATTGGTGGAAGACATTCAAAGTTTTTCTAGGAACAGTTGAAGCAGCAACCGAAAATCGAGAAGACGTTAACAAACTCGGCTTATTTACTAACTTTCTTACACACCAGACGTATGCGTGTTAACGCACTATGTTTTATTTGTTTCCTTTTTCCTTAGTTGGCGGGCCCTTGGAATCGATTTTATTCTTTTCGCATTTTAAAAACTGCTCATTTTGTGGTATTTCCAGCCTTAGTTGACCTTCTTACGTTGCACTTATTTTCACACTAAATTTGCATCTAAGGCCTTTGGCAATTCATTGATCAAAATTCTTGCTTTTTTGTTGAGCAAGTTGGCAACGCCTAATCAGTTTTCTGTTTCAACGCTCCTGGCCTCCCGACCTTTATTTTCAGATTTTTTCAGTTTTAATTTTGCATTCAATTGGATCGGAGACAAAAGAATTATTCATAATTTTCGTTTATGAAACCAACTAATCTTTAGTTAAGTTTTGCCGCCTGGTTCATTTTATCATTTATCTGCCGATAGATTTTAGTTTGTCTAGAATCTGGTTTTTAGTTTGATAGCTTTTCAGTAAATGAGGCTTGTTAAAAACTTTTGAGTTCCTTGTGGCAAAAACTCAATAAGGTAAGACAAAACAGTTCTATAACGATGCGTTCATAGCAGATGAAACAACGCATGATAGAGCAAGGGAAGCGCTAAATAGTGCCGATCACAAGGGCAAGCATATTGTATTTGCGAGACACCTTCACATGAGTAGAGCTCAAAAGCCTAAAAAAACAATCGAAGAATACGTTCATGCACTTCGTCAACTTGCTAGAGACTGCGAATTCCAAAATGTTAATGCTGCTACGGTACTTATGAAGATGAACTTAGAAGAGATGCTTTTATAAACGGAATCAATTCCACTGCTATTGGTCAAAGACTATTAGAAGATGATAATTGACCTCACAGCAGCCGTCAAAAAGGATCAAATGTTTGATCGAGCTCAAAAGCAATTTGGATCCTATCTCTCGAAAACCCCGTACGTGGCCGCCGCTACGTCCGAAAATGAGTACGAACGCGCAGCTTTATCGGACAGCAAATTCGCTTGCTCGTAGTGAAATCAACCAATGCGAACCGCTTTACCAAACGTAACTGATTTTTTGCGGAGAAAAATTTCATCCAGGAGGCAGAAAAGCTTGTCCAGCAAAGTTAAAGAACGTAACAACTGTGGTAAAATTGGACATTTTCAATATGTCTGTCAAAGCCAAACTTAAAAGACGGCTGCATTGCCAAAGGGTATTGTAAAAGACACTGACAAAAGAAAATGACACATTCTGCATAGGCTCAAGTAACAGGGGCATCGCATTTGCATTCAATTCTTGCAACTGCTCCGGCCTGCTTGAACAGAACCACGTTGGTTTCTTTAATTGGTGGAAAGAAGTTTGATTGCTTATTAGACAAAGGAGCATCTGAAAACTTTATGAGCGCCATAACCGCTCAAGAAGTTCATTTCCACCGGCAACGTGATCCAACAAAATTCTTAATGGCTTCAGTCACTCAACTGCTGAAGTGCTCGAAAAAGTATGCAGCGATCTCAATCAATCATATTTATTTTTGTCACAAAATTAAAACAATAATACACGAGATCAGTTATTATGTATTTAAGTGTAGTAGACTAGGAGGGCTGCGAAGTGTCCTGCCGGTCTTCGAGTCTAGCAGCCACCTAACTTTTGTTGGTCAATAGTTATTGCTTGATAACTATTAGCTCGTGCTTTACTTCAATGTTATGTTAATTTAACGCAAATGATTTTATACAGTAATGTTATATTAAGTTGCATACTGTCAAAGGAAAAGTGGAAAAAAAATTTTTTTATCCTTGCAGAAATCATATCACTTGTGAGATTAAGTGTTTTTTGTGAATTTTTTTTAAAGTTGATAAATTACCGTTGTTATTCTTAATTTCGTTAGGTATATCGTTCCATACTTTAACTTCTCTATATTTGATGGATCTTTGTAATCCGTTTGTGCGGAATCTAGGAATATGAAGTTGATTTTTCTTTTGTGAAGCTCTCATACTTCTTTTGTTAATTGCCGAGACACTATTAAAATAGTTATCGAATTGAACCGGAAGTTGCTTGTGAATGAATTTATACATAAATTTGGCTGTTTCTTGACTTAGTAAACTATTTAAACTAAGTATATTGTGATCTTTGTATAGTAAATGCGCATTCTGAAACCGAGTTGCGCCAGAAAATAATTTAATTGCTCTATTTTGCAAAGATTTTAGCGGAGTTAGGTATGAAGGATATGTTGCTCCCCACACTATAATGCCATATGTGAGATGAGAATGAATGAAGGCAAAGTAAATTTGTTTTAGTATTTGTAAGGGAACAAATTGCCTTATCTTCGTAATAATGCCAACTGCACGAGAAACAGTAGTTCTACGTAAGTTGATTGATATGATTACCAAAAAAAAGCTGATTATCAACATTTACAGTGACCTGAGATGGTTTAGTGATGACAGGGAATAAAACAAATCCTAATAGAATCTCAAGATAAAGCTAAGCCTCAGTTTGACGGTTTTCAGGGTCCAAATTAATGTTAAAATCGCCCGTAAGAGCGAGATCGTGGGGTTGATTTAATTATGAATTAAGAGTTTTACTCAACTCATCAGTAAAGTAAGTAATATTGTTTTTCGGATGTCGATAGATTACTCCTATTGTTGTGAGGTGCTTGCTAGTTAAATTCTATAGTTTGATGAATAAGCTTTCACAACCAGAAGTATGGAAAGACTCAGTTCCTAGGATCTCATAGTTAAGAGAGTCAGATGTATAAAATCCCACTCCCCCAGCATTTGTGGGTGAAGCAGCATGAATAAAATTATAGTTCGGAAGGGAGATATCTAGGAGAGGCAGGTGTTTAATTTTGGTTTCCAAGAGGCCAATTAAATGAGGTCTTGAGGGTAGTTAGTCTAAAAGTTCATGTAGCTTGTCGTAGTTTTTTTGAAGTGATCGGATATTAAGGTTCAACAAAACTAGATTTTGCGATGAATTGAGCATGTTGTTTTGGAACTTTAAATCGTGATATTTACTCGGGGAAATATTTTCAAGAACAAGTGACACGATATCTGCAAAACTATTGAGTGTATTCAAAAAAGGGAATGTTTCAGTGGCTTCTTGATCCAACGAGAAATATTGTAGAGGTCGCTTGCATCGTAGGGCACGATGCTTTTAGACGTTGCCACAAAAATCAAATACCGTTACACTGTTTCAATCACAAACGTTACCATGCAAAGTAGAACAAGTTAATTAAATTTGACATAAGCAGCATTCATTCTGAAAATGAAGTTTATACACATCGCATATTCAGTGAACAGTTCCACGTCCCGATCCCGACCGCAATATACGCCTCCCCATCGCCAACCTATCTCGAAATTAGCACTCAAAATTAGCACAAAAAATAAAGTAGACTCACTACCCAAATATCTCACAATAGAAAGCAGCGAAAACAAACCCACAGCGGCCGAGACAGGGAGGAAAGGATCGCCGGAATGGCAACTCTATCAATCAAAAAAAACGCTAGTATCCTAGACTGATTCTAGTAATTTAATAAATCACTTATCTATATTGTTTCACATCTTCAACAAAATAGATCACATGAGGCAATAATGAAAGCTGGACCAATTGTGAAATCAAAATTAGTTTAGTTAAGCCAGCAACACCAATATACATGTATGTGAGAAACACTTTACAATCTTCTTGCGTAAAAATTGAAACTAAATACTCGATAGTAGCAATTTCAAAAAGCCAGCAAGCAAAGTCAGTCTGAAACTTACAATATAAAAGCTCGTAACTGCGTTCTGAAACTTTACTTAAAATGTAAAATCGGTGGAGGCACGGGGGTCTGGGGGCGGAGCCCCCAGCGCTCGAAAATTTTACATTTTTTTGCAAAAATAACTTCAGTTTAGGGCTATTTTGATTCAAAAATAATGTTTTTAAAACATGGCATAGAAATTGGCAGTGCAAACAAAATTAAACAGGTGGCATAAATGGGCTATTTGGGAGGTGGCTAAAGGTAAAATGTTAGTTCTCTTGTTTAGATGCTGGTAAATTATAAAATCAAATAGTTCAATAAAACTCACACGGAGTAATTTATTTCGTATACAGTTTATACAGAAAAATAATTGGGGGAGGCTAAAGAAAAGAAATTTGAGAGAAATGATTACTAATTAACTAATACTGAATAGTCCCCCCTATTTCTCAGTTTATAGTATATTTGTTGGTGACACCTATGTATAGCATTTTTACAATTGCGATCAAATTTGATTGCTTATTTCTTACCATTTTTCAAAGTTTTCATTTATTTTGTTAGTTTTATTTTTGACAAATTAGCCCCCCCCCCTGAGCATATGCTTCAAAAGATGTTTTAAATCACTATTTAGTCCACTCCATTGCATAAAACAGTCTCAAAAGTGCTAAAAACGTAGTGTTTTTTTCCCATTCTTTATTTTGGTCGACATGCCAATGGGGAGGGGGGCTATAGCTCCCCCTCCCCCCCCTGGCTACGCTATTGCTCTAGAGTCGACATTCTGGTACTGTAATTTGCGCTGCTTTTGTCTGTTACACAGTTTGTCAAAATAAACCTTTGCTTGGCAACTATTTGCTGCAGCTTAACAGGTAGATGTTGCTGCTACCATTACAAAACACAAAATGAAACTTTAAAGCAAAGATTATTCAAATATTACTTTTGGAGTTGTCCTTAAACTTTACGCTGATATTGTTTTGGGACATAACGTCTAAATCAGCATGGATAAGTTGTATTAAAACTAGGAGCAGTGCGAGAGCGCTGAGTTGTAGAAGCTAATTCATACCGTGGAGTTTCAGCTTCGTCCGTAGATGCTCCTCAACTGTTTCGCAGTTTCGACGATAATTGTACGCCCTTCGCTTCAAAGTCGTGGAAATTCAACCAAGAAGACAGGCATATTTTATTGAAGAAGAAGTGAGTAAACTACTTACTGACAAAGTAATCGAGCCATCGTACTCACCTTGGCGTGACCGAGTGATCGTTGATAGAGATGGACGGCATAAACAAAGAATGGTGATCGACTAATCGCAAACAGTCAATAGATATTATAAAGAGCATCCTTGATTATCCGGTCAAGTTGGACAACCTTTTTCCAAAATCTTGGCCGGATAAGCATTTGGCCAGAGAAGAAAAGTATCCATCATAGAATACCCTCCGTCTACCACCTGCATCACAACTTAAAGTTCAAGTTCAAGTTCGATTTTTTATTTGTCGCAATAACATGTAATAAATGACTCACTACGTAAAAAATAGTTTGCAATAGCAAAACAATAAATAACTTTTTTCACAACCGGAGACTGGATAGGGCCTGTTGCGGTCTTCAAGTCAAACAGCCCCCCATTATGCACTGTTTTGCTCATAAGAGTCTATGGTATTCTAAGTGATTGCTTTGAGAGAGATGAGACAATTCTTGTAAAAAATCTAGTTAGATGTTGTAAAAAGAACTGCTTAGAGTCAGATTTAAACTTAGAGAAGGATGAATTTTTGATGGTGTGGGAAAAGAGGAAATTTTGAGTTTCGTTAATACCCTGATATAAGAAAGATTGTAGCAGCCTCGTACTTTTCATAAATGGGTTAGTAACCGTTAGAGAAGTGGAGCAGCTGGTAGGGCGGGAATGTCTGACATTGGTCTTTGTAAAGTTTTGGTTTAGGTTATATGGATGTTGCTTATGGTATAAATTATTTTTTATTTTACCAACTTCATATTGATAAAGTTTGTTCAGCTTCAGGACCTTAAAGTGAGTAAATGAAGGGTTTGCATCGGAATTCCATTTTGTCTGGGTAACGATTTTAACAGCTTGGTTTTGGAGAATAGAAATTTTGTGAAGATAAGATTTGTGGGCAGAACCCCATGTGGGAATTGTATAGAGAAGGTAAGGATATATTAATGTATGATAGAGTTGCAATAGAACTTCCGTAGGGAAATAATCTTTCAATTTGTTGAGTATGCCCACTGCGCAGGCGATTTTACGCTCAACAAATTTCAGATGAAAGTCAAATTTAAGGTTTTTGTCAATCCATAGTCCCGAGTACTTAAATTACTATTTACAGCTATTGGACGACCATCACATAAATATTTTTTGTGGCAGTTTTAGCTCCTGGAGTTACAACTAATGTACTAGATATTAAAGCGTTAATTGTGAGCTTATTAGTTTTCCTCCACAAAGTAGCTCTTCCGACTTCGCGATTCATTAAGATTTCTAAATTCTTTTCTTTAGAAGCTTTGATACATAAACAAGTGTCATCTGCGTATAGCACAGGATTAAAATCAAAAATGTTGAAAATATCGTTGACATAAATGGAGAAAAATATAGGACCGAGGTTTGATCCCCGAGGAACACCAAATTGTATTGTTTTAGTTGTGGAATAGCTCCGATTAATACATACACACTGTTTTCGTCCATTGAGGTAAGATTTGAGCAGGTTATCTACTACACCACGAAACAACATATTGATGTAATTTTTGCAGGACTATGTCATGCGTAATTTTAAAGTACCTAAAGAAGGAAAAAAGAAACTAGTATGAGAAAAAGCTTAGCCACAAAACAATTTAAATATAAGAAACGAGCTTATTGAAAACATTGTTGGTTGGCCTTCTAGTTTTTCTCCTCTGCATAAAGTGTATATGTTAGACTAAATAATTGAATGTACCTGCCTAGTGAACCCGGCCGGTCAATCAGGGACTGGATAATCGAAGATGCACTGTACCTTACTTGATGCGTACCCACTTCCGACCATTAATGAACAAACTAGCAAAATCGCATTAGAGTCGGTGTTTAGAACTTTGGCCTAAAAATCCGCTACTACCAGATTCCCCAATGTCCTGCATATCGTCTTTATATAGCTTTTGAAGCCAATGTGGAAATTAGAGCAGCATGCACGTTTGCTCTTTGGCTTAACTAACGGCGAGTCATTTTTTCAGAAAACTGTTCATAATTTAACAGAAAACTACAAAGTAAGTGGCACATATGCGTATCTTGACAATATAACTGAGTGTGGTTCTGATAAAGCTGACCATGATGCAAAATTAAAGGCCTTATTTTCTGCTGAAAAATGAACCTTTAACATTTAATGATTCTAAGTATGCCTATGTTCTCTCCAAAATCGATTTGCTTGGATACAGAATTTCACAGAGTAAAATTAAACCTGACCCCGAGTATCTCTGACCTTTACTCGGACTTCCTTTGCCGAAAACCAAATCCGAGTCAGAGAGGTCCCTTGGAATGTTTGCACACTACGCTAAATGGTTATCAGATTTTTTTTTCAATGTCCAGCCTTTAGTACAATCAAAAATGAAGTCTTCCTTTTTCCTTTTCACTGCTGCTATTAACAGTTTTGAAACTCTCAAAGAAGATCTTGCGTCAGCTTGCTTGACCAGTGTTAAATAAGGTACCCATTTGTAGTGGAATGCGATGCATCAGAACACGCGTTTGATGCTACGTTAAATCAAGGAGAACAACCTGCGGCATTTCACACATTTTCTCGCTGTAAAGCTCGTTGCTCGACAATAGAAACGATGCAGCTTTAATAATAGACGTGGTCAGATAATGGAGTCACCTTCTACAGTACTTAGACACAAATCTACGCTTTTAACAGATCAAATAGCTGTGTCATTTGAGCATACAGCTGGACAGCGCTGTTTCGAGCTCTTAGCTCTCCTCAGCATATCTAAACTAAAGGAAGGTATTTCCCATCTACCTCTCGGCCAAACTAGACAAATCTTAGTGGCTTGCGCAGTGGCAGAGTTTTTATAGGGAATAAACAATTTTTCACTTGTGGTACTTCACAAAACAAGTGAAAAATCGCTGTGCTCTTGTATTAGGAATAGCCATAAGCTATTCTTAATACAAGGGCTCCCTTCTGCGTAACTACGGAAATCAAAACTTAAAAAGCTTGACGTCCTTCGTGGCCGACTCCAGGAAAGTCAGAATGACTTCCTAGTCAGAAAATGACTTCCACGAAGGACGTCAAGCTTGTTAAGTTGTGTCATTTATGTTTGACTTTAAAAGAATCGGCATAATTAAGAACACTAAAATACAGCTGTAGCGGGCTGAATTAGAAAATTTTGATTACCAGATTATGCATCTACCAAGAAAAAGCAATTTGGCACCACATGCGTTATCAAGAGTTTACTTGATGTCTTCCAACACCCCTAAATTGATTAAAATTCAGCAAAAGTTAGGATATCCTGGCATTTCACACTTGTTATATTTTGTTCGCGCCAAAAACTTTCTTTTTTCCATTGAATATGTGAAATCTACTTGTTTAAATTGAAGAATATGCTGCGAAATGAAACCAAGGTTTTACCACCAACCACCAGAAGTGCTGCTCAAATTAACGAGACCCGGGGAGAGACTTAGCATCGACTTTAAAGGACCACTTGATGGAAAAAAAACTGCTAATCGTCGTTGATGAATATAGTCGGTATCCTTTTGCTTTGTCCGCCGTGATATGATTATACTTCCACAGTCATTCGTTGTCTTAGCCAACTATTTTGCTCATTTGGCTATCCTCTCTATATCCATAGCGATAGAAGACCCTCGTTCCTGTCTCAAGAGCTAAAGAAATACCTTTTTGATCGTGAGATATCAAGCAGCAAAAGCACCCCCCTACAGGGAATTCGCAGTGCAAAAGGATTAATCAAACTGTTTGGAAAACAGTCAAATTACTATTGCAAACTTACGGACAGCTTGAAAGCTGTTGGTAAGCCGTTCTACCAGAATCACTTAATGATGCGCGTTCACTGCTTTAAGCCACTACCAATGCCACTTCCCATGAACGCATTTTGGGTTTAATCGGCGGAACATGACTGGACAATCTCTCCCAAGTTGACTTGTTCAGCCTAGACCTGTTTTACTATGCATTTCATTCAAAGCAAAAGTGATTCGTTGGTTGAAGAAGGTAAGCTATTGGATGCTAACCCAAGTTACGCTGAAATACAATTCCCGAATAAAAGGTAGTCTTCTGTTTCAACGAGCGATCTTGCTCCGTGCGTATCGCCCGAAAATTTAGTTGACCATCCCTTTATTTCATCACCTTCTCAGCAAGCTGTTCACACACCGTCTAGCTCTGAGGATCATTCTTCTCAATCTGAGCACTCAGAACTTTCTCCTCAACTTGTGGCACACGATAGGTCTCCAGGTTCGGAAGCTGTGAAATAGGGTGTACCAATTTTAGGTGAATGTCACCTATTTTCATAAAGTCTTCCAAAAACTTCCAAACCACCCAATTAAGGCTCACTTAAAGTTTGAGAGTCACCGGATATCGTTTGACGGTGGGTCAACCCCAATTAAGGGGTTTTCACTTACGCGCTGGGGGGTTTACCCCCTTTATGCTTGTATCTCCTTATCTATTGGTGGTGCAGTGCTGTGTTATAGCTCAAAATTTTGCGCAAAGGCCATGCTTATATGAGTCTTTAATACATTTGTAGAGTACAAAAGCTTTACTTTTTGAGATATTTCAAAAAAACTAAATTTTTCAATATTTTTTTTTTATAAGTCAAAAACATTAGAATCTTGAACACATAAAACATCAAAATACATCACTGCGAAAACTCCAGTCTATAAAAGTAAGTAAATCACATGTTTTGCTAATGCTCAGTAATATCTGGCAGTAAAACATTTAGTAAACAACAATTTATTAAAACACCAATGGTCAAATTCACAGTTTATAACGAGTAGACAGTTCATTTGTTTCAATAACTTCTTTGAAAGTCCATTTTTCTCACCTATTTACTTCATCCTTGATCTCAGCTTGGTAACTGCTTGGTAGAGATGGGATTCAGAGATGAGATATAATTCAGAATTCGAATTGTATCCAAAAACTGTATTCAAATCCACACCATTAGTTGGATATCTTTGCAGTCCTTTCTCGAGGCTTGCAGACTTATCCTGGGTTGCTTCCGTTTTGTTTTCCTCGGACGTTTGTTCCCAGAGCCGTTGCTCGCCATCAATTCATTGATCTTATTGTTTTACTGGGGATTATATTTGTTAATTCCATTTTTACTTTGCGGGGTCCCTTTTTTAGAACCCGGTTATAGCTGTTGAGCCATTTCTGGACATTTTGGATTGTTGTCTGCCTTAAAGAAGAAACCATCCTGAGTCGAATTATGTGATGCTGTACTGTCTCGTTTAGTATGCTTGGTTAATTGTTTGTGATTACTTTCTATTTACATTATGTAGTATGTATTCTGTTTACTGTTACTTAATGTGTGATCATTTTGACGCAGTGATTTCTTACACGTTTAGTAATGTTTACTGAATTGCGTAATTTACGTTCTGTACTTTTCACAGAAACCGTTGAATGTAAAATCGGATAAAGGCAATCACTTAACGCGTGTACAGACGTTCCATCAAGGCAGACAAAAATAATTTTCTCGTCGTTTACAAATCTTTACCGACTAAAGTACAAATCTTACCAAACACCTTTCAGAAAAACGATAGGCTAGCTAACTCTCTACTCTCCTCATACTTCGCCTTAAATGACTTTTTGAAATGAAGCGCTATCAATACCCTCTGCTCTCCTAGTAGATCGCCTAAAATGGCTGTTAATCAAAGTATGTTTTAGGCAGTAATCAGAAGTTTGATTGTGCCTATAAGACTCTGGATACTTTCCATAGCTTATTATTAATTTGCTTAGTACAATGTTCTTAATAAATCTTTATAGCGTACACCAGAATGAAGACAGTTTTCTGAATTTGTACATCTCACAAGAAGGGTAGAATGCAACCAACTCTACCTGTAAAGTTTGTAAGTAACGAAGCACCGTAGAAATGACATACATAAGTAGTGTGATTTCAATTCTACTTTTTTCTTTGAGATGTTCACTTAAAAAATTCTGATAAAAACCGAAATCGAGCTGTTTTAGAATTAAATCAATTCTTTTTCAAATTTTCTTTAAAATTAATATGTGATTTGATTTTTTCTGTCAAGAATACCGGAACCTGATCATCTTTAAAAAGCGTGGCCCATTATTAGTTTTTATTAGGGAAGCAAAAGTGTTGATGATGGTGCTGGGGCAGACGGAGCGTCAGGCGTTGAAGATCTCCAAGCTGGCCAGGATGGTGCTGAGTCAGGTGTAAATGGTGTTGATGGCACTGGAGAAGAAGAACTTCCAACGACACGTGAAGAAACTACAACCTGTGTACCGGCTGCATCGGAAGGTGATCTTTTTCCGCATTCCTGCCAAATGCTGTACATATTGAAATACTGATTTGATATTAGGCGAAAAGTTGAAAAAATTGTCTGGATTTTTGGTAGCCATTTAAATATCTGTTTTGGTGGCTTTAAACAATTCAAAAAATGACAATAAGGAGCGACAAACTTAAATTTTTGATAAGGATGGGGCGCTTTAATTTTTTTTCTGTCTTTATAGCCTTTATTCTAAAATGTGTGCTGCGGTAGCAAATGCAGATCGTAAGCCGCCATTAGTGCCGGATTTATGTAGTAGAGTGCTTTAGGGCTTAAGTTTGGTGTGTGCACTATTTTTTGATGGTGCAAAGCTTAAATCAAGTTTATTTCAACATAACGCTTGCAAGGTTAGTTCTCGCAGTAGAGCAAAAAGGATTTTGTTAAAGGGGGAAGGGGGCTTGAACCCAATAGTCAAAAATATTTGCATGAAAAAGACTCAATTGAGTTCCATTTTGTGAAAAATGATGCACCTCGTACGCCTATCACAGACATTATTAGGGCGAAACTCCCCGCCGCAGGCCAATTTTTGTAATTTTTTAAAAAGCCAGCCATTTTAATGGTTTTTGAATCAGATTTCGTAGCTTTTTGGAGCCATTTGCTAGAACTAAATTGCTAAAATTTGAAAGGCAGTTGAAGAATTAAATTACGTAACTCCTTCAAGCTCTCTTCTTACTCACAGGTCAAATCAAAACGTGTTCTATAAACACTGACAGTTTTGGGTTAAAGTTTTTAGGTGATTTGGATAAAGGGGATGAAGCCCCCTTTTGGTAGTGCCACTGAGGTATTGGTATAATCAGCAAAAAAATGATTGCAACGTCAAGTTGATTACGAAACTATTTCATGTCAACCCACTTTTTGCTCTAAGAGTATAAATGCGTCTGTGACATCAAAATGCCAGAATTAAGCTGTTACGAAAGGAAATGAAAAAGTTAATAAAACAAGATTGCTCCAAGACGAGAATTTTCCAAATATTTTTATTTTGAGCAACACCACGCAAAAGTAAAGGCTATTGGTGATGGATGGTGGGGAACCCAGGTACCTGGTTTGTCCGGCCCACCCTAAACCCGGCCCTGGCTGTCATACTTCACTGTCTGCCATCTTCTTCCTTCATTTTAGCAACGAAGAACTTCCATGCAATTATATCCAAGATTCTCGAGAAAACAAATTTATCTATACAGTATTAATAGTTCGAGATCATTCAATGTTTTTTTCGCATTTGCTTTGGAAATAGTCTAGAGATTGTTTGGGAAGCCTTTCCTGGGGCATTTCTGCTTACACCGCCAAAACTTAAAGTGCAATTTTTCAAGTTGAAAAAGTAGCGGCTCAAATCTAAATGAGTTTTAAAACTACGCAGCTTGTAAAATAACCGAAATCTTTCAATTTGTGAAATAAACTCCTCCTTGCAATCGTAAAAACTTCATTTCGTACGCTTGTTCTTACGGTTTCCTCAAATCGAATCAAATGTTTCATTAAACTCACTGTATTACGCCGAAGCGTGTAACGAGTTGGCGGGGCCCATCTCCGCGTCATTGCGCCCGGTCAACAAAGCTTCATTCGAACAAATGTCTCAGTGGTGGCAAATCGTTCCCGTCGTTTAGGCCGCATTCTTTTTCATTTCAGCAATATCACTGGAAATGCTAGAGACCGATGAGACGCTAGTACACCACCATAATATTAATTATGAATTGGAAGCACAAGCCCTTCAAACTAGTTATAAAGCAGCTGTACCTGGACTTATAAAACAGTTGTAGTTTTTATCTGCAGTAGAAGTTTTAATTTTTGTTGAAACTTGACGTTTACACAAATGCTAAAGATTGGCAGCTTCATTAGCAAACATTTTTTTAGCTAAAATTGAGCCAGCCGATATTTAACTGTCAAGACTATATATTGTATAGTGTTGTCAAAAAAAGTTTTGATATTTTGGAAGGAGTTTTTTTAACTTGTTTTTTTTCTGTTTTTTTTTTAATATGTATGTGTAGTTTTTAGATGATTGAGAAGACTTATGTGTTTTTTCATGATTTGGTCAGAAACTTTACTTCTTTTGAGCAATAGAGACCTAACAATTGATACTTGCTAAGAAAATGAAATGCGGAAGTTTCGGTAGTTATTGTGAAAGTGGTAACTCTGCTATTTTGTACTTAGTGACTGGTTAATTTCACTGCAATCTGCAGTGGCGTCGCTAAGGGTGGTAACACCAGGAGCGGAATTTAGTTGTGTCACCCTTTGTAATGTATAGCAGGCTGCAAAAGGCTATATTTTAAAAACAACGGTACTACTTCAATATTGTAGATAGCGGTTGTTATTTGGCTAGCTCAATAACTTCTCATTGTAAGATTCTATAACGTGGAAGTATGAGCAGCACCGTGGCAGGACACGTTTAGTATCGGGCGCGTAATCAGAAATCTGCAATGAGGGGAGATTTTTGCAAATAAGCCCTCCACACTAGAAAATCAAGTTTTTTGCAACAATAACTTAATGTCAGGCTTATTTTGATAAAAATTGATGCTTTTGAAATGTGGCTAATTAGCAGTGCAAAAACATCATTAAACTCGTTTCATAAATGGGCATTGAAAGGTTGCTAATGGTGAAACTTCAGTTCTCTAATTTACAAGCTGGTACTGTAAATCACAAAATTCCTATGGTTCAATGAAACTCGCAAGTAATAACCCATTTTGTCTATATTTGATAGAGGAAAATAATTGGTTAAAGAAGGGTAATGAAACGATATTTGAGTCGAAGTGATTGGTAGTTAACTAATGCTGAATAGTCACCCTAAGGCGGCAACAATGGCAACTGCAACATCACCTTACTTATTCCTGAGCTTACATATATATTGTTTTTCATAAAACCTACCTTCAGCACATAGGCGTAGCCAGGATTTTTGATTGGGGGAGGGGGCAAACCACAAATCACATGCAATGACGTCATCAGAAATTTTCAAAAAAGGAACTTTTTGTGGGGCAAAGATATCGTGGAATGGAAGATCTGAAGCCGTAGCCTGATGGCACTTAACCAGGATATTGGTAAAGGAAGAGGGCAAAAACTAATAGTCAAAAAGTGCAAATGTCTAACTTAGGAGACGTGTTGAGTAAGCTAGTGTACTCAAACGTTTCGTAGACAGGGGTCTGGGGGCATAGCCCCCGGCTGCCGGTGGCTATGGGGGTCTGGGGGCAAAGACCCTAGCCGCTGGGCGATTTTTGTAAGTTTTTGGAAGAAAAAGTTATTTTAATCCCATTGGATCACATTTCGCACGTGTTCACAGCCATTTGAAAGAATCAGATTTTTAACATTTCAAAGCCAATTGAAAAAATTTAGTTTTTCAATCCTCCTTTTGCAATTAAATCTCAAAACACGTTTAGAATCTTGCATTATGGTGTAAAATTTTAATTGTAAGAGATTCGGTCCATAGGGGGAAATAAGCCACATTGCCTCCTGCAATACTTTAACAGTAAATAATAATCCACTTGAAGATTTTTTTTAAAGATTTTTGTTTAGTCAAGAAGTTTACCAGTTATAGAAGGACATGTACGAACTTTTGAAAGTTTTAAGTCTAACAATACCCCATTGGCCTGCCGACCAAAATGCAGAACAAGGAAAATACCACGTTTTTAGCACTTCTTAGACTCTCTTTTGCACTGGATTAGACTAAAAAATGATTTAAAGCATAGTTTGAAACGTTTATTGGGGGGGGGGGGGGGGGGGGCTAATGGACTGCCGACCAAAATGCAGAATAAGGAAAACACCACATTTTTAGCATTTCTAAGGCTGTCTTTTGCTCTGGATTAGACTATTTTGAAACGTTTATTTAAGGGGGGGGGCTAATGAACTGCCGATCAAAATACAGAATTAGGAAAATACAGAATTACAGAATGATCAAAATACAGAATTTTAGCCAGTAGCGTAGCCAGGGGGGGCGGGGGGCTATAGCCCCCCCCCCCCCCCCCCCATTGACATGTCGACCAAAATGCAGAATGGGAAAAGCACTACATATTTAGCACTATGAGACTGTTTTATGCACTGGAGTGGATTAGATAGTGATTTAAAACATCTTTTGAAGCATATGTCCAGGGGAGGGGGGCTAATTTGACAAAAATAAAACCAACAAATAAATGAAACCTTTGATAAATGGTAAGAAATAAGCGATCAAATTTGATCGCAAGTGTAAAAATGCTGAACACAGGTGTCATCAACAAATATACTATAAACTAAGGAATAGGGGGGGGCTACTCAGTATTTGTTAATTACCAATCATTTCTCTCAAATCTCTTTTCATTAGCCCCCCCCCCAATTATTTTTCTCTATAAACAGTATACGAAATAGATTACTCCGTGTGAGTTTTATTGAAGTATTCGATTCTATAATTTACCAGCATCTAAACAAGAGAACTACATTTTACCTTTAGCCACCTCCCAAATAGCCCATTTATGCCACCAGTTTAATCTTGCTTTCAATTTCTAAGCCACGTTTTAAAATCATTATTTTTGAATCAAAATAGCCCTAAAATGAAGCTATTTTTGCAAAAAAATGCAAAATTTTCGAGCGCTGGGGGCTCCGCCCCCAGACCCCCAAACAGCCCCCCCCATTGCGAATTTCTGGCTATGCGCCTGAGTCTTACCCCTTCATATTGTGTCATTTCATGAAAAAAAAACTTGTGCAAAATTTTTTTGAAAAATTTTACGTTTAGGTGTTGCCCAAACCCCTCAGAAATAGGAAATTTTGTCAAATTTTGGTATTTTGACCTTGATGTATTTTTTGATCAAAAACTGTGATAATTGATGTTAAAAATCATTTGTCACTTCATATTTGTCAAAATTTGACACTCGTATGTGTTGTAAATGCAAAAAATTGTGGTCACTTGATTTCTACCACTATGTGGCGCTATAGTTTAAATCATGAAAATTGGTAATATTGTGTAGTTTTTAACTTAAAACAATGGTATTGATTTCTGGAACCACATTTTCAGCAATGGGTGTTCCAAAACTTTTATATAATGCCATTTTTATGTGTAGAATAGCTGAACACTTGTTTCATTGTCCTTCACAGCGATTTTAAAGCTTTTGCATTTAATTCACTTCCAGTTTTGGTGGAGCAAACAATTGCTATGTATTTTTTAAATAGTTTTTGACTAGACGACAATATTATTGTCAGATTTAGTTGCCTTTAAGCAGAGTTGACATTTTTCATTTGGTTGGCATTTTGTGGTTGAATATTTACTATTTAAATTACCTATCTGTTTTCTAGTGCTGAATGTCAAACAGAAAAGCTGTAAATATCCATTGAGCTTTTCTCAGTTTGGCTTGACACAGCTTCAAGCTAGGCATTGACGTCGATGTTCAAGTTTTGAGCTTTCATGGTAAATGACTTGAAGTTGTTGGTCACAGATCCATATTAAAACTGTTGACAGCAAAGAACCCATACTGCATCACCAAAAGTTTAAGTGTGAGCTCAACTTTGTCTTCACAAAAGTCTTACCTTTTTTGTTTTGTATAGGCTATCCGGTTTTCTCCCAAGCAAAATCTTATTGCAGTTTTGGAGTTCCAGTAAAAAATAATCATAATAGTTGGAGCAACAATGCGACATTGTAGAACTATTTTGGAGTGTTTGGTTTTGCTTTTGTGGTACAACATGTAATAGACACTACGATTGTAATACTCCTGACTTTAACACTACGGTAGGCAATTGTGTTTCACAATAATTGTTTTGTCAAATTTTAAAATATTTCCCTCGACTGTAGTCTTCAAGTTTCAAATATAAGCTGAAAGCAAAGACATTCAACATTGACTTTTTAGCGCTACAGTCCAACTTGCAAAACTGTGGCTATCTCATTAGTTGTATTTTCAGCCCAAGTTTAGTTTTGTCAAACGTTGTCATAACTGACTGCAAATTATTGTAATTAAGACTGTACCATAAAGTTTTTTGTTTTTAGTTTAATCAGGGTTTAATCACAAATGGCTTCAATAAAAAAACTTAGTATTGGTCATAATTCTGTGCACCTAATTTTTTCTTTTGTCTATTTTTCTTAAATTTTTTTCCAGTTTTGTTGGTGACTCATTGTGTCTGTTTAATGATTATAGTAAAAAAAAATTAAAACTGCTTATTTTTCAAAATAATTATGCTCTACTGTTTCTTCACAAGATATTAAGAGCGGCGACATTTTTATGAAGCAAGTGCAGCCCAAATTTTTGCAGAATTTTGCACTAAATGGAAACACTTTTCTTCAAGAAAGGTTTTAAACTTTTCATTATTTTTCATTTAAAATTTTAATCTTTCAGTTACGTTGTTAGTCAATGTGATGAGTAATGATATTTAAATCTACTTTAGTTTATTCAAGTTATCACTCAAAATTGTGCAGTTAAAAAAGTACAAAAACTACTACTGTAAATTTTCGCTGGCAAACTTTTGAAATATATGAAAAAGTATAACTAAAAACCTATATTCTGACACCATATAAAAATGGCATTATGTAAAAGTTTTGGAACACCCATTGCTGAAAATGTGGTTCCAGAAATCAATACCATTGTTTTGGGTTAAAAACTACACAATATTACCAATTTTCATGATTTAAACTATAGCGCCACATAGTGGTAGAAATCAAGTGACCACAATTTTTTGCATTTACTACACATATGAGTGTCAAATTTTGACAAATATGAAGTGACAAATGATTTTTAACATCAATTATCACAGTTTTTGATCAAAAAATACAACAAAGTCAAAATACCAAAAATACCAAAATTTGACAAAATTTCCTATTTCTGAGGGGTTTGGGCAACACCTAAGCATAAAAATTTTTCAAAAATTTTGCACAAGTTATTTTTTCATGAAATGACACAACTTGAAGGGGTGAGACTTCAAACTTTCAAAAGTTGATAAGATATGAACCACCCTAACGTACGGCCGAAGGGCGCAGCCCCTTCAATTGAAATTCAGTAATTTGTTCAATCAGCATTTTCCCTAGCTATTTTTTTAAAGTATTTTGTGCGTAAAAACTGGCGAGATGGAGGCGAATCGTTGTTGAAAATGGTACAATAGATGGTTACGCTTATTAAACATGTTTTTCCCGGGCCCGATTTACAATGCGCGGGGCCCCTGACACGTAGGAGATTTTCGCGACATCTTTTTGCCAAATATAGGTGAAGACCAAAAAAAGTCCTACTATCTGAGGGCAGAGCCCTGGCACTGTGCCATATGGCAAATACGGCGCTGGTTATTGCATTACGCTCATAAAAAGTTTAGATGAGGGCCTGAGGTAGCAACTTTTAGGACAAAAACCTTTGATTTCACCCTGGTTGTACGTTTAAATTGGTTGGAAAAAATTGAATCAAGGGGGTGCATCGGGCCCCCTGGTCGTCAATATTATTTATTGTTAAGTACTGTTGTACGCCTGTAGGCCTACTGTTGTACGAAAAAACGTTAAAAGAAACTGAAAATGAAAAAACAAGGTTTTTTTGTTTAGTTTTGTCATTGGTGGCATTTCAATGGAGGGGCCTGGGCCCCCAGTGCCACCCCCCTGGCTACGCCAATGATTTTGAGATAAGATCGTGCCCTCAAGTTCTTTCATAAAAAAAAACATTGAAGGCAAAATTAAAATGACTTTTCTTCCTAAACGTGGAGGACTCGAGTCAAGTCACTTGACAGTTTTTTGAAACCTCAAGGAATTGCATGGCATTATTATGAGGTGGACAGGTGGTCGTCATTATTATTACTTACTTCTGTACGCGTAAATCCTAAATTAAAAAAACTGCAATTCCGCACAAGGACAACATACTGGCTATGCTCTCATTATATTTATCATTGGTAGTATTTCAATTGAAGGGTTTGCATTACCGCCTGTGTTATAGCATTAAGTTTGTAATAACGTTAAACGAGGGCCTGGGATTGCAACTTTTAGGACCAAACTCTTAGATTTTTCACAGGTTTTGCATATAAATTGTTAAAAATTTGAATTAAGAGGCCCCTGGTCCGGGAACCTTGGTCGTCAGTCAGGGGCTGTGGGGCCCTCTGGTTGTCGGTTAGGAGCCCAGGGCCCCCTGGTCGTTAATTAGGGGCCCTGGGGCTCCCTGGTTGTGAGTTAGAGGCCCAGGGGCCCCGAGGTTGTCAGTTAGGAGCTCCAGGGCCCCCTGATTGTTGGTTAGGGTACCTGGGGCACCCTGTTTGTCAGTTAAGAGCTCCGGGACCCCCTGGTCGTCAGTTAAGGGCTCCGGGGTTCCCTGGTTCTTGGTTAGGGGCCACAGGGCCCCCTGGTCGTTAACTAGGGGCCCCGGGGCCCCCTGGTCGTCAGTTAACCCTGTTTGTCAGTTAGGGGCCCGGGGTCCCCTAGTTGTCAGTTAAGGGCTCGTTGGTTGTTGGTTAGGGGCCCCGGGGCCCCTTGGTCGTTAGTTAGGGGCCCTTGGGCCTCCTGGTCGTCAGTTATGGACCCCCTGGTTTTCAGTTAGGGGTCCCGAGGCCTTCTGGTTGTCGGTTAGGGGCCCAGCGCCCCCTAGTTGTTAGTAGGGGCGCCCTGGTTGTTAGTTAGGGGCCCCGGGACTCACTGTTGTCAATAATATTATTGTTAATTACTGTTATGTGCGTAATTACTGAAAAAAAACAAACTTCAACTAAACATCGCTAGGCTATGTTGTCATAATTTTTTATTGTTAGTGTTATTTTGATTGGGGGGGCCCCAGGCCCTCTGGTCCCCCCCCCCCCCCTGGTTACGCCTATGCTTCAGCATGTTTCAACAAGCAATCAAATTTGATTGCTTAGTTTTGGCGAATTTTTAAAGTTTTTACTGATTTTGTGAGTGATAATTTTTGACAAATTAGCGCCCCTCCTCGAAATCAATGCTTCAAAAGATGCTTTAAACCATTTTTTTAGTCTATTCCAGTGCGCTAAACATTTCCAATCATATTAAACACATTGTTGTTTTCTTTTTTTGTTCCAGCATTGGTATCATAAAATGTTGTCACCCCACGATAGTAACACCCGGGGTGAGGCGCCGCACCATAACGATGCCACTGGCAACAAAAACTCCGGGTTCAGAAATTTTTTTAGATTTGCTCCTACAAAGTTTTTCATCTCTATTCAACAAAAGCTTTTCAAATGAGCGTTCAAATTTGAGCATCAGTGACTGCACGCTGTATTATCTTTGCAAATTTAAAGTTTAGATTATCTTTTTGAATCGGAAGCTCTGTAGTTATCTTTTCTGCTGATTTTTTCTGAGTTTTAACGATTAGTTCTTTTCGTCAGCTTTCAACAGAAGTAAAACATGCTAGTTTCTGATCCTAAGTAATTCCATGATTTATTGGTTGATATTGAAGGAGATTGGTGTTAACTCGTCAGTTTAGATTGCCAACAATAAGAATACTGTAAGGCAAGAGTCTACCAAATATATTTTTGCGGTTGTTTGAGGATGACTAACCGATAGTAACCATTAGATGCGTTGATAGACGAGTACCTTATCGCTTGTGGTCTAGCTAATACAAGTTTAGATAGGTTTAAACAATTCAAACTGAAAAAACATACTGTTTAACGCATATTGTGACTTTGAATTATGTTATATTTCCGTTGAGTAGCAAAGTAGGTTAAACCGAAAAGACATCAAATCAAATCAAAGTTTTTGATTTGATTTGGTGTCTTTTTTCAGGCTTTCAACCAGCGGTGCAAATCTTTGTTGAGCATTGGGGGGAATAATTTGCAATTTTACCCCAAATTTGACCTATTTACAACATTGGGAGGGATGAACCTCGACCAAGACTTTTTCAGGTAAGCAAATTAAGTGAAGACCAAAAAAAAGGTTTTCACAAGAAATGGAACACTTTTTTTCCCCGAATTCTGGTGAAGACCGAAAAAAGGTCTTCACAAGAAATGAAACACTTATTTTCCCCAAATTTAAGAACAGACCTGCGCTTGGATGCACACCAGAGTCAAATTATTGGAGGGGATGCAGGTGCAGACCATACTCAAATTGTTGGGGGGGATACAGTCAAATTATTGGGGGGATATATCCCCCCATTCCCCCGGGTTTTGGGAACCCTGCTTTCAACCAATTAAAGATTTTCACGGTTTTTAGGACAGGCTAGCTAAAGGATGCTACAAAAGAACAATCTAAAATTAGGGAAAAATAACTATTAAAGATAAAAAATAACAAAAAAACAATGTTTTTTTTAACCAAAAAAAAAGCAAAAAAGACATCATGCGCTTTAATTGACATCAAAAAGCAAATGGCTTAACCGTAAAGAGCTAGCTTTTTTGATTTCATGCGAGCCAAGATAGCTACTTAAAATACTTGATTAACATCTTAACGTTTTTTATTTTATTTTCTTGTTGATTGATGTTGTTGTTACTGATGTTGTTTGTTGAAAAGCGATTCATTTACACCATGATTAGGATAGCTTTAGATGTTCTTTCGACCGGAGAAATGCTGTAGCTATCAGGAACTGCTACTTTGAAAGTGAACAATTGTTTCTAGTTAGAACAAATTAAATGTGGGAAACACGTCAGTCTACAGTTTTGTCAAAAAATAACTGGGTAAGCTCATGAATATAAATAAATGGCTGTCAAATAAAGAAGCTGATTCGTATCAATAAAAATACCCAAAATATTTAATTTGCTTCAGAGTTGTGAACGGGTCGAATAGTTCTGGCTCTAACCTCGCCCAAACCGCAAAAATGCTTTTAAGCCCAATCCAGACCCGAAATAGCCTAAATTTAAGTTAGTTTAACCCTAGAAAGCCCAAAGGGGGGGGTCAATTGACCCTTTTTGCTTTGTTTTTCCAAAAATAAACAAAACAAACTTAACATAGCAGCTTGAAATTTTTTGACTTGTATTTATTTTGGTTATTACACACCTCAAATAAGTAACAAAAAATTCGACAAAAAAATCGTGTAAGTTTTTGCAGTTATGCGCCAAAACCCAAAGGGGTCAATTGACCCCTCAGCCACTTGTTTATAAAAAGATTCCAAAACATACAGCAGTCCTTCTCCAGTTTGACGCATGCTTTGCAGATTGGTGTTGAACATATGCCACAAACATAGTGAGAGCAATTTCCAGACCAATAACCAATAAATACAGTTACCAGAAATGTTTTTAGAATTCAATGGCATTGGAGTTTCTTGAGTTGGTTTTCAAACCACTTTGCTAAAAGTGCTTTCAATGCGCTGTCACGCAGAAATTCTAAATTATTATCCACTAAAGACTGCTATTTCTTACTTACTGCTACGTGGCATTATTTAAGCAAAAATTTGTCAATCTATTTGTAATAAGCTTCTGGTACCACTTCCAGCAGCCAATTGCAAAATCTACTGTCCAGCAGATATTGCTTACTTTATGGCAAAAGTAATGTAAACAAAACGAAAACCGGTTGTTCTAGTAGGCATAGTAGGGTAAGGGTTTTATTATCCCATGCTAAGCTATATGCCTACCTTGCCGACTATGCCTTTTGTACTTGCTTACCATGTCTACTAAGCCTACTACATCTACCATGCCTACGAAGTCTACTATGCTTACTATGTCTACTACAGCGACTAATCCTACGATGTAGGCCCGGCGCCACGATGAGGGGGTATTTCGAGGCCCTGCCTCCCCCCGAATCATCGTCTGTGTACCCCAAGCAAGAAATGTGCCCCCCCCCCAAACGAGAATTGTGCTCCAAAAGAAAGTATCGGTCCCAGTACCGCGGGCTGGCATTTTGAGGCTGTGCCCTCCCAAATCGCTGCTTGTGCCACCCAAAAGAGAGTAAAGTTTCTTCCTAGGACAAAAAAAATCAGGTTAAATCGAGTGAACGTCATGTAGTAGCCAAAGATTTTGCAACGAAAACCTTTTTTTCTGTTTTTTTTTTGCCTTTAATCTCGAATTTGAAAGCAAGAAATGAGTTCCACACCAAAGGACCCCTTTGTGCCCCCTCCCTCCCCCAGGTGAAAGAAAAGCCCCCCCCCCCTGCGAGAACTGTGCCCCGAAAGAAAGTAACCGTCCCGGAGCCACGCGGGGATTTGCAATGAAGATTTTTTTTATTTTTATTTTGGTCTTTAACCCTGACTTTAAGGGCAAAATTGCTTTGCACCCCTCCATAAATTGTTTATGCCCCCCAAACGTGCAACTCGTCACCGGGCCACAACCGGTACTATGCTCACTAAGCCTGCTAAGTCTGCTCAGCCTAATAAGCTAATTGTGTCTATTGTGCCTACCTTGCCTTCTTTACCTGCTATGCCTACAGACCTTGCCTACTATGCTTACAGACCTTGCCTGCTATGCTTATATTAGAAACAAAATACAACTCTTGAATTACTGCTTTGTTGTGGGATTTAAGCCACACTAGACATGCAAAAGACTGAAAAGAGTGTTAAATGAATAATGTTTGAATTCGTTTGTTGCCAACTGATTTCAGAAAAAAAAAAACTAGGATTATTTCATCAGCGAAGAGCCCAAGAATTCCAATATTACGAGCTAGGGGTCAATTGACCTCTTTGGGCTTTCTTAAAGAAAAAAAATCCGGGCTTTCTTGGGTTAAAAACGTAGGCGGTTGGTTATTCCTCCTTATTGCTGTTAATTTATTGAGTGTGCTGTAATTAAATAATTAAGCTGCGATTTATCAGTATTGTGAAACAATTAATAGTAGTAATGCGAAGTACTAACAGTTGTATTGATGCTTCAATGAAGTTAGTCTTCTTTCAGTGTTGCACAGATGCGTAGCCAGAGGGGGGTGGGAGGGGGGCTCATTGGCCGGAAAAGTATGCAAAATCGCACGTTTTTGGTGCTTTTGAGGCCGATTTTTGCTGAAAAAATGAAAACAGCCCCCCCCCCCCCCCCCGAAGGGATTTGAGTGCCGAAATTGTGAAGGAGTTGCCGTTATTTCCGATTTCAATTTCGGATTTTGATTTATGATTTTACGATTTCGGCCGAAAATTCGTCTCAATTTCGGAGAAGACCTTTTTTTTGGAGATCATCTGTTTTTGGGCGGAAAAACCGTCTCAATTTCGGATAAACTGTTTGAATCTGATTCAAAAGCAATGAAAATTCGGGTCAAGATCGCTTACAGTTGTCTCACTCTTTCAAAAAGCCCCTCCTTTTTCGAAATCCTGGCTACGCGCCTGGTGTTGCAACATTTTTTTATTATTGTGTTTTATGGCTGCCTAAAACAAAAGGCACATCAGGTCCGAATCAAGCCAAAATTTTATCAACCTTAAGCCCGAACACGATCCGAAAAGTCCTGCCCGAATTACAACTCTGGGCCCGTATTACGCAATATTTCGTAAGAGTTGGGACATCGTAAGTTTTGTTTGTTTTAAAGAACTTACGACGTCGCAATCCTAGCGGTGCTGATGTAGTGTAAACTAAACCCTCTGTTTGCTTACAGTTTTATGTCTTTAGCTGTCTAACTTGCTTAATTTATATTACCGTACGTTTTATTGATGCAGGATGTTATTCATAATACTCTCTGGATTGCGCCGAAGCGTTTAACAAGTTGGTGGGGCCCATCTTCGTGTCATTCGCAAGGGCAACACAGCTCCTTTCGAAGAAATGTTGCACCGATGGTGCGTCGTTGGCAACACTGTGTTTAATTTGACCAGCCCGTGATTTGAACCTCAGACCTCCTGATCAAGAGACGAACGTGTTACCTCTGGACCAACTAACCGGCCAGTTGGTCGAGCGGTAAGGCGTTTTTCTCTGGAACAGGAGGTCTGAGGTTCAACTTTCGGGCAGGCCAAATCGAGCACAAAGTTACCAACGGCTTGCCACCGCTGCGGTTTTTTCGAAAGGTGCTGCGTTGCAAGGCACAATGACGTGGAGATGGGCCACGCTTTCTCGTTACACGACTGGGCGTAATACAGCGATTATAATGACAGATTTGATTTGATTCAGGATGGTTCGATGCTGAAAATGGCTACCAATATCAAAACACTAGCAGGGCACAAAACTGGACCGACAGTAGAGCAGAATGCCAAAGTCTAGGAGGAGATTTGGCCTATATCGGAATCAGAAATTTGTCCGACCGCAAGTGAAAAGCCGTTTTTGTAATATACACAGTATACTGTACAAGTAGATTTTTTTAGCTGCGTGACCGAGAGGTAAAAGGCGTTGTTTTTACGACGACCTTAATTGTGTAATTTGAGTTTAACTAGCTTCTTGGTTTTATTGTTTTGTCCTTGTATAAGACGGTGATTTTTGTAGTTTTGGTGGTTTCGAACAAGCAGCGAATTTGATGGACTAGAATCTGAGAAAATTTCCAGGAACGTTGGATGACTAGAAACTCATGAGCAGATGCGGCTCCAAGCACTTAAGAACTTATTGGAATGAAAAGTACTTTGGTCATCTTACAATGTAGTTAGCGTTTAACGCTAAGCTGTGCTGCAAGAATAAAATGCAACCCCAAAAACAACTTCAATTTTCGCCCGAGTGAGCAGCTCACAATGTGTTTGCCAATTCTAAAACAGGATTTACTCGGAAATCCACCCTTAAACTGACAAACAGACAACTTATTATTGGCTATTTTTAAAAACTAAATGACGTTTGCTTTTTGCAAATGGCTGCATAGATTGCTTAAATCGTTAAGTGCATACAGATTAGGCTGTAACATGCATGCTGAATAAAGGATGTAGTGGATTATCAAGCTTCATGCCTATTCACGCCGCAGGTGAAACCTTGCTGAAAGGAAAAACCTTGCTGAAACGAAAAACAAAAACTGGCTTGTTTTTTCAGCAGAGCTGGGCATTTACAAAAATGGTACATAGCACAAACACATACCGGTATTTCGTTATAAAAATTTAAACCGAAAAACGTATGCCCGAAACCGAAAAAACAATTTGAATCCAAAACCAAGCCTAAAAAATCTCGAAGTTAAGTCTAAAAAATGCGAATCGCTTCTTTCCGTTAACCCTACTTTACACGGATATTTGACTTACGCATTTACGCGTTAGATAAGGGAGCAAAAGTGCCCCTTATCTAACATTTAAACCAAAAATCATGCAAACATGCAACCAAAAATCATTCACCAAAAATCACCTTCAGCTAGCTTATCAGTATCGAGAGCATTCGTTTCTTATTCTTTTTATTAGCCCTCTGGCGTGAGCGCCATTCAAGAAAATTTTGAGTGCCTAGGGAAGCCTACAGGTTGGTGTTCGCTATGTTTTTTTTTGAAAAACGTTATTATCGTGACGTCAGAGCTATATTTTTGAAAGTTCAAATTTTATACATATAGGTTTACACAATTCAAATTTACACAAAGTTTTAATTTGACACAATTTTACGCATTTACACAAATTTACACAGGTACTGAGCATAAAATGCCTAAATCAAAATGGTTACGCCACAAAAATGGTGTGTGGCGTCATTTAAGTTAATTGTTGGTCAAAATATCTTCAGATTATGGAAAGTGACTTCGACAAATCTCAAAATTAGGAAACTTTCTCTACTCGTAGCAACTTCGCATTTTTAGGATTATATCATCGCTTTCTCATATTAAATATCTTATAATAACATCGCTTTTTCATATTAAATACATATCCCGGTGGAAGTTAAAGGTTTTTGTCCTAAAAGTTGCTACCTCAGCTTCTCATCCAAGTTTTTTATGAGCGTAATGCAATAACCAGGGCCGGATTTACCATATAGCACTGTGCCAGTAGTCCTGCGTTCTGATGGTAAGACTTTTTTTTGTTTTCACCGATATTTGGCGAAACATATAGCGAAAATGCCAAAGGTCCTGCATGATGTAAATCCGGCCGGGGCATAAAAGGTTAGTCAGCGTAACCATCATTCTATTGTACCATTTTTTAATTACCATTTACTTCCAACAAAATACGTTTGAAAAAAAATCAGCTGTGAAAAAAATTTTTGAATATGAATTTAAATGATGGGGCCTAGACCCCCTGTTGGTACATGTACTTCTACAACTGGTTATTTTCTTGACCAAACAAAAATGTCTAAATTTCTTCGAGTGGGTTATTCTTTACCGCTAAAATATTGCAGGAAGAAATGTACCTTACTTTCCTCTACTTGGGCCAAACCACTTACAAAATTTAACTCCAAAATGCAAGATTTTAAACGTGTTTTAGACTTAAATTGTAGAAAGTAAAAGGAGGATTGAACAATTTAATTTTTTCAACTGACTTTCATAAGCTAAAAATTTGTTTTTTTCAAATGGTTTTAAACACGTGCGAAATGTGATCCAATGGCATTAAATAGCTTTTTTTTCCGAAAATTGCCCAGTGGCTGAGAGCTTCGCCTTCAGAACTCTCATAACCTACGAAAGGTGGGGGCTTAGCCCCCAGTCCCCGTTTTTGATACGATTGAGTTACACTAGCTTACTCAAAACGTCTCCTAATTTAGATATTTTAACTTTTGGCAAACCACGTCACTGCGTTTGACTTCCGTTCTACGATATCTTTGTTCCACAAATTGTTCCTCTTTCGAAAGTTTATGAAAAATCTATGACCGATTCAGCGCAACACATGCTGGCTAGATATCTTTCTTCTTTTCTCGAACCGGTTATCACTCTCTATTTGAGCAACTGCAAACGGGAATTTTTCACCTTTGCTGATTATTAAACTTCAATTTTGGACCTTTCCTCTGTCTTTTGCTGCTCTTTTGACATTTCGAGTTTATTTACTGTACTAATGTTCCTCAGGCGGAAACTATTCGAATCTGTGCTGACACTTTCTACAGTTCGGAACATCCTCATGTACCTTTTTCACGGCAAATCTTTATTGCACTTATGGAGATGCCTACTTCTTCTGTCGAGTTTAGCTTTGGCAATATCATGCATCGCCAGGTCGACGGGGTCGCCTTGGGATCACCTCTTCGCCATCCCTTGCAAATATTTTGTTATATACTATAAATCTAAACTTTTCCAGACCACTTCCATGCCGAAGATGTATTACTGCTACATGGATGACACTTTTGTAGTATTCAGCAACAAAGATGAGTGCAACCTTTTCTTAGACAACCTCAACTCACTTCTCTTTGCTTCACTTTTGAAAAGAATTCAATTTGGCTCTTCCTTTCCTGAACGCGGTGGTTGAAAAATCTCTTTCTAAGTTCTTGTTTGAGGCCATGTTTTGGATGAAAATCACACACAAGAGAAGAAATTCCGACGACTTCGCAATTAGGGATCAGTAAAATAATGTAGCCACAGCTTATCAGGCACGTTTAAAATAATAAACCCCTACAAAAAAATTAATTTTTAAATGCGTTGCTAAGCAACCAAAATAGTAAATATATTTCCATAACCCTAAAATGTAGAAAAACTTTTAAAAAATTTTAAAAATAGGTGGAATTGGAAAAAAACACATTACAAAACTCTTGCCTTGGTCGGCAAATACGTAAGTAGGAAGGAAGGACCTTTAATGCTAATTTTTCCTAAATATACTGCTAAAAGTTTGATGAGATGGATGACCAAAGAGATAAATAAGTTTAACTAGCCCTTTGATTTAGTTGAGCGGGTTATCAATCTTAAACCTAAAAAAGTCTAGGCCTATTTTTTTTGGTTAGATATCTCATCAAACTTTTAGCAGTATATTTTGGAGAAATTATACTTTATTTTGGAGAAATTATAATTATACTTTTGGAGAAATTTTGGAGAAATTAAAGGTCGTTTTCTTCGTAGTGATGGATTTGCTGACCAAGGTAAGAGTTTTGTAATGTGTTCTTTTCCAATATTCCACCTATTTTTAAAACTTTTTAAAAGTTTTTAATATATTTGCTCTACAAAAGAGGTTTTACTATGTACAGTATTATATTTTCTTTAAATTCGCTGTTTATTGGAGTCCGTTTTATTTTATTTTCAATTTGATTGCTGTAATAGTCTGTTTAGGTTTTATGATGATTTTGGTTTTAAAGTATACGCTGATAGTTTTTAGTGATGATGCCCAGCTGCGATGAAATCAATTTTAGGAAATAAAATATAGTAGTATATAATTTACAACTGATTTCGTATTTGCCCGATAAGCTTGTGGCTATATTATTTTATCTTTCCAAGTTCATCACCTCCATATACAGGAAACCCACATTCACCGGTCAATACAGACTAATGGATACTCAGAGCACATTATCAAGTCTCTAGTGGCTGAAAAGATAAAGTAATTTCAAGCTTAGCCTAAATTCGGCTGGAGAAATGCCCTGTCTATCTACGTCTCCCATTGCTCGGTTCTGTTTCTTCCCGGTTTGAAAGCCAAGTAAAATCTGCTGTCAATCATGCTTTTCCACTGTGAAACCACGCATTGTTTGCTCTCCCAAAGAGCTTCTCTCCGCTACCAACAAGGATGTACTTTCTGCTTTGCAGAAAAGCAACGACATTTAGCGGTTCTCATGCCACTGTGACAGTCGATATGTAGGCCGTACCCCCCAAGGCTGCAATACAGAATTAAACAACACGTCCCCAAGTTTAGCCCCTCTTATTCTTTTTCCCAGAAACGCTTACTTCTTGCCCGACGGTGTAATTCTTCCACTACCGACGGATACCAATACCCAGTCTCTTGCTACTGTTTCAGCCATAGGACCTCGTCTTTTACAGCATCCTGTCTGTGCTCAACATTATGACGGCAGTAGATTCTCTATTCTTGCCCAAGGCTGCTCTCCTTTTCATCTACGAGTATATCTGCTTTTGAAGCCACTTTTATCAAAACTTTTAATCCCGTCCTCTGCCGACAAAAAGTATTCACTAATGACGCTCTCACATTGTTTTTTTTTTTCAGACAATCACGGAGCGGCTTTTTTGTATAAACAGCCGCTCCTTTTCCTGCGTGCTTCATTCTGACGATTCTTCTTGACAAAAGTCAGACGAAAAGCTTCGAAGATGAACATTTTCATAAAAAAAATTCTGATGACGTCATTGCATGTGATTTGTTATTTGCCCCCCAATCCAAAATCCTAGCTCTACGTCTATGATCAACAGCCCACCAAAAATTAATCAATGCAGTTCCATGACATTCCTAAGAAGGAATTCCAGTTTTAGTTTATTTCTCTAATCTCTTTATCTTCTGAAGATGTTAACTACTCAAAAATACTTGAAACGATTTTGCTGTATGTATAAAAACAACAACAACAACAACAACAACATGAAATTTGTTCCTCCTTGCAGTTCGTCTCAGAACTAGATAGGGCTAACTTTTAACCATTCAAGTGGATGTTAAAAGAAATAATAGCAATGCTAATCAGGATAAAATTAATATTTTTTGCTTCAGTCACAGAAAAATTTGTATTATTTTTGCCTAAGTCACTTTGCCATCGAGTTAAAGTACATCGTGTTGTTTACAAGCAAAATTAAGTTGGCCATATTTGATGTAATCATTTTGATGTATTTTTTCCGAAAGTTTGTTGCGATACTAAATGAGCAATTTTGAGGTGGTGCAGATTTTGAATATGACTTTCAATAAAGTCGATTTTATTTTGCTTTTGCAATGAGCTTTTCGGACAGAACTCTTCAGTTGCGATCTCTGTCTGGTTTGATATATGGTGAGCAGGATCTTTTAAAGACCAAATGCAGTAAGGAGAAATGCATTTTAAGTAGATTGCACAATAGTAAGGAGGAAACGCAATCTATCCAATGACAGCAGGCTTTGATCTTACCGAAACAGTCGTAGAGTGAATACGAACTGCTTTTGCCTGCACAAATCTGTTTTTTTTTCCGTGAAATATAAACCGCTTCCAACAGGCTCAAATGAAACTGAGAGCGAGCTGTGGTTAGGATTTTAAACTGCAAATCAAAATAGTTGCGTGCGCACTGATTGGATTTCAACAAATGTTGGCCAATGGCTGAATCGCTTTCTGGTTCGAATTGGTTCGAGTTTTGCCATCTTTAAACAACAGAGTGACGTTGACGATTTCCTGGTCACGCTTAATTGTCTACATCCTGCTCTCAAGTTCACGTTTGAAAAGGAACATGATGGCAAACTTCCATTTCTAGACATTCTAGTGGAAAGAACTGAACTTGGTTTCGAGACCAGCGTATACCGAAAGCTCACTTTTTCTGGTCAATACATCCGCTTGGAATCATTCAGCCCACGCAAACGGAAAACGAACCTAATCGCCACGCTGGTACACGGAGCACTTATGATATGTACGAAAAACAAGCTTAAGCCAGAGATTGATTTTATCAAAAAGATCTTGCTTGACAACGGGTACCCTGAAGATATAGTACTCAAGCACATATCCAAGAAAATTGCACAGTTTTCTGCAGCCAAACCCTTTGGATCAGAAAAGTACCCAGTGCACCTTAGAGCCCCGTGGATAGATTCAGCTTCTCAGCAATTAGAACATCAAGTTAAAAGTGCTGTGCAAATTTACTACGGAGCAGTGTCACCACGCTTGATTTTCTCAAGCCAATGCATGCTACCTGCTGCCAAAAAGGATGTGCTACCTGCCAATCATAGAAGTATGGTTATTTATGAATACGTGTGCCACTGTGATAGTTGGTACGTAGGTCGCACTACTCAAAGGCTTCAGGAACGCATCAAACAACATGTTCTGAAAGAAATAAGGCAAAAAACCATTCTTACTCAGGAACAGGGAACCCACCGATCTCAACCAACAAAAACCCGGCCAAATAGAAAATGCAAAGCAAAAAGTAAGACTCAATTCGAATCAGAAAGCGATTCAGCCATTGGCCAACTATAGTTGGAATCCAATCAGTGTGCACGCAACTATTCTGATTCGCAGTTTAAAATCCTAACCACAGCTCGCTCTCAGTTTCATTTGAGTCTATTGGAAGCGGTTTATATTTCACGAAAAAAAAACAGATTTGTGCAGGCAAAAGCAGTTCGTATTCACTCTACGACTGTTTCGGTAAGATCAAAGCCTGCTGTCATTGGATAGATTGCGTTTCTTCCTTACTATTGTGCAATCTACTTAAAATGCATTTCTCCCTACTGCAGAGTGCATTTCTCCTTACTGCAGAGTACATTTCTCCTTACTGCATTTGGTCTTTAAAAGATCCTGCTCACCACATACCAAACCAGACAGAGATCGCAACTGAAGAGTTCTGTCCGAAAAGCTTATTGCGAAAGCAAAATAAAATCGACTTTATTGAAAGTAACCATACTAGGTCATTTCACTGAAAAATGAGAGAGTTTTTTTCGTTTTCTCAAAACTCAAAAAAATGACTTAGACCTTTTTTTTTATTAAGGTGATGCTATACTTTGTTGTGCTATCGGCCAATCAACGAAGTGTGGTTACTTATGAATCGTGTGTTAAGCGGCTTTTACCGAACATCCGTATTTACTCATACGCGTATAAAATACGCATATGCGTATAATTTACTTGTATACGTATTTACACAGGGTAATATATAGATATGCGGAAATAAGCGTATGCGTATTTTAGCTAACGTATATCAAAAGCATAAAATACTGTAAATGGCTCGTGAGTTTGATATTTTTTTGTAAAATAAAATAAGAATAATCTCCAATGTGTGTGCTGTGTGCGTGCGTGTGTTATGTGAAAAGGAATCTTGTCTTTCTAGTTTCAAAATGATTCTAAAAGCACAATATTGTTTTTAATAAGTTGTTTCTTATACTCTGGTCTTCTACTATCTTCTTTGCTTTCGGACGTTTCTGTTTTGCATGATACCGATGTTAAACTGCAGAATATCGATTTGTGGTCAAATAAATTAGCCAAGATCGTCAACTACTGAAATCGTTGTCTCAGGTTCGGTTCGTGTTTAGCGATAGGTTAGATCATCACAACAGCATAACTGACGTGTTAAAACATGCAAAAAATTGTACTCTTCTTGATTACTTCTCCCTGAAGTGGCTTTATCCTAATCTCATTCATTTTTTTTTTAAACAACATTTATTTTCAAAATTTCTGGAACTAAATTTTTAAAAAGCTGTTTCTCTTGGTGATATTCGAACCTAAAGACACAAACCAGAACAAAAGTAAATTTAATAATGCCTAGTTTGCAATTTTTTGTTGGAACAACTATCTTATCTTAGAAATCAAAACATCGACTGAGTCGCTTCCGTGAAATTCACTTTGATTTGCTCGCAAAAATACGGCAGAAGTAGGCTACTAGCCACCTTTTATTGACAAACATAAGATATAAATAAATCACAAATTTAGCAAAGGTTTAAAAAGAACAATATTTAACACGACGAAAAGGAGCGACCGTCTAGTTGGTCGAGCGGTAAGGCGTTCGCATATGAAGCAGGAGGTCTGAGGTTCAAATTTCCGGCCGGTCAAATCAGACACAGTGTTGCCCACGGCTCACCATCGCTTCGACATTTCTATGAACGGAGCTGTGTTGTCCGGGCCTAATGACGCGGAGATTGGTCCCGCCAATTCTTTACACGACTCAGTGTATTATAACGAGAACGAAAGATTTGATTTGATAAGGAAATAACGACCAAAAGAAAAACATCGATTAAGTAGCCTACTTTAGGACTTGTTTTAAAAACTTGATAAAAATTTTCAAACAATAGATCCCAAAATTGATTGCAAAAACAGTTTCTTACGTTTGTGTAAAAACATAAAGTTTTGATTTTGATGAGAACCGAAACCAGATAAAAGGTTTCAAAGGTAAGTAACATAACCATTAAACCAAGCAACCTTGTGACGTCACACCGCAAAAAATTTCTTTGTTAATGCCTGAAAAATGCGCATGCCGTGTCCGTATTTCATTCTTTGCCTAGCGTAAAAAAATACGCGTGCTGAAATACGCATGTTCAGTAAAATCCAAAAAAAAAACAGCAAGAGTACAAATTTTATACGCGTATGCGTATTTTTAAACGCATATTTGTATTTTTTTACGCTGATGCGGAAATGCGGATGTTCGGTAAAAGCCGCTTTACTGTGACAGTCGGCACGGCATGTAGGTCGCGCTAGTGTAGTCAAAAAACGCGTTTGCGGGCACCGGAAAGATATCTTTTTACCAATTTAGCGATACTCAGAATAGTCTGAAGTTTCCGGATAGAGTTGTCCCCTACCCCACTTTTTCTGCCCATTTACGTCATAATGTCGTCATTTCCGCAAAAGTTGGCTAAAGTTTTTAGCTTTGTTGACTTTTACTTTATTCGTTCTCACTTCTCTTATGGCAGAACCCAAATTTCCAAACTTTGATCACTTAACAAGTGGGACATGGACAACCTTCAGATGCATTTATGACGTCATACGATTATGACGTCAAAATGCAGGAACAGAAACGTCACCAAAATTGTAAAAAATGACTGTTTTGAGTGGTTGTCAACTCTTATAAGTTTTGTTGGATTTAAAGTAGAGCCTTGATATTATTCTTAAAGGAAGTGCATGCATATCAAAAGATACTGTATGAATTTGGTTTACTTTGATCAACATTTTCATAGAACAAATTACACTGAAAAAATAACACCCGTTTTGCAATATTTATCGTATTTTAGCGTTTTGCTTGAAATCCAAGACTGAGTTTATTTTAATAATAATATTTGCTTCTATAATTTATTTTTTTCAAAAATAAAAAATGTTTAAAGTATTATGAAATAAGAAAAGTTATGGTGTCATATTGATGACGTCATATATTAGTAAATGATCACAAAAACGGCCCCAAGTATATGCTTGCGTGATAGGTAAGATGATATTAAGTTTTTCACGGACCGCTCAAATAAGAGCAAAAAAGTGATGACATCATCATTTAATATGGCGTTATGTTTTCGAAAAAAAAATTGCAATTCTTGCTGTAATTGATAAAGGAAAACTTTAAAGCAAATTTAAGCAATGTCCAATACAATTTACTTAATTTTATAAAATTTTGATGTTGCAAGTGATGATTTCTCATTTAAATAAAACGTTTTAAAAGTTTTATAAGTCATAAATAGCCTAACCTCAATAATTTAATTTTTTTTATCACAAAGACAAGTAACTTGATCATCAGTCCGTTGAGAAATCTTTTCTTTTTTTTATTTTGGCCTTCACCTACTTTTCGGGAGCACCAAATTTGTACAACGACCTTGCAATTATTTGGAGTTTAATCTTGGTAAAAATGCACGTGGCCCGCAATTACTTTTCTCCCGTAAATGTGGCCCATTCCAGTAAAAAGGTTGGGCATGCCTGCTCTACATCAAGTCCAACAAAACTTATAAGAGTTGACAACCACTCAAAACAGTCATTTTTTACAATTTTGGTAACATTTTTGTTCCTGCATTGTGACATCATAATTGTATGACGTCATAAATGCATCTGAAGGTTGTCCATGTCCCACTTGTTAAGTGATCAAAGTTTGAAAACTTAGGTTCTACCATAAGAGAAGTGAGAACGAATAAAGTAAAAGTCAACGAAGCTAAAAACTTTAGCCAACTTTTGCGGAAGTGACGACATTATGACGTAAATGGGCAAGAAAAGTGGGGTAGGGGACAACTCTATCCGGAAACTTCAGACTATTCTGAGCATCGCTACATAGGTAAAAAGATATCTTTCCGGTGCCAGTAAACGCGTTTTTTGATTAGACTATACCTTACCCATAAGGTCAGGATTGAGTCAAAAAGCATATTCCAAAAGTAATAAGGAAAAGACCCACTCTTGTTCAGGATAAAGGAGCCCACAGATTCCAACCTTCAAGGATACAACCATATAGAAAGTACAAATCAAATGGTAAGTAAATCTCAGTAGGAATTAACGAAAGATCGATTTAAGCATTGGCCATCATTTGTTGGAATCCAACAAATGTGCACTTATACTACTGATGCGTAGTTTGAAATTCTAATCACATCTGTTCTCAATTCTATTTTAGTCTACTGGAGGCTGTCTACAATAAACGAAAAAAAAAGGACTTGAGCAGGAAAAAGCAATTGTTATTTGCACTTCAATTGTTTAGATAAAATTAAACACCTGCCGCCACCATTGAATGCACAATTCTTCTTACTGTATAATTACCGCATTTTAGATAGACGACAATCGTTCGTTATCAAAGAGTTCTGTCCGAAAAGCTTCCGACGAAAAACATATAACATTGACCTCGTTGAAAGTCATATTCAAATTCTGCGCCATCTCAAAATTTTTCAAATATTGATGCTTGAAGTTGCTGAAGCATCCAACCACTTCCAGTAGTTTACAATTGTAAAGTTGAAATAGTTAAATAGTTAAAATGTGTAAATTTTTTTGTTCTCATTTTGGGGCTGCGGTTACAAAGATATTTAATAAATACAAACAGATACCCCATAAAAACGATTTTGAAAATCCTGAGTTTGCTCTTCCAGCCTAAATTTTCAAAAAGAAGGTTTTTTTTTAAATATACTCATATTTGTAAAGATCATGTGCTGTTACCAAAATTGGATATGTCATGTTGTTACTGAAAGGGTGAATATTATTTAGTCTTTCGTTTTTTCCTGGAAGTTCAGGCTAAAAAACAGATTTAAGGTTCCGCAAAACTTTTACGGAGAATACATTTCTTTATATTTGTTGAATATCTTTGCCACCGTAAGCACAAAATGAGAACAAAACATTTCAAAAATTATATTTCGTTTTTAGGTATTGCAAACTATCAAAATTGACTTGATGCTTCACCCCTTTAATGAAAATCTTATTCAATGTTGCAAAGTTGTTGCAAATACGTTTTTGTAGTACCTATGACACAAAACAAAGAATGCGAATCATGCCCGATATTACCTTAACTACAAGCTCGGCCCGACTTCTACTGTAATTCTGCGCCGTTAGTCACGGATAAAATATTCTAAACATTCTTGTTCAAGGTTGGAAAAGTCAAGAGATATGCACCTTGTAAAAGGCCCCTCAGATCAATGCTGCAGTAAACTTTAAATACAACTTAGTGGTTGGGCACTGGGCATCTTGGGAAAAAAATAAAGCGCAGTTAACGCAATAATCTTGAAACTATCAATCTACGAAAGCAAATTGCACTACTATAAAGAAATACAGAAATCGAGTTCAGCGCAAATTACGCACATCAAAATAAAGCTTAATTAGTGCGGAATCTAAATTGCGAAATTTGCACAACTTGCAAACTGCTTTGTGGAATGCCCACCTCTGTTTTTTTTTTTTTTTTTTTTCAACAAAGTTATGCAAAGCGATGCAACGCGAAAGGAAGATTTATTTAACCTACAATAGGCCAAAATTAAAACGAAAATGAATAAAACGATATCGCTTTCGGCATCGAATAGTCTGCAAGTGAAAACAAAGTAGACCTAAAACTGCCAAACAAAAAAGTTCAACGCCAATCTGCCTCCAGCTCTTTAAAATTAAGGCTGGCCAAGGAAAACTAGAGAGTCAAAAGTGGCAGCCAAGTAAAGGAAAAACTCCAAAGTAAAAAACAGCAATGCTAAAGCTTGACAACAGCTGAAATAAACTGTTGCACAAAGGTATAACTGTAAAAAAACGTTTTGTCAACCTTAAGCATCAATGCAACTATATGTCAGTTAGTGCTAGTAAGTATTGATTAGTACCGTGCACTTCTGCCGCGCGAAGCAAGGTAAATGCCGCAAACCAGAAAAGAGCAGCAGCAATAAGCAGCGACGTAAAAGAAAAAAATTTGAGCTTAAAAAATTTATTGCAGTTATACCTATTGTGCAGCTAGTATCAGCGTTTTTATCTTATACTTTTGTGCAGCAGTTCTTTCTAGCTGTTTGCCAGTTTTCAATGTATACCCATATAGGCGAAATGTTTTTGAGTTAGGGAGTTTTTTGCTGAACTGGCGGTCGCTTCCAACTGTTAAAGGAAAACTGTGAATCTTCATATTTTTGTTGGCCAGCTTTGATTTTAGGGTAAGTCGCGGTAGCTTGGCGTTGGACTTTATGATTGTTGGGCAATTTTGGATCTATTTTCTTCGTTTTCATTTTAAAACTATTCGGTGCCGAAATCGATTTCGTTTTATTTATTATTATGTTGAATTTGGCTGATTGTATGATACGTGGAATAAACTTTATGTTCTACCTGCAATGACTGCCAACAATCGTCAAGTGAGAAGATTAACATCTCAGGATAGGTGAGATTTTCCAAAGAACCTGTAACCTTTAACGAAGAACCTTTAACAGTGAAAAAATAACGCGCGGCTTTATACTTGCTGTTTGCATCAACGTAAAAAGCTGCGTTACTGCATAGAAAAGTAGGCATTTTAATTAGCAATAAATAGTAAACTCGAAAAAATTGGTTATTTAAATATGCTTTCCTGAGTATGTTTTCTCCTAAATTTTAATTGCGTTTTGTTTCTTATTTAAAAGCGTTTTTTTAAGATTTTCGAAGCCTGTCTTTTCGCTTCATCGAGGTTAAGCACTTCTGTGTGAATGGTCATTTACTGAGAGTCAACTGCTGCCCAGTAATAGTTCTTGAGGAGTAAAAACGATGTGTTCTAAAAACAGCCAAAAAACAAAAATAGAAAAAATAAGGAACCCCGCAGGTTTCAATTTAATACCAATCATTTTCTGTTAATTGCTATCAATTGCCTTAAGAAAGTTTTGATAAATTACGTGAGTTTAATTTTAGCGCCATCCTTAATGCCCTGTTTGGTCAAAGTAATCACCTTGTCTGGATTGGAATAAATGACATAGAACAAGAAGGAACGTATGTGTATCTCGATGGGGAGGTTGCAGAATTGGACGATATAGCATTTAGAGAAAATCAACCGGACAACTTTGATGGCAATGAAAACTGTATAATGGTCAACCAACGCCGTGGATATCATAACCTAGCAAACGACCTTGATTGTGCTAAAAATGCATCTGCAATTTGTGAAAGACCTCTCAGTTGTTAACATTTAGGAAAGGTGTGTTGCCATAAAGTTTTGCTGTTGAAAATGGTTTTACTGTACTACTCATAAAATATAATCGCCATAATTAAATACCTACTGTATTTTTATTCTTTACAGTGTTGTGCCTAAATTGGAATGTTTTACCAGTTTCTTGAAGTAAATGAACTAAAAAAAAATTATCTGCAACAGAATTTTCTTTGCTATCAAGTTGGTGAAAGCTTAAAAGGGCATTTAAGTTGGAGTTTTTTACTCGGCTTTCCCTCAAAAAGTTTTAATGGATTTTAAGGCTAACTTTCCCAAATTTGCGATCCCAAGATACCGTGCGAAAATTTATGATAAGTGGAGTTTGATTTGAACCGTTTCAAAAAAGTGCTCGACAGCGAAGGCTTTTAAAAGAGGCTTTATCATCTTCCAAATTTTACCGAAATCCTTTAAAAGAGGCATTATTATCTTCCAAATTTTACCAGGATTGCCTATTAGAAAAAAAATTTCAAAATTTTACTGCATGTTTCTAACTTTCAATAAGCCTTTTACAGCAGTGTTTTTGTGGAAACAAAGGGATCGGGTCAGAATCCAAACTTAGCTGTTTTTCAAATAGATAAATAAATGTAAACCACATTCCCAAAGCTAATCTTTTGTCATAACACTGACCAAGTTTGAACAACACTATTATCCTGAAAACGCAAGACGTAGGAAGCTTAAATTTAGTAAGAATGCTTTTAAGCTTTTCCCAATAATTTGGGCAACAGTGAATATCTTTATAAAATGCCCTTTTAATGATTGGAAAAGCTGGTCGAAAACATTTCATTAATATAAGTAAAAAAATTTAAAGCTTGGAGTAAATTCTTATTACGCGCAATGTTGATCGGTCAACAGGGAAACAATCTAATCCTGCAGTTCTCTAAATTTTGGGTAGTCGACTATTTTGCATAAGTTTAATTTGGCATGCAGGTTGGTGTTTACCACAATTTTTCAGAAAAGTTGATTTTGAGTTGATGACGTTATCATTGTGACACCAGAGCCATATGTATTTCAAAGATTTACAGCTTTTAGTCAAAAGCAAATTAGACATCGAAATCACGCCCATTTTTTTTAAACGAAAGAAAATTTGTAGCTATTTCACTATTAAGAGCCGGACATTTTCTTACCTACAGTCAAAAGTCGTGTACAAATACTGTCATTTTCACGTTACGTGAACGTAACCTGTTATTCAGTGCGGCATTTTATCACAAAAGCGAAGGAACATATTAGTGACTGTAACTCAAACAAAAGTGTAATCAAAAACTGCATTGTAGTTTACAATAGCTGCCTAGATGAAAATCTTAAATTCCTTCTAGACCGGTTTAGCGAACGTGTAAATGTAACCGTGCATATGAGGCAAAAATACACCAAGCACTACTAGTCGAAAAACAGAATCCAGTTATCTTTTTATTCTTTCTTCATTGCCCGCTTTTCCGTGAGGGTTTCGGTGATAGCAGCTTGATATTAAGCCGCCACACTTCACGGTCTTCAACCACACCCATCATTTCTCTTGGGAGAAGTCCCAAGCAATTCCATCCAAGATCCTCATGTAATCGGTTCTAGGTGGTCCAACTGGTCTTTTCCCATTAAATGGGAAATAAAATTGCTTTGGCAAGTAAAGCTTGTTTGGGGAGTCTTTCCTGAGGCATTCTGCTTACATGGCCAAACGATCTAAGCTGAGATCTTTCAATTCGAAGAAGTAAAGGCTCGATGTTAAAAGATTTTCGAATCTCAGAGCTATGCACCTTGTTAAACAGTGTAACTCATTCGATTCTTTGTAAAAACCGTATTTCGTACGCTTGCACTTGTGATCGAACTCTTTCGGTCATTATCAAGATTCATGACCATAAGTGAGAATGGGGACGAAAACTGTTTCGAAAATTGAGAGCTTTGCCTTTTTCGACAATTCTCGTTTCATGACAACTCAGTAGTGCAAAGCTCGCATTACTGCACTGGCCTAGCCTATTCGGGTATCCAGTTCTTTGTCTTGCCTTCTGTCACTTGTAAATGCAACTTCAAGATACTTGAACTTCTCTAGCTGCTTCAGTTTTGCTCCATTCACTTGTAACACGCACTGATCAGGGTTTCTTGAAAGATGTTGTTGTCCGTGTTTATTTGCAGGTTGTCCGTGCTTATTTGCATTTCGGAGGTGTTGCATGCATCTGCAAAGCTATGTAATGTGCGCTGGAAACCAGATTCTGTGGAAAAAAGATGAACCAAATCATCAGCGAATAGCATACGACTGATTTTGCAATATTTGCAATCGTGGCACATTCATCAACTTTGCTGCATTTTTCGATCCAATTCATGTAAACAATGAAAAGGAGAGGTGACCAAACGCACCCTGCCGGAGTCCAACGCCCACATGGAACGGCTTTGATTTCTTGCCATTTACCCGAACACAAACCTCCGGTCGGCAGTAGAATGAATTAATGGCGCGCAACAACTGACCATCAACGCCATACTCCCACAAAACCTTTTAAAGTTTATCTCGAGGAACTCGGTCATATGCTTTTTCAAGATCGAATAGCTTTTCGGTCATTTCTTTACTGCCGAAATTGCCGCTTTTCGCGCCTTAGTGTACTGGGATTGCAAATCAGATGACGATCTGTCCTGTATGTAGCCAGACCTTGAACGCATCTTTCTTGGTTCGAATAGCTTCTATAACCTCTTGGTTCCACCAAAGTGTTCCTTTCTCACTGTCGCCGGCCACTATACAAGCCGTTTTCGCCCACAACTTTCAGCAGCTGATGAAATGATTGCTGATCTGAACAGCAGCCATTCCTTCTCGATGTCCTCGGGTATATGAGGAAGTTGTCTGAACTTAAATGATGTACTGGATGCAAGCTGTTTCCTTACTTCTTTGTCCTCCAAAGTCTCCCATTTGATCCGGTAGGTCACAAACGATCTGTTGGATCTCCTGTTTGGCCAAGGTTTCGAAATTTGCTCGGAAATTACTACCAGATGGTGATCAGTTGACAATTCAGCACCTCGCTTCACTCGAACGTCCAGCACATCAGAAAACAAATCTGACGAAACTATGCGAAAATCTATATATTAGTTAAATGATTTTTGATCCATACTAGGTCTATATCATGTATGCTAGTGAACTTCTCTGTGCTGGAAAATGATATTCATGAGGCGGAGTCCACTGTTACAACAGAGCTGCAATAAATACCTTCCATTCTCATTCAGTCCAGTGACTCCATGTTTTCCGATCTGTGTTTTTTTCGATCACACTCTTTCACGTATCTGTGTATGCTCCAACATGCTTCTTAAAATCCCCATAAGGACTGTAGATTAAGTAGCTGATACTCGTAAGCCGCTTTTACCGAACGTCCGTATTTACGCATATGCGTATAAAAAACGCATATCCGTATATACGGATATGTGTATTTACGCAGGGTAATTTATTGATGTGCAGAAATACGCGTATGCGTATTTCAGCTAGCGTATCTCAAAAGCATGAGATAAATGGCTTGTGAGTTTGGTATTACCTTTTATTTGATTGGTAAAATGTCGCTGATAACATCTCAATCGAAAAGTCACATCATCAATTTTAGGCGACAGTCACACGAGGGCGTAGATGGCATTCTGTAGCTATTACAATTTATTAAACAAAAAAATTGTGGCAGACGAATTTGTGGCATGATTAAGAATATATTATTATTTTCGAAATTTTCCGTGATAAATTTATAAATTTTATTTTGTTTTCATCGTAAGACCGAAAAATAAAATGGCAGTTGGATAGAATGATGCTTCTTTTTTGGATCTATCCCCAGGCCCAGAATGAATGTTTTTCACTGGCCCTGGTTGGGTTTAAACTCCTTTACTCGCACTCTAGCGTGGTTACACCCGCACTTACCATCCATGCCATCAACTACCATTGCCATGCTGATGCTTTCCCAAACGTTCTGTAACCGTAGTGCGTCCCAGTGTTTATCGCTTTTGACATCGTAAATAAAAACATGTGGCCGGACTAATTCGACCAACTTTTCTGTTGTTTGCTTACTCGAGAGCTGCATCTTGCTGGGATTCTATTATTTACCGTGTATCTTACTGTAAAAAATATAAATAAATTATAAGCTTAGAAAATACTTTATTTTGCATTAAAAAAATAGGGTACTTGGTGACTTCAGAAAAATGTAGGGCAGTTAATTGATAGCGTTGTAGGCCTAGTTGAAAACTTGCCATATCACATTTTCAAAACAGCAAGTTTTGTTACAGTTGTACACACAGCATACCGGTGCAACTGTAATCAAGGCCTACGAGAGGGGGTTCAGGAAGAGCATCAACCCGGGTCTAGGGGGTGGCGGAAGATCTTACCGGTATAAGTTTACGCACTCAATTAGTGGTAGTGATACTTATGGCGTGATCATTCATCATAGCGCTCATTTCCGGTGGAACACAATTTTCGGTCCCCGTAAAGACACTCCTTGACAAAATTTCTCTTTGAAGCCTTGGCTGAAATGACTCAAGCCATGGTCTCCAGCGGCTCGGTGCTCCGCCCTCAAGCCTCCGTAAGTAAACACTTTAGTTGCGTTAATTTGTTCAACAGCCTTGCTCAATTGGTACGGGTTTCATACAAGAAAATTTTGCTTTGGATTTAATCTTTTTTAGCAACCTCGTTGCGCGCCTGACGCCTGAGCACGCCACTAGCCTATCGGGTAGTGTTGTAACGTTACATGTTATAAAAGCTTAGCATAAATCTTTAATCGAATTCGCAGCCTGTAGTCCTCTACAATAATGCCTAGGTATATTCAGTACTTAAATTGTAGGAAGACGCGTCCCCCCACCGAGATTTGAGCGCAGTCAGCACGATGATCAGACAAAAAAAGGCCTGTCAGCACGAATAAATCCCACAAATTCCGGCCGAATTTAGTCCCAAATTGCGATGAAGACCTTTTTTTTTAAAGATATTTACTCGACTTCGAGGACAGAATAACATAATTTCCCCTAAAGTACTTTTGCATTCCGAATGCGTTTGGTCAAGGCTGCAAAAGCGTCTCCCCATGCAAAATTTTATAGGTTAAATGCTGGTATATATTTAAGTTTGGTTTTAAGCAATTGATTTTTGAGGGTTATACTAGGCTCGAAGTTAGGCCTTGGGCCAAGCATTTCTTGGCCTCGGAATTAAACTTGCTATGGCAAAACCTGAAACGAGCAATAGAATATCTGGTTGACTTTTTTTGATTAATTCTCCCTAACGTTGCTTCTTCCTAATTTCATACATCTTTTTAAAAAGCAACCTTTTATTTTCTAAAATTTTGTAACTAATTGTAAAAATGTTGTTGTCCTTGGTGGTATTCGAACCTGAAGACCCAAACCAGAACAAATGCAAGTTGGCACGTAGTCACTTTACCACTCGTCCAATGGAACTTTAACCAACACTAGAATAATCGCATATTTTAAATGTTTGCAACAACAAAGGATATTTACCAACGCAATGATAGCATTTTGTTATGAATTGTGGTTGATTTGTTTGTGGTTCGCTGAACAACTAAAACTTGGAAATGCCTAGATTGCGATTTACCGTGAGGGCTACTACTTTATCTCAAAAATCAAAACAAAACATCGACTGAGTTGCTTCCGTAGGATTCAGTTTGATTTGCTCGCAAAAATACGGTAGGCTAGTAGTAGGTTACTAATAACCTTTCATTGCCAAACAGATGGGCCCGCTAACTCGTTACACACTTCGGCATATTACAGCGAGAACGAAAGTTAAAGAAAAACTTTGATTAATCAAGTACTTTAGGCCTAGTGGTAGAAACTTTGTAAAAATTTCCAAACAAAAGATCCCGAAAATGATTGCAAAAAATTTCTATTACGTTTATGTAAAAAAAAAGTTTGATTTTGGTGAGAACCGAACCCACTTTAAAAGTTTGAAAGGCAAGTGCCATAACCACTACACTAAGCAACCTTGTGACGTCACAGCGCAAAAAATTTCTTTATAAATGCCTGAAAAATACGCATGCCGTGTCCGTATTTTATTCTTTGCCCAAGCGTAAAAAAAACGCATGCGCAAATACGCATGTTCGGTAAAAGGCAATACAAAATAAACCAACGAGAGTAAGAATTTTATACGCATATGCGTATTTTTTATACGAATATCCGTATTTTTTTGTGTAACGAACTCCAAAAAAAAGACTAAGCTCGCCTGGGGTTCTTACAGAACGCGTGCTGCCATGGTTTGAATTCTTCTTTATTCAGAAATAAATAATGACATAAATAAATAACTATACCACGCTACAGCACGGTTTCAAATTAAACTTGAAACCGGCGAGCTAACGAAAGAAAAGACCCAGCTGGCTTAACCGAAAAAATACATGCCAACGAAATGTCTAAACATAAATAACATCATTTTACGTCTGACCATCAGGTCTTAAAAAAGAAGAATGAATGAGAAGAATGTTTGCCATCACAGTCAAAAGCGCAAAGCTTGCCTTCTTCATGCTTCGCGCATAAAGAAAGAAACAAACTTAATTATATGCAAATTTAAACACGTACAAACGCCAGCGATTTGTAACAGGCTTCGAGCTAAAATTGCAACAGCTGCAAAATGCCCTGCAGACCGCGCTCTTTGCGTAAAGGCAAACAAATTAAGAATTCAAAAAATGCTATACAGCAAATCAGGATGTAATGCTATGACGTAACACTCCCGCCCAAATGGAAACCCCAAAAAGGAAAAACATTTGCCAACAATGACAAATACGTCACAGCAAACGTAAATAATCCTGATTAGCTGTATATACCACATGAAACAGTTTTAACGCTACAAAACACAGTAACACAAAATGAAATACAACAGTTAACAAGCAGATTCACTCAAAATTACACATAATTTAGCAATTGGTCGTTTCATAGTTGATCCTGAAGTTTTCAATAAAACAGTTCTAACTTTACCATGCTTATCAGGGTAAGTTTCTAATACCCTTCCCATGACCCATTTAGACCTCTGCTGCATGCTCTCTGCAAGCAGTATTACGTCACCGACTTGGACATTCCGCTCAGGTTGGAACCATTTCTGTCTTTGGGTCAAGTTAGGCATAAATTCATTAACCCATCTACACCAAAACTGATTACTAAGGAATTGCACTTGGGCCCAACGCCTACGGGCGTAACAATCCTTTTTTGAAAACAAACCAGGTGGCAAATTAGCAGTTTCTCGTAACAGTAAGAGGTGATTAGGCGTCAGGGGCTTATTCTGAGTGCTGTCGTCAAACATTATTGGAACAAGAGGCCGTGAGTTTAATATCCCCTCTACTTCCGTCATGAAAGTGGAAAAGGCTTCATCATCAAGGGTTTGATCACGAGTTTAAGCCGTAAGGATTTTACGAACCGAGCGGATCATCCTCTCCCAGGCTCCACCCATGTGGCTAGCCGTGGGAGGATTAAATGTCCACTTTATTTCTTGCTGACAACAAAACTGATTTAGAGACTCTTGATTTAATTCATCTAGAGATTCGCGCAATATGCGGTTAGCTCCAACGAAGTTTGAACCATTATCGCTATAAATATGGTCGGGTTTACCTCTTCTAGCGATGAAACGACGGAGGGCGTTAATGAACGAGTCAGCGGTCAAGGAATTCGCGATTTCAATATGCACTGCTCTCTTACTTAAACAAGTAAAGAGACAACCGTAACGTTTTGCAAGGCTGCGCTTTTGCTTAATTAAAAAAGGTCCGAAGTAATCCACTCCGACGTTATAAAATGGAGGTTCATTTACTAGCAATCTACATGGCAGTAAATCTGCCATAAATTGTTTGTTTAAAGAGGAATTGCGTTTTTTGCACGAAACACAATGCCCGATGGAACTTCTCACCGCCGCACCTCCCTTAACGATCCAAAATTTTTGCCTTAGAGAAGCCCAAGTATGATTGGCGCCAGAATCTCCCACCAAGGTATGATGCTCCCTGATTACCAATTCAGTAAAATGAGAACGCTGCGGGAGAATAACTGGATGCTTGAAATCAAAATCCACTGGGGCTCCCCCAAGCCATCCACCCACACGAAGCACGCCATCAAAAATAACTGGATGTAGTTTTTGCAGATAACGCGGTAAATTTTTTGTAACAATTTGTTCTGCATGCCTCGGTGGAGCGAATACGTCAGGAAAATGAGCTCGTTGTAGAAATTTGATGAGTTCTGTCTCGGCGCAGCGCAACTCATCAACCGAAAGTGACAAGTCAGGTGGTTCTAATTTTGATATCTTTGTACGACGGGAAAACTTGGTTTGGCAACGTAACAGCCAGGCCATTAACCTTTTAAGCTTATAAAGGCTCGAACAACGCTCAATCAAACATAAAATAGCACACTCATTTTCAGTCACAATGTTGGAAAAAACGGTCTGATGTTTTAAAGGAGAGATTTCTTTTCGAAATTGTGCATCGAGTTTAACGGGAAACTGAGGCCAAAGTGCCTTTGACTCCCACAAAAATTGTGGACCCTTTAACCAAGAATTTAAACAATCAATAGGCTTGTCCATTAATCCACGACTCGGTAGATCAGCAGCGTTTAATTTAGAAGGTAAAAAGTGCCACTCGCTGGGGTCACTGGATTGTTCAATGATAGCGAGTCGATTTGCCACAAAAATTGGAAATCTTTTAGATCTGTTCAAAATGCTCAATAAAACAGCAGTAGAGTCAATCCAAAAATAAGATTGACAAACATCAAATTTTAATTCTCCTTTTACTAAAGCGTTTAGTCGTACGGCCAGAACTGCTGCAGTCAGTTCCAAGCGCGGAATCGATACTGCTTTAATAGGCGCTAAGCGTGATTTAGCGATGACGAATGCGTAGAAAATATTATCGTCTGTGTCCACCAAACGCAAATACGAACAAGCCGCATAAGCATAAGAAGACGCATCGGCAAAATTGTGTATTTCTATCGATTTTAGTGCCTTTAGATTCTTTGGCGTAAAACAACGCGGAATTTGAACGTGGCTAAGCTCTTGGAGGCGATTAAGCCAACGCTGCCATTTTTCTAACTCTGGATCAGAAATATTCACATCCCAGCCAAACTTTTGCCTACAAAGTTGTTGAAACAAAAGCTTTGGCTCTAACACTATTGGACAAACAAAACCAAGTGGGTCATAAAGACTAGCTATAGTGGACAAAACGCCCCTTTTGGTGTTAGAAAATTCGCGCAAATTCACGTTAAATGTAAAAATGTCCTTTTCAGCATCCCAGTGGACGCCAAGGACACGTTCAGAAACATTTTCAGAAAAAGAGTAGCCTTGCAGCGCTTTAGAGCGCTCCGCTTCAGGAATTTGATCTAAGACTTCACTGCTGTTCGACAGCCACTTTCTTAAACGAAAACCCCGCTTTGAAAGCAAATCACAGAGCTGTGTCTGGGCAGTCACAGCTTCTGCAACGGAAGGGAGTGACACGAGGCAGTCGTCAACATAAAAATGCTTATTTACAATCTCCGACATGTTCGGTTCAAACAAATGCCCGAATTCAGCAGCCGTTTGTTTCAATGCAAAATTAGCGCACGTGGGTGAATAAGACTTGGCTCCAAAAATATGAACCAACATTCTGTGGACAACGGGTTCTTGGTCTATTTCCCCATTTGGCCACCACAAAAAACGAAGGGCGTCGACGTGGCTGGGTTTCACAAACATCTGATGAAACATGGCTTCCACGTCCGCCACTAGTGCCACCCTTTCTTTACGAAAACGCATTAAAACTCCGATAAGACTATTCATTAAATCCGGACCACGTATTAAATTGTCGTTCAGCGAGGAACCTTTATATTTAGCTGCGCAATCAAACACGACCCTCACTTTATCCCGATTAGTAACAGCATGATGAGGCAAGTACCACGTAGGGCCTGTGTAATTATTCAAGTGTTCATGCGGAACTTGTTGAGCAAAACCCTGTTGTAAGTAAGAAGAAATAACTTTAGTATACTTACCTCGAAAGTCGTCATCTTTGGTAAACCTTCGCTTTAAGCTGGAAAGACGCTGCTTGGCCACAACAAGATTATTCGGAAGCTCGACATCACCTGGTTTCCACAACAATGGCAGTTGGTAGTGACCATTTTGTACTTCAACTGATTTGGTCAAAAGCTGAAGGGCAGCCCGATCCTCCTTTGAATTTGGAGTGTCGAGCACGCTTGTCCCATTTCGAAAATTGGTTTCCCATAATTGCTTGACAAGCGCAACCTCAGACGGCTCATTACAGCGAGTAAAGTTTACGGAGCAATTAACTGTGAAAGAAGGTGACAAGGATGGACCCAAAAGAGACCAACCCAAAGGTGTAATAGGCGGTTCACACTAGACGGAAAAGCGGAAAGCGGAGAACGGAAAACGTAATTTCCGCGTCGGACAGCAGCAATTTTTGCGCGCTGATGTTCACACTAATACAAGCGCAACGGGAAAGGTTGTCACCCATGGTAGCAATTGCCAAAGTCAAAAAAGCTGTTTTGCAACGAGAGATGATGTGTTAAAAACCACTTTGCCAAGTTAATGACTGTGTGTGTACAAATTTGTGATGAAGTGAGAAAATTTCAAGCTGTCAATTAAGCAAAACTGTTTAGCAGGTAAATGCCAAATAAGTCTACTCTATACACTGTCACATGTTTGATTGTGCAGCAGTAGCGAAGAGAATGGAGGATTAGACCGTAGGGCGTAGCTATTGGATTACAGCCAGTTTCAGTGCAGTTGCTTACTTTGTTTGTTGCCTCGTCCACGAAAAACACCTTGCGGCCAAGAAAAAAACCTGAAAACTTTACCGATTCTCTTTTGTCCCTTGGATGTTGCAAGTTGCAATTATTAATGGCAAGTTTGTTTTTTTTACAGTCTTGCTACGTAGTAAACTTCATTATGATGAGCTGAATGATCAATTATTATGTGTATTATACAACCAATACAAGAGGAGCAGGAATAATACATCATCTGATGTCTATGATACAGGGTAGCAGACCCGGCGCCACGGGGGGCATACCGGGCCGTGCTCCCCCCAAATGACTGCTTGTGTCCCCCCAAGCGAGGACTGTGCCCCGAAGAAATTAACAGGCTCGGGGCTACTTGAGTGCAAATCGAGGCCCAAATTGGTGTTCTTTGTGGACTGACAACGGATATCATGACATTTTTGGGATGAAGACCTTTTTTTCTTTTTTTTGGAGATCACCCATTTTCGGCCGGAAAAACCGCTTGAATTTCTGATTTCGGCAGGAAAATCCCTTGCAAATTTATAAAGAAAACCTTTTCTTTTTTTTGGAGATTACCTGTTTACGGCCGGAAAATCCCTTGCAAATTTGGAGAAGACCTTTATTTTGTTTTTGGAGATCACCTGTAAAAACCGATTTGAATTTCCGATTCCGGCCGGAAAATCCCTTTGAATCTTTGTTTCTCACCTTGTTCATCTGATCCAGACTGGGATAAATTTCTCGTGCCCCCCATAATTTATTTCTGATCCCACAGTCACGCTATCCTAGCGCCGGGCCTGCAGGGTAGTGCCATTAATTCTACGTAATGTTGAATTCAAACTCCACTTATCATAATGTCGGGTTTCAATAGCATGTTTGCCTAGCTTCCCCCGCTAAAGACAGCGAAATTACAAACAAGTCTTCCCAATCATCATCACCTGTCAAGTGCTAACGTTGTAAGTCTTTCCGTTGTCTGTTAATGAACCTCATACAATCATTTAGCCTTTTGATTTGACTTAACAAGGCCAACTTTGAAGTGCTTGTTCCCCCCAGTTACACCAGTGAATAGGGAGATGCGGATAAAAGGTTTACAAACAACTGACTCCAGCTAATGCGTCTCAATGACTCCAATACAGACCATACTTGCTTTAATGTGAAACTATCCAATGGCAGAAATTATCGAAGCGAAGATTGATTTTATTGCAAGTATCGTGAACACAGTTGTTACTGTAGTGGGAAAGTAGATATAACATATAAACCTACAGGTAGATCGCTTAAAAGCGGTAATATTTTGCTAGCCCACTAGCAATGCTGCTTTAGGATCAAGCACTCAGTGGCATCGCTAGGGGGTAGGCGGGCGGCCCGCGCCGGGTGCGAAATTTTTTTTTCTACCATGGTTTTGCACGATTTATTACGTCACATCCGCATCCTATCCATACTCCGCGCTCACTTTGGCTTGATCCGCTGGATTCACAGGCAAATTAATGCAAGAGGTAGGTTAGCTTATAGGTTAGTGATCACAGGTAAATACGCCTAATATATGTTAGCGTATCTAGTTAGCCTAGTATCTAGATAGCGTCTGACAAGTTGTTGTAAGCATCACGGTTAAGCTGTTGACTCGAGTCTGAGCAATTGTTGCTATATTAGGCCTACTAGATACTGGTATAAAATTTAAATAATAGCCTAATATCATACCAGGGATGTCTAATGTGATGGTAGTCAGATAACGATGATGTTAGTGCAATTCAAAGTTTTAATCATGTTATGTATATTTACTTACTATTCGTAAATGGCAGATAATAGCCAAATAATTGATTTTTTGATACAGAATAGACTAGCTTACAGTAAACAGCATCACTCTTGCATTCAGTTAATGTTAGTCAGTCGATTCATCTGTTCGATGGTCAGAGTAACTACTGTAGTAAGTAAATTAAATTTCTCCTAAGTCTAAACAAATAGCTTCTGGATTTTGGTAGGTCTCAGTAAGCATAGTAGCCTAGGTGAGGTATGCATAGGTGGGCACAAGTCCTTTAATCGTTAATCCGTTAATGACGAAGCTAACTTTTTTATTAACTTGTTAATCCGTTAAAAAGTTTTTTCATGTTAACGGACTAAATTAACTTCCGTTAAGTGCTGCTAACAGACTAAAGTAACTTCCGTTAAGTTTTGTTAACTTCCGTTAAGGTTTTCTTTGTATCTTGCACCATTCATTCATCGTACCGGTACACACCAGTTTGCTCTGGTAACACTTGTTGCATATTAGCATGAGTTTTATAGAAGAAAGCAAAGAAAGGAGCTCTTTTTTGAGGCAAATAATAACCTGCAGCCTCAGAGGTCTATTAGTTATTGCTGTTCCCAATTTCCAAAGATTTTCAGGTCGCAGCTTCGATTGTGCATTCGAACTTGTTTTTATCGTGAAATTAGATTAGACTGTAAAATGTAACTACCAAAACACAAAAAGACCACCAGAGCAATAAATTTTTTCTTACAATCAGCTCAACAGCGTCAATACATGTTCTAGAAGCGAGTGAATAAAAAAGAAATGTAAATTACCAGCAAAATGTTAACGGATTAACGGACTTTATTAACTTCCGTTAATCTAAGCTGAAAATAACGAATTAACGTTAACGGAGGTGTGATGTTTGTTAACGAACTAGTGGTTAACAAAGCTAACGTCTTGCATTAACTTGCCCACCTATGGAGGTATGATATAGCCATACAGTAGTAAGGGGTTAGGTTGAGAGTTCACTGTTCAGTTCAGGGTTACCGGTTAACGTTGGCGTACTTACCGATTCTGTGCTATGCCAACTACACCATCCTTGAGATATTATACTTCGCTCTCGGTTTTGGCTTGATGTGCACTGTTAACATCAAAATGTTAAGAAGACCTAGGGCTATGTCAGATGTGTAGGGTAGGTTTATTTTGCTGTTTACATATTTTAAGGTGTTGAACCTGAGTTAATTGTGGCAATTTCTTGATAGTGTAGACAATGGTAACGCCAAATTTACTACTGGTACTAGCTACTTCTACCGGTACATCTCAGATTAAGTAGCCTAAATCGTTTGTCTCTAACCTGCTCATAGAAAGTTTAGTACCCTAATTTTTTTACACAATAGGTATTAGATTGTTGAACTTAAGAAATGTTCACATGTTGTACTCTATGATTATTCAACATACAAAATTGTGTTGCAGGCATAAAATGTTACCCAGCATAGTATACAAGTAGATCAATTTTTTGATATGCCCATGTTGTAGTCTATTTTATTTTTAAAACGTAGGTATGTTCTGTTGTGGTGATCTGTGGTAACCAGTCCAAACCATTTGTAATTAATATAGATTCCTGTTCTTACCATTAGTATGTGACCTATGAAGACAGAAAATTGCATTTCTTGTGTAGAGTGTGGGCAGGCAATGATATCCTGTACAATTTATTGGCAAGAAAAAAATACTGATTGTGTACATGCTTAACAGTAAACAAAGAAGCTATAAGGTTTGTTTGCCAAAGTTTCAAGAAGTATCAAGCATCCAGCATCTGTACTACATTTCAAGGATTCTTCCAATCATCTTTTGTATTTGTGCTTACTTTTCAGTCAAAGCCTACTAACAATCGAATTTGAAAAACATGACTGCTCTAACACTTCAGAGTTTTGGTTATAGCAGTTCAAAACAAGCCTTGTATGCAATCTTAAATTGATTTTTTGTGGAATTGTGAACATGGACTAATGAAAACTTTGGTTTTACCAACTGGATAGTGCATCAGTATACCAATACAGAGTTTGCAGCTTATGCAATAGTGATATACTGTATGGATTGGGTTTGTTTGAGCTGGTAGGTAGGTGTTGTTTTTAGGTAGCAAAGTTCATATTTAGTCCTTTAATACATACCGGTATTTAACAATTTAGCGTATTATATAGGCAGAGGCTGCTGTTACATTACGTAAGAAAAAGAAAATCGCTATTTTAACCCTAACCCCAACCCTAAACCTAACTTTAACCCTAGGTCTAACCCTAACGATAATCCTAACCCAAACTCAAAATCTAACCCAAACCCTAACGATAATTTAAAAAACAAAAAAGAGTAAATGAGCACTCACTCTTTACTCTCTTATTCTCTTCATGGGCGTTACATAACGTAATGCTAGCCACTTCGTATTATATATTATGTCTTATTAACAAAATAATGGGATTTAAATTGCATCATGGTTTGAAAGCGTTTGCAGTTTTTTACTGTTAAAATGGTCTTGAAACAGTAGTTAATTTGTTGAGGTATATGATCAATGACTGCTTATTTACATACCTAAAAGAGATTTACTTGGAAACTTTGAGGTTGATCAAATAGCAAATTACTGAATGGTTTATGATGCAAAAAGTATCAAAGTCACCCTTAATCACAAATTGCAGAAAAGGACCACAGAAAAAAATCTGGTATATAAAGTCTTTTCCAATTCAACCTAGTTTGTTTTTTTAGTGGGATTTCCCAAGCATGACGTTCTTGTTAGAGCACTGTTGAATCGAATGCTGACATCTTGATTTGGTCTTCTTGGAAATTTTTGGTGGCCTTCCTGCTCCATGCACTCTTCTACCCCGGCTGATATTTGATCTTCTTGCTGGAGTTGTTCCAGAAATGGGAATCTGAATTGAGGTAGATAACCTATGTTGCGTTGATGTTTATTGTGCATACTTTGGTTTTATTTTTGAAACAGTTGTAGCCAGAGATGGCTTTTGTTAAACGTGTACAGTGCAGTATTAAATTGAGAATCTGCAGTGATTTTGTGAAAGTTATTAACAAATGACTGTAATGCTGGTCCATGATATTGAAGGTTTGTCTTGCACTTTTCAATTACCGGTATGGTCTGAAAGCAGTGTGAGGCATGATTGAGCAGGTCTTAATGCACGACATTAGTATCTGTCTTTGCTTGTAGATACTGAAGGAAGACTGTTAACAAGGCATTTCATCAAACTAAAAAGTTCTTAACCTTTTTGATTTTGTTATTAAACACACTTGATTGATTGTATAGTCATTGAAAAGATTATATGTATCAAAGGTGCGTTTAGACCGGAAACAGCAAAATGCCTAAATTGCACTTTTGCAATGTTTGCTAGTCTTCATGGGGGACATACGCAACAATTTGTGAACGCTGATGTAAACAAACATTCACCAACTTAAATCTTTTATTTATTTATTTGTTGTATTATGCAGAAGTGTGTAATGAGTTGGCGGGCCCATCTTTGCATCATTGAGCCTGGACAATGCACCCTTCAAAGAAATGTTGCACAGATGGCAAGTGGTTGGCAACGCTGTGCCAATTTCACTGACCCAAGATTTGAACCTCAGACCTCACGCTCCAGAGACGAATGCGTTAGCATTCGATTAACTAGCATCAGCAAATAGTCCCCAAAGTAGCTTTGCATCAAGTCTAACTGCCAATTTGCTGTGCTTATTTGTATTGTAACTTTTAGTTGATCAGCTATAGATCACACATACTAAAGAGACATTCTAATTTATGTAATGGTGACAGAATTAGTGTCGCAGTAATACATACTTACTGATATTTGGTAATTTTTTTTGGCAGTTTATGCTGGTATGAAAAGTTATACTGTGGTGTGAAAAGAATTCTATGAATGATGATTTCACTGGAAATTTTTAAGTTAAAGTGAGTGAAATAAAAATTTTCATTATTCATCTTTGCATTTTTTGTTTGCCTTTTTTAAGATCATGAAGAAAGTAGGTCAACAAGCTCACATGGTCTTATGTCTGTCCTGCGTTGAAAAACTGCTGCGACTTTGAAGCCAGTATATGTCTGTGGTTGTTTCGGGCATGGGTTGGAATCCCTTCTGTAGGCATTTTTCTAACAATCAGAGGCTGATTCAGATTGTGACTTAATATGTCTTATTTTCGTGATTTTTTAAGGGTTAAGATTTGGGTTAGTTTTAGAGTGAGTTTTGGAGTAAGAATTTGAGTTTGGGTTAGATCTGGATCAAAATTAATAAAAAAGTAGACAAAAATTTCCAGTGAAAGAGTCTCGTCCGAAGAATCATTATTTGACTTAGGTTATTGATAGTGTTGTAATGCCATGCCAAACTATCCCCATCCAGTTTAAGTTTTTTTGTTTGGTTTCACCTAGAACTTTAGCTGAAATGGTATCAAATTAATGCTAACTTTGGCAAGGTTTCCTGGTTTGACGCTTGAATATATATGCGTCAGTTGTTTCTTTTTCTTATTAGTTGTTTTTAGAGCTGAAGGTAAATCAGACTGCACTAATTATCTTCACCACTTTTTCAAAAAACAAACTTTAACTGCTTTTCAACCTCTAAAATTAGTTTTTGTTAGTCTTTTTCGAACTCTGTTTGCAATCCTTAACTGTTAAATGCAATGGAACATCGAAGTATACATTTTTACAACTCATTTTGTTTTTAGAGAAATCTGACCATGGGATCCAGCTTCGAAATACAACCGCTATTCGAAACATTACTTCAATTGCTTGCAAGACTCTGCAAATAAACATTTAACTGTCCAAGCATCATTTTTAAGATGTACAAAAAAAGAATTGTATATGGACTATGGTGGAGCAAATATACTTGTGTTTGAACTGTCGAAAGGTGACCAACAATTGAACTTCAGCAACAATAAGGTCGTGCGGGTATCTGTTTCAGAATCACACTATCAAAGTGCCTCGTTTGTAATTTAATGACGTGTTTGACGGACTTCTTCACGTGTTAGCCTTCGGTCCTTATTTGCATATTTCAATTTTGTTGTAGCATTTGTAATTAGGATCACGTGTTTTAATCCTATACCGCCATGCTCAGCATATAGGTAACGTTTCAAATTTATGCGTTGTACGTAATGATTTGTAGTTCCCGTAAGAATAAGAATATTAAGTCTCTTTGATTGTTAGAGTTGGAAATGGAACAGAGAAGTTTGTGAAAATCATCTAATACGAAATCTGATCCTTGTGCAACAAGACACTCATTAGCGTTTTTGATAAAACCATCTTCATACGATAACTCTTTGTATTATTCCTGGCAACAAAAGAGACATTAATTTTATGCCTACTTGTTTTACAATGGTGAATATTACATGTACTATTTAATCAGTTAAATTTGTTTATTTATTTAGTTTTAATAATTAATGTAATATGCTTTTCAAATTTTGCTGATTAATTTAGTTTGGTTTAGTTGCAGACAAATGCTGTGATTGAAGTATTCACTGCGTCAGTATTTGTATCAGAATTCTTTATAGCAGCGTACCTATTAGATCGCACTTAATTTTTTTTTTTAAGTTTATTTTGCTAGTTAAGTATTCATAAGCAAAGCATAAATTAATATGTTTGAGTTTGAAGTGTTTAAATAATGTTGTGTGTTTTTTTTTCTGCAAGATTTCTTCCTTGTTCATAGAGTAAATGCTTTTGCATGTTGGCTTTTCTTACTCTTAACTTTTCATAGACTGTAAGGCTGTTTTTACACATCTGCGCTTGACAACCACCAGAAACAAAATTGTGAAATAATTTTTTTTAAGTTAACAAATATGTGAGTATTTGACTAATCGTTACTGGTTTTAAAGTAATTAATGCAGGCGTTGCGTAGACTAGATACCCATGCAAAAGTTCGTTATTAAGTTATGAGGATGTAGTTTTGAAATGACAAGAGCTTTTCTCAAAATAGCCATTGTGTCAGTCATAGCAATGTTATGAGAAAGCGGGATACTAGCGCTAACATAACGCTTTTTATTGCTCTTGGTGACAACGATTTATCGCTTTAAAAGTTTTGTCACAAACCATTGTTATTCTGAGTAAAATGTTCATGCCTTCGAAGCAATTTCAATCAAAGCAATTCTCGAGTTTTGTACCACCAGTCAACGTTTCAAATATTACTACTCTACAATATTTAGATCTATGCGATTTCATAATTAAGTAGCATAAACGTTCTCGACCGAAGTGATGTTGCTTTAAATCTAGAATTTGATGAGAGGTTGTAGACTAGACGAACGCGTTTAATCTCTCTGGATGTGGATTCTAAATCTCGTTGCAATTATTAGTTTTCCCTTCGCATATTTTGTTATTCGCTTGATCGCGCTCAACAAAATTAAACTAAAACAAATATTAATATTGCAATTAGGAACAGGAATGTGGAAGCACCGCTTTGTTAATTGCTTCCACCTTCTTTACACGAACTTATGTTTTGATCTGAAATTGTTTCAGTCAACTTTTTTTTAGGATTTTTCAAAAACGGCTTATGTTCAGTATCATCTAGACAGACTCATGGAACAAAAATGTCGTTACTTTGTTTGTTTTTATTTATTTTTTTGGCTGCACACCAGAGACATGCAATAAGACGCGTTTGCGTGGAGCCTATATGGCTCGAGGTTTTAGATTCAACATAAAAATAGCTTGTCTTTAATCATTTATGCTGCATATCTGTACATGGCTGTAGTTATGGGTGAAATGAACCTTCAACGGTCGGAGAATTTTTCTTAAAAATAACTCGTTTTTAGGTATGGTAAATTTCAACTTTAGTGGCAACGTCCATTTTCTGCACAGCAAAATAACCAACACTCATTACGAAGCTTATTCTGCTTCGGGATATATTCTGATTATTAGAACAATCCCATAGTTACAGACACCGTCGGTCAGTGGTGTAAAGTAACGAAATACTTGAGTAGATTACTCAAGTGGTTTTTTCCAGCAGCGAATATTTCTTGAGTAGTTTTTTAGTAGGTACTTTTTCTTGCTTACTTATAGACTGAAGTAACGCTATTTAAGTAGTATTTTGTATCAGAAAAGTAAAGACTAAGCGCTTTGTGGCAGTGATGTAAAGGTAATTGGCCAGTTGTGATATGTCGAGTGAATAGTTTCTGTATTTTGCTTGAATACTTTCAGAAAAACTTGTACTCGAGTACTTTTAAAACTACGTTTTTTTACTCCAGTCCTTTTTTGGTCAGTACTTTACTTCAAGTAATTTTTTGTCAGTAACGAAACTTTTACTTGATTACAATTCTCGAATACTTTTTACACCACTGGTTGCGGTCCGTTATAAGACGTCCATAACTTTATAAAGACTAAAAACGTGATCTTGTTTGGCTTACGATTATAAAAAAAATACAAATAAAAGTCCAAAAAGCTTTTCAGTTGTAGTGAATGGTCGTGACTGTTGGTTAACTTGTAAGAAAATCTAGATATAGAAAGACATTGATAAACGGTAAATTTTTGAATTGATAGTGGGCTAGCTGGCCCTCGATAAAAACAATAACTTTTCGTCGCAACTAGTAGTTCACTCACAAACTTGCGATCAAGCGTTTAATGTGTGGATGAAGGGTGCACATTTATTGTTTCAACTTTCGCAACTAAGAAATACAGTTTTCACATTTCTGCATATCAGACTGCCACACTATGCTTACGGAGAAAAAAATTAATGACGAGTTTTTCATGCAATCAACAATACTATAGCGACCCCTGTTTTTCTATGCTTTTATGAATTTGTTTCTGCGATGTGATTTTGTTTTTAAAAATTCTTAAATATACGGTAGCAATTTTTCAGATTGAATGTGTTATAAAAAGTAAACAGCAAAGCCCGCTCCTGGTTTATATGTGTCTTATTTTTAGGCGGAAGCAAATAAACAGGCATTTCTTTTACTCAAAATGATCTTAAGTTTTTGTACTACTTGAAAATGACGTCTTAATCAATATCCCTATTTACGCTTTCACCAGAGAACATATTAGATGTTGTCGTTGGTCCATCTTGTACATTGTAGAACTTGATTGTGTATACTGCACAGCGCAGCCGTCCTAAGAAAATTAAGTGGGTTGGTGTAAACCTGCTGCATCGACAAGTTTAGAGTAAGGTCTGGGGGTTTCAGACCTCCTCCAAATTGTTGTCTGCGTCAATTTAGGTCATATGTCCCATGTGAAAACAGAAGACATGGATTGCATGAGCCAATAGCTATACAGTAATTCAAGCTACTTCAACAATTGTTGGTTCAACTCCCACCAGCATCCTTGTTGCTTCCTTGGATGAGTAAATGCTTAGCTTTATCGCTGTTGTTTCTAACGAGCAGTAAAAAGCAGCAAAAATCTAAATTCATCCATACTATCAATCATTCTTAGCAACCTACTCTGCAAAACTAAACAAATCGAACCGAAGCAAACCGGTATCTCTAATTTTGTTTATTGAAATGCAGAACTGATGTAAAGAATGAAATGAACGGAAAAGCATAAAATGAAATACTTGTAAAAACTATTGACCGAAAAATCACGACAAATGCTAAAAAAAGTATCACCAAAGTCCCAATCAATTAATCCTGATAATCGCATAAAAAAAAATTATGAAGCGGTCTGGAAGCTGTTTTTCATCTAACTCGGTAGTTTCCAAAGTGGGGTCCGCAGACCTTTTAGAGTTCTTGAACCACTTTCGGAAGGTCCGCAAAACAAATTTGGTAAAGCGTTACTTGGCTAATAGCCTAATAATTTTGCTTCCCACTCCTTAGCATTTGGGAGGTACGCAATCTGTGCTTAATGCGAGAGTTATTTTGTGCTTCCTATGCGTTCGTTGCGATTACACTACCCGACTCCCCCATGGTGTCACAGAGAGAAAAGTTCAGTTCATCGGTGGCTAATGCTATAGATAGCTACTTCTGTGGCCTAGCAGAAGCTCAGGCTTTTTGTATCTGTGTTAGTGAAGAAAGGAGTGGGCGTCTGGAAGTAACTGCACTCATCCCATTAAACTTCGTTAATTACTGTACATTTGCGCTCTGTGTAGGCCTATTTTTCACAATACGGTAGATTGATCTCGTAGTTGTGATGGACAAATTTTAAGCTTTGTAGATAAGGCAGCCAAACATTTAAAATTTGCATGGGGACTGCTGTGAATTTTTTTAGTTTGGGAACCACTGATCTTAAAACCAAAATGCCTTTGTACGGGTTAAAACGCTTTACGTTGTAGCAAGACAGAAACATAACTGAGCCTACCGTTGCAAAAAAAACACAAAATAGGTGGAGCCTACCTTTGACGACACCATTGATTTAATTGTAAACCATAACTAGATCATTTATATTTCAATTATCAACTATAAGTAGGGTGTAAGTGACTTTGATGACCGTACGGTCTTGTTCGTTGTCTCCCAAGTTTTTGTATTTACCTGTGGTGTATTTAAAAAGTTGATGTAAATAAATATGATATTGCACAAAACTAAAAATCCTTATCCGCTCATTCCATCATCTTTTGTGGTAAGTTGTGCCTTTGCTCAGGGATATCGAGAACAACCATGCCTAAATCTTCTTTCTTCTATCCTCCTGATGAACTCTGCTATTTGAAAAACACTGGAGAGGCCATTCAGGCGAATACAATGCACAAAATTTAGTATTTCATTCGTTTTTCGTCTCTATCAAACGATAACTGCGCACGATATAACGATTTTCTATTACCTTGAACGCATTACTTGGCGCTTAACGCCATAAGCTCGAATAATTTCAGAGTTGAAAATCTATTTAATAATAATAATGTACCGGTTCAGCACAATTTTGCGCCGGTAAAATTTAAAAATACAATCGTCCATCATATCAAATGTATAATACCATCGTGCCAAATATATTCCATGGACAATGTGAGCCAACTCAATTCAGTACGGAAGAAACAGAAGTTTCATTTAGTAGCATCCACAATAAGTTGCCAATAACAAATATCCAGAGTCAAAATTAAATTATCCAACACCAAGCAGTGCCGTCACCAGAGAAAAACAAAGTGGGGGCGCACTAGCCAAAAGTGAGGGGGCACTAAAATAGACTGAACTTGCAGATAAAAATTGAAATTGTACGGCTACAAATTATGGGCAATTTTTAAAAATCTGTAATCATGTCAAAAAAAGGCATATAAGGCCAGCAGCGTTTCTTAGCTAGTTTCGTCAGCGGCCTATAATCGCTTTAAAAATCTACTTGCAGCCGTGAATGCGATCAGACGCGAAACCAAGATTTTGCTAAGAGGCGGGAATTTAAACTAAAAGTAAATCTTTTTTTCTACAAAAGTTGTCGAATTTAGGCTCTATGCTGAGCAAACAAATGTAACTCAAATGTGTTACAGACGAGATCCTGGGGGCGGATCCCCAGCCGCTGGGCGATTTTGCAGCAAAAATAGCAATTTTAATGCCACTTTAATCACATTTCGCTCGTTTTTGAAGTCATATGAGTAATCAAAGGGCACAAATTTGGAAGTCATTTGAAGAATTAAATTCCCCTACCCCTACAGGCCCCCTTACTTCAGGTCAAATCCAAAACACGTTCTGACACTCGTACCTTGAGGTTAAATTGTTTAAGTGACTTGGCTAAAGAGGTGAAATCCCATTGGCCTCTTATCTCCTGAATGCGCCATTGACTGCGACCTAAAGACAGGGCCTCAGAGAGAAAAATTTCCAGGGGGTACGAAGGTCGATACCGGGCCCCCAAGCCTTATTGGGGGCCCATGCCATTAAATCAATTTTTGTCGGATGGGTTTAGACTGTAGATCTTTATTTAAAAGTGAGGGGATAACGATATTCCCATATAGTTAGGACCTTTGAAAAACACAACTAGACATAAAATTGCTTTAAATCCAGCTAGCGGGTTTGAAGGAGCGCTTTGAGCTCCCCAGTGGGGTTCGGGGCAGAGTCCCGGAAGCTTTAGCACTTTTTATGTTTCTCGAGGGTAAAATACAGCATTTGATCAACATCCCAGCACCAAACTTGCTTAAATTGACAAGCAGAAAACGTGATATACATGAAAGAAAGTATGTGAAGTGGGGGATGATGACATGCACACAATATTATACAACATAATGACTTTATTAATGCAAATCCAAATATTTTACTGATAAAAGTTTTAAGACGTCATCTGCAATCATAGACTTCACAAACCCAAATACCTATTAAACTCATACAGATAGAGTGAATTGCTTAATGATAGTAGTAGAGTATGTCAACTTTGACTCTGCTCTCTGAGGTTGAAATGCTTTTGGATCTCTAAAAATTTACGCTCTCGTACATTGTTATACCCTAGAATTAGCGCTCTCAAGTCAGAGAAATGTAACAAAACGTTGACTTTGGTGCAAGTGTATGGCCTTTGATACATTTTCCTCTTTTTTTAATCAAATCGGCCACTATTGGATGCCCTAAAGGCTGTGTAGCAAAAATAGCGACCAATTATCAATACTGAATAGGCTGACTAATATTTTTGCAGTAAGCAAGTTTGATTACGGTGGTATGGTGCGATACCAAAACTTAAGGAGGAAACCGGAACTCTTCCGGGCCCCTAGAGCCCGGCCTCCCCTAGGCGTGGGCCCTGGTACGATGTACCCCCTGAACTCACTCTCGCAAGCCCTGCCTTAAGATCGTGAGTGTGCTAAAAAAACAAAAATAGTTGGTCTTCTTAAAAACGTTTTCACGTACTGTTTCAGGTCATAATTACTAACGAAGCACCGGAAACGATTCTGTAGGCTTACATCTTTTTTCCGCGACACATCCGTGAAGGCGTGTTAATAAGACGGGTTACTGCATCACGATTATTATAGCAGTCGGTTGGCAGCTATTTCGCAAAGAATCGAGTAAACGTTCAATGGTAATTATGTTTGAACATTATTATTCCTTTTTCCATCATTGTCTTGTCGTTAGGAGATATTTAAAAACAGTATTTTGAGTAAACTGAAATGGGGGGCACAACCAGCTATTAGGGGTGCACGGCCTCCTGGCCTCCCCGTAGCGACGACACTGGCACCCAGCAACATCAAAGTTAGTTAATCTTAAACAAAGTAATTTTAAACCAAAAAAGTGCCATATTTACGAAAAAATAGCAAAATATTTTAAGTTAAGACTAAAAGCAGTAAAATATACAAGCCAGGCTAACTGTGAGAACAAACATTATGACTTCGATGTTATCCTACATTAATTTAAAGCATACATTTTCCGTTAAAACATACATAACTGTTTGAAACAATTAGCAGACACTTTACATTCACAGCTGGCACATAAATTAGCCTAATACAACTAAACCAAACTAAATTAATCAGCAAAATTTGAAAAGCATATTACATTAATTATTAAAACTAAATAAATAAACAAATTTAACTGATTAAATAGTACATGTAATATTCACCATTGTAAAACAAGTAGGCATAAAATTAATGTCTCTTTTGTTGCCAGGAATAATACAAAGAGTTATCGTATGAAGATGGTTTTATCAAAAACGCTAATGAGTGTCTTGTTGCACAAGGATCAGATTTCGTATTAGATGATTTTCACAAACTTCTCTGTTCCATTTCCAACTCTAACAATCAAAGAGACTTAATATTCTTATTCTTACGGGAACTACAAATCATTACGTACAACGCATAAATTTGAAACGTTACCTATATGCTGAGCATGGCGGTATAGGATTAAAACACGTGATCCTAATTACAAATGCTACAACAAAATTGAAATATGCAAATAAGGACCGAAGGCTAACACGTGAAGAAGTCCGTCAAACACGTCATTAAATTACAAACGAGGCACTTTGATAGTGTGATTCTGAAACAGATACCCGCACGACCTTATTGTTGCTGAAGTTCAATTGTTGGTCACCTTTCGACAGTTCAAACACAAGTATATTTGCTCCACCATAGTCCATATACAATTCTTTTTTTGTACATCTTAAAAATGATGCTTGGACAGTTAAATGTTTATTTGCAGAGTCTTGCAAGCAATTGAAGTAATGTTTCGAATAGCGGTTGTATTTCGAAGCTGGATCCCATGGTCAGATTTCTCTAAAAACAAAATGAGTTGTAAAAATGTATACTTCGATGTTCCATTGCATTTAACAGTTAAGGATTGCAAACAGAGTTCGAAAAAGACTAACAAAAACTAATTTTAGAGGTTGAAAAGCAGTTAAAGTTTGTTTTTTGAAAAAGTGGTGAAGATAATTAGTGCAGTCTGATTTACCTTCAGCTCTAAAAACAACTAATAAGAAAAAGAAACAACTGACGCATATATATTCAAGCGTCAAACCAGGAAACCTTGCCAAAGTTAGCATTAATTTGATACCATTTCAGCTAAAGTTCTAGGTGAAACCAAACAAAAAAACTTAAACTGGATGGGGATAGTTTGGCATGGCATTACAACACTATCAATAACCTAAGTCAAATAATGATTCTTCGGACGAGACTCTTTCACTGGAAATTTTTGTCTACTTTTTTATTAATTTTGATCCAGATCTAACCCAAACTCAAATTCTTACTCCAAAACTCACTCTAAAACTAACCCAAATCTTAACCCTTAAAAAATCACGAAAATAAGACATATTAAGTCACAATCTGAATCAGCCTCTGATTGTTAGAAAAATGCCTACAGAAGGGATTCCAACCCATGCCCGAAACAACCACAGACATATACTGGCTTCAAAGTCGCAGCAGTTTTTCAACGCAGGACAGACATAAGACCATGTGAGCTTGTTGACCTACTTTCTTCATGATCTTAAAAAAGGCAAACAAAAAATGCAAAGATGAATAATGAAAATTTTTATTTCACTCACTTTAACTTAAAAATTTCCAGTGAAATCATCATTCATAGAATTCTTTTCACACCACAGTATAACTTTTCATACCAGCATAAACTGCCAAAAAAAATTACCAAATATCAGTAAGTATGTATTACTGCGACACTAATTCTGTCACCATTACATAAATTAGAATGTCTCTTTAGTATGTGTGATCTATAGCTGATCAACTAAAAGTTACAATACAAATAAGCACAGCAAATTGGCAGTTAGACTTGATGCAAAGCTACTTTGGGGACTATTTGCTGATGCTAGTTAATCGAATGCTAACGCATTCGTCTCTGGAGCGTGAGGTCTGAGGTTCAAATCTTGGGTCAGTGAAATTGGCACAGCGTTGCCAACCACTTGCCATCTGTGCAACATTTCTTTGAAGGGTGCATTGTCCAGGCTCAATGATGCAAAGATGGGCCCGCCAACTCATTACACACTTCTGCATAATACAACAAATAAATAAATAAAAGATTTAAGTTGGTGAATGTTTGTTTACATCAGCGTTCACAAATTGTTGCGTATGTCCCCCATGAAGACTAGCAAACATTGCAAAAGTGCAATTTAGGCATTTTGCTGTTTCCGGTCTAAACGCACCTTTGATACATATAATCTTTTCAATGACTATACAATCAATCAAGTGTGTTTAATAACAAAATCAAAAAGGTTAAGAACTTTTTAGTTTGATGAAATGCCTTGTTAACAGTCTTCCTTCAGTATCTACAAGCAAAGACAGATACTAATGTCGTGCATTAAGACCTGCTCAATCATGCCTCACACTGCTTTCAGACCATACCGGTAATTGAAAAGTGCAAGACAAACCTTCAATATCATGGACCAGCATTACAGTCATTTGTTAATAACTTTCACAAAATCACTGCAGATTCTCAATTTAATACTGCACTGTACACGTTTAACAAAAGCCATCTCTGGCTACAACTGTTTCAAAAATAAAACCAAAGTATGCACAATAAACATCAACGCAACATAGGTTATCTACCTCAATTCAGATTCCCATTTCTGGAACAACTCCAGCAAGAAGATCAAATATCAGCCGGGGTAGAAGAGTGCATGGAGCAGGAAGGCCACCAAAAATTTCCAAGAAGACCAAATCAAGATGTCAGCATTCGATTCAACAGTGCTCTAACAAGAACGTCATGCTTGGGAAATCCCACTAAAAAAACAAACTAGGTTGAATTGGAAAAGACTTTATATACCAGATTTTTTTCTGTGGTCCTTTTCTGCAATTTGTGATTAAGGGTGACTTTGATACTTTTTGCATCATAAACCATTCAGTAATTTGCTATTTGATCAACCTCAAAGTTTCCAAGTAAATCTCTTTTAGGTATGTAAATAAGCAGTCATTGATCATATACCTCAACAAATTAACTACTGTTTCAAGACCATTTTAACAGTAAAAAACTGCAAACGCTTTCAAACCATGATGCAATTTAAATCCCATTATTTTGTTAATAAGACATAATATATAATACGAAGTGGCTAGCATTACGTTATGTAACGCCCATGAAGAGAATAAGAGAGTAAAGAGTGAGTGCTCATTTACTCTTTTTTGTTTTTTAAATTATCGTTAGGGTTTGGGTTAGATTTTGAGTTTGGGTTAGGATTATCGTTAGGGTTAGACCTAGGGTTAAAGTTAGGTTTAGGGTTGGGGTTAGGGTTAAAATAGCGATTTTCTTTTTCTTACGTAATGTAACAGCAGCCTCTGCCTATATAATACGCTAAATTGTTAAATACCGGTATGTATTAAAGGACTAAATATGAACTTTGCTACCTAAAAACAACACCTACCTACCAGCTCAAACAAACCCAATCCATACAGTATATCACTATTGCATAAGCTGCAAACTCTGTATTGGTATACTGATGCACTATCCAGTTGGTAAAACCAAAGTTTTCATTAGTCCATGTTCACAATTCCACAAAAAATCAATTTAAGATTGCATACAAGGCTTGTTTTGAACTGCTATAACCAAAACTCTGAAGTGTTAGAGCAGTCATGTTTTTCAAATTCGATTGTTAGTAGGCTTTGACTGAAAAGTAAGCACAAATACAAAAGATGATTGGAAGAATCCTTGAAATGTAGTACAGATGCTGGATGCTTGATACTTCTTGAAACTTTGGCAAACAAACCTTATAGCTTCTTTGTTTACTGTTAAGCATGTACACAATCAGTATTTTTTTCTTGCCAATAAATTGTACAGGATATCATTGCCTGCCCACACTCTACACAAGAAATGCAATTTTCTGTCTTCATAGGTCACATACTAATGGTAAGAACAGGAATCTATATTAATTACAAATGGTTTGGACTGGTTACCACAGATCACCACAACAGAACATACCTACGTTTTAAAAATAAAATAGACTACAACATGGGCATATCAAAAAATTGATCTACTTGTATACTATGCTGGGTAACATTTTATGCCTGCAACACAATTTTGTATGTTGAATAATCATAGAGTACAACATGTGAACATTTCTTAAGTTCAACAATCTAATACCTATTGTGTAAAAAAATTAGGGTACTAAACTTTCTATGAGCAGGTTAGAGACAAACGATTTAGGCTACTTAATCTGAGATGTACCGATAGAAGTAGCTAGTACCAGTAGTAAATTTGGCGTTACCATTGTCTACACTATCAAGAAATTGCCACAATTAACTCAGGTTCAACACCTTAAAATATGTAAACAGCAAAATAAACCTACCCTACACATCTGACATAGCCCTAGGTCTTCTTAACATTTTGATGTTAACAGTGCACATCAAGCCAAAACCGAGAGCGAAGTATAATATCTCAAGGATGGTGTAGTTGGCATAGCACAGAATCGGTAAGTACGCCAACGTTAACCGGTAACCCTGAACTGAACAGTGAACTCTCAACCTAACCCCTTACTACTGTATGGCTATATCATACCTCCATAGGTGGGCAAGTTAATGCAAGACGTTAGCTTTGTTAACCACTAGTTCGTTAACAAACATCACACCTCCGTTAACGTTAATTCGTTATTTTCAGCTTAGATTAACGGAAGTTAATAAAGTCCGTTAATCCGTTAACATTTTGCGGGTAATTTACATTTCTTTTTTATTCACTCGCTTCTAGAACATGTATTGACGCTGTTGAGCTGATTGTAAGAAAAAATTTATTGCTCTGGTGGTCTTTTTGTGTTTTGGTAGTTACATTTTACAGTCTAATCTAATTTCACGATAAAAACAAGTTTGAATGCACAATCGAAGCTGCGACCTGAAAATCTTTGGAAATTGGGAACAGCAATAACTAATAGACCTCTGAGGCTGCAGGTTATTATTTGCCTCAAAAAAGAGCTCCTTTCTTTGCTTTCTTCTATAAAACTCATGCTAATATGCAACAAGTGTTACCAGAGCAAACTGGTGTGTACCGGTACGATGAATGAATGGTGCAAGATACAAAGAAAACCTTAACGGAAGTTAACAAAACTTAACGGAAGTTACTTTAGTCTGTTAGCAGCACTTAACGGAAGTTAATTTAGTCCGTTAACATGAAAAAACTTTTTAACGGATTAACAAGTTAATAAAAAAGTTAGCTTCGTCATTAACGGATTAACGATTAAAGGACTTGTGCCCACCTATGCATACCTCACCTAGGCTACTATGCTTACTGAGACCTACCAAAATCCAGAAGCTATTTGTTTAGACTTAGGAGAAATTTAATTTACTTACTACAGTAGTTACTCTGACCATCGAACAGATGAATCGACTGACTAACATTAACTGAATGCAAGAGTGATGCTGTTTACTGTAAGCTAGTCTATTCTGTATCAAAAAATCAATTATTTGGCTATTATCTGCCATTTACGAATAGTAAGTAAATATACATAACATGATTAAAACTTTGAATTGCACTAACATCATCGTTATCTGACTACCATCACATTAGACATCCCTGGTATGATATTAGGCTATTATTTAAATTTTATACCAGTATCTAGTAGGCCTAATATAGCAACAATTGCTCAGACTCGAGTCAACAGCTTAACCGTGATGCTTACAACAACTTGTCAGACGCTATCTAGATACTAGGCTAACTAGATACGCTAACATATATTAGGCGTATTTACCTGTGATCACTAACCTATAAGCTAACCTACCTCTTGCATTAATTTGCCTGTGAATCCAGCGGATCAAGCCAAAGTGAGCGCGGAGTATGGATAGGATGCGGATGTGACGTAATAAATCGTGCAAAACCATGGTAGAAAAAAAAATTTCGCGCGCCGGGTGTCACCATATTATGATTTGAAACCATAACTTCACCAATTTGTGGCAAATACCTTTCTTTTTGTTTAGTCCCCATCTTCATTTCGGCCGAAAACCCACTGATTGTTAGGCGAAGACCTTTTTTTTTTTTTGGTCTTCACATACTTTTGGACCGAAAACCCACTCACTTTGCAGCGAAGACCTTTTTTATTTTTTGGTCTGCACCTATTTTTGGAATAAAAAAGGGTACCACCACGAAATCCCGCCCAGCGTGCCACCATCCTTAGCGATGCCTCTGCAAGCACTACTTACATTCGTACATTTCCTGGAATATCATGAAGTACAGCGCTTAGGATTTGAGCCCAATAGTAATTTGAACAGTGAACAAAATTACCACATAAGATCATCTCAATGCGAACAAGCTTACCGCCATTAAGAACGGCAAAGTTGCTTATCAAAAAAACACCCAAACCAACAAGTAACTATCAGAACAATTTTGGGCAAACATTTAGTTTTTCTAAAGTGCCTTTGAAAGGAAATCGAGACTGATTTTCAATGCAACTTGGACAAAAGGTACAGCACAGTAAAATCATTCGCGTTGATTTAGACATGCTAGTTGTTGCCGTTTCCAAGATATTTGCACTTCTGGTTTTGTATCCTTACAAGTTTAAATGCTATTCCGTCGTATAAAATCGTAGAGATAAAATAAAACGGCAATCAGCAAGAAAGTTCAAATCAACGCGAGTAGATTTTACTACGCTCTATCTTTTTCCAAAATAGTATTAAAGTTCAGTCTCCACCTTTACTCTAACTTTGGTCCCAGGCTGTATGTAGATGAGATATATAGCAAATAATAAGCAGGGCAAGCAATAAAAAGCAAATTTTGGGATAGAACGTTTTAAAGCATAGAATTAAATATTAGGATAATGGAGTGGAAGCTGGTCTTCCATCACATTTCCTACAACAACATATCATGAAACATAACATAAAGTGGCTCGTAGCCGAAGTTTAAATTTTAAAATTTAATTAAAGGTTGTGGAAGAAATTGTCACGATTGAATAACGTCTTCCATTATGTTCCATCCAACGCCATACCAATAAGATAAAATTCTGTTTTGGCATCGTCTGGGCCAATGATCAATATATTAAAAGCTTGCATTTGACGTTATTAAAATTGTACTGTACCGACAGCATCAATCAATGAAATTTTGTGTATAAACAGTATAAATACAAGTATACATTTCTTATCAACGGGTAAAACAAATTTTGATTTAACGGAAAAAAAAAGAGTAGTGACCACAGTGGTCAGACTACACGACTACCTGCCGGGCCTTATTAGCAGTAGGTAACATAGGTCATTGTCACTAACAGTTTATTTACAATAAAGTTAACATTATTGTTTTTGTTGTTCTTTATTCTGGTAACAGCATCAAGAATTTAGCTCCAATAGCTTTTAGCATTTCTCAACAGCAAGAGAATGTCACTCATCAGTCTTCCTGCCAAGCCGCTAGATAGCTTAAGCAACTTTGCGGCTAATGTGCTGCAGAAAAATTCGACATCGCCGAAGCTTGATTGTTGGTCTACAATTTCGGGGTTATGTTGCAGCAACTCCAGTACTTTTTCCCAAAACATATTATTAGAACACCTAAGTGAAGATATCAGAACAAACACTTTTGAAACCTAATATACGTACTGGTTTAGCATGTACCACTCTCCTGAAAATCATGTTACGTGTAATTTTGCACTGAAGTTAAAAATAGTTAAAGAATCTCATTAACTCCGCTCTTAGTTTCCACCAGAAGATGTGACGTCTTTTTTCTCTCAATGGTTGTAAAAGAAATGACTCTTTTCCCAAGTAGACATCGTTTTTTAATAAATATTTATGACGGCCATTTCAAATTTAAGAAAGCTAAAAACCATAATTGCCGACACACCAGTTGAAAAGTTTCTAATCATTATTGAGTTCCTCGTATGTATAATCACTCAATCAGGTGTTACTGTTGTAAAACTTTGCTTCACTCGCTTAGTTGATTATTCTCGCTTTATCAATCGTTGATTTTAACCAGTTACCAACTTAAACCAACCAAGAGAAATGTGACTCATCGTTATTGAAAATCTTGCAACTTGACTCTTTTTCTAAACTGGTATTGTTGCTTAAAGAACTTTCATTAACACTTGCTGCTCTGACTACACCCTCGCTTTGCACTGAAAATAACAAAAAACGTAATAGTAAGCTAATGCTATAAAATAAAAGCTATAAAAGTCTAAAAAAGCCATTGCTACATAAAGGTTTGAGATTACACAAAAACATAACATTATGCAAATGTGTGCTCGCTGCTCACATTAAAAAGCTGAAGTACTTTTGTTCCACTGTGATATTTTTTTAGGCTACAAAGGTAATAGCTACAGCTGCTGCATCGTACAATGATGTCAGCATAAAAAGTGGTTTCAAATCACATGATTACAGCTTCCAAAGCCTTCAATTAAAGGTTTTAAGCAGCAGCAAACTTGGATTCAACTTTATTATATCAAACAAAAAGTATGGTGCTTAACTATTAGCTAAGAATAGTTAGTAGATCACTAGTCCATGCTTACAAATCATTTGGCTACATTCTACTGATTAGTACGTACAATAAACAAAGTTTTCATCACCATCCTGTTGCGTGAAATCAAGAGCTTGAAGTGTATCTTCATTGAGTTGGTAATTACTAGCAGTGCTAAAAAAATCATCTTGTATTATAATTAAAACGATCAGTGGTCAAGTGGATAAAGCGTCTGCTACAAAAGCTGTAGACTCGGGTTCGATTCTCGATTGGGTCAAACCAAATACTACAAAAATTGGCATTGATAGCTTTCCTGCTTGACGTTCAGCAATTAAAGGGACAGTGTGACGCCTCTGCCATGTTTGGTAGACAAGTGGGCAGGCAACATCTTGAAAGACCAAAAAGTGCCTTCGCAGTCTCCTGGCCAAGGCAAGTTGGTGAATGAAATGTAATTACAATATAATACTGTTCTTATTTATTTCATAATTTACACTAGTGCCACTCATCTGTTGAAAATCAAGGACTTACTACATGAGTTTATGCTTATATCAATGTTATATAACCAATATTGGAACTGGAACCAATCTAGACTGGATCACTGGTTTTAGCTCAGTCACAGGTACTGAATGTAGCCTCTGCAGTCAACAGCCAGCTACACAGTACATTTGAATATGACTTTCAATAAAGTCGATTTTATTTCGCTTTTGCAATAAGCTTTTCGGATAGAACTCTTCAGTTGCGATCTCTGTCTGGTTTGGTATGTGGTAAGCAGGATGTTGCTTGCTCCCACTTACCACACCAGACAAAGATTGCAACTGAAGAGTTAGTTCTATTCGAAAAGCTTATTGCAAAAGCAAAATGAAATTGACTTTAATTAAAGTCATATTCAAATTCTGCACCACTTCAAAATTGTTCATCTACACAGAATAGTTTGGTGCCGCATTGTTCCTTGAAATGCATATCGCTTAGCAAAAATCTAGAAGGCATTCACAAAAATTTTGCTTACAATTCATGTAAAATATTTAAAAGAGTATGTTTAGTGCGTAAGTCAAAATTACAAACATTTCGAAAATTTAAAAGCATTTGAAAAGCTAAGTATATGTTTTTTAAACTACTGGTACCCAGTTTGGTTCTGTTAATGGCTTGTTTATGCTGCAGCAATAATTTTGTATTGTTGATGTAACAGTATACGCTAGAGATTTAGATACATTAAGATGCTGTACCTTATATAACTCATACAACTTAGTCCTGGAAGACGATAGTCAACGTTTAGCTGAAGAATTTTTTAAACAAACTTTCATACCTGGGTTGTAACAAATGATCATCTAAAAACTCAAGTAGTAGAAACAATCTTCAATTCTTTTTTTCGGTGCTGCAGAACCACTTGGAAGTTTGAGCGCTTTTTTTCTTTAGCATAGCAATCGTGTAATGTCTTCCATCGTACTGAACATTCCTCAGCTACACATTAAGTACAACAAAATGTAACAAAACTGCTAAACACCTTGTTTGTAACCCAAGGTTGCACCAAGCGACAACTGGCTAACATGTAGTCCACTGTCACCCACTGCTATTGCCCATTAATTACCCGATCCTTTGACTAACAGAAAATCTTTATCAAAAATGACTATAATTCTCCAATAAATAATAAAAGAAGTGTAGAAAGCCTTGCAATCGCTTTGGACAAACACCACAGTAAACCATATGACTACAGGCCACCCAGTAGTGCAATTACTAAACCAGTTACAAAGCTAATGTGCTTTGATCCACATTTTTTGTGAAGAAATCAATGCTCTGCGTATAAACTATTCTTAAGAGACTGTTTGGTTCTGATGATGGCCATTGGACAATTGACATGGGTTTACATGAACAATTGAACATAGCTACTTATTGCTGGCATATTACCAAAATGTAAGATTAGAAGTATAGTAGATGGTGTGTGCATATGGTACAGTACAGTTACATTTTTAGTACAAAAGCTAAAAGCATGGAACCGGCACGTGGTTACGTACACATCAAAGAAGTCCATAGTGTATAATACATACTGCTAATGCTGATATGGCTACATTTTCGAAGTACTGATGCGTAGTGTGCACTATTTCAATTGCAGGCACGTAGCTAGAAATCTGTAATGTGAGGGGTTGTTTCAGGGGTCTGGGGGGAACAAAGCTCCAGTCATTCTAAACTTTGGGATTTTTTTGCAAAAATAGCTAAATTTTAGGCCTATTTTGATAAAAATTAATGCTATTAAAATGTGGCATAGAAATTAGCAGAGCAAAAACATGATTAAACTGGTTGCATAAACAGGCTCTGTTGGAAGTGGTTAATGGTAAAAGTTCAGTTACGCTCAGGTAAAAAAATCATAAAATCAAATATATAGTTCAATCAAACTCAAAGGGAGTAATCTTTTTCAACTAACGACTACATATATTTTATATTGTAGCAAAAGATAATTGGGAGGGCTGATGGAATGAGATCAGAGAAAAGTGATTGGCAATTAACTAATAATACTGAATAGCCAGCCCGCCCCCCATTTCTGAGCTTATATTTGTTTTGATGAAACCTATGTTCTGCATTTTTCAACAAGCGATCAAAATTAATTGCTTATTTGGTCATTTTTCAAAGTTTTCCTGATTTGTGAGGTAATGAGTCTTATTTTTGACAAATTACCTCCCCCCCAAAAAATTTTTTTTTCAAATACTTTTATTTTTGAGTTCATTCCAGTACAAAAGTATTTTCCTTATTCTGCATCTGTGATTTTAGTCGACGGGCCAATGGAAGGCCTTACCACCCCCAGGCTATGCAGTATGCTTCTGGTCAAACACCAGATGATACTGTATGCCAAAAGCTTCCAAATTTTAATTCAATGCAAGTCGCAATTGCTGATATTAGACATACCATTGCTTTTTCTTTCATGCTATAATACAATAACAATGCAGTGCATGGTGCTATCCTGTACTCAGTACTGGGCATTAACTCGTTAACAACAAAATTAAGTTTTTTTTTATATAACAAGTTAAAAAGCTTTGTGAGTTAACTTACTAACAATAACTTTTGTTAATCTACTTTAATGTTTACGTTAATATAAAGAATTTCTAGGCTACACCATGTGTCCTAATGCCATGGTAATAGAAATAAAAAAATAAAATAAAAAAAGCTTCCACTCTGTCTATCTCTATTAGAATAGAAATAGTGTACCATAGTAATAGCAATCAGAATGAGTACCAGTATGTGATTTTTATCTCGTATGGAAATGGAATCATGTTATTGGGCATCAGCTGCAGGGTAATATTGAATTTTAAAAAAAATTACCTTTTAACTTTAACTTGCTTCACTTTTGTTTTTCAGTTTTAACTTAGGCTACTTAAAAAACTGCTCGAAGATTCTTAGTTGGCAGTGTCTATTGCACCGGCCTGGTGTTCAACATCTAATCGCTGCTGCACCAGCGGCGCCACTCTTTTAATTTGCTGTTCAATTTACTATCTCTCAAGCTGGCATTGCTGCTCGAACCCTAACTCTAATCGTAAGGTTTTAGAGAAAAAAAAGAACTAGGTAGCGAAGTAACTCTCAAGCGCTATTTCTGCCAAGTGTATTTGACGGGAATCGATGCCCTAACCCTCGGGTAAGCAGGCATGCGTACTTGCCACTACATCATCTGCGCTTCGCATTTCTTGTGTCAAAGTGCCGTATTTAAACCGAAGCAATGAGAAAAAAGCAATATAACAGGCTGCCAGCGCAGCAGTGATTTGGTGTCCGAAACCAGACCGGTATTCCAGACACTTCCTTCTTAGTTTTAACAAAGTTAACATTTCTCATTAACTTGCCCAGCACTAGTGCTACCATATACCAGTACCCAGTGGTGTAAAGTAACGAAATACTTTTACTTGAGTAGATTACTTAAGTAGTTTTTTTCGGTAACGAGTACTTTTTTGAGTAGTTTTTTTTTAACTACTTTTACTTTTACTTAAGTACTTTTAGTCTGAAGTAACGCTACTTAAGTACTTATTATTTGATAAAAGTACAAAGTAGTTTTAAAATTTGAGCCGCAGTGTTGACTGCACTTTAACTGAGGGCATCTGCAATCAATCATTTGTAAACGCGCAGTCAGGTTATTCTCCCTTGGTTTTTTCTTTTTTTAAATTCCACGCTTGACTGCGTTTACGAGCTTTTGAAAACGATTGCATTTTTTCTAATCAAGTACCGGTAATCAAGCACCCGCAGTCCAGCAAACATCAACTTCTTAATCAGGACTAGGAACCAAAGCTGTTTTGAATAGTTAGCCTGCAACATCATAGGTCAACCTAGAACCATTTTAACACCAATAAAAGGCAAACGAATCGTCAGTTTTCCTGAAGTCATGAGTAGAGTTAGTAGGTTAGGGTGCATTTACAATCGAGCTGTGAAAGGTCCATTCGCGTTTTGCTGTTTTGTAGGACTGGAGGATTAGGCAATTGCAGAAATTTATTGATAAGTGGAGATATGAGATCCTGGCAGGCGCATAGCCAGAAATTTGCAATAGGGGGCTAATTCAGAGGCTGGAAACAACATCAAACGATCTTATCCCAGATTTTGATCGGTTTTCACGCAGATTGAGTCGGTTTTACAGTCCAAATTTAGGCGATCTCCAAAAAAAACGTCTTCAAATTTTTTTTCTGGCGAACTACAAAATTTTAACAATTCAAAAAATACTGCTGTTCTCGAGCCGAGGACAGGCATTTTTTGAGGACTTGAGGCTTCAAGGCCAAGGACTTCAAAATGTGTCCTCGAGACCAATGACGTCCTCAAGGACTCCACCTCTGCTGAGTAGCACTGTAGCAGTAAAACTTCATCAATGAGTAATAAACTGATGAAATGTTTCTTTGTTCTTGAGAACAGTGTCTTGCAATTCGAGAGCCTGGGGTTGAACTGATAAATATGCCGACAAGATGGTATAGCCTAGTGGTTAGAGCATCTGTATATCGAGCTGAATATTTGGGTTCAAATTTGGTCCAGTAAAGCCAAAGACTTAAAAGTATGTAGCCCATAGCAAACTGTATTCACATCTTCCTGCTTGACAATCTGCATTGAAGGTGATAATGTGCTGCTCAGTGCTTACACCTTTGTATGGTAGAGAGGTGGCAGCTTGCCTCAACGACCCTAATATCACTTAGCGGTTTCGTGGTCATGGCAACACGGTGAATAAATCAGTAAAACTGAAAACAAACATGGTGGAATTCAGGAATTGCATGATAAACTTTGTCTAGGCAGGCAGCAGGTTTTCTAAAGTGCAGCAAGTAAATTGAATTGGAATTAAATTAAGCTGCAGTCTAACCTACTATTGCTGTCACAGGACACTGGTATCAATCAATGAATGACTGTGCTTCACTCACAGTTTCAGTTATGTTTCTACCGGTTTCTATCTGCCTTCACATGTCGTGAAATTAAATCATTAAAAAAAAATTCACGACAATTTTTTCTTCTTTAATCCAAAAAAAGTTTATCGCAGACTATAATTTTGGCTGTGGTGCGTGACTTTTGGCGGACCCTGTGGACACAGTAGGCTTGATTGATTGATATATCTTTATCCTCCTTTCACGAGAAAGCGACGATGGTGCTATCCTTTGGATGAATCCGCACTCGTTTAGGAGTTGACCATTTTCCAAGTTTTCCGGTTGACCAATGACTTCTTCCCACATAAATTTGCTGCTTGTTCAAAGCCACCAAGCAGAGGTAATCATCGTAAAACGTCTTATTCAAGGACGCAACAACGTGACCAGGGTGCGGGTTGAACCCATGATCATGCGATCAGGGTCGTCAAAAAAACGACGCCTTTACTCTCTTGGCCACGCTGCCGACACTCTAATAAGCCACTTCCATGGTGTTGTTGGTTTTTAGCATATAAATTTAACAAACAATGGCAGTGAACAGTAGCGTAGCCAGGGGGGGCTCGAGCCCCCCCATTGGCTCGTGAAGTATGCAAAATCGCATGTTTTTTGTGCTTTTGAGGCCGATTTTTTGTGAAAAATTGAAAATAGCCCCCCCCCCATACGAAAACAGCCCCCCCTCAAACGTCTAAACTTGCTAAATTGGACGAAAAATCAGTCTCAATTTCGGTAAAGACCTTTTTTTTTTGGAGAACACCTGATTTTGGGCGGAAAAAACCTTTGAATTTCTGATTTCGGCCGAAAAATCACTCTCAATTTCAGTGAAGACCTTTTTATTTTTTATTTTTTTGGAGAACACCTGATTTTGGGCGGTAAAAACCTTTGAATTTCGGACTTCGGCCGAAAAATCACTCTCAATTTCAGTGAAGATCTTTTTTATTTTTTTGGAGAACACCTGATTTTCGGCGGAAAAAACCTTTGAATTTCCAAGCTTTCCGAGAAATTTCGTCTTAATTTTCGGACAAACCGTCTGAAACTGATTCAAGTTCAATGAAAATTCGAGTCAAGGTCGTTTGCACAATTCTCACTCTTTCAAAATAGCCCCCCCCCCCCCCCCCCCCCCTTTTCCAAATCCTGGCTACGCGCCTGGCAGTGAATGAGTATTTGAGCAAATATTTCATGAATTGATTCCTTGAATATAGTAACAAAAAACCTGCACAATTAATATTTCATGACTTTTTAAGATTGTGAAGGGTTAGAAAATCAAGCGCTTATGGCAGTGATGCAAAGTAGGCAACCAGTTGTCATATGTCAATTGAATAGTTTGCTTATTTTGCGTGAATACTTTCAGAAATACTTCTACTTGAGTAGTTTTAAAATGACTACTTTTTTACTTTTACTCAAGTACTTTTTTTGGTCAGTACTTTGTACTTTACTTCAAGTAGTTTTTTTGTCGGTAACGAAACTTTTACTTGAGTACAATTTTCGAGTACTTTTTACACCACTGCCAGTACCACCAGTTTATATTAACGACCGCATGCGACAACAACCAACTTAGTATCGTAACTCTAAAATACATGCAACTTACCAGTAGGTTGTTTTCCAGTAGATCATACCAACAAGGATATCTGATATGTAGGCTACCAACACACTAGGCCTCTTGAGTTCAATTAAATTTTGATTTAAATCCATAATGCAATCACGGTTTGAATTCACCATCACAGTTTTTAGGGTTAAGGCTAGCCTACAGCTGTACTGCACTAAGTACCGGTAATAAACCTGAAAAAAATGCAAAACAATGCTTGCAACTGTAGGCCTACCCTATAATTGGGAAATAGCATGCTGGTAGAAGCTATTGCATTTTGAACTCCACCAGTACCAAACAAATTTTTGCGCTTTACTTAATGCACCATAGACTAACTACCGGTAAGCTACCAGTAGACTGGCAGAGGCAAAACTAGGAGAGTTGAACTGTTGAAGAGGGTGCCGGTATCGATAGCCAATCGGTATATACGCTACTAAACTGCTCTCTAAACTCACTGCAAAGCAGATGCTATGACCACAAGGCTAGTCCCAGGGCCTATACCATTAGGCCACCATAGCTAAGACACTGGTACCACTATTTAGTGTTTGCTGCAGTAGGCTACGATGCATGCCTTGACCAAAAATGGATCAAGTCTTCAAGCTATAAGCCTAGCCTATACTGTGCCTACATGCCATTCTGATTAAAGTCTACTTTACAATCAAGAGCCAAAATGTTTTACTGTGTAATAAAAACATTCTGCTTGGTTTTGATCAATCTTTCACTGAGCACAGTGCATTGTTGATACTTTGAACACCAGAGTAGGCCTATCGACTTTCCGCCCGCGGAAACGGAAAAAGTTGAAATATTTCAACTTCATTTTTCTTCCGTTGAAAGCGAGAACTTTTCCGCGCGTGAAAAATAGTAAAAAATCCGCTTTTAGTGAGAACATGCCCTACCAACGGAAAAAACGTTCCGTTTTCCGTTTTCCGGACTAGTGTGAACCGCCTATAAGAATAGCTGAAGGAAGACCTCGAGGCCCTTTACGAGTGCTGCTCGGAAGAAACAACTCCGGGTTGTCTGCTCCAAGAAGATGGCCAACAGTACCACCGGGTATGGTGTCAAAAGTCACATCGTGTAAGTAGCTCAACTTAGACAAGTCTTTGTTAAGCGGAATGGCATTTGGTTGAATTGGTATCTCGTCTATCGATAGCACTTTAGACAAGTTCAACTTTTCTTTACCCTTTAAATCCGATATATTTAAGTCAAACGAAAGACCTTCATAAGACTTACTGGATGTGGCAAGAGTTTGCAGAGAAATACTTTGTTTACGACCAGTAATTCCCAGCTCGTTTACAATTCCAATGTCACAGAAAGAGTGAGTCGACCCTTGGTCCAAGAAGACGTAAGTTTTTATTTGCTTTCCTTGCCATTCTATGATAACGGGAACAACACAGAGATACACGCTAGGTCCGGAAAGTTTATACTTACGTGCTGAGGAAAAGGTTCCCACCTTTTCACACTCTGAAGTAGATGTGCCCACATCCACAGTGGAACTTTTCCCTTTTGATTCAGACTTTGGAAGGTGTAATAGCGTGTGGTGAAAGGATTTTGCACAATCACATTTCTCACATGGTTTCTTACGTTTACACTCCGGTGTTCTATGTTTAGGGCTCAAGCACTTATGACACAGTTTAGATGATTTTACGAAAGTGAAACGCTTTTCAACAGGTTTAGCGCGAAACTTTTGGCATTCTGCTAGTCTGTGAGTCTTCTGTTCACAGAACCAGCAAGCACCTGAAGCAAAATTATTTGGTTTGGAATTATTACCTTTTGCCGAAACATTCACGTTAAAGGCCGAAGTTTTAACCTTGGACTGTGGATTCTTTGTGCCAAACGATCGCAAGCCGAAAACCGAATTCGCTTCCTCAGACTCTGCCTGAACGAAAGAAACGAAGTCCGAAAATCGCGCTATTGAATTTGTGGCATTTTCGGTTTGAACGCTTTTCTTAACCCATCGCCCTTTTAGCGCATTGGGCAATTTCTGCACAAACTGTGTAAGGGTATCTAAAGAGTTAAGGCTATTTAAATAGTTTATGCTTTGTAAAATAACAAAGGTCTTGTCCAGCAAATCAGCAAATCGTTTTAATTCTTTGGCATTTCCGTGTTTTATCGGAGGAAAACTTTTGAGCTTCTGCTCACACACGTCCGAGACCACCCAAGGGGAACCGTATTCCTTTATGAGCCTTTGCTTCGCCGACTGATAGCAAAGCTCACCCTTCTCAGAAAAGTGCTTAATTTTATCCTTAATGGGGTCCGTACAATGTTGAACAAGTAGACAAAATAAAGTATTTTGGTCTGTGACTCTGACTCGACGTGGATTTCAAAATTACCTAAAAAATTTTTAAACTCGAGTGGGTCACCTGAAAATTTAGCAAACTCAGGCCGGGGCAAAAACAGGCTCTCGTAGCTAAGATTAGTCTGCCACGGAAAAGGAAATGTAGGAGCAGGAAAACTTCGGCGATTATAGTTCACAAACGAATTACTTTCTGCCTCTACACCACCTTTCGGTTCAGTAGAGCGGTTCACTCTATTTTTTGGTAAAACAGTAGATGTTCCTGGCCGAAACTCAGGGGCTGTCGCTGTTAGTATACTAGAGGAGGCCTTCTTAATAGTGGTTGCTGAATTATTTTCCTGAGGAAAGTTAGCCAGTTTTACTGCGTCGGCTTTTGGTACCGCAGTTTGAGAGCCAGCAGTATCAGTTTAGATAACCGATTTAAAAACATTGCAAGGTTTTTCTTTGACAAGGCATGTCAATTTAGTATTATGCTCGGCAGTGCGAATGGCGAAAGGGATCTCAATTTTAGGTCTAGGTGCAGTGCCGCGTTTAAAAGATTTTACCGACCCGGTTTCGCTCCATACCTCACACTGGACAGACGCCAATTCTAGTTTACGAAGTGCTTTTCTTTTAATTTGTTGTTTTAGTTCATTTTTACGGCGCTCTTCTTCAAGTTTTAATTCATTTTTACGGCGCTCTTCTTCATTTTTTAATTCATTTTTACGGCGCTCTTCTTCATTTTTACGGCGGATTAATTCGAACTCCAATTTAAATTGCGCGTTTTCTTCTTCTGCCAGCTCATCGAACTGACTTGCTTGAAGCTGTGCAATTTTTAGCCGTTCTTGGGCTTGCATGCGTTTTACGCTGATTTTAGAGGACGTCGAACTTGCCCTCGTTTTACTGGTTACACTAGTCATAGTTGACGAGTTATCATGAACGTCTTTATAGAAATCATTTTCAATTTGCGCAGTATTAGGTTGATTTTCGTCAAAGGGAACAGTTTTTGTTTCGCCGCCTAACCCACTTTCTTCGGGCACAACAGTTTTAGTTTCGTTATCTAATCCGGAAGTTTGAGGAACATCACGAAGCCATTGTTTAACGCGTTCGTTAAACTTTTGTTTACTTTGTGTTAACCCAAACGGAGTAATGGTAGCAGATTCGTCATCAGCATTTTTAACCATTTCAATTAGTTTAGAACTATTGTCATTAACTTCACGCATAACCTTTTCCAATTGTTTGAAATTTGGATTGCGCAAGCTCATGATTTTTTCAGCGGCAGAATAATTGGCGTCAAGAACAGAATGTAATTTCTCAATTTCTTGATCTAGCCCCCCCTTATCAAGACAGGGTCCAGGAGTTTCTGACTCCAGCATGGCTAATGGGCCTAACAATCGCAAAAAATCTAGCACACACAAAAAACTAATTAATTTTAGCATAGAACAATTCGTATACAGCAGATAGGTTGATGCTCGCTCGTACCTCCAGCAAACACTTCGAAGAAAATTTCCCGTTTGGAAAGGAAAAATTCAAATTCGAACGCTAACAACAAATTATAACGATCACAGATAATCTGAAATTCACTAAAAAGTATTAGTTTACGTATACAAATTTAAACTAACCAGATTGTCCACTTTTCACGGAATCTTGATTGAACGACAACAAGTTGTAGATGTTGAGTTGGTTGCTGCTTGTACTTGACAAACCAAATGTTGATAGAATTCGCCGTTGATTACTTGAAAAGACAGCGCAAGAACTCAGAGTTGCAGTCGGCAAAATTGCTCGTGAGATCGGAAAACCAGAAACCTTTTAAATGTGGAGCCAAAAGAAGCCAAATCAAACTTTGTTTCAGCCGATGAGAAGAAATCTATTTTGAAACTTCTTCCAAGTATATTTCGAAACTTCTTCTTAGTCTATTTTAAAACTTTTCTTAGTGTAATTTGAAACTTCTTCAAAACAAATTTAATTTGAAACTTTGTAACGAACTCCAAAAAAAAGACTAAGCTCGCCTGGGGTTCTTACAGAACGCGTGCTGCCATGGTTTGAATTCTTCTTTATTCAGAAATAAATAATGACATAAATAAATAACTATACCACGCTACAGCACGGTTTCAAATTAAACTTGAAACCGGCGAGCTAACGAAAGAAAAGACCCAGCTGGCTTAACCGAAAAAATACATGCCAACGAAATGTCTAAACATAAATAACATCATTTTACGTCTGACCATCAGGTCTTAAAAAAGAAGAATGAATGAGAAGAATGTTTGCCATCACAGTCAAAAGCGCAAAGCTTGCCTTCTTCATGCTTCGCGCATAAAGAAAGAAACAAACTTAATTATATGCAAATTTAAACACGTACAAACGCCAGCGATTTGTAACAGGCTTCGAGCTAAAATTGCAACAGCTGCAAAATGCCCTGCAGACCGCGCTCTTTGCGTAAAGGCAAACAAATTAAGAATTCAAAAAATGCTATATAGCAAATCAGGATGTAATGCTATGACGTAACATTTTGTGCATATGCGTAAATACGGACGTTGGGTAAAAGCCGCTGTAGAAGAGCATCATTTACTTCATCCACAAAAGTCTGATATTCACTCGTGGCATTGGAGGCATATACCTGCAATAGGCACAATGACCGATCCAATACCTTGAGCTTTAATATACAGACCCGTGATCCCAATGGAATCCAGTCTGACACATAGTCTGACAACCGGGGGCTTGTGAGAATCCCCACACCCGCTTGAGCAGACATACTAGGATCAGCACCAGAATAGAAGAGTTTCCATCCGCCATCCAGATCCACAGTTCCAGAGCCACGTCGTTTGGTTGAAGAAACTCTGATAATAACGAATGATACCGCTTTGGTTCCTAAACCAATTCTAACTCTTTTCCTGTGAGGGTGAGGATATTCCAATTGCCCAACAGCAGTTGGTGATGGTTTACCCTTGAGTGTGTGACATTATTTCGAGCACGAATACTCTGCACGGCCTCCATTCGCTCCCCAAACGTGCAGCGGGCACATTGGTGGAGCTGCCACTAGGGCTGGCTGGTGGCGATTGTAGCTTATTTTTCGAACAAGCACCTCTGCCTTAGAATGGTTAAATTCATCAATTAATTTTCCTAGTTTATTGCTGCTATCAGTTGTCAACCAATTTCAGAGCTGGGCAAGTCCGCAAGTTAGTCCGCAAGTCCGCAAATCCGCAATTGCGGACTAACGAAAAAAGTTGCGGACATGCGGACTTGCGGACTTTGGCAGTTTAAATTGCGGACTTGCGGTTGCGAACTATTTTTAATTTTAGTCCGCAATTCCGCAGGTTTTATACAAATATTAAAATTTCTTACTATTTTCGTAAAATATTCATGTTTTTACCCAGTCAAACATGAGCAATCAGTTTAATTTTTTCGAGTTCAAGTTCGGCAAAAATATCAAGTTTTTCGAGTTCAGGCTGACGTAAATACTACGTCTTCTTTTCGACTTAATCGCTTTCTTTTTGTTGACATGGTGTTTGGTAACGTGAGAAACGAATACATGCCGCGTTCTCATCTTTTATGCAAATATTTGGTTGATTTTTTAGAACATTTTAAAAACCCCTTTTGTGCTTGTTTTAAGAATCTTCTAGAACTGTCTTTGTGGTGATTTTAACTGTATTGTCTTTAGACCTTTAATCTCATAATCTTTAAGTCTGCAACTAGTGCTCAAATTAGATAGTCTTCCACAGTACGAGTGATATGGTGTTTCAAATTTTTCTAGTTTAGTGTATCAAGTTAGCTGTGTAGTAAGTTGGTTGCTGATGTTTCTATTTCTATAGTGCGACCTCGAAGCAGTTTTTTAATAGCATAGTCTAGTACAGTCTAGCATAGTGTTAGTATAATCAATAGCGTGAATTTTGGTCCAGTAAATTTTAGTTAATTGATATTGATTTGGCTAGCTGATAATTGACTTCTTGTTTTGCCGTGTTCCTTTGGATGAATCAAATTTTTGGTGTTCTGTGAGGAATAACATTGTTCTATTTATATCCAAAGTGTGGTATGACTGCAGAAATATGAAGAATACGGCGCGCGGCGAGACAGGCTATTACAAGAGGTTCTAACCTGATTCAAATTGGAGTCAACACTGTTTTCTCGAGTTCAGCAAAACAACCGACTTTTTTTGGGTTTAAGTTCGAATTTGCAGCCCTGGTTCAAAGTATGGCTTTGTTGTTTTTTACCGTGAGTTCACAAAGGAATAATAATTTTCAAACATGATTCTCGTTTGAAGTTTTCTCGATTGTTTGCAAAATTGCTGGCCACCAACTGCTTTACATAAATGTGACCCAATAATCCGTCTTATTAACACGCCTTTACGGATGTGTCGCGGAATAGGGATGTATGCCTATATAGAAGCGTTACCGGTATTTCGTTAGTGATTATGACCTGAAACAATACGTGGAAACTTTTTTTAAAAGACCAGCTGTTTGTTTTTAGAGCACGTTCAAGATTTATTTTAGTTCGCAGTCAGTGTCACAATTATGGGAAAGGGGCTAAGGGTCATCAACCCCTTTAACCAAGTCATTTAGAAAATATAACCAAAAAAAGAATAAGCGTTTAAACGTGTTTTGGACTTGACCTAATGTATATGGGGGCTCAAGAGGCTAGACAATTTAAATCGTTTAATGACTTCTGAATTTTAACAATTTACTGTAATTATTGATATGGTTTTAAAACGTGCGAAATGTGATTCAAATGGCGTTAAAATCGCTATTTTTGCCGCAAAATCGCAAAAATCACCCAGCAGCTGAGCCCCCTCTGTAACACGCTTGACTAGCAACGGTTTGTTCAGCACGGAACCTAAATTAGACAATTTTTGTGCAAAAAACATTTACTTTTGGTTCAAGCCCCCTCTCTCTTAACAAAACCCTGGTTGCGCTTCTGGTCGCTTTCACTCCTGTAGACATATTTTTCAAGCGATTATACTGGCCGCATGCGAAACGAGCTAATAAACGCTGCCGGGCTTATATGTATGTTTTTCCAAAGATGAATACAAAATTGTAGCTTTAAATTATCAGTTTTTATGTGCAAAAGTTCAGTCCATTTTATAGTGCCCCCCCCCAATTTTTGGCTAGGGCCCTCTCGCTTCGTTTGGTCTGGCGACGGCACTGCTGGTAGCGTGTGCTAATTTATCTCATTCTTAGAGTATTTATTGAAACTAGGGACGAAAAATTTAGTTGTACGATTAGTGATATAAATGTTTTTTTGCCTTCTACTGCCTTTGCCTTTTCCTGCCTCGAAAAAAAAAATTGTTCACTAAGAATATATTGTTGCAAGCGGAAATGCGGATAGTGCTTTGCTATTTGATGGCTTCTCACTGTAATCCAATGGCTTTTAATCTCCAAATCCCTAGCTTCATTGTAGCATTTTTAAGGGTTCGCCGGTGGGTTGTGCATTATGCTTCCACGCAGTTTAGGCACCTACTATATAAGCGGAAGCGCAACCAGGAGGGCTGGGGGCTAAAAACCCTTAGCCAAGTCACTTAAAAACTTTAACCAAAATTACAAGCGTTTGAATTTGTTTTGAGTTGGACCTGAAAGTAAGAGGGGCTGGGCTATTCTTAAGTTTGCCATCCGAAAAAGCAGCTCAATAACAAGTCATGCTGTGGTACATTTATTGCAATCAACGATTGTGAGTAATTTCTTTTATTGCGTGGAATGTATTCACCATACGTTTGCTATACTTCCCACATGTCACAACTTTTGACTTATTTTTGCCAATCAACTCTGAGCAGTTCACTTCGGGACGTGGTTGATTGCAAAACTCTTTCACTCGGTTCATAAAAAGTTGCGGACTTGCGGTGCGGACTTCAAATATTACGAAGTTGCGGACTTGCGGTTGCGGACTTCAAGAATTACGAAGTTGCGGACTTGCGGTTGCGGACTTCAAGAATTAGGAAGTTGTGGACTTGCGGTTGCGGATTTAAGAATCCTGAAAAGTCGTTGCGGACTTGCGGTTGCGGACTAAGCTTTTAAACGTCGAATTGCGGACTTGCGGTTGCGGATTAAGAAAATTGAAATTCGGTTGCGGATTTGCGGACTGCAGACTTAAAAAAAAACTTGCGATGCCCAGCTCTGACCAATTTTTTCAAGTCAAATGCTAACATTCATCAATCAATTTTTCTGCTTTTATGCTAACATTTTCCGTAACAATCAATTTTCCTAGCCTAATGCAAACATTCAATAATTAACCTTCCTACACCAATGCTTGCATTCATCAGTCTATTTTCTTAATCTAATGCCAACATTTACCAACTGATTTTTCTAGGCTACTGCACTGGACACAGAATTTTATGCTGTACGCTAGTGGCCCTAAACAGCAAAATGTCAATTGCAGGGTTTGGGTGCTATTCCTCACAGAACAGAACAATAGTGACTCTGACAACTGATTTTACCCAACTGATGACATCGCAACTATTGTCATGGAGATTGATGAGGTCACAGTGACGTCATAATAACAAAACTTTTTGGCTAATTTGTGCTTTTTTTGTGAAAAAGCACGTTTATTGAGCCATAAGGCACATGTAGAAGGAGATTGCACAGAAAAAATCACAAGTCCGATATATCAAAAGAGAAACTAAAAGCCTTGGCAGTATAATTTATGCAATATGTCAATACCAACTAGCTCACGATGAAGATTAAGGGTCCACAGTACTCAATGCAATACGAGTGTTAAAGTCAAAATTACAAACAGAATAATACACTTTAATAACATTGACTTACCAGTAACTAAAATGAAGTTTCTGAAATGAGCGAAAAAAGGCAGTTAATTGCTTAAAATGGAATTTGACTGAACTTATACGACATTAATTTCATGAAGTAAAATTTTTGAATCTTGTATTTTGAGACTTTTTTCGACAAAAAAGTTTTCCTTAAATAGAGCAATTAATGTAAATGGAAACAAGGCTTCAAAGCTACCATTTCTCAAAAAGTAGAAGTAATAGCTCCGACATTATTGAAAGCAATTGTGCAATTCTGTACGACAAACAAACTTTTTAAATGAAAAACGCTGAATCAGAATCAGGTTGCATAAAAGAGATAGCTTTAGAGTCAGAGTCATGACTAAACAAAAGAAACTTATTAGTCTCAGCCTCAGCAGCTTCAAAGTTAGACTTGCTCCAACCAACGTAAAGTACTACAAAATAGATCCACTGCGGGCAGTAGCTGGTCTGCGGAAAAACAGGGTTTTTAAAATACATTTAAAAAGTTTTGAGTCCAATTGATAAGCAACTACGGTACACATAGTTACACACCGTCCCAACGTTTTTAGCGCTCCGCCTAAAAAATTAAGCTAGGTCACAATTCATGACTGGCTAATGATTGTCTATATGGAGTTTGATAGTAGTTGAACAATATGCACTCGCTATACAACTGCGAAAACAGGCAATACAAAATAGTTCCCGACTATTAATTTCGCCTTAAGTTTCAGAGTGTTGAAGACAAATATATAACATACCGCTTCAAAAGCAGGTTAAAATCTGAAGATTAAAATTTTCCAATAAAGCTCAACATGCCCTTGCACTTGAATACCATTGACGATAAGCAAAACCAGCAGTTAATTTTGAATATGTCGGCGGATTAGCAGAAAGTCTAATCAACTCCAGCTGCTCAATAAAAAAATGCAATGCTTTAGATTGAAGCAAATCATCTTCGAGTGAACTCTTAAGTTCAGCTAAAACATCATCAAAAGTAGGTGGCTTAGGATGGACCATATTTTAGATTTTAGGTTTGCAATTAAGTTTAGAACTTGGTTGGAAAGAGTTATTGCATCATCAACCATTTCATTACCGGTACTTTCAATTAGCCGTTTGTCCGCTAAAAAATAATCATACCGGCAAGCAGGCGCGTAGCCAGGATTTGAAAAAAGGGGGAGGGGGCTTTTTTGAAAGAGTGAGACAACTGCAAGCGACCTTGACCCGAATTTTCATTGTTCTTGTATCAGAATCACACGGATTTTTCGGCCAAAATCGGAAATTCGAACGCTTTTTCAGCCCAAAAACAGGTGATCTCCAAAAAAAAAAAGGTCTCCACCGAAATTGAGACGGATTTTTCGGCCAAATTCGGAAATTCAAACGGTTTTTCAGGCCAAATCACGGCTACTACTTCACAGCTTCGGCACCCAAATTCCTTTGGGGGGGGGCTCGAGCCCCCCACCCCACCCCACCCCTGGCTACGCTACTGCCGGCAAGTCAAATCCTCATGTATTTGCAACCCAATGCTCAAATGCGGAGTAGCAGAATATACGTCAATTACGCATAAAAGATTACCTATTTTTAATATTGCAGTAACATCAGTTGGGGTTGCTGGATCAGATTGAATGCGCTGATAGCTGTCATGAATAAAAGTCACTTTATCCTATTAAAGAAAAAGTTCACCCATTCGTTCGGCATCTTCAAAAACTTGCTCACGTCTAGCACTCGCAGAACTGGTTTTCGATCGTTTTTTTTTTTTGGTGGTTCAGTAACGTGTAGTTGGGACAATTTGGAAACAGCGTTGGCCCCGCATCAAAGCAAAAATAAAGTTGGAAGCTGCAAATTTATCTTATTAAGTGCCAAAAACTGTCTTTGGAGTATTGGGTATGGCATAATAACAAACATTGTCACTTTAGTGTATGGTATAATTAAATATCTTAATAGTAATACAATAGTGAACAAAGTAAATATACAGATGGAGAATAATGGTCATATAAATGGTAAATTTTTGGTCGAGAAGTTTTACAATCATTCTTGCATTAAAATCCTTTGATATATATAACACGTCAACCACTGTGTCAGCAAAGTGTGATGCTGACACTATGCCATGTCATAATCACACTAACTGGTTTGATGCTCATCAGGAAAGAAGTGAACGTACTTGTAGTTAGTATAAGTACACTAATGCACTCTCTTGTGCTTAAAATGCAATTCAATCAGTAAAATGTAAAATTCTCCTTGCTTAAAGATTTCCAACAAAATAATATCATTCATGCTGTCTTCAGTAAAATTTAAAAACTATGAAATGCATAATATAACGGTACTTAAACTTTATAAGTTATAAGAGTAACCACTTCGAGCAAAATAACATTTCATGAAATATATTGTTCCTATTTACAGTATGTAGCAAAAACTGAGCAGATATGTAGTTGAAAAAATATATTTTTAATTGAAATTTACTAGTAGGCTACTGCTACCACATGATGTATTATGAGACATTGTAACTTAAAATTTTAACAATTATATGCTTTGCTATTTACTGAGGACTGACAGCTACCAAAATCACTACTTAGCTTGTTAGATTTAAAAGAAATGCTAAATATTATATTCTCACCTTTTAAGATCTGATGTCTCTTTTTGCTTTATAGTCTAGCGCTGGTATCTTCTGATGTTATAATAAAGCAATCATCAGTAAAATGCAAGGAGCATAATTTTGAAGTTTTAGTTGGAACAAAATCTCACATAGAAATCTTACGCAAACATTTTTTTAATAGTGATTCATCTTTTAGTGGAAATTTGTGCATTAACACATTTTCTGCTGTTTCATGTTTGTCATATCCACTTTTACTCCCAAAAGCAGAGCATCGACCCATTGCTACAATAAAAGTACCAGTAGTATAAAATCTGGAATAAAACCTCCTGATCAGTGAATGTCTATCTGTAATGAAGTTTATTTGTTTTTCTTTTACAGATTAATTTTGATTTATAGGACTTTAACAGCGAAATGGTTTTGCTAACCCCGAGAATAGTCAGTAAAGCATATTCTGATAGCATGCTAATTTCTCGCATGAATATTTTAAGTGCATTAGTTCCTATGTATTACTCGACTGTCTATATCAGATTTCATCAGTACAACATGCAAGAAATCAGAGTAAAACATACACCAAATCACTCCATAAATGTTGCTGGTAAAGACATTAAGTCACTATGGTCAGTAGAAACTAATGACAATGACATAAGACCTTAAAGCAAAACCAATTATGAATATTTAGCTCTTGATCTGTGATCAAGTTAGTTTATTTGTAACGGAGGTATGGCATAAGCACTGATAAAATGCAATATATACAAAATTTTTGGAAATAATGGTTAATTATCAATCACACACATGCATCCTAACATCCCAAACCCCTTCCAATGTTCTAAGCACTGGTGGGGAGTACCGCGGTACAAAAATAACGCGTACCTCTAATGCGGTACTTTTTTAGTACCGTTATCGGTACCGTCGGTACTTTTTCAAAAAAGTGCTTCTGTTTGGAATGGAATTAAAATCATTCAAAAGGAGTTGAAATTACGGAAAGCACTTGCCCACGTAATAAAGAATGGTTATTGAATAATTGAAAAAATGTGCGCTGCACTAAAAATCAATTTTTCACACGACATCAAGAAGATAAGGAGGCAAAGCTCCCTAAAAAAACTTGGACATTTTTAGAAAAAACTATTGATTTAGTATTTTTACATTTCTACAAATTGTGAGCCTTTCGAAAGGGAGTCCCGGGTAAAATTTTTAATGTTTTCAATGCCTTCCTCCTTAACACAGCCCTATTGAGATCTTTGGGTTACTCTTTGTAGTTAAATGCCTTATGTTAAATTTTATATAGTGTATTTTGGTGGGCAAAACATGCTCGCTTATTCATTGATAGGCAACAGGCATTCGAAGCGAGAATATAGAGAGACATCACTTGCACTAAAGCATAAAGAAAAGATTGCCTTAAGATTAGAATTGAAAAAATGTGGGGAAACTTAAAGTTTTTCTGAATCAGCCTTTTCTTTTTTCAAATTGTTTTCAAATTCTAATTGAGTAATTTATTTTAAAAGCCACTAAAATGAAAGAGCTAATTACAAGGTTTCTAAGTTACAAAATAACAGTTTTGAGATATCAGTGTTTGAAGTTTTTTATGTTAATTAAAATCTGTTCACTGAGTAATTTTCAGAGCTGTACTGTCTCGAAACATGTCTCGGTCTCGAGACAGTCTCGAGACACTATTTTTCAAAGTCTCGGTCTCGGTCTCAAAGGTCTAAAGCCTCGGTCTCGTTTCGGTCTCGGCACCTCGAAGTCTCGGAAAATGGGCAACTCTCGGCCACATTTCCAATCCGAGCGTAAAAACCCACAATAATTTTAAGTTTTTAACTGAAAAAAAAAACAAAAAACAAATCCCTTCCTGTTTAAACCAAGGTTTCTTAAAGTTATACCTTAACAGCCCATGGGGATTGAATATATCGAAAAAAGATATTTTTTACAGAGTTAATGTATTGTAAAACCTTAAAAGGGGATATTTTGATTCACAATAATATGGACTGGGGGTAGAGAGCGTCTGAGATAAAAAAAATTTCGCTACCACTGGTTTAGACAAATGTTATTATCAATAAATTTCGTATTTTTTATTCTTATACTAGTGGTACAACTGCAAGTTTTCTGCGTTTTGATAAGACGGCTGCTGCTTTTCTTGCACCGGTTTTACTCTTAGGCTTATTCTGTGTCCGGAAGAATACCAATGACTTTGTGAAAAAGGAATCAAGCAGTGAGATAGGCTGCGCCGAGTGCATTCGCATTCTACACACGAAGTAACACGAAATATTTCGCATTCTAAACAAGAAGACTTCAAAAGAGGTTTGACGTTTGAATTTTGCTATAGTTGCTATCAAAATCCTTTTCATCACAAGCAAATCAAATCGGAATTTTCAAATCAACAAACATAAACTGAACTAGGAGAAATGATAGGAAGTAAGCTTGTGCTCTTCAAAGATTTAAGCTTTTTCAAACAAAAATCACAATTCTCTGAAAAAACCATCAGGACAACGTTTGTGCGAAAAGACCAAAGTAATGGTACACCCATAGTATCTCACCTTGGGGCGATAAAAGTGTGGGTTATAACAATTGATGTGACAACTTTTGTCTTGTGAATATTACAGCGAAACAATTAGGACTGAAATATTATTCTAAGTTCTACATAAATATTCTTACTTCCATTTTGTAGCTTGCACATTTAGTTAACAAAATTTTTTGATGATCATGATAGCATTAAATCTTACAAACCATAAGCAACGCCAAAAAGCTTTCTAATTAAAAACAAACGTATATCTTTTCAGTAGTATAACTTTCTTAATTAGCTTGTTCTTATATAATAGCAAAATGCCTAGAAATCTATATTGCAATATGTTGGGAAGTTCACCGAATGTCCAAAATTTAGTGTCAAAGATATTTGCAAAATATTGTAAATGTTTGGTTTCAAAAGTCTCGTGTCTCGTCTCGGTCTCAGAACGTTCAAGTCTCGGTCTCGTCTCGAGTTTTTGCTGAAAGTCTCGGTCTCGCAGCAAAAATGACTCGTCTCGGTCTCGGTCTCGAAGATTTTGGCCGAGACTCCAACTCTGGTAATTTTCTTTTCGAGTTGCATATTTCTGCGTGTGATCATAGGCTTAGCCTGGATTTTTGATTTGGGGAGGCCCAAACCATAAATCACATGCAATGATGTTATCCGAAATTTTCAAAAAAGGAACTTTTTGTGGGGCAAAGATATCGTAGAATGCAAGATCTGAAGCTGTAGTCTGTTGGCACTTAACCAGGATTTTGGTAAAGGGAGAGGGTTAAAACTAATCGTTAGAAAATACAAATGTCTAACTTAGGAGACGTGTTGAGTAAGCTAGTGTACTCAAACGTATCACAGACGGGGGTCTGGGGGAGGAGCCCCCAGCCACCGGTGGCTATGGGGGTCTGGGGGCATAGCCCCCAGCCGCTGGGCGATTTTTGTAAGTTTTTGGAAAAAAAAAGCTATTTTAATCACATTGGATCACATTTCGCACGTGTTCAAAGCCATTTGAACGAACTACATTTTTAACATTGAAAGCCAATTGAAACATTTTAACTGTTCAATCCTCCTTTTACTGGCAATTTTAGTCCAAAACACGTTTGAAATTTAGCATTATGGCTTAAAATTTTAATTGTAAGTGATTTGGTCCATGTAGGGGTAAGTAAGGCACATTGCCTCCTGCAATATTTTAGCGGTAAATAGTAATCCACTCGAAGATTTTCCTTCAAGATTTTTGTTTTGTCATGAATTTAACCAGTTATAGGAGTACATGTACGGCCAGGGGGCCCAGGCCCCCTCAATTGAAATTCAATGATTTGTTCAATGAACATTCTCTCTCTAGCTTTTTTTTTTTAAAGCATTTTGTGCGTAAAAACTGGCGAGCTGGAGTTGAATCGTTATTGAAAAATGGTACAATAGATGGTTACGCTTACTAAACATGGTATTCCTGGGCCGGACTTACATTGCGCGGGGCCACTGGCACTTAGGGGATTTTTGCAACATCTTCCTGTCAAATCAAAGTGAAGACCAAAAAAAGTCCTATCATCTGAGCGCTGGGCCCTGGCGCTGTGCCATATGGCAAATACGGCGCTGGTTAATGCGTCAAGTTCATAAAAAGTTTAGATGAGGGCCTGAGGTAGCAACTTTTAGGACAAAAATCTTTGATTTCACCCTGGTTATACGTTTAAATTGGTTGGAAAAAATTGAATTAAGGGGGTGCATCGGGCCTCCTGGTGGTCAATACTATTTATTGTTAAGTACTGTTGTACGCGTGTAATGTTGCGCGCAAAAACGCTAAAAAAAACTAAAAATGAAGAAACAAGGCTTTTTTTCAAATTTTGGTCATTGGTGGCATTTCGATTGAGGGGGCCCGGGTCCCCTGGCGTTTTTGTTAAAAATTTGAATTAAGAGGCCCCTGGCCCGGGAGCCTTGGTCGTCAGTCAGGGGCCCTGGGTCTCCCTGGATGCCATTTAGGGGCTCCGGGGCCTCCTGGTTGTGAGTTAGGGGTCCCGAGCCCCCCCAGATCATCAGTTAGGAGATCCGGGGCCCCCTGGTTCTTGGTTAGGGTCTCCGGGGCCCCCTGGTCGTCAGTTAGGGGCTTTAAGGCCCCCCTGGTCATTGGTTAGGGGACCTGGGTCCCCCTGGTCGTTAATTAGGGGCCACAGGGCCCCCTGGTTGTCAGTTAGGGGAGCCCCGGAGCCTCCTGGTCGTTAGTTAGGGGCCCCGGGGCCCCCTGGTTATTAGTTAGGGGCTGTGGGGCTCCTAGTAACCAGTTAATGGCCCCGAGGCCCCCTGGTTGTCAGTTAGGGACCCCCTGGTTGTTGGTGAGGGGCCCCCTGTTTGTCAGTTAGAGGCACGGGGGCTCCCTAGTTGTCAGTTAGGGGCCCCCTGGTTGTTGATTAGGGGCTCCCTGGTCGTCAGTTATGGACCCCCTGGTTTTCAGTTAGGGGTCTCGGGGCCCCCTGGTTGTCGATTAGGGGCCCCAGGGCCCCCTAATTGTTAGTAGGGCCCCCCTGGTAGTTAGTTAGGTTGCCCGGGATTCCTTTGTAGTCATAAATATAATTGTGAATTACTGTTATGTGCGTAATTACTGAAAAAACTGCAACTAAACATCGCTAGGCTATGTTGGCATATTTTTTTGTCGTTAGTGGTCTTTTGATTGAGGGGGGTGGGCCCCCTGGCCCCCCTTCCCGGCTATGCCTATGCGTGTGATATCATTATAATTCTGCAGGCCCAATATCACATATGACTTAGATATAAGTATTTTTTTTGCTCTAAAACGTATTTTTTTGCTCACATATAACTTAGATACTTTTTTCTCTAAAAAGTTTTATACTAATAACTCCTCTTGCTTAATTTTTCAAAGAATCGCAGCTTTTTTTCTACTTCAGCGGAGGAAATGTTTATATTTTGGAGGCAAATTCTGTTTTTTGACTGCCTAAACAGTTTAGTCTTAATAACACCGGTGATCGAAACGGTAGACCTGGGATCGATTCTATGGTTGGCCAAAAACCTGGAGCTGTTTCTCTTCTGGCTCTTCATTGGTGCAGCGTTCTTCAAGTACGTAACTGCGTTTTTTTGGCACTTATTATTAGTAGCACAGATACGCACCGCAAAATTCGTGGCAAACGAGTGTATTTCGTCAAAAATTATCAGTTTCTGCTTAGTTTCGGTATTTATTCAAATTTTGATAGGTTAAAAAGGCTGCAAGAATAGATCGAGCATATGAAATATTTTGAATAAGCCTACGTTTGTGCTGTATGCATTGTCGTATCCAGAATTTTTGATTGAGGTAACGACAGGGGGGGGGCAAGCCAAAAATCACATGCAATGACGGCATCAGAGGAACAAACTTCTTGTGGGACAAACATATTGTAGATCGGAAGATCAGAAGCCGTGGACTGTGTTTTGCACCTAACCAGGATTTTGCTATTGTGAGAGGGCTTGAACCCAAATCAAAAAGAACAAATGTGCAAATTGGGAGATGTGTTGAGTAAGCTAGTGTAACTCATACTTATCACAGACGGGGGTCTGGTGGCGAGGCCCACAGCAGCTAGGCGATTTTTAGAAACTAAAGAAAAGTGATGTCGATAGGCGGGACGAATTTACATTGCGTGGGGTCCTTTATCGAATTTTCTGCCCAAAAATTTGTTGACCTTAAAAAATGTTTTCCACCGCTCAGGAATCGAATTTTGCGGCCAAAATAGGGCGAAAACCACCCAAAAATGTTTTCGTGCTGAGGGATCGCAATATTGTCTCGGGTACAGAGCCATTTTGCCACATGCTAATTCCGGCTTCGCCTGTAGGCCCTATTGATAAAAGAATGAATAAAAAATACGATTTGAGGATTATTGTAAACGAGATATTAGGATTTTTAACGTATTGGAGATTATTCATGAAAACCTCAGGGTATGCAACAAACTTGGAGTTAATAACAATATTATTAAATTTTTATTTATCAATTTTGCTACATCACGTTAGCGTTCAAGACCTTGCTTTAACGCACCTGGAACCACATTACCCGACCTGTTATGATATGACCTTGACTGCAGAAACAAAAGATCCGAAATTCGAAACCTGCTTGGTTTTAAAACATGTCTTTTGTCAGTCAGGTGTGATACAGTATTTAAAATAACATTTGTATAAGCACCGAACGGAATCGAAGAGGCAGCAAAATGACAGCTATCACGAACGATATGCAACAATTTCTTTCATTTACGCCATGAGAAAAGTTGATATTGGTTGTAGATTTTTCATTCAAAGTAATTGGTAATTTGAAACAACAAATTACTTATGCAAAACTTTTTTTTTTGGCGCTCAGATGGTAAAACTTTTTGTGGTTTTTGCCTATTTTGGGCAGAGAGATGTTGCGAAAATCTCCAGAGTGGCAAAGGCCCCGAGAAATGTATATCCGGCACGGGCAATATCATGGTTAGTAGGCGTAACCCTCTATTGTACTATTTTTCATAATTTTTATGACAAAACAAAAATCTTTAAGGAAATTTAATCTTTGAGTGCATTATTATTTACTGCTAAAATATTGCAGGAAGAAATGTACCTTACTTCTTCCTACATGGGCCAAACTACTTATAAACTTTAACACCAAAATGCAAGATTTTAAACTGTTTTGGAGTTAAATCGCAAGTAAAAGGACGAATGAACAATTTAACTTTTTCAATTGGCTTTCAAACGTTAAAAATCTAGTTCCTTCAACTGGTTCTTAACACGTACGAAATGTGATCTAATGGCATTAAAATAGCTTTTTTGTTCCAAAAACTTATAAAAAATTTCAGCGGCTGAGGGCTTCGACCTCAGGCCCCCGTCTTTGATACGTTTACATAACACACGTTACAAAACATTACATCAAGTATCTCCCAAGGTAGACATTTTCCCTATTTAACTTTTAGTTCAAGCCCTCTCTTTTTAGCAAAACCCTGGTTAAGTGCCAAAACAGTTCAAGACATTCGATCTTCCATTCTACAATACCTTTTCCCCACAAAAAGTTCTTCTTTTGAAAATTACTGATGACATAATTGTATTTGATTCGTGGTTTGCCCCCCTCCATAATCAAAAATCCTGACTACGCCTACGTAGACCAGTTCGAGGACCGATAAACATTCTGCGAGAAACCTGGGGCGACACGACAGAACATACTAGCGAGCTCGTAAAGGCCATTCTCGCTCGCTAAAAAGCGCTAACGAGCAAAAAATCTTCGTAGACTAACTGCCATTTCTGAGCCGTCTCGCCCAACACACGTTAAAACGGCTTGCTCGAATTTCTTTGCGAGATGTTTGTAACTTGTGTTAGTACGTAATAAATATCTCATTGTGACGTCAGATGCATTTCTACTTCAAAATAATGCGTTCAAGCGTATTGTATGTACTGCATTGTTATGGAATAGGATACTTTCAGCTATGCGTGATTATTCTACGCAAGCAAATTCTTCAACTGATAACAACTAGTAAATGAACGACAGAATTTAATTATATTTTTGGATCAATGTAAAACAAGAACAACTTTTTCCATACTATAATTTTTTAAATGAAGTAAAGCGCCCTTGAGGTTGTTGGTGGGTAAACTCCTATGTTAACGGTAACTTTAGGTCTTAAGGTTTCAAAATTTTTCAAAAGTGAGCGAGTCGAAGTACACTTGCTTTTTAGAACCGGTAAATCTTGAATTTAGACTGGCCGTTTTTAATTTTTTGCCAATATTCAGTCTCATTTGTTCTTGATTTCGTAAAAATTTTGAGAGCATCGATGTCAATTTCAGCGGGCATGTTTGAAACACTGTTTAATTCCTATAGCTCTGTCTGCTTAAGACTTAAGTGAAGGCTTTTTTCTTGCTTTTGCAGCATTGTAAAATTGCAAAAGCCAAAAGCAAGCTTTTTTCAAGTTGAACAACTGCCGAAAAAATTTCTCAATTGCTTGCGCTGAGCAGCAAACCTTGAATAGTTACAATTTTGCTTGCAAGCACAAAAAAATCACTGAAATTTTATCGTATTGAATCAGCACGAATTTTAGTTTCTTTGATTAGTTTGAATTTTTTTTTTGGTTTGTTTTGCTGCCGAGGCTGGCTGTGTTTTTAATTTGTTCTTAAATTTTGAGCAAAAATGAGCCTCGTGTTTCAGAAAATCGTTCTTATGAAAGGAGTGTGTTACTATTTTTGTCAATTTGCACTACTTAGCGTATCTTTATCAATCGAAACAGCAAATGGTTCTCAATGCAATTCGCTTTTTTTTTTAGCAGTCTAATAGCAAACATGGCGACGATTTGAATTAATTTTCAGCGAAAATTCGCATGAGTTAGAAGTTTTCAACATTTCGCCATTGAATTTGTAACCCAAAAAGATTTCTCGCACGCTTAAAGAGTGCTTCAAGATCCTCTTTAAGTTGGCGAGGAAAATGTGACGTTTTTTTACTCGAACTGCTTTCCGCAATCGCTCGAAGAAATTTAGCGAGAAAGAATGACGTAACGGATTTCGCAAGGCTTTACATACATGTGCAAAAATGACCTCTTACGTTAAGCGAGTATTTCGTTCGTTAGCGCCTCTTAAAAAAAACTCGTTATTAAAGCGAACGAGGAAATTTCTGTCATGTGCCCCCTGGTCTGCTGATAATACTGAACTTGAAGTGCTGAGCCGTTACCGTTACGTGATTGACCTAAGAGAAAGGCTGGACAAGACTTTTGACCTAATGAAGCAAGAGATGACCAGGGTTCAAAGCAAACACAATGCGAATTTTGATAACAAGTATAAAGTTGAGGAACGCAAATTCTAACCAGGCGATTTTGTGTTGAGTTTGCTTCCAACTGAAAACAACAAGTTGTTAATGCAATGAAAAGGGCCATTTAAAGTAGCAGAAACAGTTAGCCCAAAAAATTGCAAGATCGAGGTCAATGACTGGGTCAAACTGGTGCATGCCAATCTTCTGAAAAAGTATCACATGAAAGACATAATTGCACTGTTTCGTCAAGCTGATATGCGCAACAAAATCTAGAATTCGGCTACATCTAGGCTGCGGAGGGTGATTTTTTGGAGTTAACATCAGTACAATCAAGTAAGACGGTTGATAATATGTTTAAGTTAGATGATAACTTACCAATGCAGAACTACAAGAGGTAACTGAAGTGTTGCGTGATTTCGATGATGTGGTAAGTGATTTACCTGCCTGCACTAATTCAATTGAGCACGAAATTACTTTGACTATAGTTTTGAATCTGTGCAATTCAATACCTTATGCTGCACTTTCTAGTATGCGTGATGGCTCAGCAAATGATAATACAGACCAATGTTGGAGAGCAGTGTTATACAGCCCTCTAATTCTCTCTATGCCTCACCTGTGGTATTAGTAAAAAAAAAGACGGCTGGAATCGGTTGTGCATTTGATTACAATAAGCTTAACAAGATCAATGTTTTTGATCCTGATCTTATGTCTACCTGTGCTAATGTGTTTGAAAAATTGTTTAACGATCGCTATCTGACTACTATTGATCAAGCTAAGAGCTATCGGCAGATACCTGTTGCGAAGGATGACGAGCCCAAAACCGCCCTTGTTACATATAAAGGCAGTTACGAACTTCTTAGAATGCCTTTTGGGATGATTAATTCCTCTGCCACTTTTGTTCGTGCGATGAAAAATTATTGCAATTCATTGGCAATGTAGAAATGTATATAAATGATATTATCGTGCACACTTGTGATTGCAATATGCATGTTTCTGTTTTAGAGAGTTTTTCTTCTGTAAATTTCGTGTGCTATAGCCCTTCGCTAAAGCGTAGAGTTTGTGCTTCAAACTGACCACTGGGGTGGTCTTTATTTCAAAATTTTTGGAAATTTTATGGGAATCGGGTTATATTTGTTCGTTTTCGATAAAAAACTGTATATGCAAAATATGTCGGAGAAAAATTAAAGTTTACAAGTTGCACATGAACTGCAAAGATTTGAGATTATTCATATGCTGCAGATTATTTAATTATATATCACACATTTTTTTATTTGTCATTTCCAGCAGTCGGAACTTGTTTGCCTTAATGAGTTTGACTGGAGTCATTTAAGTTGCCAAGTGTTAATTTTTAGATAAATTTCAAACCTCGTACACTACAAAACAATGTTGTGCTACTCAGATTCTTGGAAAGTTATCAAATGTGTTAAAATACTTAGCAATTTTTAAGGCTACCACAAATAACAAACGAGATGACCTAAAAGAGTTCTTTGATGCGGAGAGTACAACTGCTCTGATCCATAAACCCTCGTAACAAAGATACCAAAGTTTTCTTCTGGCTCAAAGGGGAATGTTAGAGAATAGAATCAATAAGAACAATGGATATAGGAGTGGCAACTGGCAAGTCAAAAATAATAAACTTAGCAAAGAATTCAAGCGATCATCGTAAGAAAATAATGGCAGTAATATTCTGAATATAATCTTTTTTTAAAGTTTCGTTTAATAGCTTGAACCACTTTCAATCTGATTCAAGTTGTTTCTCACAAGTCGATCCCCTGGTATCATCGCCTCTGGCATCTGCATGAAAAATCTGCTCAAGATTTCTCCAATTCCTAATTGACCAGTTAGTCTAACGCAAATGACAATGTTTAAGCATTAGAAAAATGGAGATTGGCTGAGAAAGTTTTTTTTCTGCAGAGTAATAAGTTTTTTGACACGATAGTTTCAAACACTGAAAGTAAGAATTTGGTGCTTGTATCTCCCTTTAAACCAAAGTTGAACAAAATCAGAAACTGGTTAGGGGCACCAGAACCTTAAATAATGATGGTGATCTGCTCATTTAGGGGTTCGAACGCTTAGCTATGCTCCCAAACGTAGATTAAGGAGCCAGATTTATGTTACCCTTTCTTTTTAAAACTTGAACAAGATTTAAAGTTTATATTTTGTATATCTTCATCATACACTGTATTAGAGTTTGATCAGAGGTTCTTTTAAGTTTGTATAAGACACATGAGCAGTGAACTCTGTGCTGCATGGTAAGCAGATTATGGCGAGCATAGACCACAGCATCTTTTCTTGTATCTGCACCAAACTTGCCAAAATGTAGAAAATATCGTGGATTTACAAAAACTGTGGCAAAATCACATTGACGATAAAATTGGGGTAACCGTAATGAAAAAGTTCTCTGGTCGGCTTTGGTGCACGTCTGAGAAACTAGTGGCTTAGGTTTTTTTGAACCAAAGATCCATGACGACATGAAGCGACGAATGGTTGCAGCTCTTTACAAAGACGGAAACTTTACCAAGCATGCTATTAAAAACCAGCAATTGCAAAAACTGGTTTGCTGATTAAATGCAATTAATTAGCTTTTTCCAAAAAATGAAAATGGATCAAAAATTTCTATTAATTGACTTTGATACTTGGAGTGAATTATCTGGCTCGTTAATGGCAGTCAGAAAGTTGGTTTAGAAAAATCCAAGTCCCGAATGCAATTGCAGAGCGAGGTGTGTCAATGGCTCATATATAAAAATACATTTAGCTAATTGGAAAATGCGATAAAGATCAGCTGCAGTTCTTTATTCATTTTGCCACAAAGCGTATCATAGGTAACCAAACATAGCAGTAACCAAACCAAACAGTAACCAAACATAGCAGCTACAGTTGCAATGGGCCCAAATGAGGCCTACGCAATGTGTAGGTGGACTTTACCTAACGGTAGTAGATTCGCTTGCACCGCTGCCCATTAATTAATTAATTAATCAAGTTGCAAAGGGGGGCATGCCTCAATTTTGTTTACTTTTCTATGCAATTTTGCAATCCTGGCTACCCAAAGGGGGGGGCATGGCACAATGCCCCCCCCCCTAAATATGCCCCTGGTTGTTGGCAAAGTTAGATTCGAAATAGCCCTAGGCTAGCCAAGTTAATTTGGATCTAGACAGCTAAGGCTGTAAATCCTAGAGTGATTTTTCATAACTATGCTTGATCTCAGAGCTTTATTATAATGAATACACCAAAGCAGTAGGCCTAGCCCCAAGACATCTAGCTTTTAAAACAAAACTTTTTATTCTGTGCAGCATAGCAGAAGCTATTGTATCAGTCCAGTGGTTCTTTTGGCTGAACAGCTTTTGCTTTTTTGTCTTAAACTAACATGGTGTTGTTGTTTTTTTTTCAGAATATAAAATAACCCACCAACAGGCTAGTTTTGAAAGTGTTGATAGTGTTTTTACCCATTGTTTGTTAGCTTGTTGTTTTAAAAGTAACCACAATTGAATACTGGAAAATTTGCAAAAATATTTTCGCTATCCACTTGGCCGAGCCAACTTGGTGAATAAAACTGTATTTGAATTGGTTTTAAGCTACATACGAGAGCTGAGATACAAATACATCAAAAAAAGTTTATGAAGGTTTGTATTGGCCTAATTAGTAAAATTACTTCTGTGAATAGGAACAAACGGAATTATTTCTTCTGAATGTCCTCTTAAAAGTCTTCATGTTTCTGAAGATTTGTGACAGTGATCAAGTTGAACTGGAAGCATTGATTTTGGACTACCCGAAATTTTATAATCATGAATATTATAGTCTGGTAGTGATTTTTCACTCCAGTCCTATGTGATGAAAATAGAAGTGTCAAGTGCGTTAAATATTCATTTACTGTGTCTTTGTGTAATATCTGAATTTAGTTGTTTGTGAATTTCAAAATATTTTTACTGTCTTTTAAAGTTTTAACTGCTTTACATGGTGAATACAGTGACAAAGTAAACAATTTTAAGTCTGAAGTTCAGTCATTACAATTACAGTCAGTGTATTTAGATGAACTAGAAAGCCAATATATATCTAACCAGTAGAAAGTGAGTTCTATTTTTTGCTGAGGTTACTATTATTGGTAGAGAAGTAGCCGCCAAGCAAGTTCATTAATATTGTTTCATTCTCATTAGGCATCACTAAACAAAAAACTTGATACAGCATTTATAATAAAAATAATTGGACTGGAGAAGGAAGCGTCAGTTACATAAAGTGTGAGAACTAACAACACTTTTATTCAGATGCTTGTGTAACAATTTTCACATAAAAAAATCTAAATGTTTTTTTTTTTTTTAATTTTCACGTAAAAAAATCTAAATGTTTTTAACCATTTATTTTCTTTCTCGGGCTCGTAGTGTCTCGAAATTTGGAATTTCTTGAATAAATTAAATTTTGTTTATGCAAGTTTAAAATTTCGGTTGCCATATTTCAAAGCAATAATTTTTTTTTAATTTTGCGTGAAAAGATTTCAAATTTTATGTCAGGGGTGGGCAATTACTTTTCTGAGGGGGCCGGTTACAGGTAATGACCTTAGTTTCTGAGCCGGAGGTTAAAAACTCAATATTGAAACATAATTAAAAAAACAATTCATTTACAAATAACTTAGCATAATAGTTAATGCACTCCGCGACACTTTTTGTTAGGGGCATTTTTAGCCGCAAAGCAGTCAATTTTCTGCCACTTGTTTTTAATATCTTGCATCTCCTCCGTCTTTTCGACTTTCCTGCGAAATTTGAGCCTATATAACCAAAATTTCATTGAGTTATTTAACTTCAAAGAGAGTCATTTTCCAAACATCATTTTTTATGACTAAGTAAAATTGTGGTATACTACCATAATTTATTATTTTTTTTATTTAGAAAATGATGGGGGTCCTTGGAAGTTTTGAAGGACACCACTCTGCGACACCTGGAGCACCACTCTGTGCACACTATTTTACAAATTTTTTGACAATGAAAAGCTGATATTTGATTATGTTGTAATAAATACCATGGCTAAAAATTTAAGCTTATCCCAAATTTCAGCTATTTAAAATGGCTAAAACTTAAAGCTTGTGCATGTAGATATTACCTTCAAACTAAACACTGTAATTAAAGACAATCATTTATTTTGAGTTGGGGTTAGGATTAACGTTTACGTTAAAAATTTAACCCAAACTCAAAATAAATAATTGACGTTGGGGTTAAAGCTAGGGTTAGAGTTAGGTTAGGGTTAAGGACGGGGTTGGGCTTTTTTTCTTGGGATAGCGATTATTTTCTCGTTAGATAACGCAACAGTTGCCTCTGCCTATAGTATACACTAATTCGTCCAATCAGCGTGATTTTTTTTTTTTTTTCTTCACGGTTCACTCTTTGAACGAATAAGTCTAATCTAATCAGTCGAATATGCGTGACCGTAAAAAACTTTCGCAACAATAGCAAACCTTTTTCTTCAATTCTTCTTCTCTTTTTCTCCACGGGTCAGTTTCTAGTCTATTAAGTAAAGAGTCTATAGTTTTATTAAAGAGTCTATAAATTTGGGGTGTCGCAGACCGGTGCTTAGTGTCGTGTAAGTGGTGATTTTGTTAGGGGATAAAAGTTTTTTTTTGACCCCTTTAAACTTAAAATGAAAATCTAATTTTTGATATAATCATAAAAAAATTAATTTTAGCTACCACAAGAAAAAAAATCAAGATTCTTTTGTCCAAATATTAAACATACAAGCTATAAAATCAAAAACTACAAAAAAAATGCCTCAGAGTGGTGCCACTTCCCTATTTGTTATTTTCATCGATACTTTCAACGGAAATTTGTATCCGTAAAATTTATAAAGGTGGTTTCAGCAGGCACACGTGGGCCGGATGAAACGCTTCGATGGGCCGGATCCGGCCCACGGTTCGTAATTTTCCCACCTCTGTTCTATGTGATCAATGAAACAAAATATCCACTAGATCTTTCCGACTCCCAAATAACCAGCTGACACAAACGAAGAGGGATTTTTGACTTTCAACAACACTGTGCTAATTTCTAAATGAATGTTTTTATGTTCTAAATGGATTACTCAATAAATGATTTCCAAAAGTTCAAGTCCTTTTACTGGATGTCATAAAAACATCTTTAATTGAATCTAATTCAAAAAAAATTTGAAATAATAAAAAATATATCATGAAAATGTAACAGCAGTGAAAATCTTAGACTAGTGCTTTAGCTTAGCAAGAACGGTTTTACCACAACCGGAAATTCCCCTTAAACAACTTGAAACCTGTTTTGGAATGCACAATAATCGCATTATGCAACACTTTAAAGGCTATAGATGATCGATTATGCTGCAGAAATCAAGATTACACAACACTCCAAAGATCACATACTGCACCAGTATTGCAAAACGCTTTGGTGGTTTTCGAATCACAGGAAATGTGCAATATTCTGAATACGAATGATTAAATTCCTCTCTTGCTGATACAAACAGAAATTGCAAAACAGCATGAAAGACAAGTTCAGACATGCCAATTTTTGCACAAATTTGATATCTAAATTATGAGTGAGATTTTTGGGGAAGTGTAGAATACCCGCACAAACTTTAGGAGATTCCCCAACGGAAAATAGCTGCATTCCATTTTCCTTAGCATAAAGAAATAGAGGAAAAATTATAGATCTCAAGGTACTTGGGTTCAAATCTTAAAGATGCTAAGGGGCTTAGGGGCTAGGGGTTTAGAGGTAATGGGCATATGGTTTTAGGGTAAAGAGGGTCAGCGGTATGGGGGTTTAGGAGTTAGTGGTATGGGAGTTTAGGGGTTAGGGATATGGGAATTAGTTAAGAGGTTTGAGAGTTTTTTGGGGGTAAGAGATTTTTGGGGTTACACGGGTTTCGATGTTAGAGGTTAGGAGGGTATGGGAGTAAGTGCCACCATAAAAATACGGAGAAATTGCTCACCTTATAGTGCTACTCACATGTGCGCTATGAGATACCGTGTCACTGAAGCATAATTGACAAATTGAGCAGGAGGTAGTAATAATACAAGCTAGCTTATAGATACGAAGTTCAACAAAAATGACTAATAAGAGTTCCAAAATCGTGACATCACTTCCTTTCATACGAAAATTCACAAATTTCGATCACAAACAAAGCAAACTAGCACAGAGAATCAAGTACGATGTGATTGGCTATTTATCCCAACCGACTTAAGCAATCAGAGCCAACGCAATCATTCCCTTTTATAGATTAATATTTGATACGATAATTCTGCAGGAATAATGCCCATGTCATTACTTTGTCGTTATCATACTTGGTGCGATCAATAAATTGCAATGCTTGGTGGTCAGTAGGGTGGTCCTTAAATACATAGCAAGAATTAAAGATTAAAAATTATCATGGGAACCAAAGTAAAAGTGCTCTATTTAGTCTAAAACCATTGTGAGCGAAAAATGTCCGAGATAGAAAAACATTTAGAGGTTGCAAAAAGGCAATAAAGTTTTCTTAAATACCCAATTTTGCAAAAATAAGGCTTCACTATTTGCAGAGTATTAGCTGTTCAAAACCAGTAATATTATGGGTGTATCCCAATTTACTGTATGTTGCGAAGTATAAGTAGCGTACTGTCTTTATTCTTACTTAGCAAAAACCATGCCTATGATACGCTTTGTGGCAAAATGAATAAAGAACTGCAGCTGATATTTATCGCATTTTCCAATTAGCTAAATGTATTTTTATATATGAGCCATTGACACACCTCGCTCTGCAATTGCATTCGGGACTTGGATTTTTCTAAACCAACTTTCTGACTGCCATTAACGAGCCAGATAATTCACTCCAAGTATCAAAGTCAATTAATAGAAATTTTTGATCCATTTTCATTTTTTGGAAAAAGCTAATTAATTGCATTTAATCAGCAAACCAGTTTTTGCAATTGCTGGTTTTTAATAGCATGCTTGGTAAAGTTTCCGTCTTTGTAAAGAGCTGCAACCATTCGTAGCTGCTATGTTTAGTTCTGTTTGGTTACTGGTCGAACTCAGAAAGCCTTCCAGCTTTCTTTAAGTACGTGGTCAGTTTGTTAATGTTACATTTCGTTACCACATTGTGGACAGTGGTTTCAGTGATTCCAAAATATTTAACACGAATATCTTGGTAGAGCTTGCAATTGCCTACATGATGATTTGGTGTTTCATCCTCTAGGCTACATTTGGACACAAAGAAGACTCAGCACGACATGTAGTTTTCTTGTGCCGTTGTAGATTGCAGTGCCCAGTTAAAACTTGCACTACTCTATTTAATTGAGGCCTCTTAAGGTTAAGGAGACGTATTGTTAGTCGAGAAGACGTCCAACCTACGGACTCCTTCATCCTCAAGCAGTCTTTCCGTTTAATCCACATCGATTTCCATCTAACTGCGGACCAGTCTTTAACCGGGCTAACACAACTGGCATACGGGACTGTGACAAAAGGTTCAGGACCATGTATTTTTGATTTAGGCTTGCCTTTGCAACTTGGGCATGAGGTTTGATCACAAAAAGGGTATGTTCTGTGCGTTACATCTAGGCTTTGGGCTTTGAATTGGACACTCAATTTGAGTGAAGACCTTTTTTTTTTGCTCCTCATCTAATTTTGGGCGAAAATTCGGACTTAATTTGAGTGGAACAATTTCTAATTCAGATTTTTGTTCTTCTCAAATTTTTTGAAGTTCCTGCCCCCCCTCCCCCTCCCCCCCTTTTCAAAATCCTGCGTACGCTACTGTCAACAACCTACTCTTTGGACAGATAAATAGGCGCTAAACCATACAAATATACTATTTACATTACTTTCTAGCAAACTGCAATCGTAGAAATCCAATCAGTGATTTAGCAGGTTATTTTACTACAGCCTGCAAGCAAGCGATGTTGCGCAACTGCTCGCGAAGGTTTCGCGAGCTGTCGATGACGTCAAATTTTGATTGCTTCGCGTCCAGTCTAAACGCATCTTTACTGTCAAATTGCTGTTTGATGGTGTTATTTCTTATGCTCGTGATATTTATTGCCAAAATGAAAACAATACTACCACTGCAACTAACACTCTTCAGTCCACAATAATTAAGCTTAGTCGAAAAATTCATTTCAATGCTCACAGTTCTATTACGACATAATCAATACTATCTGCATTGATTTTAGTTCAATTTTAAGCACAAAAAAATTATCAAAGTTATTAATTTTTTAGACATAAAAAGTATATTAAATTACTATAGTGCTATTATTTCTGAGTTGATATTTATATGGTAAAAGAACACAAAGGATTAATATCTAGTAAGTAAAAATGTACTGGTATCAATAATTTAAAATTTTTTTGGTCGAAAATTAAATTTCAGTAACTTCCACTAGAACAAACTCACGCAAAAAACTACCCTTCGTCGCTCGTCGCCTCTATGAACTTTTTTTTGAGTTTGTCAAGCTCAGCCGTAGTGAATTATATGTGAGGCGCACAGAACAGAACAGAAATTTATTTGTTTGTTGCTCAAAAAACTAACATCAAATAATAAAAATGCACAATAGCAAGAGAACAGCTAATACCAATTTGGCAAAGGGCAATTGCAAAGTGACCGTAGTCTTCAAGTCAAGCATAAGCCAAGTCAATGCTAGGTCAAACAAAATCTATTAACCAATTTTGTTAAGGCTCAATTGAATTAATAGCTTTATACAATGAAAAGCTAAAAATTAACTCAAGATAAAAACAAGGTATAATTCACAGATATAAAAGTATAGGCAGACTGAATTCAGCAATTTCAATATTTGTAAACAGCAATAAACATTAGTTGAATAATAGTAGGCCTAGTAGCATAAAATAGAATCACTTCGAAACAATATTAGTTAGAATATATGTAATAAACCAATAATAGAATCCATACGCAGTACAAGAATAAATTGTGTAATAAACAATGACCAACAAACAATACTAACACAAGTTCAATCGCGTTTATATTTCTCTATTAAGTTCTTTTTAAATAGCTCTTTAAATTCTAGAAAAGAAGAATTTTTAATTTTCAGTGGACTATCATTCCATGTTTTTGGTCTAATGTATATTAATAAGCGTTGACATCGCAAATTTCTGAAACGGGTTAAAAAAATGTTGTTATTGGAAGTTTGGCTAGCAAGACGAGATAAAACATTCGTTGTGTAAGAAAAATGGGCAGTAAAATTATTTGGTGTTTTTTGTTACGTATAAATTGGTGCATAATCTTACCAATTTCGATTGAAAAACAGATCCTCATTCTTTAAAACTTTAAATTTGTAGTATTGTTGTGATATGCTATTTCGAGTACACGTCTCGAAAATTATACGCAATGCATTGTTTTGTAGCGTTTGTAATTTTGTTAAATACGTTTTGTGTGTTCATGACAACCTAATAGTGCAAAGCTCGCATTACTGCACTAGCCTTGCCTATTCGGGTATCCAGTTCATCGTCTTGCCTTTCGTCACTCGTACAGTAAATGCAACCCCAAGATACTTGAACTCTTCTACCTGCTTCAGTGTTGCTCCATTCATTTCTAACACGCACTGATCGGGGTTTCTTAAACGATGAATCACCTCAGTTTTAGCCGTGCTTATTTTCATTCCGGCGGTGACGCATGCATTTGCAGAGCTATTTAATGCGCGCGCTGGAAGCCAGATTCTGTGGAAGAAAGCAGGACCAAATTATCAGCGAATAGCAAACAACTGATTTTGCAATATTTGCCACCGTGGCATATTCATCAACTTTGCTGCATTTGTCAATCCAATTTGTGTCAATATTGAAAAGGAGAGGTGACAAAACGCACCTTTGTCGGAGTCCAGCGTCCACATGAAATGACTTTTAATTTTCAAGACAGTTTTTGTCCCTATTCTCATCCACGGTCATGATTCTTGGGTAATAACCAAAAGCGTGCGATTACTAGTGCAAGCGTCCGAAACGAGGTTTTTACGAAGAATCAAACGAGTTACACTGTTTAACAAGGTGCGTAGCTCTGAGGTTCAAAAATCTCTTAACATCGAGCCGTTACTTTTCTGAATTGAAAGATCTCAGCTTAGACGGTTTGCCCATTAAGCAAAATGCCTCAGGAAAGCCTTCTCAATCAAGCTTTACTTGCCAAAGCAAACGGGAGAAGCCCAGATGGACGACCTAGAACTAGATGGACCAATTACATTGAGGATCTTGAATGGAATCGCTTGGGACTTAACCCAAGCGAAATTATGGATTTATTGGAAGACTGTGAAGTGTGGTGGCTTAATCTCGAGCTGCTGCCCCGCAAGCCTCACGGAAAAGCGGGCAATGAACAAAGAAGAAGAAAAAGTTTTGGCTGTAGAAGCCCAGACAGAAAAGGCTTAAAGGAAATGCGAATAAACTAGAGAATAATATAAAGTTAATAAAGTATTGTATGGAAGATAATAGCTTAGTTTTGCAATAACACCGACAGACAGAGCAATTTTACTTTTAAGATTATTAATATGAGTTTTGAGTGATAGTTGATTGCCAATCGTTGTTCCTAAGTATTCTGCAAAATTCGAAGAGCTTACAGTTTCGCCATTCAAGACATAAGAGAGGGTATCATTATTATTATGCAGGTTGGCAGATATGATTAAAGTAATAGTTTTGTTAGCATTACTACAAAATTATTAGCTGTCATCCACTGATTAATATTGGCAAGCTCTGTATTTGTTATGGTTTGCAATTCAGTCGTATTGTTGCTATCAATTACAAGGGCAGTATCATCAGCAAAAAACCGAGATACTGTTTCGAGACAAGAAGGTAGATCGTTCACATAAACCAGAAAGAGTAGGGGGCCAAGATCCTTGTGAAATTCCATATTCAACAATTTTTTCAGAAGACTTATGGTTATCAATCAGCCCATACCGTTTTCGGTAAAAGTAAGATTTTAGCAACAAATCAGCAACACCACGAATACCGTAATAATCTAGTTCTTTCAACAATTTATTGTGTGAATCGGAACCAAATGCTTTTTTAATATCCAAAAACTGCAAGGTTGAAAACTTTTTGTTGTTTTTGTTATCAAGGCATGACGTAATGAGATCCAAGACAGCATGAATAGTGGAACGATTATGTCTGAAACCTCATTGAATAGGAACAATAGTGTTATTACGAGTAAAAAATGATAAGTCTATTACAAATCAGTTGTTGAAATAGCTGAGAAAAAGATGATAGGAGCGAAATCGGACGATAGTTAGTGAACAAATTAGAGGGTCCTTTTTCGAAAACAGGCACTACTTTCGCGAGTTTTAGTTTGCTTGGGAACATGCCAAAACATTGATACGAGTGAAGCAACTATTTGAGAAGCCATTTTTAAGAAAAAGAGAAGAATATCATCGTTGCCACTGGCTTTATTCAGCTTCAGAGAATTTATTGCTGTAAATACTTCTTGCTGTGTAGTAGGTAGCATTTGCAGTAAATGGATGATATACGGGGAATTTTTAAGTAAGTGAGAAAATTATTGGAGTTGTAGTCATGAAAGCTTTCTGCTAACAATTATTCTACTCTTGTAAAGTGGTCATTAAATTCTTTCGCTATTTTTGCGGAATCACTTTTGAGGCATTGTTAACAGAGACACAATTAGGCACTTTGGAAGCAGATTTTGAAGGCAATAGAGTGCGCAAAGTATTCCATGTTTTTTTAGGATTGTTATGATATTCTCCAAGTTTTTGATGGTAATACATTTTTTTGCAATTTTTTTTTTGTTTTCAAGAAAGTTTTTCAAGAGGTGCATGAGCATCAATGGTAGATGTAATTAAAGAGTAGAACTCATTAAATACCTCATTTAAATTGTTTTCGGAAATTTCAAAAATTTTAGGTGTAAAGATTTTAATTTTTAGTTGTAAATCATTTATAAAATGTTTTTCATTAAAGTTGACAAAAGATCCAGAAAATTTATGTGGTTGGTTTCCTTTCGAAGCTGCATCACAATGAACATTCGGCAGAACCAGATAATGATCTGTGACGTCATAGTCAATCACCATTGGATAAATTTGATACTTAGTTTAATTTGCAGTTATGTGATCTAAAATTGTATCGGTAGTTGATGTGACTTTCTGGGGTAAATTAATTATATTGGTTCAACTGTTAGAGCTTAGCATATTCAAATATTTTTGACTGCAAAAGGACAAAGTCGCATTGGAAGTATTTAAATTTATATGTCCGAGAATAAAATATTTTTTATGATTTATACGTATTTAATTCGGTGAGAATATCCTTCAAAAAATCACAAAATTGGTTTACACTAGTAGTTGGATGACGATATACAGTGCCTACGACGTAATTATTTTAGTGCTATAGGACAAGTAATTTCCATTCAAATATTTTCGTAACCTGCAAAAGTTGAAAAAAAGTTGTCTGTTTATACTGTAGCAAAATCAGAAACATATACGCCAACACCACCAGCATTTGAATTAGAATCAACATGCAAAAAAGTAAAACCAGGTACATCAATATTAATAGTAGGTTTATCCCTAATTTTTGTTTTTGTCAATGCAATGCAATTTCAGTCACACTATACGCGTTCCTTCAGAACAATTAGTTGACTTTGAAAAACTCGACGCTAATTTGACGTTTTTTCGTGACATGCCTCTTGAAAAAATCCTTTAATTTAAACCCACTAAAGTTGAGTCTTTAGTGGGTTTAAAAAAAAATAATTAAAAAAATTTAATTATTTTTGCTCGAAATCGGCCATGACTTGTACTAGGATAACTCATCAACTCGAAAACACATTGACAAAAATTTGCTAAACACCAACCAAGCTTGATGTTTTAATGACTTGGTGTAAGTCAAGGAGTTATGTATAGTGAAGAATAAAGATACTGACTGCCATTAATGTACAATGTTTAGTCTGAGTTATCCCACCCTAGATTGAGGCGTGCAACCAGGATTTCTGTAAGAGTCATTTTAACGTTATTTGGAACATATTTCGCACGTTTTCAAAGCTATTTGAAAGAACTAAATTACTAAAATTTGTAAGTCACTTAAAAAAATTAGATTGCCTAGCCCCTTAAGCCCAGCCCTCTTACAGTGTATTTTGGGTTAAACTTTCAAAGTGACGTGGCCTTGCGTTTTCGCTGCCATGTGCGACTATATTGCAAAGCCGAAGTGGCGTGTGCGACTAAGTTCTTTTATCAAATGCCGTGGAAAATCACAGAATCTCTTTACCAAAATATTGTATGTAACTGTAATTACATTTTATTCGCCAAATTGGCTTGGCAAGGAGACAGCAAAAGGGCCTTTCGGTCTTCGAGTCAAGTTGCCACCTGTCCACCCGTATACTACACACGTTGAAGATTTCACTTTGTCCCTTTTAAAGCAGAATGTAAATAAGCAGGGAAGCTGTGAATACCGGTACCAATTTTTATAGTATTTGGTTTGACCAAACCGGGAACTGAACCCACGTCTACTGTTTCAGTAGCAGATGCTCTATCCACGTGACCACTCATCGGTATTTTGTTGTAAGTTATAAGCTAAATTCTCCCTAAACTTTTTTTGGAATCGAGAGTCACAAAATGAAACTATTGCGACATAATAGCTGAAGTTTTTTCTCACAAAAGCATAGTGTTGTTGTTGTAGCGCATTTTTATCCTCCTGTCACCGGAAAGCGTCAAACGCTAAATATTGGACGATCCGCGCAATTTTCGTTGCAATGACTACTTCGTGGTCGGAGAAAATTGCACCTGCTTAGGAGTTTTCAGTGATCCAATGCTCCTGTGGATTTCTTCGAATTCTTGTCCACGGAATTTGCTGCTTGTTTGAAACCATTATCAAAGATGATTATCGTAAAGCGTCTTATCCAAGAACGTAACCATGTGATCAGGGTGCGGTTGGTTGAACTAGAGATACCTAAACAAAACCGGGATGCGAAACTTCAAAAATTACGAGTTAGCTGTAGGGCTATTTACGAAATCGTAAATTAGAGCAAAATGTCTCTGGCAAGGCTACATTTTTGCGCTTTGGTTAATTTTTTAGCTGACAACAGTTCCGCAAGCCAACTTACAATAGATTACGCAGTTAAGTGAGCTACAATAGACTATTTTATTAAACTACCATGAAATTAAGACATAATTAATATTTCACGAATAAACGATATATTAAATAGCACTGAGAGCAAAATAGAAACACAACATGGAATTTATCGACACTAAACGACAGCAAAAAATTAAGGCACTTTAGATGCAACAAAAAATTCTCCGATATGAACCAAAGTCGTAGTCAAAATGATTATCTGCTACGTAATCGTGCCTACTTAAGAGTGCTACGTAAGAGTGCCTACTTGTTTTGTGAAAATTCAATAGTGATTCCCACCAAAATTTTTCGCAAAATTATTCGTAGGTATGCAAACTGCAATGAATAATGCAATTGCTGCAAATCTTATGGCTCTAGAGCTGCTAAGTGATCCTTTCTTAAAGATTTTCCAGTTTATGAACTCCAAGACAACCAACCAAAGTGATAATACAATAGGAGTAATAAGCGAGCTCGAAAGTGGACTAAAATGATGAGCGAAGTGCTGCACAGTATATTTCCGCGCTTTGGTTTTTCTTGTTTGATATCTATGTTTGTCAGAAGCCGAAAAATAAAAACAATTCACATTAACTTCAAGCTTTTGTTGATAAGTTTTGAGACTTTTTGTGATGTAGGTTCAGGGACCAGTATCTTCACATTTCGGAGCATTCAAACGCTTTAGATCATTTTCTTTTTTTTAGCAGAAAAGTCACACACAGTATGAACAATGAGGACAAAATTATAGTCTGAGGATAGTAATAAATTTTTATGATCGCACTTCTCGGCCAATCGGCGTCATTTGGTTCGCGGTCAGTTTGTCGCGATCAGTTGTCGTAGACCCCGAATGCAAAGCACCGATTTCAACAAATAGTCTCGATTTTCCTTTATCACAGGAAAGAGTAATAGTAATGCACTGCTAAAGTAGTGGCAACAAAACACAACTCAGTTGTCTGAGCATGACCACCTCAGTTGGCTGAATGAAACAAAAATCAGTTAGCTAAGTGAAATCAAAACGCGATTGGCTGAGTGAAATCCAAACTTTTCATGCAAATATTAGGCAGTTCAGATACTGCAGACATCGTCTGAATGCAAGCCAGAAAAGCTTGGTCAGTAAGACCAGATTCTTTCCAATCCTTGAAAACATTGGTAGTCTTTTTAAGATAGCATTTAAAGTTGGCTGTTCTGTTTCTGAAGGAAATGTTAATGGCATACACATGTCATCTTTTTTTTTCAATCCCTAAGCACAGTGCATATTTAATATTTATGACATATAAACTTTAATGCCAAAACCAACGTACCTCAAAATTATTGCTGAAAACTATTAAAAAGCTTATGCAAATCAAGGGCCGGATGGTGGCAGCTCTCATAATCCGTTCAGTTTAACAACAATGTTAATATTTCAATAACATCTGTAACTAATGACTGCATGCTATAGCAACATATTACTGCTGTTGCTATTAAATTTTTTTGGTTCAAAAGCACTACTACTTCTACAAGTTAACTTTACTGAAACACCAATACACCATAAACACAATCAGACAATTTATCATTTTACTACATACAAAAAAAACACCCTGTGCATTGTTATTATTTATAAGTGATTTGCATTTAGCATCCACTAATACCTTTCTATGAAGTTGTAACAGATATAGTTTTCCAAATGTTTGAAATAAACTTCACAAACTTGGATGTGTCGATGAACCCTGGATTTTTTGCAGCTTCATATTCTAGAGCATGAGCAGCTGATTTATTGAATACATCTAAAATAGCAACGTTTTGGTGGTTTGTTTGACAATTCCTTTGAGAGGTTGGAAAAAATACTGGTAATTGCAGATGGTTTCAGACAAACTCTTCAACTCAACAGGTTCATTTCCACTTTCTGTTATTTTCCAAGAATTGGTAGTAATAGCATCAATGTCTGCCTCAACAAAATGCTCATTTCACGCTGATTTTTGTTCACGCCGCTTAACATGCCTACCTTTTTTAGCCTGATTATAAATTATTTCTAGTAACTATAAGCTTGCCTTTTTTTTCCCTTACAGTTTATGAGCGGATACGAAACACAATGAATCGGTGCTAAAAGGTTGACATGTGTACAGACAGTGGCTGTTACTGACTGCCGGTTTAGTTCCAATGTTTTATAAGTGTGCAGCCGCGTGTGCTCGCTGTAATTTGATTTACTGTGATTCTTCCGTTTCTCTAGCTTATCAATATCAATGGCGCTTGCAAGCTCTGATGATGGAGATCTGCAGGATTTCCTTTGTTTGAGTCGGGCAGCCACTCCCTTTTTTCGTGACCAGGACGAACTTACTGACAATATTTTTAGCGATTTAACAAGCAAAATTAGAAAATGTGAATATCTTGATTCTAGCTGTAAAACTTTAAACCCTGAACCCCAAAATACTTTGTTATTACTTCATGTCAATGTGCGTTCATTGCATAAAAATTTTGACTTGTTTTACGAATTTATTGACTCACTAAACCAACCTCCTCACATTATCTGTTTGTCTGAAACCCGCATTAAGCATGAACCTCTCATTAATATTGAATTAAATAACTACAGCTTTATTCATGCAAACAGCAAAACCAATGCAGAAGGCGTTGCAATGTACATTCATGATAGTGTGAAATTCGAAGTTTCCCCAGAGCAATATGAATTAGCCAACGCTGAATCTTTGTGGATCTCTGTCTCTGATAACAATCAAGCACTTTCTTTTACAGTGGGGATCATTTATAGACACCCTACTACAAGTGACGTTGATGTCTTCATTGAAGAATTGTCAACTTGCTTGACTAAATTTAGTAATAATAACTCAACTTTTTATATTCTGGGGGATTTAAACATTAATTCTTCCTCAATTAATCGATCCCCATCAGCTAAAAGATTTCTGAATATGTTGCTTTCTTGTGGCGCTTTTCCTCTTATTACAAAACCAACTAGAATAACGGATAACTCGGCAACAATTGAAGGGCTTAGTGCATAACTATGTTAACTCATTTTTTGAAGTTTTGAGATATTGGGCTTTAAAGTTTTCAATTTTTTTGCGGTATTAAATCAGAATGTTTTTAAATTTTGATAAAAAAATCATCAAACATGTGATCACGGAATTTTTTTAAGCTAACAACCAACATAATTATTTAATTAGAACGCATTGCTTTGGTTCGTCAAACAGGTGGAACCAGTAGTTAACATACTTATGCACACAATTTTTTTAATGAAATTAATATTCTCTCTGCATTAACATGTTAAGTATCATTAACTTGTTATTTTTGTTTTATTTATGATAACAAATACTGCCAAACACAACAGTTTGAATCAATAATTTTCCGGCTCGGAATCTGCACCACTTTTTTCCCATTAAGTTTAACAAAAATGGCGATGAGGTCCTGGAATAAATTGAGTTTATTTTTTAATATCCTGCTTTTTTTTTGCATGAATGGGCCGTGGAACGTCCGGTTTTTTGGTCCTTACTTTTCAAAGCTCACTTGCAACAATAAAGGTTTGTTGATGAGACCGTTTTCTTTTCGCAGTAAGTAATTAATTTCGCTGTTGTAGGTCAAATTAGTCGAAAGTTGGTACTATATTTGAAAGCATTGTATGCGGCAGCTGACAATACTTATATTGAGTTAGTGATTAATATTGCTGGAAGTCAAGATAGACGCTGCTGGGTCCTATTTTCAAAGCATTATGTGCTGCAGCTGACAATCATGTCGTTGCTGGCAATAAATCGGCTTTAGAGTGCTGTGGGGGCTCTGCCAACAAAAAGTAAGGGAAATATTGCATCATTATTGCTGTTGCAGTACTACTTACTAATGCATCTCAGTCGATACTTTTTGTTTAAAATTGTGCAATGCCCACTCTGATTTTCACGTACCATTCAGAACAAGATTAAACTGTTACTGTGCCGGTAAATTAAAATGTTAACTGGCATTTATTTTGCAAAGTCGCAAATAATTTTGTGCAAAACTGTGTTAACTCCACCTTTTCCTGCAAGACTATGTTAACTCATTGAGTTAGCATTGTCTTGCATGCAAAAATGGAATTTTTACGTGAGTTAACATAGTAATGCATTGCCTATCTCAAAAACTGTGCGCGCTAGCTAAATAAAACCAAGCGCAAAAAATAGATCTTAAGTAAAAACTCACTCATGTGTATTTAACTCAAAATCGTAAAAAACTGAGTTAACATAGTTATGCGCCAAGCCCTTCAATTATAGATCACATAATAACTAATGATTATGAACACTGCATCATTCCTGGTATCGTGAAGACAATTGAAATTAGTGACCACTACCCTATATTATGTCAAATTGACGCGATATGATCTTCTCGAAAATCGGAGTCTAGACAATCTTTTTATCGCGATAAATCAAAATTTAATCCAAATGTTTTCAATGATAATATGAACAATAACTTAAATGATTTTTTCATCCAATTACCCTCTATAACTAAGGAAAACTTCAATGAAATATTTAACATGTTTGTAGACCAAATATGGCAAGTTGTCAACAAACATGCCCTTTTAAAAAAGGTCTCTCGAAAGCACAAAAGACTGCAGAAAAAACCTTGGTTGACAACAGATCTTCTGAGTTCTATTAATATGAAACGCAAATTGTATAAAACTCATTTTTTAAATGGAAATCCCGAGCAAAAGATATTTTATAAGAAATTTTCGAACAAATTGACAAAAATGAAAACCCGCGCCAAAGATCTTTATTACGAAAAGGAACTGCTGAACCATAGTGGAAATCAAAAAAAAACCTGGAAAACTTTAAAATCACTCTTACCCAATACTGACACATCAAAAAAAATGTTTAATGGACAAAACTACGATCCAACCAAACTATTCCAAAAAGCGAATCAATTTAATAATTTCTTCTGCTCTGTTGGGGAAGATTTAGCTAAAAAAGTTTCTTTGTTTCAAACAGTAGACTACTCGTTATATTTAAGACATCGTGTTCCAAAATCTATTTTTTTTGAACCTCCAACAGTTAATGAAATTATTACCTGCATTGGTTCCTCAACGCGAACAAAGCTGTAGGTTATGACAACATTCCTGCTTATTTTCTGAAAGTGGCTGCACCCATCATTGCTCCTTACCTATGCTTTTTAATTCATTATGCTTTTTTAAATGGAATTTTTCCTGATAACTGCAAAATTGCTAAAGTTATTCCCATTCACAAAAAAGGGAAAAAAGATAATCCAAGCAACTTTAGGCCGATCTCAATTTTGACTTGCATATCAAAAGTAATTGAAAAAATGATATATAAACGAGTTTTTTCTTTCTTATCAAAAAATAATGTCCTAGCCCCACAACAATATGGGTTTCAAAAAAATATTTCTACTATTCATGCAATCTTAGAACTTCTAACGGCCACTTACGACAATATCAATGCAAACAATTATACGGGAATACTGTTTCTTGATTTAACGAAAGCATTTGATACAGTCTGTCACCAAATTCTTCTTGCTAAACTACAGCATTATGGTATCCGTGGTCCAAGTCTTCAACTAATAAAATCGTTCCTGGAAAGAAAACAATTTGTTTCAATTAATGGTGTCAATTCAGATTTACAGCATAATAGCTTCGGCGTACCTCAAGGTTCAATGCTTGGTCCTTTACTTTTCTTGATTTATATAAACGACTTACCTAATGCTGTCTTGGGTTCTACAACACTTTTTGCGGACGACACCTGCCTTATGTTAAAGAATTCAAACCTCTTGACCCTACAAAATGATTTAAACTCTCAGACCTCCTGTTTAAATAAATGGTGTAACTCTAACAAATTGACCATCAATCCACAAAAATGTCACATTCTTGCAATTTCTCCAAAATCGAACAAAAATGTAACTGACTTCTTTATTAAACTTAATGGAACCGTTATTAGGGCTGAAAATAGTGTTAAATATTTAGGAATCAATCTTGACTTGAACCTGAACTTTCGCAAGCACATTGAAGTTATTGAAAATAAATTGTCTAGGTCCTTAGCTATATTGTTTAAACTAAAACCAGTATTACCTCAAAATGCGCTTCTAAAATTATATTATGCTATGGTTCATCCCTATTTGATTTACGGACTAGTTGCCTGGGGTTCAACTTTCCCTTCTTACATAGAAAAACTTAACATATTACAAAATAAAGCGGTTAAACTAATCGGTGGAGGAAATTACCTCGATAGGGCTACTCCATACTATTCAAAACTGAACATTTTAAAACTCCCCGACTTATACAAGCTTGAAATTGCCAAATTCGTACATAGATTTATGCATAATACCCTTCCACAATCCTTCTCTAATTTTTTCGCAAAGGTAGGTCAAGTCAACACTCGTACAACAAGATCTTCTTCTAACCCCAACAATTTATATATACCTTGCTATAAAAGTAACAGGATTCAGCGAAGTATCAAATATCAAGGTGTAAAAGTTTGGAACTCAATTCCAATTGAAATTCAAAATCTACCCAAGTCACGCTTTAAAATTAAATTGAAATCACATTTAATGCAAGCTTATCTAAAAGAAATAAATTGATTTTATCTTGAACATCTGCGGTTAACTGGTCAGCATTCAACCTGGTTACGACCTTCTAATCGTCTGTTCTATATTAAACCGTTAAAAAGCAATCCGGGTGGCTGCTCGACTCGAAGACCGAGAAGGTCCCTTCGCAGCCTCCCAGTTTCCATTCGTGTACCTAATTTGCTTGTCAAATCCTTGACTTTGTTTTTTGTTTGTTTTTTGACGCGAGTGGCGACAAATAAACTTCTGTTATTCTGTTATTCTTGTCACAAATTTTGCATGAATTGTTCACATTCAATTTCTTTCGAGGAATTGCTCTACGTAATCTAGTTTTGGCATAAAACTGGATCTGAAGGAAATCTTTAATTTCATTTTCGTTTTTTTGTCTTTGAAATTCTTGCTTTCGATTCGTTTTCTTTACTACATTAGAACAAAATCCAGTTTTGCAGTTTGGGGCACATCAGGTATGCCACATTTTAAAAACTGTTGTGATGATACTCGCAAATGCGAAAAACGACACAACAATACATACGAAGAGCCATCAAAACTGATATACCGGTACCTCAAAACTAAAATTTTATCTAATATTTAAAATACCTGAAAAAACAAGATTAAAAATACCATTTGCTCATTGCTGTTAGTGTTACAGGGTTACAGTAAGGTTTGCATTTCAGTGGGGTACTGGACAATACAACTGACTAGATTGAGAGAAAATACTGTCATACTTCGAACTAGAATAATTTCACATGAAGCTACTGTACTGGAAATTTTTCTTATTAATTCAGAGTCTTGAATTCTTGTTTGTGATTTCTGGCAAGACATGGCCTTCATTATATTGATACTTTAAATCAGTTTTTATCGTATACTAATACACGATAACAACTGATTTTAAATTTTATAGCTTACGCTATAAACATCGTAACACTTAACGTAATCTCCAACAGCCAACATCCTGACATCCAAGGATAAATTAATCTAATCAACAAATTTTTATTGTGCCAATGTGAGTAGGCCTACCGTACCCAAAATTAACAACCGGTCCCAGACTCATCGAGCACTCTGGCAGTATAGCCTAAAGCTGCGAGCTGACAAGAAATGTTCACTTAACTGCGAGTCTGAATTGTGCAAAAAGCGCAGCAATAGAAAGATACGAGATCCACAGTAGAGTAGCCCTAGCCTAGTCGTGACATCTACAAGTAAGCTATAACTTATGAGTAATACCTTAGCTCAGCAATAAAAAGGAATGAGATGTTCATTAGAGTGGCCCTAGCGCAGTCATAACATCTACAGTCCTACTGAGTATAAGTAGTGAATAACTTTTGAGTAACACTTTACAAGTACGTCTAGCTAAACAACCTCACCTAACTTGAATAATCTCCAACTACCTTTTACGTACTGTCTATGCACTACATCTATAATAGACAAATCGGTACCTCAATTAAATCGTTTTTCAGTTCTCGAATGCTGCAGTTCTTACATCAGAAACAAGGAGCTCAGAAAAGTGCTGTTTCGGCAATAGCCCTACTGTTTGCACAAAGTCGCACGGAGCAAAGCGGAGTTTCGCATCCCGGTTTTGTTTAGGTATCCCTGGGTTGAACTCGGATTATGCGATCAGGGTCGTCGAAAAACAACGCCTTTAGCCTCTCGGCCACGCCGCCAACTCTCTTATGCTGGAGTGCCGAGGTCAAGTCCTTGAGGACACATTTTAAAGTCCTTGGCCTCGTCTCGAAGCCTCAACTCTTCGAAAATTTCCCAGTCCTCGGCTCGAGGACAGCAATATTTTTTGAATCGATAAAATTTTGTAGATCGCCTGAAAAATGTTTTTGAAGAACTTTTTTTTGAGATTGCGAGAAAAATTTGTTTGAAGAACTTTTTTTTTGAGAACACTTACCTCCTGTGTCCTTGGTCCTTGGCCTTGGCCTCGATCATTCCTCTTCTTGGTCTCGAGAGGATCTGTCCTCGGACGGGCTGTCCTTGGCCTTGGCCTCGGATTTTTTTTTTTTTTTGTTCTTGGCCTTGGGCGTTGTGTCCTCGACTCCACCTCCGCTGGAGTGCGTCGTGCTTGTTTTACACGTGGTAGAGAAGGAGAAAACGCCCAATTAAAATTGGAAGACACAGAAACTGCAGTTAGAAATAGGCATGCAGGGCTGCACGTGGGTAGATCAACAAAGTTTCTGCAACATGTTAGACTATAACGTTAGGTAAGGCTTATTACTGGTAAGAATTATTCCTGCCCATGCTCGTAAAAAATATAGAGTTAGATAAAGTTGTAAAATAATGGACGAGCAAAAAAGAAAAAAGCAAAGACACGAGGCACCCTCATACGTGCCCTCCCCCTGAACTGCAAAACCAACCTTAAAACTTATTTTAACAACACTAATTGATTTGGCTGTTGCTATCAATTTAGGCCAAATATACTGGAATATCTAGACTGAAACATTGGGTTCGCTGGCTTGTCCTAGTTGTACAATAATGGTGCTAAACCAAACAAATAAAAAGGTTTTTCAGCAAAAACACATAAGCATTTCAAAAAACAGCAAAAAAATCAACTTGTGTTAACGAATTCATCAACTAGTCCTGTAAACGACACCATTGTCATTAGTTGGGAATCACAGTACATGTCGCCAAGGATGGCAGTACGGTACGGTACAGTAGAGTACGCCTGAATTTTTGCTAAGAAGTGCAGTAAGCTGGTACGGTACGCCTTTTTTGTAATGGTACAGGTACGGTACGCTTCAAAAATTGAACTGAATTACAGTACACTGGTACGGTACAGTTCAAGGTGCGAGGTACGTAGTACGCAAATCCTGAACGTACCGTACCGTACTGACGTCCTTGCATGTCGCATTCTAGCTTATTAAAAAATAGTAATGTTTGTGGCAATGAAAAATTTACACAGCCAATGTAAAATATGAAAATTACTCCATAAGCATACCATAAACAGCGGCAATGTTAGCGCCATCTATTCTGCTCGAAATCTTTACTCTTCATTCGAACTTTTATTAATTTTATGAAAAACTCTGAGCTGTGAGACGTTTACTATGCAGTTTTGTATAACTGCTTTTTGTGCGTTGCTTTGCGCAAATAAATATGACAAAATAGGAAATATGACTGGATTTTATTTTTCACTGTCATTATTAATTTTTTCATTGTCCTTGCTAATATTTTCGTTGAGTCAATTCTTCTTCATCTTTCTTCTTTTTCATTGCCCGCTTTTCCGTGAGGCTTGCGGGGCAGCAGCTCGAGATTAAGCCGCCACACTTCACGGTCTTCCATTACATTCATCATTTCGCTTGGGTTAAATACCAAGATCCTCAATGTAATTGGTCCATCTAGTTCTAGGTCGTCCATTTGGGCTTCTCCCATTTGCTTTGGCAAGTAGAGCTTGATTGGGAAGGCTTTCCTGAGGCATTTTGCTTAAAGACCAAACCGTCTAAGCTGAGATCTTTCAATTCAGAAAAGTAACGGCTCAATGTTAAGAGATTTTCGAACCTCAGAGCTACGCACCTTGTTAAACAGTGTAACTCGTTTGATTCTTCGTAAAAACCTCATTTAAGACGCTTGCGCTAGTAATCGCACGCTTTTGGTTATTAGTTATAACCCAAGAATCATGACCATACGGCAGGTGAAAAGGGGGACAAAAACTGTTTTAAAAATTGAGGGCTTTGCTTTTTTGACAATTCTCGTTTCACGAAAACCGAATAGTGCGAAGCTCGCGATTCTGCCTTAGCCTTGCCAATTCGGGTATCTAGTTTTTCGTCAGGGCTGCATGATTAATTTTTCTTTTTATTAGGCTGCACGAAATATGAACTATTTATTATATACAATTGTTTCTGGCAAATGTAATTATTTTACCCTAAAATTAGTGTGAAGTTCTAAAATTCGAGAGGAACAAATGGGATTGACCACAAAATACGGTACTACAAACGTCAATTCAGTCGAAATAGACCAGAAAAGCTCAAAAGCTCAGCGCCGTCGCAAGAGAGTGTTAATCAAAGAACGAACAAATAATAAACTAAAAATTCCACAACAACTTCTGTGCAAACGAAGACCACAATAAGCCTTCTTAGTTGCAAGAGTTGCTTACGAATCAAAGGACGAGTCTGATTTCGGTTGACCCACTCCGTTGAACAACCTTTATAATCTTTCCTCCGGTTTGGTTCAATTCTATGCTTCTGAATTCCCGTTTCACTTGTGGTTATACGCAGAAGCATGACGCTATACACAATTAGCAATCAAAGCCTAGGAAAACAGCTTGGTAACGGTATCGCAAAATCCAAAGCATGATTGTTTTTTTAGGTCATAACAGCTCAGTCCATTTCTTCACCGTTATCAGTAATATACCAGTTAATTTTTCTCGCCTAATGCTAAGCTTGAAATTTTGATTGCCCAATAGTGATTCTCGGTTTGCGGCGAGATTCTAGAACACTTTCTTGTCTATCAATGGCACAACCAGGGGAGCTAACAATGCTTCAGCCTCCCCCCCCCCCCCCCCCTTAGCCAAGTCACATAGAACATATAGCTCCCAAATACAGTACATTTACAGTAAGGCCCTATAAATACAGCAAGGCCCTATAAAATACCTTTGATGAGGCTAAAAACTTGAATAAATGTTTGTTCTAAACATGCATTATTTTAATGCTTTTGTGTTTTAGTTTATGATGAAGAGGGGGTGGGTCTTTAGTTTCAAAACGCTCTGTAGATAAGATCAGCATTGTTACTTAACTTTATTGAGAATTTCGAGCAATTCTTTTTCAAATGTTTTAAAAATTTGGTTATTTCTTCATCAGCAACAATGATTCTACATTTTTACTAAAAGCTTGAACCTTTTACGTTTTAAGTAGGCTCGATCAGAAAAAACTCAAAAAACATTGATGATAATTCAACTGCAACATGTTTTTAATATTTCAGAAACTGGTTGATTTATAAACAAGATAAAATGGCAGATTCTTCCGCTTCCAGCGTGTACTTTTCTCAAGATGAAGGGCCAGGTTAGAAAAATATGCTTGTTGATGTGTGTGTGTATGCTGCAGGCTGCTTTAAAATTCAAAAAAAAAAACTCATTCTCAATATCTGTCAGTATATCGGGTGGGCAAAACAAGACTAAAAAACAACAACGTTTCTAATTAACGAATTATTAAAAAATTATAAAAGCTATAAATTTCAAGTTGTGGACACATCTTATGTAAGAAATTTGGCACAACTGTTAAAAATTAAACATTTAGGTTGAACAATGAACAAATAACATCAGTTTAAAAATTGCCAAGAGCAAAATAAAGTTTCGAAAGTAATCTGCATAGGACTCTGTTACAAAACTCGTAAAAAAATCTTTGAAAAAAAACGCAACAACCAGCTTGCTGCAAGAAACTTGCTTGGTGTTTGACAAAATGCTCAAACGTCCAAACAAACGGGCTTGCCCAACAAGCAAAATGGCAACATAAAAGAAAACCGGCCTTGCCACTCAGAACTACCTCAAAAATGTAGTTTAGATTTGTTTATAGATTAAGTTTAGATTTGTATAGAAGATGAATAGCACTTTTAAATCTCTGTTTGTGGCAAACATTTCATCCATCAAAGTTGTTAAAATTTAAAACGTTTCAATTAGTACCATAAAAAGCTTCTAAATGACGGAGCAATGCTTCCAAGGAAAGTAAAATACTAACCACAATCAGAAATAAACAAAAAAAAACTACCTAAAGATTCTGGCAAAATAATGCTTTTTGACTTATGATAAAACGTTAAAATTTTCAGCAGCTGTGTCAAGTTTCCTTGCAATTGCAAGATCGTAGCCAGTGGAGAAGCCACGGGGCCTTGCTCTTACCCCGCAATTAAAGTAGTGTCAAAGTGGTAATTGTGAAAATAAATTAAGGCTATATCTTTTATTATTACCACAGAAATCTACAAAGTTAGAAAGTCTGATAGATACATTTGCAGCTACGTCAACCCGACGACTGAAGTACATATTTTGACTGTGAGGGTTTATTTAGCTTGCATTTTGAAAAAACTAGAGTTTTTTATGATAGTGTGCGCAATGCGTGTATTTTTTTTTAGCTGTACTTACGTATTATTTTATTGTCGAATGTCGATACCAGCGATAATAGAATGCAAACGTTTAACACTGTCTTTATCTTGACCTGTAAGAAAGGGGGGGGGAGGAATCAAGTGCTGAAAAACTGATTCTTTTAGATAGTTTTCTAATATTAGTAATTAAAATGTTTCAAAAAGCTTTAAACATTTGATGAAAGTGATTCAAATGGCGTCAATATGGGCATTTTTTTCCAAATCACAAAAATTGTTCATCGATCCAACTGCACGACAGCCTCTAACGGCTGAAACTGTGCCCCAGTCCCTATTAGTGATACGATTGAGTTGCAACAGTTTGCTCAGCAAGACGCCAAGATAAGACATTTTTCTAGTTTTTCAAGAAAAGAATTTTTGGTGTTTTGATTTAAGCCTTTTATATGCAAAATCCTGATTGCGCGCACGACCCCTTCCCCCACTAAAATTGAAATTCCTGAATGTGTCTACAAAGCAGTGGCATGCACAAAGACTAAAATTACATAGCTTCAGCCGTATTTTTAAAACTAATTTATAGCAATTAAGTTTTATCGTTTTTTATTTGCCCAACGCAATGTATTCTGCATCTTGGGTTAGAAATAAGTTTGCTAAACTAAGCCATGATTGAGTGCAATACGTCACGCGCTTATTGGGCGATAATACAACTAAGTTATTAAAATTTTAGAACTTAATAAAGACTTTAAAAAATTAAAAATCACAGTAAAAGATGAAAAGCATAACAGTATGTTCCATCCTAAGGACTTCGTCAGGTGTTACTGTAATACGTAAAAGAATTATAATTGACTAAAAGAAACATTCTCTCAAAGCTAAACTTTTAGAGGATTTTAACTTTTTAGTTTATTATAATTATTTTGACGAAAATGACGTCAAAGCGCCAGAAATAGCATGCAAGTAACTCGGATTGCAGAAGTAGATTGAATAGTGACAACAACTGTAATAAAATGCCAAACAACAGAGCTGGGCAAGTCCGCAAGTAAATGGAACCATTAAAAAACTCAATTACTAATACTGTATTTGGCATTAAATTGCTGAGCCCTTTCGGCATTACCCCCACGTAGTTTTTATACCGCCTGTGGCAATCGGGCATGGTCCAGCGCGACACACGATTTGAAAGCTAACGCTATTGGGTTATATTATCGAAATCGAAGCGACTGGAGTAGTCGATATACCAAAGGGAAGCAGAAGTAGGACCTTCAACCCTCCTATAGCTATATCTCTAACTTTTTAAATTAGAAATTAAAAGTATTTTTGTATTGAAATACTGAGATTGAAAATTATAGTACTGTACTTTGTTTAAGTCAAGAACTCAAGATGTAATTCTTACTTCTGAAGAGCAGTTTTGATTTTAGTAGCAATTAATTCGCAAAGTATACAATTAAATTGAATAAACATGCCACATAATGCGAAACATTATTGGACAAGCTGCTTGTCGTCCACGCAATTTTAAAGCAGCACGTATATAAAAGCAGTTCACGAACCAACTGCCAACTTGTCTTAACCCCATTTTACATCCTCTTTCGTTTTGTTAGTAATGCAGTAAATCTTTTCAGAAAATCATTTTTCCTTCAGATCAGCTGGACTTTGAGCCAAAATTCATCAAAAAATAACTTCTGAAAATTTAAAGTTACTAAGACACTGAAAAATTTCCGGATTTTTGAGGTTTTTCAAAGTCACTTTCTAAAATCTGAGTATTTTTGGTCAATACTGAACTTCAATGACTCAAAAGCTGTTTTTATGACGTGACTAACTTAAATTATGCATCTTGTGTATCAGTATCAAAAAACAAACCTATGCACCAAATTTGAACCGCTTTTGACGTCATTCCAAAAATGACGTCATTTTGGAAAATATGACCGTGTAGATCAGGCAATCAAATCAAAACAAATTTTTCTCAGAAAGTTTGGTAAACACCAACTCGCATGCCAAATTTGCTGTTTGCATAATTGCTAGTTTAGAAGTTAGATAGAGGGGTTCATTTTTACCCCTCCCATCTAAATAAAATGGATTGGTAAAAAAGCCCGTGTAAAATAGGGTTGAACAAACTAAAATACTCAAAAACTGAACAAGAGTGGTTTCTAGAACCATCTGGTATACCGGGCATAAAAATCGATACTATAGGTAGGCTAGCCTACTAACTGTTCTTCCGGTAAAAAGCACACGATTAGCATAACGCTAATTTATTACCTTGACGTTTCGCTCAGCTGAAAACGCCGAGCATCCTCAGAAGTTGAGTTGGAGGAGTGTCGTGCACTCATCCAATACTAGCACAAACAGTACATACCGCAGATAAGTTAGTACTAGAGATGGCAACAGCGCAGCGTACGCGGCCGTGCGCTGCTGTTAGTGCACCGCGCCGCGCAGCGTGGCAACTAAAATCTGCTTGACGTAACAGCGCAGCGCAGCGCCGCGTACAATAATTACTTACATACTTACATTTTAATTTGAATATTTTTCATATTTTTGCACTTAATCATTGATCACATTGAATGGGTATTTGAATTTATTTTCAAACTTGCCTTAAAAGATTTTTGGATTGGTCCTAGAAAGGATTAGAGATATTTTTTTTGTTTATATTTTTTTTCATGTGTTTAAAAACATCGCTCAGTTAAACTAATTTCACGATCTCTACTGAGCAATGCATGTTTTTATAAAGACATTGTATTGGTTAATAGTTGCCTCAAAAAGTCTTTGAACAATATTTAAATTGTTAAGCTTCTTGATGAAATGCTACGATGCTTTTTATGCTTGTATGATACATTTTGTCATGTATGTATGTATGTTTATAATTTATGCAAATTATATCAAGCATTAGTGACCATGACGTCATCGGCATGAGGCATTTGTTGCCTGTTAAACTTGCTAAGATAAAACAAGATGATGACGTCATCGGCATTTGACGTCAGTTGCCTGTTAATCATGGTTAGAGGTTGTTCGAAATGATTTGCTATCTAAAACTATGTAATGGCTTTGATTGAACACAGTGAGTTGGAAAGAGCACGAATATAATCAAAATTCGGAAATTGTGACGTCATCAGAGTGTGACGTCAATGAAAATTTGCAAACTTTTCATGTCTCATACTGTTACAGATGGGAGGTGTACAATTCGGGTTCGTTTTAGTTTGCTGATAACCACTAATATTCGTGTGGAATAAATGTTACGTGACAAGTATGCAGTTCGTGATGGTCGATAAATTTAAATAAAAAAAACGTTGACAAAGCTCAATGAAAATTGAAGACTAAGTAGTCTAATGACCATGGTTTCTTTTGACAATGTTTGAGGGTTTTGTACCAAGCAGTGAACATAGAAAAATAAAAACAAATTGCATTTAAGTTTTGGCCACAATGGAGTGCATATTTCGATAACCAATGGCTGATGACGTCATCATTCTATGACGTCATTGACTGTTTTCAATTTTCTGCATGTGCCATAAACTGTAGCAGCCGACTTAAGCCCGCAGAAGAAAGTTTCACCATTATTTTTACAACTCATATGCAATTTATCTTGCAAAATATATGTCACGTGATAATTTGGTGGCTTGAAGTAATTGATGAATAACAAGTGAAGATGTGGCCTAAATTCAACAAAACCCGTAAAGTTTGTAGGCAAGGAACTATGATTCCTTCTAAAATCACTTTGGTAGTGTTGCTCCGCCACGTTTCAAAATCAGAACAAACGTAACCCGTCAAAATTCGTAAAATTTTAGCTTTTTTTACATAGAGCAGTAGTTAATTCTATGACGCCATCGTGTGTGACGTCATAAGTTTCATTGTTTAAGGTCGGTTGGTCAACAAACTAATTTGGAAAAAGTTTGAAATTTGGGCACTTACGAGATAAGAAATGAGATGCAAATGAAGTATTGCAAGTAACAGGTTTGGGTTTGACAGAATGACTTAAATATGACATCAGATGGTCACGAGGTGCCCACTTGCGCATTTGAAGAAACGTGAATTTCAATTCAGCGTTTCAAGCGCCACATTTGTTGTAAATTTCAGATTGTTCCGGAGTGGGTGCCATGAAAATTCTTAACTAAGCACTTTTTTGGTATGCGTAACAAGGCCTATATGGCTAATTCAACACAACGTAAAAATTCAATTGCTTAACTGTGATGAAACGAGAGAACGTGGCTAAGTCATATTTGGTAAAAAAAACATCAGAAATTTGCAATAAAACAACATTTACTGAGCACTTTTGGCTAAAGATCGGTACACTGATGGCAATGTCTCACCATCCGAGCGGTTAATAACGTTAGTGTGGGCATTGATAAACCACCTTTCAGCTACGATAACTATTAACATATTTTAAAATAGTGGATTCTTCCCAATTAATACGATGATCAAACAACATTAAATGTTCACATAAAGCGGATTTTTCTGGTTCCGCATTTTTGACGGCCCTTTTATGTTCTGCTACACGATTTTTTAAATCCCGTTTCGTTTGCCCCACATACACAAACTCACAATCAGCACAAGGTATCTTATAAGCTATTCGACTCTTCACATGCTCTGCAATAGGATCTTTGGGTGAGGTAAGAATGTTACCAATGGTTTGAACCGGCTTCATCGCAACTTTCACACTAGCTTCGTTAAGAATACGACCGATACGTTCTGAAGTACCTTGTACATAAGGTATGGAGGTGAAGTGCTTAAGATGCTGCGTTGTGTTCCGTTGTTGGACCTTGAAGATGGGGTAGGAGTGCCGGAGAGGGAAACCGTTGAGTTGTAGAACAGACAGAACATGGGTGGCTTCGTGTCGTGCATCTGTTTGGATGGTGTTGTGTGTGTTAGCTCTGGCATGGAGTGTCTTGGTAACTGCGAGTTTCTGGCGCTGAGGATGATGAGAATCAAAGTGAAGGTATCTGCTGTGTGGATGGGTTTGCGGTAGACTTGTGTGCGAAGAGTTTTGTCATGTCATATAACTAGAACATCCAAGAAAGGTAGAGAGATCCTGCTCTTCTTCCATAGTGAACTGTATACGATGACAAACCGATTTGATATGTTGGTGAAATTCTGTCATGTGCTCTTTTTTTAATATACAGAATGTATCATCTACATATCGAAGCCAGAGTTTAGGTGGCCTGTGAAATGTTGTGAGTGCAGCTTTCTCTATATGCTCCATGAAGATGTTAGCCACAACGTTAGTAGGCTAGCCTACCTACTCGTATAGTATCGAAACTAAAATACTCACGCATTTTTTTTTCAACACTGAACATTAAATAGAAAAACTGTGAAAAGTAGGTTAGTTTGAACCGATCAGAATTCGAACCAAGCTTAACGTTTTAGTGCAGAGTGCAGACGCCCGACTGACTAACTTGAAAAACGGACTGTTATTTTTTGATTCAAAGAAAGAAAAGTTGTTCGAAGAAAGTTCACACAACTACTACTAAAAATTGTAAAAACAACAAGGAATCAATCACTCAATCATAATTTATTTACTCTGTCAAAAACAACAAAATGAAAATTTGTTTGAGACTTTCAGTCTATCGTTAATTCTTGGCAGGAAAGAGGCAACGAATTGACCTTTTCGGTCTCCGAGTGTCCAGCCTCCAGGTTGATTCGAGAAAAAAAATTTGTATAAGGTTGCTTCTTAACTGAAACAAAAACAAGGCTGTGCCGCCGAGTAAATTTTCATTAGAATTTAGTAGTATATGTTTTTTTTGTATTTGCTTTTGAGCAATCTTTCAAGATGTGAATCAAGTTAATTTGATTTTTGTTATTGATTTTTAGGAGATTCCAAAGCCGATTTGGAAAACATTAACTTAGAAGAACCGAACGAAGAACCTAAAACAGAGGCAGAAACGAAGCCTGGTGAAGGTGACTTTGAGTTGTCTTTATTTTACGGTTTAAACCAAAAATGCCCAGCTCGATACCTGTGGAGCTCTTTAAAGTGGCTCAGGAATACTAAGTAAAAATTTGCTGTGTTTAAAAACATTTGAATAAAATATTACACATTTTTTATTTAAAGAGATTAGAAAAAATTATTTAAAAGAGTTAAATTAAAAGCTAGAAAGATTTTACTTTTCATTTGCCTATTTACTGATCATATGCCGTGCTTAAAACATGAGTAATATTCGGACAAAAAGTTTTTTTATGTGACTTTACCAAAAAAACTTCAGCTCCTTTTCCTCCGCGCAACCACTTTTTTTCTAAGGGAAGGCCTTAAACTAAACATCAAAATTTCTTGCTCAAAACATGTGTTATTTTTAAGTCGTGCTAAGAAAACGGTTGCAACTCAGACGTATCACAGGCGGAATCAGAGGGCAAAGTCCCGAGCCGCTTGGCAGTTTTTCTGGTTTTTCAAAAAAAAATAGCCATTTTAACGCTATTTGAATCACATTTCGCACGCCCATGGAGCAATCTAAAAAGAACTTAATCGCCCAAGTTCGGATGTCATTTGCAAGAATTAAGTTGCCCAGCCCTTTTACCCCTTACCCAGGGCCTACGAGAGGGGGGTTCAGGGGATACATCGTACCCGGGGCTAGGGAGGCCCGGACTCAGGGGGCCCGAAAGAGTTCACGTCCCCACGTTAAGTTTTTTTGGTGTTTTTGTTTGGTCTTCATCTAATTTTGGGCAAAAAATGGGACTAAATTTCAGTGAAGATCTTTTTTTGGGGGGTCTTCACCTAATTTTGGGCAAAACATGGGACTAAATTTCAGTGAAGACCTTTTTTTTGGTCATTTTTGGAAGAGATTTGGGGGCCCGACATCGACCTTCGTACCCCCTGAAAAAAATTCTCTCTGAGGCCCTGCCCTTACCTGCAGGTCAAGTATAAAACATCTTTAAACACTTGCATTTGTTGGTTAAATTGCCATTTAATTTCGTTTTATTCACCAAGTTGCCTTGGCCAGGAGACAGCAAAAGGATCTTTCGGTCTTCGAGTACAGTTACCACCTGCACAAGTGTTTACCACACACGGTGGAAGCTTTACACAGCCCCATTTTAATGCTAAACGTCAATCTGGAAAGCTATAAATACCAATTTTTATAGTCTTTAGTTTGACCCGACCGGGAATCGAACCCGCGTCTACCGCTTCAGTAGCAGACGCTCTATTCACTCGGCCACTGATTGGTTAATTTTATAAGTGATTTGGCTGAAACCGCCTTAGCCCCCTTCTGGTTGCGTCACTGACTCTTTTATGTTCTTAGTTGCTCTAATGTTTGTGTTATTATGGTTAAAAAATTATTATTTTTGTTTAATCGTTTGCGTGCTTCTGGCCTAAAGGCTACCAGCGCGAAAGCCTAGATAAGAGCCACCAGGACGGCGACTACTTAAAACAAGCAATGCAAAAAAGTTATCTTCCCATAGGAATCAAACCTGCACCCTTTGGATTACCGGTCCACTGCTCTACCACTTGAGCTAGAGAGGATGTCTCCTCGCATGCTTAACGTTTTCGAATTGTTTGTTTTAAGTAGTTACCGTTTTGGTGGCTCTTCCCTAGGCTTCCGCGCTGGCAGCTGTCGCGATCGTTGATACTTGGCTAGAGTACAACCTTTAATCCCTAGAATTGCCCACGTCGGCTAAAACTAGAGAACGACTTAGATGTTAATTGACGAACCAAAAATGGCAGTTGATAGTTCCTTTAGCTTCTTGAATCTCAGAAAGCAGCACACCAATCTTAAATAAATTAAAACTTCTATTTAAGATTGAAACAAACCAACTAACTGAGCAAAATCGCTCCACTAACACTTTTTACTAAACGGCTATACGAGCCAACCACAGATACACAAACTCGGCTTAACTGCCTACGAAACTAATACCTAAAAATCATCCACTTTTAGAATACTAGAATAAAATTAGAATCAAAACGATCCGCTTATTTATACCAGGCAAAAGCCATCAAACATCCCAGAACAATCCATGAAACGTCACAATAGAAAACATATTAGCGATTACGAAAACACAACGGTAGCGTAATTGTGACGTCACAAACTTCAAGTCCAAATATAGCAATTAAGACATGTAAACAACTAATTATTCCGGTAACTAATAGAAGACAGTAGAAGATACTAGAAAGGAAATATCTAGAATATTCTAAATCAAAAAGGCGGCAAAAGTAGTAAATCAGTCACGTACGCATTAAATGCAGCAAATAATCATATCTCAGGCATTCAAAATTATTATTCGTGATAGCAGCCTATAGGCCAGAAGCACGCAAACGATTAAACATTAAAACTCTGGCCTGTAAACTTGAAAATAACACAATTAAATTATTTGAAACAAATTATTGTTGATTTTAAATTCCAAAATACTTTAAAAAATCAAACGTAAGCCATCTTACAAAATTATTTTTTTGACTATTTTTGGCATATTTTGACCATCCATAGTCTATTAGTTCGGGGAAAGCATCTAAGGCCCAAGATGGCCAAAAAAATGATATCTTATACTCCCGACCGCCAGGAGTTCAAGGTAGCTTTAGTGCAAACTGCACACACCTATTGTTACTAGGTAGGTTACTATTGTTTCAAAACTTGTGAATGCCAATCACAAGTTTGGAGGAAGCGGAAGCACATTATTTTTTAACAATTGCTTTCACTTCCAGCTGCTCCAATAATCCTATCACTTGGCACACTTTAAATGCAGTATTTCATGAATCAAATTCAAAAACAATAAAATGAAAATATTCTAGGTATATTCTAAGTAACAAATATTCAAAAGTTGAAGACGTTTATAGAAATTATGGCATTTTAAGCTCTATTTTATATGTGAAGAATGTCCCCTTCTCGGTTTTTGTTGCGATAAGTCCCTTTGAAAAAACAATTTTTGCTTGAACTTAATTTGACTTTGAGTCAAATAACCCCCAAAAATAACCCCTCAAAATTTGAAGTTGCTCAGGTAAGAGAAAGTTTCTCGGTCAGAAATTTTTATTTAAACTACGGAGCTATATTTGGTAATTTTTTATACACTTTTACAACAAATAAATCAATTGAATTGAATTGGAAAAAAGATTCTCAATCTTGAGGTTTGCCAAAGTCACTATGTTTAACTTATCTGACGTCACAAAATTTTTTTGTGATGTAATCTCGTTGACTTTAGTATTTCATAAATAAGTATCAAAAAACAAACCTATCTAAAAAATTTAAATTGGCTGCAACTTCATTTAAAAAAAATGACGTCATTTCTAAAAATACGGCTTTAACGTCACTATGATAACGTTTTCAACTTAAAACCAGTTTTTCTAAAAAAGTTGATAAACACCAACTCGAATGTCAAATTTGGATTTTCATGATCTTTGGTTTAGGAGTTAGATAAGAGGGCATTTTCCCTCAACGATGTAAAACACTTTGGTCAAATAGACTGTGAAAATAGAACTTAAATCTATGTAATGCTTTGTTTAAATTTCATGCAGCGCATTTCGTGCACAATATGTCAATAATCAGTTCCCTCTTCGCTTTGAAAATATTTTTGTTTAAATCTCTGGAACGGCTAGATAAAGAAGGATGGAGTCAACACTAATCTAATTTAATACGATTGACTTAACGTTAGATACCCCCATTGATTTTGCCTTCTGTCCTCGCTAACGTAAAGTAGGTTATCATTAATCGATATAAAAGACGGCTAAAATAAAATGTGTTCAAGGAGCAGAGCAATTTATTTATTGTTTTATAAAAACTTGAGCAAGAGTGCTGAGAAAATGGATACAGTTCAAGCGTTTCACTGAGTGGATATAGGGCGGAGCCTCTATAACCGCTTGACAGATGTGATATTTTAACAAACAATAGGCGTTTAAGCGCCATTTTGATCAAAGTTTGCAAATTTTTGAGCCTTTTAGAAAAACAAAATTGCTAAGATTTAGAAATCATTTAAAAGTATTAAACTCCAAGTCTCTTCAGATCCCTTTACTTCCAGGTCAAGTCCAAAACTCGCTTAAACACATGTATTTTGAGGATAAAAATAATCTAAATGACTCGACTAAAGGCAAACTGAAGCCCCTTTATCTCCCCTTGTTGTGCCACTTGTGATTAAGACAAAAATTTCGTACTGTACTTGAAAAGCCAATGAAAATTTGAGCTAAAAAACAAACCTACAGTAGATTACTAAAAATAAATGCAGAAAATGTATTGATAGTGGGCGTGCAGTCAGGCGTGTAGCCAGAAATTCGCAATGGGGGGCTGGTTTGGGGGTCTGGGGGCTGAGCCCCCAGCACTCGAAAATTTTGCATTTTTTTGCAAAAATAACTTAATTTTAAGGCTATTTTGATAAAAAGATGTTATAGAAGTTGTTATACAATGTTGTTATACTAAATGATGTTATACAACTTCATGAAAATTTAAAAACAGGTAGCGCTATTTTAAAGCTTAAGTTTACTGATTCTTATTAAAAAAAAGATTTAAAATAATAAAATTTGTTAAACTTTCTATCAACCCAAGTTAAAATTATGTAAAATTAATTTTGGTACCGAATAGCGCCATCATCAGTTTAAAAAACAGACCCAAAAAGGCAAACAATCAATTTTTGCATCCATTTTTATTTTTTATTTTCAAACCTAAGCAAATGAAATTCTTTATTGTGTACTCGCTGTATTACGGCAAAGCGTGTTGCAAGTTTGCAGGGCCCATCTCCGCTTCATTACGCTCAAGCACGTAGGTGTGGCCAGGAGTTTTGATTGGGTGCAAGCCGCAAATCACATGCAATGATGTCATCAGAAATATTTGCGAGGAGGGACTTTTATGGGAAAAAGATACAGTAGAATAGAAGATCAGAAGCCTGGGCATGGGTTGGTGCGTAACCAGGATTTTGCTGGTAGTGTGATAAATTGGTAAACATGGTGGGCAAACCAGTGTGACCAAAATTTACCACAGACGGGCGAAGCCACCAACCACCGGGCAATTTTTTGTAATTTTTAGTAAAAAGAAGCTATTTTAATGCCATTTGAATCACATTTCGAACGTTTTTGGTCACATTTAAAAGAACTAAATTTTTAAGATTTGAAAGCCAATTGAAAAATTTAAATTGTTCAGCTCTCTCCATACTTGCAGACCAATTCTAAAACACGTTTAAAGCCTTGAATTTTTCGGTTGAATTCAGTAAGTTACTTGGCTCAGGTAGGGGGAAGCAAGGTAAATTGCCTCCTGTAATATTTTTAGAAATTTTGAGGAGGTGCAGAATTTGAATATGACTTTCAGTAAAGTCGATTTCTACAATCTCCTTGTAATGCATTTCTACTTACTGTAGATTGCATTTTTCTTTAGTGCATTATCCTGAAAAACCACAAACACAAAATTTGCATTGATCTTTAGAACATCCTGCTCACCACATCCCAAAGCAGACAGAGATCGCAACTGAAAAGCTTTGTCCGGCTTCTCGGCTCTCAAAAGCTAAGATCAAATGATCCTTTTTTTAGGATTTATGTTTAAGATCTTCTATCGTCTTGGGTCTCTTGTATAAAATTCTGAAAAAATTCGGAAGAGAGTTGTTTCGTCTACATTTAGTAGTTTGATCGGCTCTCCAGCGTTCAACATCGCTGTTAATGTGGAAACGCGTTCCCAGAGACTGAAGAGCGCAGGCAACGATAGAGAACTCAAAGCAACTGTAAATGCCTGATAGATGTCTGCAGTGCTAAAGCAGCGCTCGACACAACATGGATGTGGTAACGCGTTCGCAGTGTAAAGAAAGCTAGCATAAATAATCTTTACTCCTAGTAGCGGTAGAAGCCTGAAAAGATTTCTACAGCTCTCAACACTACTTCCACTACAATCCACAAACTCCCGAATTTCAAAATAATCTCAAACCCACCCCCAGTAGCGTAGCCGGGGGGGGGGGGGGGGGCTATAGCCCCCTTATTGGCCTGTCGACCAAAATGCAGAATAAGGAAAATACCACGTTTTTAGCTCTTCTGAGACTGTTTTTTGTGCTGGAATGGACTAAAAAGTGATTTAAAGCATCTTTTGAAACATATATTCAGGGGGGGGCTAATTTGTCAAAAATAAAAGTCACAAATCAATGAAAACTTTGAAAAATGCCCAAAAATAAGCAATCAAATTTGATCGCTAATGTAAAAATGCCAAACGTAGATTTTATCAACAAATGTATTATAAACTCAGAAATAGGGGGGGGGCTATTCAGTATTAGTTAATTACCCATCACTTCTATCAAATATCTTTCCATTAGCCCCCCCCCAATTATTTTTCTTTATAAAACATAAACGAAATAGAATACTCCGTGTGAGTTTTATTAAATAACAGAATTTTGTGATCTACCAGCATGTAAACAAGAAAACTACAATGGTATCAATTAGCCACCTCCCACATAGCCCATAAATGCAACCAGTTGAATCATGTTACGCTGCCAAGTTCTATGCTACGTTTTAAAAACATTATTTTCTATTAAAATAACCCTAAAATTAAGCTATTTTTGCAAAAAAAAATGCAAAATTTTCGAGCGCTGAGGGCTCCGCCCCCAGACCCCCAAATTAGCCCCCCATTGCGAATTTCTGGCTACGCCTGCCCACCCCACAAAAAAAAAAGCTTACTGTATTGTTAAAGCTAAAATGAAATCGACTTTACTGAAAGGCATATTCATAATTTTAGCAGCAAATAAATAATATAATAGTTCACTCGCGAAGATTTGCCTAGGAGATTTTTATTTTGTACGCGAAACATGCTGCATGAAATACATTTCGAAGTCTGTGTAGGATACACCTTGCAGGCTCTTTGGCGAGCTTTTTGTGACGTAAACTTTTTCACTTATGTAGGTTATTTTGTGATTCAGTTTTTGAAAACAAAACTACTCATTGATTTTTCTAACTCTGTCCTAGCAAACTCTGTAATTGTAATCAAATGAATTGAATTATTTTTGTTTTAGATGAAGAAGCACGTGCAAAACGCAAACGTTTGATTTTTGCAGCGGTTATCGGAACAACACTAGCATTGATTGCAGTTGGGATTATAATTGGACTGGCAACGGTGCGTCAAATATTGATTATGCTTCTTATTTAAGAAAAAGAGATTTTAAGTTGTTTAAGCTGCCAGAGGGTGCAAAATGCACACAAATCTTACCTTTATGCCGAAATTCAAATGACACCGTCAAATTGGAATCTAACCCGCTTTCAATGTTGTTTTAAATTGTACTGCTTTTATCTCCTTTGACCTATTTGTTAACAGTTACCTTTAATCAATATCTCGCACGGCTTATCTCTTTTGTGTTGTGGTTCAGACTAGATGCAGGCGAGCAATTGCACGTGCAGGACTGAGGTAGCTTATTTAAACAGATTTTGCTCGAAATCGGTTTTATTGAAGAAATGAGAAGTACTTGAAGTAAAAAAGAGCTGCCCCAAACCTTTTTCAACCATTCCCCTTATTCGCGTAAATATGGTTTAATCTGTTTGATTCCGTACCATTGGCAACCATAGGCGTAGCCAGGGGGGGCCAGGGGGCCCGGGCCCCCACCAATCAAAATACCACTAACGACAAAAAATTATGACAGCATAGCCTAGCGATGTTTTGTTGCAGTTTTTTTCAGTAATTACGCACATAACAGTAATTAGGCTCCTAACTAACAACCAGGGGGCCCTAACTAACAACTAAGGGGCCCTGGGGTCCTTAACCGACAACCAGGGGGCTCTGGGACCCCTACCTAAAAACCAAGGGGCCCGAGGGCCCCTAACTAACAACCAAGGGGCCCCTAACCAACAACTAGGGGGGCCTGGGCCCCTAACTGACAACCAGGAGGCCAGGGGCCCCTAACCAACAACCAGGGGGCCCCTAATTGACAAACAGAGGACCTTGGGGCCATTAACTGATTACCAGGGCCCCTGACTCACAACCAGGAGGCTTTGGGGCACCTAACCGATAACGAGAGGGGCCCCAGGCAGCTACCCAACAACCAGGGGGCCCCGTAGTGCCTAACTGACAACCAGGGTCCCCGGGACCCCTAACCAACAACCAGGGGGCCCCGGGACTCCTAACTCACAACCAGGGGGCCTTGGGGCCCCTAACCAACAACCAAGGGGCCCCGGGACCCCTAACCAACAACCAGTGGAGCCCGGAGTCCCTAACTCACGACCAGGGAGCCCCAGGGCCCCTAACTAACAACCAGGGGGCCTCGGGGCCCCTAACCGACAACCAGGGGGCCCCGGGGCCCCTGATTAACGATTAGGGGGCCCTGGTGCCCCTAACCGACAACCAGGGGGCCCTGGAATCCCTAACTGACAACTAGGGGGCCCCGGGTTCTCTAACTCACAACCAGAGAGCCCCAGGGCCCCGAATTAACGACCAGGGGGCCCTGGGCTCCTAACCGACAAGCAATGGGCCCCACGGCCTCTAACTGGCAACCAGGGAGCCCCAGGTTCCCTGACTAACGACCAAGGTTCCCGGGCCAGGGGCCCTTTAATTCAAATTTTTAACAATTTACATGCAAAACTTAGCTGTGAGAAATTTAAGAGTTTTAACCTAAAAGTTGCCACCCCAGGCAGTGGCGGATTTAGGGGGGGATGCATCCCCCCCCACCAGCCTAAAAGTAACGATTTTGGCCGAAAAATCAGCCTCTATTTCGAACAATTCGGCTCCATTTCGGGATGTATCCCCCCCCACCAGCCGCAACCTAAGGATTCCAGCCGAAAAACTAACCTCAATTTCGGTGAAGACCTTTTTTTTTCTTTTTTTTTTGGAGACCACCTGATATTTTGGGCGAAAAAAACGTATGAAATTCCGATTTCGGCTGAAAAATCACTCTCAACTTTGGTGAAGACCTTTTTTATGTATTTATTTATTTATTTTTTTGGAGACCACCTGACTTTGGGCGAAAAAAACGTATGAATTTCCGATTTCGGCCGAAAAATCACTCTCAATTTCGGTGAAGACATCCGAATTTTTGAGGTTGTGTGCTTAAAATCCCCCCCACCAAAAATTTCTAGATCCGCCACTGACCCCAGGCCCTCGTTTAACGTTATTATAAACTTAATGGTACAACACAGGCGGTAATGCAAACCCCCCAATTGAAATACTACCAATGATAAATATAAAGAGAGCATAGCCAGTATGTTGTCCCTGTCCGTAATTGCAGTTTTTTTAATTTAGGATTTAAGCGTACAAATGTAAGCAATAATAATAAGGACCACATGTCCACCTCATAATAATGTCTTGCAATTTCTGGACGTTTCAAAAAACTGTCAAGTGACTTGACTCGAGTCCTCCACGTTTTGGAAAATAAGTTATTTTAATTTTGATTTAAATGTTTTTTTTTATGAAAGAACTTATTAGGGGAGCGATCTTGTCTCAAAATCATTGGCGTAGCCAGGGGTGGTCGAGGGAACCCGGGCCCCCTTAAGGAAAGTGCCACCAATGACAAAAATTTGTCAAAAAAGCCTTGTTTCTTCATTTTCAGTTTCTTTTAGCATCTCTGCGTACACCAGTACATGCGTACAACAGTAATTAACAATAAATAACATTGACAACCAGGGGGCCCTGCGCACCCCCTTGATTCAATTTTGTCCCACTAATTTAATCGTATAACCAGGGTGAAATCAAGAGTTTTTGTCCTAAAAGTTGCTACCTCAGGTCTTCATCTAAACTTTTTATAAACTTAATACAATAAACAGCGCCGTATTTGCCATATGGCACAGTGCTAGGGCCCTGCCCTCAGATAGTAGGACTTTTTTTGGTCTTCATTTATACTTGGCAGGAAAATGTTGCAAAAATCCCCTAAGTGCCAGGGTCCCTGCGCAATGTAAATCCGGCCCGGGAATAACATGTTTAGTAAGCGTAACCATCTATTATACCATTTTTCAATAACAATTCACCTCCACCTCGCCAGTTTTTACGCACAAAATACTTTCAAAAAAAAATAGCTAGGCAAAATGCTCGCTGAACAAACTACTGAATTTCAATTGAAGGGGCCTGGGCCCTTTGGCCGTACATGTATTCCTATAACGGGTAAACTTCATGACTAAACAAAAATCTCTAAAGAAAATCTTCGAGAGGATTATTATTTACTGCTAAAGTATTGCAAGAGGCAATGTGCCTCACTTCCCCCTATAGACCAAATCACTTACAATTAAAACTTTACACCATAATGCAAGATTCTAAACGTGTTTTGGGATTTAATTGCAAAAGGAGGATTGAACAACTAAATTTTTTCGATTTGCTTTGAAATGTTAAAAATCTAGTTCTATCAAATGGCTGTGAACTCGTGCGAAATGTGATCCAATAAGATTTAAATAGCTTTTTTTTCCAAAAACTTACAAAAATCGCCCAGCGGCTGGGGGCTTTGCCCCCAGACCCTTGTCTGTGATACGTTTGAGTACACTAGCTTACTCAACACGTCTCCTAAGTTAAACATTTACACTTTTTAACTATTAGTTTTCGCCCTCTCCCTTTATCAATATCCTGGTTAAGAGCCATCAAGCAACGGCTTCAGAGCTTCCATTCTACGATATCTTTGCCCCACAAAAAGTTCCTTTTTCGAAAATTTCTGATGACGTCATTGCATGTGATTTGTGGTTTGGGCCACCCCAATCAAAAATCCTGGCTACGCCTATGTTGGCAACCCTGCATTTTTTGAATTTTGCATTATCACAAAAGGAAGTATTTTAATCATACATAATAATAATTTCACAAAAGGCAGATTTTGCAAAATTTCTCGCAGTCTTCGAAACGCGGTTATCAACTGGTAGTAGTGAGTAAACTAACCAAATACAAAAACTTGACTAGTGCTATTGGTACCAGTAGACCAAGGCTGACCTACAATATGATCGTTTTTATTAATACTTACAATCTGACCTACAATATGATCCTAACCGATCAGTGGTCGAGTGGATAGAGCGTCTGCTACTGAAGCGGTAATCTCGGGTTCGATTCCCGGTCGGGTCAAACCAAAGACTATAAAAATTGGTATTCACATCTTCCCTGCTTGACGTTCAGCGATTAAAGGGACAGTGTGAAGTCTCCATCGTGTGTGGTAGACAGATGGGCAGGTGGCAGCTTGACTCAAAGACCGAAAGGTCCCTTCGCTGTCTCCTGGCCAAGGCAACTTGGTGAATAAAGTGTAATAACAATTACAATTATTAACCTCAAACTTTCTATCGTCAAAACTGGTCTAAATTTGATACAGTAGATTATATCACTCTTAAAATGTCACTGATAAATTTAGTTTGAATTGGAATCGTTGGCTAAAGCAGAATTCTAGCACAGAAAACTATATAAACCCAGAGAGAACACAAGGCTGTATTACGTCACGTCACGCATGAATGAAATACGCAAATTCTTCCTGCTTGCGCTTGGAAAGCAATGGAAGTAAATGAATATCGGCATAGCCTAGACCAGGTACCGAAGCAAATTAGCCAAAAAATAATATGGGGGTGTAGGCAACAAACGAAGTAGAAATGGAGAAAGTTAATGATGTCTGTGATATCAAGGAAAGCTTGTTTCCTTGAATGTATTAGGATTTTTAGCAAAGGACGCCTTCCTTTGGCCTCAAATGCTAAATTTTGCAGTTTTTAGCCATTATTTTAATACCGGTATCAGTTATTTATAAAAGACAATAAATTGATTGGAGGCATAAGTTGAAATATTGTTTTTGAGGTGGCTAATCACTGCTGTAGCTGCAGACCGAGCGGTTTTAGCCTATTTTGGATGTACTATGGCTTATAAGTGCTAGTCAACAGTGTGAGGTAAGAATGCTTTCTGATGGGTTAAAATATGACAAGTCACTCTTAATTTAATATTGTAGTCCTTGTATAAGACAATCAAGTTTTAACGACAAGTTTAAGGTTTCCTTTTACAGATGCTGGACCTGCATGATGGTTAAATGCACTAATTAAGGCAGTAGTTTTATAGTCTCGTTGCATTTATAGTTTCTCAGAGTATAGTTTTATATGTTATGCCCTATACAACTATTATAATAGTGCCTGTTTGATATCTACTTATCTTTATAAAAACTATATTTTTTCCAGATTATATAGGGTAATAGGCATTGTGATGGTATTTTTATTTGTTTATTGTCCTTTGCCAGACAGATTTTTTCACAAAATCTTATTTATTTTGCCTACAGATGATTGTGAATTATAAACAAGCCAAAGGATAAAGATAATTATCAAATTCTTCTCTGAAGTTTAAGATAGACTGTCACTTCTTTGAATTGCATCAATTCAAGAAATTAAACATGGAATCGACTTCTGAAGTGTTTCTGCAAAGTTTAAAAGTGGTTATATGTTATCTAAGAAAACAGTATTTTATCAACAGTTTACAATTTCTAGTCATCATAGCCTACAATTTCCATTCATAATCAAGACATTCCAACTTTGATCCAATTTGTTTCCGTATGTTAAAAAATAGTGGTATGCAAGTGTTTTAGCCACGATTTGATAGGTGTTAGATCTGAAATCAAAATAATTAAAAGCTTTGTATTGTGAATTTTGTCATGTTTTTTACTATCACCGTGAGTAGGCCTGGTGGCTTTTATCCAAAATATGAATATACAGTACTTGGTTGTAATTTTCAATTGCTTAAGTTTAAAAATTAAACTGCTTGCAACATTAATTATTACTTGTCGTTATGCTGAATTAATTAGTCATGAAATAAGAACTGAAAATTCAATAAATGCTGATGCATCAATGTGCAAGACTAGAATTTCTCGAAAAAAAATTCAACTAGCCTTTCACAGATAGAAATGAGCTGCAAGGCTAATGCGAATGGATCCAGAATAAACGCAGAGATACGTTGCTACTGGTGCAGAAAGACAGTTAAAAGCTTACAAAGTGTTTTTGAGCAACATTCAATCTAGCGCCAAGCAGCTAAACTATCGACAAGTACTCCACAAGCAAATAGGCCTATGGTAAAAACCGAATGAAATCTCAGAGCATTTTGTTAACGAATAAATAGGCTACCTAACCGACATAATCTCAGAGCGTTTCGTTTACAAATGAATACCGATACGTAACCGAACAAAATCTTAAAAGAATTCTGTTTGCAAATGAATGCGATATAATCGAACATTATCTCAGGACTCGTACTGTCACAGGCTGACTTTCTAATGGGTTTGTCATCTCTTGCTAAATTCTATCTTGACTTTCGATGAATGAGCTAAAATCATGCAAAAATTGCTTTATTTTTTGCTGAAGCAGAACACATGTAATAAAACATATTTCAGCAATCAACGCAGCAATCCATTGAACAATTAGCAAAAATTCTTCTGTATAATTGATAGTGAATCCAGGTGGAATTAGAATTGATTTTACAACTAGTGGTATCATAAGATGACAGTACACTGCTAACATCTGCTCAAGGTTATACCCTACAACGACGATACTGCCATAACTACTTTTCCTGAAAAAGAAAAATCACAATGAAAAACAATTATGGTGGCCTGTGCAATGCACACCGGTAGCCAAAGTCAACAACATAGGTCTAATACCGTATCAGGTATGATGGGTGATGGATGTTGTGAGAGTGTTTCAGAACTGCTGTTAAACTAGTAAACACCTTGAGCAAGAAAAACTTTGATAATTGCTTCTCACTTTTTACGTCTTCGCCATGAAACACCGACTGCAGGAAAAGACTAGTGCAAATTTTAGATGGAAAGGCCAAAACAAAGCTTTAGTAGGCTAATATCGCAAAACTTTTTTTTTAAATAACCAATTTCCTAAATCACTGGCTTTATCAACTTTTTCAAATTCTACTTCATTTGTCGCCAACACACCCATAATTTTTATATATTTAACTTTATTTCGATGTCCAGCCTAGATTCTGTCTGCTTCCATTTACTTTCTATGCAGTCAGATGCTTAGCTGGAAGAATTTGCGTATTTCATTCATGCGTGACGTGACGTAATACAGCCTTGAGTTCTCTCTGGGTTTATAAAGTTCTTTGTGATTCTAGGCTACAAATAACCTTCCTCATCGAACATCCCTTTTCCTAGTCTGAAAATAACTTTTGCAAAATCTGTCTTTTGTGATGTCACAAAATTGCGAAATGCAGGATTGACAGTAATTCCACAGTATAAATATCATACAGTAGGTGCACTCCAAGCAAAAACCATTGTAACGTGTGTCCGCATTTTTTGAGAGCCAAGCAAAACTTTGAAGTCAAATTGACGTCATAACAGTGACATCGTGAGCGGATACGAATTATGCCAAATGATAGCAATTATTCTAAAATTTTATGAATTTTGTCTCCACCTGACGGAATTAAGTCCTTCCCCTTTTTTACGGCCCTAAATAGTGAAGAGCAGCATTTTTTACAACTGTCATGCAGCTGACGTAACTTGGCGTAGCTTTCGTTGTGCTTTTCGGATCGAAACAAAATTGGTACAAATAAATCCGTTTAAGCTCGGGTTTTGATTCGCTCCATTTGTTACGTCACGTGTGTATGACGTCACAAAATCAGGAGCGTAAATATAACCGAAAATTGGAACTTTTCGTTCTTTCGGTAACTTTAGTTATGGGGGGTTTTGCTCGCGTTTGACACCCAACTGTTTTGTTTTGCCCGAAATTTGCTCTGTATCGTCAACTAGCTTTCCTGCAATTTTCGTTTTAATTGCTGAAGGATTTACGAAAATATCGTTGGTTGTTTGCATGACATGGTCAAGTTATAACGATAAACGTAGCATTTAATAGTCGTTGTGGTTTACCTGACACAACTTAATTGTTACGTCATTGTCATAAGTCAGCGACTTGATTGATTTTTTGGTTCGAAGCAGCATTTTTTGGTTCGAAACAGCACTTCAGATGCATAAAAATAACTCTATAATTTTAATTATTTTATTTCTCAAGCTTGAACATTCCACCGCTTGTACTTTGTTGTTAAGTGTACACGTTGTTCTTGTTCTGTTAAATAGAAAGAATAGGCCTACCACTAACACCAACTTTGGAGTAGAAAATGCATCTCTTTCTCGAAGAGTGAAATTTCATCCTGGCTGGACGAAAATTCACTAAAACCTGTTCACACGCACTGTTGCAATATAACGCAGTGCTCCGTAATAATTTAATTTAATTCTTTTAATTAACTTCCGATATTTGGCAATTTGTAGTTCTTGCAAATGGCTCTAAAACTGTGCAAAAGTGGTTCAGGTGGTGACATGAAGCTCATTTTTGCCACAGGAAGCTCATTTTTGCTCAAAATTTAAGAAAAAAGTATGAACATTCCAGCTTTAGCATAAAAAAAGTAATCATAAAGAACACAGGCTAGTACAACGAATTTGTAAACTATCAGCAGACTTTCTAAAAACTTTTTCTATATTGCTATTGTTGATTTGTCTAAAATGGAGTCGCTGACTTTCAATTCCAAAAGATAAATTAATTTTCACCTAAGCAAAATTAAATTTATGTCACTTTATTCTCCAATAAAATTGAGAGCAAATGAGGCTGAAAACTGGTGAAAATTTAGGAACAGCCAGTTTCAACTTAAAAGCAATGACGTAACAATTAAGTTGTGTCAGGTAAACCACAACGGCTATTAAATGCTACGTTTGTCGTTATAACTTGACCATGTCATGCAAACAACCAACGATATTTTCGTAAATCCTTCAGCAATTAAAACGAAAATTGCAGGAAAGCTAGTTGACGATACAGAGCAAATTTCGGGCAAAACAAAACTGTTGGGTGTCAAACGCGAGCAAAACCCCCCATAACTAAAGTTACCGAAAGAACGAAAAGTTCCAATTTTCGGTTATATTTACGCTCCTGATTTTGTGACGTCATACACACGTGACGTAACAAATGGAGCGAATCAAAACCCGAGCTTAAACGGATTTATTTGTACCAATTTTGTTTCGATCCGAAAAGCACAACGAAAGCTACGCCAAGTTACGTCAGCTGCATGACAGTTGTAAAAAATGCTGCTCTTCACTATTTAGGGCCGTAAAAAAGGGGAAGGACTTAATTCCGTCAGGTGGAGACAAAATTCATAAAATTTTAGAATAATTGCTATCATTTGGCATAATTCGTATCCGCTCACGATGTCACTGTTATGACGTCAATTTGACTTCAAAGTTTTGCTTGGCTCTCAAAAAATGCGGACACACGTTACAATGGTTTTTGCTTGGAGTGCACCTACTGTATAAAATTTATACTGTGGTAATGCAGAATCAAACAGATTAAAGCGGCTTTTACCGAACATCCGGATTTGCGGATAAGCGTATAAAAATACGCATATGCGTATAAAAACACGCATTCACGTATAAAATTTTTACGCGAGCTAGTTTGTTTTATATTGCCTTTTACCGAATATGCGTATTTCAGCAAACGTATTTCAGTATGCGTTTTTTTTACCCTAGGCAAAGAATAAAATACGTATACGGTATCCGTATTTTTCAGGCATTTATAAAGAATTTTTTTGCGGTGCGACGTCACAAAATTGATTAGTTTAGTGGTTATGTTACTGGCCTTTGAAACTTTTGATTTGGGTTCCGTTCTCACCAAAATCAAAACTTTACATCTCTACACGAACGTAGTAAACTTTTCTTGCAATCAATTTTGGGATCTATTGCTTGAAAATTTTTACAGTTTTTAAAATTAGGCCTAAAGTACTTGATAAATTGACGTTTTTCTTTCGGTCTTTAGTTCCCTATTAATTCAAATCCTTCATTCTCGCAGTAATACGCCGAAGCGTGTAACAACAAGTTGGCTAGGCCCATCTCCGCGTCATTGTGCCCGCGCAACATAGCTCTTTCGCAGAAATGTCGCAGCGGTGGCGAGCCGTTGGAACACTGTGTCTAATTTGGCCGGCCGGAAATTTGAACCTCAAATCTCCCGCTTCATATACGAACGCGTTACCACTCGACCAACTGGACAGTAGATTCTTCTCGTCATGCTAAATATTGTTTCTTTTCAAACGTTTGCTGAATTCGTAACGTGCTGTGTTTATTGTTGTTTGGAATGAAGGGTTACTACTACTACTACTACCGTATTTTTACGAGCAAATCAAACTGAATATTCTACGGAAGCAACCCAGTCTATCTTTTGATTTTAGTTACTCTTACGATATAAGGAGTAGTTACTCTTACGCAAAATTGCAAACAAGGCATTTCCAAGTTTTGGTTGTTTAGCGGACCACAAACAAATCTACCACAATTCATACCAAAATGCCATTACGTTCGTAAATATCCTTTGCTGTTGCAAGCATTTAAAATACATGCTTGTGCCACACATAGAGTGTGGTTCGAATGGACGGGAGGTTAAGTCACGAAGAATTGAACTTACTTTGGTTCTGGGGTTTGTGTCTTTTAGGTTCGAATACCACCAAGAACAACAGCTTTTTGAGATATCGTTACAGAATTTTTGAAACTAAAAGGTTGTGTTTTAAAAAAATGAATGAAATTAGGATAAAGCAACTTTAGAAAGAATTAATCCAGAAAAGTACCAAGAGATTGCTCGTTTGAGATTTGGTCCACGCAAGTTAATTCCAAGGTCAAAAAAAGTTTGGCAACTCACAAATTATTAAACTCACAGGTTATCAAACTCATAAGCCGTTTAAAGCGGCTTTCACCAAATATCCGTGTTTACGCATAAGCGTATAAATAACGCGTATCCGTAAATAGAATGTACGTATTTACGCAGGGTGATTGATTGATATGATGCGTATTTTAGTTAGTGTATCTTAAAAGCATGAAATAAATGACTTGCGAGTTTAATAATTTGTGAGTTACCAAACTTTTCTTGGCCTTGGAAATAACTTGCTCTGACCAAACGTTAAACAAGCAATCTGTTGGTACTTTTCTGGATTAATTCTTTCTAAAGTTGCTTCGTCCTAATTCCATATATTTTTTTAAAACACAACCTTTTAGTTTCAAAAATTCTGTAACGATATTTCAAAAAGCTGTTGTTCTTGGTGGTATTCGAACCTAAAAGACACAAACCCCAGAACCAAAGTAAGTTCAATTCTTCGTGACTTAACCTCCCGTCCATTCGAACCACACTCTATGTGTGGCACAAGCATGTATTTTAAATGCTTGCAACAGCAAAGGATATTTACGAACGTAATGGCATTTTGGTATGAATTGTGGTAGATTTGTTTGTGGTCCGCTAAACAACCAAAACTTGGAAATGCCTTGTTTGCAATTTTGCGTAAGAGTAACTACTCCTTATATCGTAAGAGTAACTAAAATCAAAAGATAGACTGGGTTGCTTCCGTAGAATATTCAGTTTGATTTGCTCGTAAAAATACGGTAGTAGTAGTAGTAGTAACCCTTCATTCCAAACAACAATAAACACAGCACGTTACGAATTCAGCAAACGTTTGAAAAGAAACAATATTTAGCATGACGAGAAGAATCTACTGTCCAGTTGGTCGAGTGATAACGCGTTCGTATATGAAGCAGGAGGTCTGAGGTTCAAATTTCCGGCCGGCCAAATTAGACACAGTGTTCCAACGGCTCGCCACCGCTGCGACATTTCTGCGAAAGAGCTATGTTGCGCGGGCACAATGACGCGGAGATGGGCCTAGCCAACTTGTTGTTACACGCTTCGGTGTATTACAGCGAGAATGAATAGTCTAGTCAAAAAACGCGTTTACGGGCCCCGAAAAAGTATATTTTTTTACCTAGAGATGTTCAGTAAATTCTGAAGTTTTCGGCTAGGGTTGTCCCCATCCCCGTTTTCCTGCCCATTTACGTCATAATGACGTCATTTTCGCAAAAGTTGGCTGAATTTTTCGCTTTGTTGACTTTTATTCTGTTCATTCTCACTTCACTTATGGTTGATTTGAATTTTCAAACTTGGGTCACTTAACGAGTTGGACATGAGCAACCTTCAGATACATTTATGATGTCATACCATAGGTGGGCAAGTTAATGCAAAACGTTAGCTTCGTTAACCACTAGTCCGTTAATAAACTTCACACCTCCGTTAACGTTAATCCGTTATTTTCAGCTTTAATTAACGAAAGTTAATAAAGTCCGTTAATCCGTTAACATTTTACGTGTAATTTACATTTCTTTTTATTCACTCGCTTCTAGAACACGTATTGACGCTGTTGAGCTGATTTTAAGAAAATATTTATTGCTATGCTGGTCTTTTTGTGTTTTGGAAGTTGCATTTTACAGTCTAATCTAATTTCAAGATAAAAACAAGTTCAAATGCACTAACGAAGCTGCGATCGGAAAATCTTTGGAAATTGTGAACAGCGATAATTATTAGACTTATGAGGCTGCAGGTTATTATTTGCCTCAAAAAAGAGCTCCTTTCTTCGCTTTCTTCTATGAAACTCGTCCTAATACGCAACAAGTGTTACCAGTACAAACTGGTTTGTACCGGTCCGATGAATGAATAGTGCAAGATATTAACGATAAAAACCTTAACGGAAGTTAACAGAACTTAACGGATTAACGATTAACGGACTTGTGCCCACCTATGTGTCATACAATTATGAAGTCATAATGCAGGAACGAAATGTCACCGAAATTGTAAAAAATTACCATTCTAAGTGGTTGTCAACTTCTATAACTTTTGTTGGATTTAATGCAGAGCCATGATATTACTACTGAAAAAAGTACATGCATATTAAAAGATACTGTATGAATTTGGTTTACTTTAATCAACATTTTCGTACAATCAATTACACTGAAAATATGACATTCATTTATCAATATTTATCGTATTTCAGCGTTAATTTCAACAATTATATTTGCTTTCATAATTCACTTTGTTTTTTAAATTAGAAAAATTTTAAAGTATTATGACGGTGAAAAATCTGTGATGTCATATTGATGACAACATACGAGGTATGTTAGTAAACAATCACTAAAACAGCCCTAAGTTTGTGCTGGTATTATAGATAAGATGATATCAAGGTTTTCGCGGAAGGCTAAATGCGAACAAAAATGTGATGACGTCATATTTTCGAAAATACTTGTTATTACAATTATTGCTGTAATTGATAAAGGAAAATTTTTACACAAATTTAAACAAAGTACAATACAGTACAATTTATTTAATTTTATAAAATTTTGATTTTGCAAGGGATGATGACGCATTTAGGACGTTCCAGGTACGCCTCCAAGGACGTCCTTGGCCTCAAGGACGTCCCTCCTTGGCCGTTAAGAGGAAAAATAACCAAACAAACGACAACATAAACTTCAGGTCTATCAATTTGTTTCCTTTCCTTATTTGAAAAGCAATACATTGTGATAGCCAACCATGCCAAGTCATACTGAAACGTATTTTAAATGGCATTGTATGAAAGCTCTAATCGGAAAATGAGGGAGCAGAAATCCCGGTAGAAAGTTGCCGTTCTTATTTCTGTTAATACTTTCGGTGCAGTCGGTACACACTGCAGCGCACTAAAGCCATCCAGAGCCCAAACAAAATCTGGGGGAAATTTCGAAGAGTTAATGCTAAAACATCACCGAGCCTATTCTGCGTGTCAATTTAGAAGAATGAGTGTGATAACGGAACGTACGGTCATACAGTTTTACCAGGGATCAGTAGCGTAGCCAGAGGGGGGCGGGGGGGCTATAGCCCGCCCATTGGCATGTCGACCAAAATGCAGAATGAGAAAAATACTACGTTTTTGGCACTTTTGAGACTGTTTTATGCACTGGAGTGGATTAAATAGTGATTTAAAACATCTTTTCAAAAATATATTCAAGGGGGGCTTATTTGTCAAAAATAAAACTAACAAGCAAATGAAAACTTTAAAAAATGGTCAAACATAAGCAATCAAATTTGATCGCAACTGTAAAAATGCTAAATATAGGTGTCATCAACAAATATACTATAAAATAAGGAATAAGGGGGGGGGCTATTCAGTATTAGTTAATTACCAATCATTTCTCTCAAATCTCTTTTCATTAGCCCCCCACCCCCCAATTATTTTTCTCTATAAACTGTATACAAAATAGATTACTCCGTGTGAGTTTCATTGAAGTATTCGATTTTATAATTTACCAGCATCTAAACAAGAGAACTAACATTTTACCATTAGCCACCTCCCAAGTAGCCCATTTATGCAACCAGTTTAATCATGTTTGCACTGCCAATTTCAAAGCCACGTTTTTAAAGCATTATTTTTTCATCAAAATAGCCCTAAAATGAAGCTATTTTTGCAAAACAATGCAAAATTTTCGAGCGCTGGGGCAAAGCCCCCAGACCCCCGTGCCTCCGGCGGCTGGGGGCTTTGCCCCCAAACCCCCCAAACAGCTCCCCCATTGCAAATTTCTGGCTACGCGCCTGAGCCTATTAATGATATAAAACTTGTAGCCAAAAACGATCATAATGTAGATCAGGTCTAGTAGGCTATGTCTGCTGGAAATCCAAATTAAATAGGCCTGCTGTAAGCTATTGCCAACAATAACAGCCCTAAACACAACACCAACCTGGTCTACAGTCCAATTCTTGCCAACTCTTTTTTCACTAAGGAATGGAAAGTTCCTTTTTCGGTATTGTACAGCCAGCAGCAAAGCAATTTTATAAAATAGTAGAATAGGTCCCGGTACAATATATGGGTACTCCGCGTAAGCTATTCTCATAGCTATAATCAGAAACTAGCGCAATAATATAGTAGGCCTAATCTAATACTAACAACTACTATATAGCAGCAGTTAGTAGCCTAACCAAATCTGAAAACTTGGCCATGGCTGTTGGTACCTGTAGAGTGCAGACATAGTCTAGGCTACCAAACCTGATCTATAGTATGATCGTTTTTTGCTTCAAATTTTATATCACTAACATAGGTGTAGCCAGAATTTTTGATTTGGGGCCCAAACCACAAAATACATGCTATTACGTCATGAAATTTTCGAAAAAGTAAGTTTTTGCCGGACAAAGGTATTGTAGAATGGAAGACCAGAAGCCGCGATGGTGTGTGTTACCAAAATTAAAACGTGAAGATGTCTAAATCGGGAAACCTGTCTAAGTGAACTAGTGTAACTCAAACGTATCACTGATGGGGGACTAAAGCCCCCAGCCGCTGGGAAATTTTTTGAAAAAAAAGCTATTTTAAATGCCCTTGGATCGCATTCCGCACGTATTCAGAGCCATTTGAAAGAACTAAATTTTCAACATTTGAAAGCCAACTGAAAAAATTAAATTGTTCAATCCTTATTTTTCTTACCATCCAAAACACGTTTAAAATCTTTCATTTTGGGATCAAATTTTGTAAGTGATTTTGCGCAGGCAGGGGAAAGTAAACTATACTGCCTCTTGCAATATTTTTGCAATAAATAAAAATAATTCATTCAAAGATATTCCATGGAGGTTTTTGTTTGGTCATGAAAATAACCAGTTGTTGGAGTATACGTACGGCTAGGGGGCCAAGGCTCATTCAATTCAAATTCAATAATTTGTTCAATGAGCATTTTCCTCAGCTGATTCTTTTTCAAAAGTATATTGTCGCGTAAAAACTGGCAAGGCGGAGGTGAATTGTTATCGAAAAATGGTAACTTACTATAGATGGTTACCAGAGGTGGAGTCCTCCAGGACGTCCTTGGCCTCGAGGACACATTTTGAAGTCCTTGACCTTGGCCTCGAAGGTCAAGTCCTTGGCCTTGGCCTCGAAACCTAAAGTTCTCGAAAATTGCCCTGTCCTCGGCTCGAGGACAGCGCTAGTTTTTGAACCGTTGAAATTTTGTTGGAAAACGCCAGAAACCTCGCAGAAAATTTGCGAATACCTTTTTTGTTTTCCTCAATTGGAGCATAGGCGTAGCCAAAGGAGAAGACCACGGAACCCGCCCCCCCAATTAAAATTTCACCAATGACAAAAATGTGCCAAAAAAGCCTACTGTTTCTTCAGTTTCAGTTTCTTTTTAGCATTTTTCGCTTGCAACAGTGACTAACAACAATATGGAAGACCAGGGGCCCCACCCCTCAATTCAGTTTTAACCAGCCAATTTAAACGTATAACCGGGAAAAAATGGAGAGTTTTTGTCCTAGAAGCTGCTATCTCAGACCATCATATAGCTTTTTTATGAGCGTAATCAGTAGTGTACGCAGGATTTTCGAAAGGGGGGAGCCAGAAAATTTGAAAATAATGAAAACCAGAATGAAAATTTTCCAACCCAAAACCAAGTCCGTTTTTTTGGCCAAAATTAGGTGAAGACCAAAAAAAAAAAAGGTCTTCACTCAAATTTAGTCCGGTTTTTGGCCCAAAATTAGGTGAAGACCAAAATAAAAGGTCTTCAGTCAAAAAAAAGGTCTCCATTCAAATTTAGTCCGGTTTTTGGCCCAAAATTACGTGAAGGCCAAAAAAAGGTCTTCGCTCACCGTTTTCGTGCTCAAACCCTCTGCCCAAGTTACAAAGGTAGGGGCCATGCCGCAATTTTGCATACTATTTTACGCTAATTATACTATCCTGGCGACCCAAAGAGGGGGGCCATGGCCCAATGGCCCCCCTAACTACGCCCCTGAGCGCAATGCATTAACCTCCCTATATTTGGCAGAAAGATATTGCAAAAATACCCAAAGTGCCAGGGGCCCAGCACAACGTAAATCCGGCCCGGCAATAATATGGTTAGTAGGCGTAACCATCTATTGCACCATTTTTCAATAACAATGCAGCAATTCACCTCCACCTCGCCAGTTTTTACGCACAAAATACTTTAAAAAATTAGCCATGAAAAATGCTGATTGAACAAATCATTGAACTTCAACTGAGGGCTTGGTCCCCCTGGCCGAACATATACTCCTATAACTGGTTATTTTAATGACAAAAATCTCTATGGAAAATCTTCGAGTTGATTATTATTTACTGCTAAAATGTAGCCAGAGACAAAGCAACTTACTTCCCCCTAACTGGACCAAATCACTTACAATTAAAATTTAACTCAAAAATGCAAGATGTTAAACGTGTTTTGGACTTAAAATGCAAGTAAAAGAAGCATTAAAGAATTTAATTTTTTCAATTGGCTATCAAATTTCAAAAATCTAGTGCTTTCAAATGTCTGTGAATACGTGCGAAATGTGATTCAATGGCATAAAAATAGCTTTTTTTTCCAAAAAATTACAAAAAATCGCCCAGCGGCTGGAGGCTTCGCCCCCAGACCCCCGTCTGTGATACCTTTGAGTTCACAAGCTTTCTCAACACGTTTCCAAAGTTAGATATTTACACTTTTCAACTATTAGTTTAAACCCTCTCTCGCTTTGTAAAATCCTGGTTAAGTGCCAGTAGGCAACGATTTCAGATCTTCCATCCTACGATATCTTTGTCCCACAAAAAGTTCCTCATTTGAAAATTTTTGAAGCCGTCATTGCAAGTGATTTGTGGTTTGTCCCCCCCCATCAAAAATTCTGGCTACGCCTATGAATTGGAGATTGCCTGAAAAACTTTTTTTGAAGATCTTTTTTTTTTCGGAACACTTGCGGCTGTGTCCTTGGTCCTTGGCCTCGAGCATTCCTGTCCTTGGCCTCGAGAGGGTCTGCCCTCGGAAAGGCTGTCCTTGGCCTCGGACTTTTTTTTTGTGTCCTTGGCCTCGAGCCTTGTGTCCTTGACTCCACCTCTGATAGTTACGCTTACTAACCATGTTATTGACAGGGACGGATTTACATTGCGTGGGGCCCATGGTACTTCGGAAAATTTTGCAAAATCTTTTTGCCAAATATAGGTGAAGACCAAAAAATTTTTGCCATCTGAGAGCGGGGCTCCTGGCACTGTGCCATATGTTAAATCCGGCCCTGGTTATTGCATTACGTTCATAAAAAGGTAAGATGAGGGTTTGAGGTAGCAACTTTTAGAACGAAAACCCTTAATTTCACTTAGGTTACGCATATAAAATGGTTGGCAAAAATAGAATTGAGGGGGCCCGGGCCTTTTGGTCGTCAATATTATTGTTCATTACTGTTGCTCGCTTGTTTGGTATACGCGAAAAATTCTAAAAGAAGCTGAAACTGAAGAAATAATAGACTTTTTTGCCACGTTATTATCATTACTGGCATTTCAATTAGGGGAAGTCCGGGCCCCCTGGCAACGCCTATGATCATTGATAGGCTAAAAACATCACCAAAGCTGGTCTAACTTTGATACAACAAATTATATCACTCGTATAATGTCATCGATGAATTTAGTTTGAATTAGAATCGCTGTCTAAAGCAGAATCCTTTTAAGTTTCTCATCGAACATCGCATTCATTAGTCAGCAAAAACTTTTTGAAAACTCATGTCTGTTGTGACGTCGCAAATCGGTACGGAGTCAAACGGAGTAAATAGTATTTTCGCGAATAAAAGGAATTGGGGAGAAATATTTGGGGCACCTCTTTATTACCTCAAGCAGTCTCATTTCTTAAATAAAACATTTTATTTAATATTTGTTTAACGGATTTAACACACACAGTGCCAGGGGCCCCGCGATAAAACGGTAAAACTTTTTTTGGTCTTCACCTCTACTTGGCTTGAAAATATTGCGAAAATCCCAAAGCGCCAGGGGCCCAACACAATGTAAATCCGGCCCGGACAATAACACGGTTTGTAGGCGTAACTATCTATTGTACATTTTTTAGTAACAATTCACCTCCATCTTGCCAGTTTTTTTATGCAATTAAATACTTTTGAAAAAAATAAACTACAGTAAAGGGAACGCTTATTGTACAAAAATTTGAATTGGGAGGACCAGGGCCCCTAGCCGTATATGTACTCCTATAACTGGTTGTTTTCATGACAAAACAATAATCTCTAAGACAAATATTCTACTGGATTGTTATTTACTGCTAAAATATTGCAGAAGGCAATGTTGTTTATTTCCTCTACCTGGGCCAAATCACTTAGAAAATTTAACCCCAAAATGCAAGATTTTAAACGTGTTTTGGACTTAAATGGCAAGCAAAAGGAGGACCGCACAACTAAATTTTTTCAATTGGCTTTCAAATGTTAAAAATCTAGTAGTACTTTCAAGTGGCTCTGAATACGTGCAAAATGTGATTCAATGAAACTAAAATAGTTTTTTCTTTAATTACAAAAAATCGCCCAGTGGCTGGGGACTTCGCCCCCACACCCCCGTCTGTGATACGTTTGAATTATAGTACACTTCTTTTCTCAACACACGTCTCCCAATTTTAGACATTTTTGCATTTTTACTCTTGGTTTAAGCCCTCTCTTTAAACGAGTTCCTAGTTACGTGTCAACACCAGGCCACGCTTCTGATCTTCCATTCTACGATATCTTTGCCCCACAAAAATTCCTCTTTCGAAGTTTTTGATGACGTCATTGCATGTGATTTGTGGTTTGCCCCCCCTATCAAAAATCCTGGCTACACCTATGCCCCCAGACCTCTTTTTTATTGTCAAAACCTTGAGATTACAAATATACTCAGTACGGTATCTCAATTCATATTAAAACATCTAAATATACTGCATATGCTACAGTACTTTTCTGACAATTCAATTCAATTTATTTGTTCACTTGAGTTCAATTTCCAGAAACTTTAACACCAATAAAAAAAATATATCCACACGCACAAATAGAATGATTATTAATGCCAATAAAGGAAATAAAAGTGGGCTAATTTACTGTAACACTTAACAGAAGTAATTGTTGGTGAAGGCGTAGAAATTAATAGGCTATTCCAAAATTTACCAGTACTGTAGTTTGAGTCACTTACTATCAAGCAAACAGAACAGCGAAAGACCTTTTTCGGGTCGTCGAGTCAAGCTGCCCTTATAGCGAATTTATTATTGTAATTATTATAAGTTTTTTTGAGAGGGTAACTTTTTTTAAACCATTTTTAAAACAAACAAAAGACAAAAGTAAGGATTCAACCAAAAATAGCAGTTAGGGTAAGAAAAGGGCACACTTAGGCTTACCTCGAGTTTATCAAGACTGTGAGTACTTCAGTAATTACTTAGCATGGACAATTTTATTTGTTTGCTAAATGAGTATTTTGGTAATTGTTTAAAAGTTGGGGCAATATTATTCCATATTTTTACTCCAATATACGAGTAAGATCGTTGCCCGTTTCGAGTTTTAGCTCGTTCCAAATAAAAATTGTCTGCAGTATTTGATCTTGTTTTATAATCATGAAATTTGCTAGCATATATAAAATAATTGTCAAAATTTTCAGGTAACTTGGGTAATAATAAGAGTACATAAATTTAGCAATTTCTAGTTCAAAAATATCTTTTACTTTCAATGTTTTCATGGATTTAAACAGAATACACATTTTTGCTTTATCTTTCACAAATTTGAAGTTCATAATACGGATGATATTGTTTTGCAGCACTTGAATCTTTTCCAAAGAAGTTTGACAAGCACTGCCCCATAAAATAATTTCATACTTTAAATACGGATGAGCCAAACTGTAATATAACTTCATTAGTGTTTGTTTGTTTGTTAACGTAATGTCTGATTATAGATAGAATTCTGGCTGCATATGACAATTTTTTGATTACATATTCAATGTGTACATTCCAATTTAAATGTTTATCTATCATGACATCCAAATACTTTATAGATTCCACAGATGGATTTGTTTGTTTGCCTATTTTTATGGTAAAGTTTTTCAAGAGGCTTGAGTGACATTTTGGTGCACAAACAAAGTATGTTGTTTTGGTGTAATTTAGAGAAAGCCTATTATATTTCATCCATTCGTCAATAAAAGTAAGTTTTTTATTTACTTGCTGCTGAAGACGAGCTTTATTTTTAGATATTAGAACTGTGTCATCAGCAAACATGTTAACTTGAAAGTTTGCATGATGTGGCAGATCATTTATGTACAAAGAAAACAGTGGAGGTCCCATGGTAGAGCCTTGTGGTACCCCACACACAATTGTACTAGCTTTTGATTGAATACTGTTGCAAACAGTAAACTGCTGACGATTAGTTAAATAACTGTAGAAAAGATTATGCATATTTCCTCAAATACCAAATAAACAAAGTTTATCAAGGAGTAATTTGTGATTTACAGTGTCAAAGGCTTTTGACAAATCCAAAAACAAACAGCATGAATTGTAACCATCATCTCAATTTTTTAAAAGTTGGTTACATAGGTCTGTTATTGCCATTTCATTAGAGTAACCACAACGAAAACCAAACTGCTGTTTAGTAATTACCTCTTTTTAGAAAAAAAAATAACTCTTTTTAAAAAAAAAAAAATTTAGAAAAAAAATAACTCAAATCTTGAATATAGCAACTTTTGAAAAATTTTTGAAATAGGTGATAAAAGAAAGATAGGTCTATAGTTACAGGCTATATCTTTTTGTTTGGCTTTGTGGATTGGGACTATCTTTGCATTTTTTAGAAAATTAGGAAAAATCTCTGTTTCATAGCATTTATTAAATGCATCCCTCAGATAAGTGGATATTATAGGCGCTATATTTTAAAAAATTTAATTGGTACATTCTCAGGCCCAGCAGCTTTCACAGGATTAAGTTGTAAAATTTGTGAATATACTTCACTTTCTGAAATTGGATCATACATAAAGGAGTTAGGCAAACTTGAAAAAGTAAAATGCTTGGTGGCAGCAGGTATTTTTGCATTCATATTAGGTCCTACTTTCGTAAAATACTCATTTAGCAAATCAGGTATTAAGTTTTTATCAGTAATTTTACCCTTTTGTTCATCAGTTATCAAAGGAATGCTGTTACTTCTAATCTTTTGTGGCATAGTATTTTATTTATGATCTTCCATTGCATAGATATATTATTTTTGTGTTTTTGTAACTCATTTTGATAATAATTTCTCTTTGCAGTTTTTTTTAGTTTGGTTGCTTTTTTAAGTAAGTTTTATATTTTGAAACCAAATGAGGTCAGTGTTGTTTATAGCACTGCTCAAATAATTTGTTTTTTATTGAAATAGATTCAAGTAAGTCTTTGGTCAACCAAGGCTTTGCTTTGATTTTCATCTTCTTTCGAGATAATTTTTTTAATGGCGCATGCAAGTTAGTCGCTTCTGCTATAGCACTTAAGATATTATGAATTTCTGTATTTGGATCATCATTCAGACTACACGATAGATATTCCAGCTTATTGTTTACATCTTCAGAGAAGGCTTCAACATTAAATTTTTTCATATCTCTAATCATTATTCCTGGAGTCAAGCTTCTATGCATGTTATTTTTCATCATGCAGAATGTAGACAAGTGATCTGATACATCACTAACAAGAATCCCACTAACTGAAATTTTTTGGAGCGAGTTGCTTTAGATATGGTCGAGAGTAGTGGCTGATGTTGAAGTTATCCTAGTTGGTTTGTTAATTAGAGAGAAGCACCTAGATGAATATATTTCATTTACATAATTTTGTATCTTATTGTCAATATTTCGCTTGGATATATCAATGTTATAGTCACCCATGAGAACAAAGGTATTGTTTGACCTACTGAAATTTTGCATAATTTTACATAACTGTTCCTTAACGAATACATAGGAAGTATTTGGGTGTCTATAAATAACACCAACAGTCAAAGACTTGGTTACTGTTTTTTTTATTCAATTTTGGGTTGTTATAAGAATTTTAATAAATAAACTTTCACAATTAGGGCAATTAATAGTTTCTGATTTGATAAGAGTATTGTAAATCTTTTCTTATGTATATTCCTACACCTCCAGCATGGGACAGTGAGTCAACGTGTTCGAATAGATAGTTTTCTATATTAACTGATTTAGCATTAGCATTACTGAGCTTAGTTTCAGTAATAGTTATCATTGCAGGTAGGCAATTATTGTCCTAAAAAAATCTATTTTGTGCTTATTTTTTGGCAAGGATTTTATGTCAAAATGCACAAAAGCTGGTTGATTGAAGAACTTTGGAGTTTTAACAATATTGGAATATTGAGAAACTCTGAAGTAGTTACAGTCTTCATCATGTCCATCGAAATCAGTATTTACATTACCAAAATCAAAGTGAGCTCTATCCATCAAACCAAAAAAAAAAAAAAAAAAAACCAAACATACAACAAAAGCTTACAAAAATCTTGCACTTGACCTTCACCTTAACAAGTGAAGCAGAAAACAACTACAAACTAGACCAAAACAAGTCTATGTTCACTTACTATAGATTTATTGGCAAACCGAGTATTAGGCCATCTAATAAAAAAATAGTATAGTAAAGCAATGACATGGTGGTAGCCTATTTAAAATAGCTATAAAATTACGACTTTACATGGTATTGCATGCTACAAATCATAACAAGCATTTTAATGCATCTTAATTTGTGCACAAAAGTGCAAGAATATTGCTTACTCAGCATCTTTAGCATTTTGTAGGTTAAATAAGAATGTGTAAGCTATTGCTCGAAGGAAAAGAACACCTCTAAAACTAATTTATTCAACAGAATAGCTTAAACATCAACTCTTCTCAATTTCCACATGTAAGGAGAGCTCTCATAGGATAGCTTACTAGTAATGATATTCTGAGTGCTTTTTGGATAAGTTATCATAAATTGCTACTACGCTTGGTGTATGACAGCATACCTACTGCATATATACATATAAATCCTGGTATCAAATTAAGCAAGTACGTCAACAAAATACATTAAAAAAAAACAAAAAAAAACTGCAAGATATGACCAAGTACTTGTTTGGATTCTTAATTTTTAAAATTGATTTTGGCTTAGAAATGATTTGAATTCAGCAACAGTTTATGATATTGTAAATTTTGTCAAAAAAGAAAACGAACTATATTCTTCAGGCTTGCATTTCCAGCATCACATGTTAATACTAAAGTACTAACTGTCATGCTAGTTTTGTTTAGCAAACTTCAAGACAATGTTATCAAGATTGGGAGAATCAATCATTAATTTGGTAGAGGAGTTATCTGGTTTTGTGTAGAAAATCTTTCCATCTACAGTCCAATTTGAATGCATTAGGCCTTTCTTGCGTAGCTCTGTTAGTCTTTTGACACATGCTCTTCTTTGAGGAGTAAGTGCCTCAGTGATTACAATGCCTGAGTCTTTAAGATTCTTCTGGTTTTGAAAGACCAAATTTCTTAGATTGCAGCTTAAAAATTTCACTATAATGGGGCTTTTCTCATTTGCTGATCTTAGTCTGTGTGACCTGTCAATGCAAGATTTGGTCACATTGACTCCAAGATAATCCTTAAAAATTTGTATCGCAGTTTCATTAGTGTCTTCATTCAGTTTTTTTACTACACTAAGAATTAGCAAACAGTTTCGACGCGAATATTGTGCCTGATTTTCCAAACTTACTTCTAAGGTTTTGATTTTTTCGTTTGGAAGCCAAATTTCATCTTTCAGTTTTGTCATCTTTTCGTGAAGACCCAATGAAACAGCATCACATATTATTTGTTTAAAGGTGTTGTTGGACATGATTATTTTGCTGATTTTGGTTGCTATTAGGTCAATGAATTCTGAGTCACCTGCTGCAATAGTATAAATGCCTCATCAACAGCAGTAACTCTGCTTCTTGGTGCATGATCATCATACTTTTTTCAGCTAAGCTCCTTTCAAGAATATCAGAGTCTTTTATTACAGATCCAATCACATTTTCGATAACATTTCGATCTAAGCCATCCGAAACAGCAGCGCTAGAACTAGTAGGCCTAATTGTTTGTAGGCTAGATTTGGACGTACCAGCACCCGATGACGGAGGTATTCGAAAGCTCTTCTTTCCAGTCATTTTAGTTGCTTTTTTTTGATTAGTTTTTTATTTTGTCAAGTTCAGTCACCAGTCACCACTTATCAATTATGTTTCAGTAAAGATAGCCGAACACCAATACAGCCAAGTCTATTAGGCAGTAAACATAACCCTATTTTCCTAAATCTTATTCAAATAGAATGAAAACAACGTTTAAAAAAATTCCGTGAAAAGAAATCGTTTAACCAAACATTATGGGTTGCGTTTGGGAAACTACTAAAAAAGTGGGGATACCGTATCAGTTGACGTTTGCACCGGGGCCCTAACCGATGAAATTAGGCATTGATTTTGACCATTTCTACGTTTATATTAGCTATATTTCATTCACGAGTTATGGCCTTATTTCATTGCCACGATACCGCTACGGTACATAATCAACATCGGCTGCTAACGTGTAAAACTTCAAAATGGCATTCATTCTCACTCAGAATGAAAGAGCCTAAGCTGTCGTAAACATTTTATTTTATAAAATATTATAAACATTTTATTTTGTAAAATGAAATGTTTCCAACAGCTTTGGCTCTTATATTCTACGTGAAACAGTTTCTCATGACCAACTTTTATGGATTCGTTATTATTTTTGCAATTTTCGAATTATAATCAAAAACTTTACAAAATGCAATATCTTAAATACTCTTGCGTTTAAAAACTACGGAAAATTTGCCAACCATAATTTACAAAAATTGTGTTTTTGGTCCTAAGCCTTGGTCTCCTCGACCATTCCTGCCCTTGGCCTCGAGAAGGTCTGTCCTTGAAAAGTCGGTCCTTGGCCTTAGATTTTTTTTAATTCGTTGATCTTGGCCTCGAACGTTGGATCCTCGACTTTACCTCTGCTATCTACATTGTCTACCAAAGCGCTTAGAAGAATAGATCCTACTTGCCAAATCGGCTCCAAACAGTTATTTTGGTTCTTGAGCCTACTTTGCTTGTGGTCATAAGGATTTAGTGCTTCAATGAACGGTTGATCAGCTCGTTTATAAGAGGCAAGGCGATGATTAACTCTGTATATGAGAAGAAGCAAATTAGCAAAGCAGGGTGGAAGTCAAGCCAAATTAATTTTAGACTTTGATGTAAGAGTTAGATCGTCTCCAACCACTTTTTTTATCATTTTGCTTCGCAAAAAATTTAGGGATTGAGTTTTATTGTATCCATACATCAAGTAAATGATTCCAGGTTTATACATAATTGGTCCGAAACTCATCGCCAAGTTTTCTGGAAAACAATATTTGTGTGTCAAGGAATTTTTCTACTCATTTTAACCCTTATTCTACAAGTGGTGCCATATCGCAACAGTTTAGGGATTTGAAAAGTAATTTTTTGACCATGGTTCTTGGATTTCAAAAACTTTTAATTCCTCTACATTTCATTGTAGTGAAATGTCTATTTACAGTATTGTTCCTATTATTTCAAGTTTTGTCTCCAGCACAAAAAGAAATCTGAAGAAATTATCAAAAAATGGCTGGATCATTCAGATTACTTTTGATATATTTAGTTCTTTTTCGAAAATCATTCTTTGTTGTTTGTTTTATTGTAAGCGCATAACGCGATTTTATGACATGGGACTCGAAACACAAGTCATAGGATAAAATGGAATGGGGGCCAATAAATTACAGCGTGTCCATATCGCAACACTAGTAGGATATGGGTACTTTTTTATTTTTGTTAGATAAAGATTGTTGTCATAGAATGTTATTTTTTACTAAATACGAGTATTAAGTTGTTTAACTTGAGTTATGGCATGTTTGATGAAGAATCATCGAGGTTTGCATTATCCAGGAATCACTACAAATTTCTTCTTTGAGCTGGAGGTCTGAGGTTCGAATCCCAGGCTGGCTAAATTTAACCTAAAGTCACATTTAGGCCAGTTTTCCTTAAAATTTGCAAAAGTAACAACTGGTTTGCTTTGGTGTATCGGTCGCTTAAACTTGTTCTGCGGTTCGGTGTAATAAGTTGAGTACTTGTAGAAACAGCTAGAGGACAAATGTAAAATTGTTCGTTTTTTTTTTTTCTGAACTTTTTTTGCATTTAACTTTTACCGCAGGTTATTCAAAACCATTATAGGTTATGTTCTGAATGCTTTCCAGCTTTCAATTAATAAGCAATTTAAATGTATATAATTTCGGCTTCAAATCCTAATATGGTTGATAGGTACTCGACTAGATATTCCGAACGAAACTTATTACACCAAACCACAGCCACGTTTAAGAGACCTACAGCACCAAAGCAAACCAGCAGCTTTTGCAAATTTAAAGAAAAGCTGGCCTGCATGTAACTATAGGCAGTACTTAAATTGTAAAATTTTGCATGGGGGGACGCTTTTGCAGCCTTGACCAAACTTTAGTGAAAATTATGTAATTCCATCCCCGCAATTGAGTAAAAACCAAGAAAAAAAAACGTCTTCGCCGAAAAGTGAAGTGTTTTTTCCCCGAAATCAGGAGAATACCAAAAAAAAACGTCTTCACCGCAATTTGGGATTATATTTGGCCGGAATTTGTACGATTTATTTGTGCTGGTTGGCTCTTGTACGTTTGATCATCCAGCGCTCAAATCTCGATGGGTAGACGTCTAAATCTCGATAGAGGGACGCTAAATCTCGATGGGCGGACGCTAACTCTCGATGGGGGGACGCGTTCCTCCTACAATTTAAGTACTGACTATAGGTTAGGTTTAGCCGGCCGCAATTCGAACCTCAGACCTCCAGCTCAAAGAAGAAATATGTAGTGATCCCTGGATAGTGTAAACCTCGATGATTCTTCATCAAGTCTGCCATAACACAAGTTGAATAACTCAATATTCGTATTTAGTAAAAAATAATCTTCCATGACAACAATCTATAACCAACAAAAATAACAAAGTACCCATACTAATTTTTTAATTTTCTAAACCCTATTGCGATATGGCAAAACTAGTAAAATAAGCTAGGGTTAAATAAAATGAGTAAATACATTCCTTGACACACAAATGTTGTTTTGCAGAAAACTTACCGATGAGTAGGAAGTTTCGAACCAATTATGTAAAAACCTGGAATCATTTGCTTAATGTATGGATACAATAAAATTCAATCCCCTAGATTTTTACAAAGCAGATTGATAAAACAAAATGGTTGGAGATGATCTGACTCTTACATCAAATTCCAAAATTGATTTGACTCGAAGTCAACCGTGCTTTGCTAATTTGCTTCCTCGCATATGCAGAGTTAATCATCGTCTTGCCTCTTATCAACGAGCTAATGAACCGTTTACAAAACCACCAAATCCTTATGATCACGAGCGAGGTAGGCTCAAAAACCAAAATAAATTTTTGGAACCCATGTGGTTAAGTAGGATCTATTCTTCCAAGCGCTTTGGTAGACATCGTACACGGCGCAGAGCAAAAATCCGAACACGAAGTGTTTATAGAATTGGATGATTGTATTGAGGAGAAGGAAGATGCTGATTTCTCAACAAACTAATGGTCACGCTACTTGTCTTTGTGGTAAAAAATTGAAATATTGAGTTTAAGACTAATGAAACGTATAATAGGTTTTATTTAAATGCAACATCATCACCTGCAACGTTAAAATTCTTAAACACTAAATAAATCGTACTGTATTGTACTCTGTTTAAATTTGTGTAAAAATTGTCCTTTATCAATTACAGTAATAATTGCAATAACTAGTATTTTCGAAAATATGACGTCATCACATTTTTGCTCGCATTTAGCCTTCCGCGAAAACCTTGATATCATCTTATCTATAATACCAGCACAAACTTAGGGCTGTTTTAGTGATTATTTACTAACATAACTCGTATGTTGTCATCAATATGATGTCACAGATTTTTCACCGTCATAATACTTTAAAATTTTTCTAATTTAAAAAACAAAGTGAATTATGAAAGCAAATATAATTGTTGAAATTAACGCTGAAATACGATAAATATTGATAAATGAATGTCATATTTTCAGTGTAATTGATTGTACGAAAATGTTGATTAAAGTAAACCAAATTCATACAGTATCTTTTAATATGCATGTACTTTTTTCAGTAGTAATATCATGGCTCTGCATTAAATCCAACAAAAGTTATAGAAGTTGACAACCACTTAGAATGGTAATTTTTTACAATTTCGGTGACATTTCGTTCCTGCATTATGACGTCATAATTTCATGACATCATAAATGCATCTGAAGGTTGCTCATGTCCAACTTGTTAAGTGACCCAAGTTTGGAAATTCAGGTCCAACCATAAGAGAAGTAAGAATGAATAAAGTAAAAGTCAACAAAGCGAAAAAATTCAACCAACTTTTGCGAAAATGACGTCATTATGAAGTAAATGGGCAGGAAAACTGGGGTGGGGACAACCCTAGCTGGAAACTTCAGACTTTACTGAACATCTCTATATAGGTAAAAAACATACCTTTCCGGGGCCCGTAAACGCGTTTTTTGACTAGACCAAAATGGGCAGTGGAAGGTGGCCAATGATAAAATTTTAAAAACGCATGTTCGGTAAAAAGCAATATAAAACAAACCAGCACGAGTAAAAATTTTATACGTGTATGAGTATTTTTCATACGCATATGCGCATTTTTTGACGCTAATCTGTATAAATACGGATGTTCGGTAAAAGTCGCTTAAATCGTATTTTCGCCAATAAAAGGAATGGTGAAAACTATTTGGGGAACTTCTTTATTATCTCAAGTAATTCTCATTTTATCAATAAAACCGATTTCAAGCTGTGTCTCTTTAAGCCCATATAACATACAATATACACAGAGCAATGTTTTTGGTCTTTTAGTTATTATTTTGCAGACTGAAGATGTGTATTTCATCTCGAAATTAGTTTCTGCCCATAACGTATTTTAACCTTTGATTTATGACTTTTACTGTAAACAGCTGTTTTAACAACTTTTAAGTTGACGTGGAATTTTTAGCTAAACTTCCTCACAGAAAGTCGATTTTTTAAAAAAATCCCAGCATGCATTTCACTCTTGTTCAAATCAAAACTATTGTTGAAGACTAGGAAAATTGAATTTCCTAATTCAAACTTTGGAAAAAAATATGCTCAAGCATTAAACTGGGTGTTCAACTGTTCATAGAGGAAGACCAAATTGCAACACCAATGAGCTTTCAACTATGAGTGCAATACAATTGGGCAGGCCCAGCGCCACGGGGTGGGGGGCATTTTGAGGCCGTACTCCCCAAATCACTGCTTGTGCCCCCCCCCCAAGCGAGGATTGTGAAAGTAACAGGCTTGATGCCACTGGAGAGCAGTTTGGGGCCTAAGATTCCCAAAATAATGATTATCACCCCAGAAATCTTCAGCAAGAACTGTTTTTCGCAGATTTTGCAACAAAAACCCTTTTTATTTGTGATTTCTTCTCAGAATTGTTGGAAAATTGAGCATTTTTAAAAAATAATAACCTTTTTTTTTGGTCTTCACCCCAGAATTTGTGAAAATTTGCGACGAAGACCTTTGTTTTTTGGTCCACAGTCTCGAATTCAAAGCGTTGAACTTTTTGTGCCCCCATAAAATTTGTTTATGCCCCCCCCCCCCATCACGCTATCCTGATGCTGGGCCTGCAATTAAATTTGGTCAAGTTCTTTTTTCTCGACTCAAAAATTTCAAAGACAATCTACTTCTAACGTGAATCAGATTGCTGGGTTCTAAATTTAGCTTAATTTTTAGCTTTTAATTCTTACTCGTACATGTGACTTCTATACGGTGTTATGATATGCGTCAGCCACTGCTGTCGATCACTTTTTAGAATCAGCTAAATTTTAAGTTCTAGGCATTGCATTTCATTACTGTAGTACATAATGTTTCTTTTCCTTCGCATTCTTTCCTTTCCTCCTTAAAACTGTTGACAAATGGGAATTGGTTCTTTTCACTATCATTTTAATAAAAGCGCCGGAATGAAAAAATTAAGTTTTCCCAATTTATAAATTTAACAAGAAAGCTATGTAAATTGCAACGCTATCTTAACATTAAGTTTGTAAGTAGCATAGCAACGTAGAAATGACAAATATAAACGGTGCGGTTTAGATTCTACTTTTTTCTTTAAGATATTCACTTAAAAAATCTCATAAAAACCAGAACTGAACGGTTTTCGAATTAATTTGATTTTCTTTAAAAGTTTCTTTATAGTTATCTTAAGATTACAGTGATGCGTGGTTTTCTTAATGATTTTTTCTTCTTTAATAATACCACTTTGATCAAACTATTTATGATCTTATTAGTTCATTTTCTATAATTTTTTTTTTTTTTATTAATAAATTAAAAAAAACAACAACTAAAATTGTCTTCAAAGCTTAACAATATTTTCGTCTGACCCTTATAAAGAAGAATCGTCAGAATGGAATTAAACGCAGAAAAGAACGGTTGCTTGTAGGAAGAGAGCCGAGCCAATCACTGCTTGATTTCTTTCCCAAACATTATTTTGCCGCTCTTTATCTCCGCTTTTTATTCCGACAATTCTTTTTGGCAAATGACAGACGATCAATTTTGAAGACAATGAATATTTCATTCAAATTCAGCAATAAACTCAAGTTCTGTACCACCAACCTAATTTAAAAAAATTACAGGTGTGCTTTAAAAGTCAAGCACATTACTATAGTTTTTGCTAGGGTGGCGAAAGTGGAGGTGATGACACAGATGAAACGTCAGGCGATGCAAATCTTCAAGCGGCAGAGGATGATTGTATAGGTAATCTTCTTTCGTATCTTATTCCGTTTCCTACAAACAATTTAATAGTAGGCGAAAAGTTACGTATTTGTCTGGATTTTCCGCAACTATTTGATTGCCTAATTGGTAGCTGTATAAATTTATGTGATTTTGCTAAAATGGGACTTTAATTAAGAAACGGACACTCTTTTTTTTCTTCCTGTTTTTTGACCGTTTCCCGTGAAACTTGGGGGAGCAGCAGTTAGATTAACACTATTTTACACGGTGGAATGGAGGCTAAAATGTTCATCTCTTAAATTTTCGTGATAAATCTTTTCAGAAAACAACCTTTTTCTTCAAACCAAACTTCACTTTGAGTTAAATTTAATCACAAATTACTCCTAAAAATTTCAAGTCACCAAGGTAAGGGAAAGTTTCCCAATTTTAAAGTTTGGCGATGTCACTTTCCAAAATCTGAACAATTTTTGGCCAACTTTAGAATAACTTAATTGACGTCATAAGATGTGTAAAGTAGAATTAAGCTGCCCAGCATCGCAGTTTTCCAGCATCACTTCCTTCATTTCGCTTAGGTAAAGGTTTTAAGCGATTTCATCAAAAAATCCTGAAACGATCCTCAATCGAATTAATTCATCAACAGTAACTCGAGTTCATCCGAATAGCCTTCATTTTTGCATTCGCTTTGGAAAATAAATCCTGTTTGGAAAGCCTGCCTCTGGCATTCTGCTTATGTGATTAAAACTCAGACGGTGTGATTTTTCAATTAGGAAAGATTTTCCAGTTGCGGCTCGATGTTTCGAGATTTTTGATTGTCAGGCAGTATACTCTTTCCGAAGTTATAAAGCAGATTTTCTACGTAAAAGATTTTCGCTACCCTGAGGTAGCACTTCACTCAGGTCTTAAGGGTGTATGGGCGTTGACTGGGGTATGGGCGTCGACAGGTGTTGTATATAGCAATTTGCTTTACTGATAAGTAGGTAAATTTTGGCAATTCGGGTTCAAAATTGGTTGTAGGTATTTACACAGGTATGCATGCTTGTCACTAACAAACAAATTTGAAATATGCATACAGCGTACTACTGTTGTAAATTGCTTATAGAAGATATCATAGGTATATGGTATCCATGCTTACTGCAGTGATCTTAGCGCAATGCGGTTGAACCAAGTGGAGTGCCAGTGTGATACTGGTCAAAAATCCTCTTTCTGGTGACCTTGTTGACGGACTTTGATCAAAGTAGTCTGGGAAGAGGGTACGATGGCAGGTGCAAAAATTGCTCTCGTGTGTGGTTTGAAGATTCAGATGGGCTGTCAGGATAGGCTATGTGTGAATTAAGATGCTGATGAAACACTAGCCTAATGGGAAAGCAGATATGTGAGGAAAGTGCTACCTCACAGTTGTAAAAAACTGCATGCACTTTGTCAAAGAAAATAATTCCTCCAGCTTGCAAAAACTTTATTTTGGACGCTGCTACAGCTACACTACTTGAGATTGCAGCATTTCGGTCATCACTACTCAAGCAAGATTCATGATCGGCCTCACCATTAAAATGCAGAGCTTAGCAGGTGGGCTTAACGTTTTGGGAAAAAAATGACTTAAAAGTGGCAGCGCTACTTTTTTTGGTCTGTCACTACCCGCTTCTTTTTAAGTGGAATTTTCGGATAATTTGCTATCGATAAAGGCGCGATTGTTTTCGGGTAATGGCGATTTTTTTGGATAATATCAAAATAACTGGAAGTGAATGATATAACAGTTTAGTCACCATCAATGCAACAAGCTGTAGTTGGCGTAAACTTGTAGTCAATCAATCGCATTCGATTTGTTTTTGTTCAGGGCAGAGGCTGACAAGACCTTTTTTGTTTAGAGCAATATCATTCTTATATAGCTCATATTATGTTATTGTTTTGAACAAAAATTGTCTCGAACAAATTATAGTCCTTAACAAAAATTAAGGTATTAAAAGAAGCGACAAAAGGAACGGTAGCGCGTTTTTTATTTCTGCATTTTATTTTGAGGAGCGACGTTCGTTTTTGCTAAGGAGCGAGAGCAACGCTCCTTTGAAGGAAGCGGCTACCAACCTCTGCGTAATTGCCGATGTGAATGCAGATTGGTTCCAAAACTAAAAGCTTTGCTTTTAGTTTTTGTTTAATTACGACCGAATAGTGCAAAGCTTCCATTACTGCACTCGCCTTGTCAATTCTGGTGCCTAGTTTTTTGTTTGCGATTTGTCACTCGTAAATACAACCACAAGTTCAAAGATTGATGGTAGTTTGATATTTTATAAACGTCAGCCTTGCATAGTTTAACTTACATTTAACTGATTCAAGATGGTTTGATTCTGAAAATGGCTGCCAATATTGAAACACAACCATGTAATTAAACTAGGCAGACAGTAGAGCAGAAAGCCAAAGTCTAGGAGGAGGTTTGGCCCATCTCGGAATTAAGTATTTATCTAAACGCAGGTAAAAATCTTTTTGATAATGTACAGTAAGCATGTTTTCAAATGCGTGCTCAAGAGATTAAAAGCAGAGGTGGAGTTGAAGACACAAGGCTCGAGGCCAAGGCCAAGGACACAAAAAAATCCGAGGCCAAGGACGCAAAAAAATCTGAGCCAAGGCCAAGGACAGCCCTACCGAGGACAGACCCTCTAGAGACCAAGGATACAAGCGCAAGTGCTCTCAAAAAAAAATAAAAGGTCTTTAAAAGATTTTTTCAGGCGATCTCCAAAAAATAAAAATAAAAAAAAGGTCTTCAGAAAAATTTTTTAGGTGATCTCCAGAAAAAACCGCGCTCCACAAACTTTTAACAACTCAAAAAATAGTGCTGTCCTCGAGCCGAGAATAGGGCAATTTTCGAGGATTTGAGGCTTCGAGGCCAAGGACGTCCTCAAGGACTCCACCTCTGGTTAAAAGCGTTGTTGCAATGATGACTCGCAGTAAGAACAAAGCTACTACATCAAAAGTACATGAAAGGTTTACTTGAGCGGTATAAGAATATTGTTTTTAACAATCTTATTGATTTCATATAGATACTTTTATCAAATAATTTAAACTATATTACTTTAAACTAGCAATTTTTTGTCTATTTCTGTGAATTAAATCTTCAATTTGATTTAGTATTTTGTTTTATGCAAGTCTATTTTGATAAATGCCATAAAATGTTACACAATTTCTCGATTCTATTATAAAACAAAGTAATTCTACTTTGAAAACGGCATTTTTTGCTAATTTCATCTAAAAACTATGCAATTATTGCATAATATTGCACTATTAAACCTTTTTTCTTGATCTCGAGCTATAAATTTAAACTAAAAATGAAAAATTAGTTTTGTTTTCACTAAACTTGTTAGCGGCACAGAATTTCAAAATAGCGTTGTAATAATGTCGGAAATATCATTTCATTCATAAAGACATGGGTAGTTTTGGAAAAGTCTGTTTCAGATTAAACGTTTTTGTCCAGCTCTCTTCATGAATCTACGCTGGAATAAAGAAAAAATAAAAGGCGATGAAAAACCAAAAAGAAAAACTAAAACCTAAGAAAAAAAAAAACGGTAACGCGTTCGTCTCTGAAGCAGGAGGTCTGAAGTTCAAATCTCGGGACGGAAAAATTGGGCACAGTGTTGCCAACAGCTCGCGACAGCGGTGAGATTTCTTCAAAAGAAGCTGTGTTGCCCGAATAGGCGCAATAACGCGGAGATGGGCCCCGCACTCGTTACACGCTTCGGCGTAATACAGCCAGTATAATGAAAGATTTTGATTTGAAAACTATATATAGAGGTTGATTAGATTGAAATAGACAATGGATTGTTATTACGACGTAAAATGCTGTAAAAGCATCTAAAATAGTATAGAGTTTGTGCAAAAATATAGAAAATTTCTCGCTATATTTTGATTGGTCAAAATTTGTCATTTTGACGATTTGATCGGTCGAGAATTATCGTTTCGTTTTAGTCCGAAATGTGCACAAGAAATTAATGTAAAATTTAGAGTGAATATACGAATTCTTTTTGACAGCAAAAAATAGGCTGTAAGGAATTAATATAAGTTTCTTCAAAACTGACAAATGGAACGAATATCTTGCTGTAGCCAAAATCAAAAATTGTGTATCATTATTATGTTTGGTACATTCCTCATTCTCTAGTAACTACTGTCCAATTGCAAAATCATAGTGGACACTAGGGGTGCAAGTGATTCTGCATTCTCGATAAGGCAAATTGTTCTTTGGCTTTTTTCCGCTTCTTATGCATCTCAGAATGTGTTGATTAATTCTGTCTTGCAATCTTTGGTAAGTTCGACTCACGTACCGTGGCACGCGTATTGATATACGACCTTACTTTGTTGAAGGGAGGGTAAAGCATATTTATGGATTGCAGGCAAAATTTTTGATCCCAGCAAAAATAATGCGAGGTTCAACAGCTTGGTAGCATTGGTTCAAAGCAGTCTTGGTTTGCCTAACAAAATTCAAAGAAACTGTGTCAATCCAACGAAGCTTCAAGAAACTTGAACATTTTGCGGACCTTCTTTTGCTTTGCGGTTAAAGTGTGTAATTTTATTAGATATGGTGGTTTGCAGAGCTGGGCAAGTTCGCAAGTCTGCAATTGCGAACTAACGAAAAAATGCGATTTCTGGACTTGGCAGTTTAAATTGCGGACTCGCGGTTGCGGACTATTTTAGTTTTAGTCCGCAATTCTGCTACTTTTGCACAAATATTCAAATTGCTTTCTAATTTTGTAAAACATTTCTGCTTTTAAATAGTCAAGCATGACAATTCTTAGCGAGGCTTTAATTCCTATCAGTAGAGTATAAATATTATACAGTAGGTTTACTTGATTGTGACGTGTGTCTGCATTTTTTGAGAGGTGAAGTAAAGCTGGGTAACCACATTTGACGTCAAAATAGTAACCTTGTAAGCGGATATAAATAATGCGAAATAATAGTGATTGCAAGATTCGAAATTAACGTTTGCCAGAGGCAAGTTGAAATCCTCTGCAAATTTAGTGTTTTTGCCAAGAAGTACATTTTACAAATTTTTCCCAAAAGTAAACAGTCTCAAAATTTATTGTGCTTATTTTTTTTGGGCAAGTTGAAATTTCCTCGGGCAAGAAGACATTTGATATCAATTACTACTTGTCCGACGGGCAAGTTGTTAAAAAAGTTAATTTCGACCCCTGGATTGTTTTGAAATTTTAAGGGTGTTTTCTCAGCGTGACGTTATTACTTCCTTCTTCCTTTTTTACGCCCCTAACATAAAAAGGCAGCATTTTTTGCCCGTGCAAACTCGAGATAAACAAGATGGGCCGTAAGTCGCGCACCAAAGCATTTAAAACAATTCTGATAAACTACTTAGTACTTACGCACAAACCATGCTTCATTACATTCTACAAAAGAAGCCGTATTTTACACCCAAGGAAAGAGGAAATATTTCACCCAGCAGATTTTACATCGTTTGACATCACAATTCAAGTAATTCTTTGGTGCGCGACTTACGGCCCACCCTGTATTTCGCTCTAGCTCGTTTTGTCGTTATCGTTTATACAATCAAAAGTAGTCTCGTTTAGACCGTTGAAGCTCAGGCTTAATTCGCTGTATTCGTGAGATCATTTAATTATGACGTCATAATGTAATGTTCTTAAAAATATACAAAACCGAGAGTTTTCTTACAAATACTATCTTTAGTTATTTGGCGTTTTGTTCGCGCTGAGAGCCCACTATTAAAATTCTGTCCACATTTGCTCTATATTGTTAACTAATTATCCTCCAAATTTGTTTCAATAGTAGTATAACGTTTTACGAAAATATCTTTGATTGTTCGCGCGAAATTGTAAAATTCGTGTTGAATTACGTTTACTTGTTTTTGCTTATGAAACATGAATTGTTGCAACATAAGAAAGAGTTAATCGTTCAATGCAAAATGTCATGCAGCTGGAAATATAAACACAATGTTTTTTAGTATGAAATGTTTTTAAAACTTTAAACCAGTCAAAAAAAAAGTAATTAATAGGCTGATTTTTATACCTACTACCACATTGTACCATAACGCATAATAAACAATAATGTTGCATAAAATGAGGAAAACCAAGCACAGTTGCGCAAACCTAATGTGTGTTAGTATTCCATGCTGTGCTATCCAGTGTTCGCTATTAGGTTTCATTTCATCACGCGGCTTGAAAAAATAATTGGATATCAAATGCATTTTATAGCACTTTTTAACAATTAATAAACTTTGATTTATTAATTCTTTTCTTTTCATAGGTACAGTCAGTGGTGCCGAAACAAGGGGGGATGGGGGGATATATCCCCCCAATAATTTGACTGTATACCCCTAACAATTTGAGTATGGTCTCCATCTAGTGTGCATCTGAGCGCATGTCAGTACTTAAAAAGAGTGTTCCATTTCTAGTGAAGACCTTTTTTTTTTGGTCTTCACTTAATTTGCTCTCCTGAAAAAAGTATTGGTCGAGGCTCAGCCCCCCCAATGTTGAAAACAGGGCAAAATCGGGGTAAAATTACAAATTATCCCCCCAATGCTGAACAAAGATTTGCACCACTGAGTACAGTACAGTATTTATAACGTCGCATTTTGTCCGAGATCGGGCTACTCTTATATTTTTGTGCTTGTCGGTAGCGTCGCCAAGAGAGCTCAATCAGCGTCATTTTTCGACAAAGATTGTAGGCTTGCAGCCAAGATTTCGCCAAAAGAGGGCTTCAACCAATCAACCATAAACTACAATTTTATATTTAAACATGTATATCGGGTTTTTAAGCAATGGCTGTGCTTAAGGCCCGTTTATACATAGTGCAAAAGCGAAACTGAAAGCGGTGCGAACACGAATGCGGCGTTCGCGAAAGAAAGGTCATAATAAAATAAACTCGTTTATACATAGCGCGAACACGATCGAAATTTAGTTCGAGCGGAAAACCGAGTAGATTGCCTCCAGAGCGAAATTTTAGGCGACGTTCGCGACGATCTCTCTTTAGGCTACGTCACCATCAGAGGTGGAGTTGAGGACACAACGTTCGAGGCCAAAACCAAATCCAAGGACTCAAAAAAATTCAAAGCCAAAGACCGACTTTAAGGCCAAGGACCGAGGACACAACTTTTATAAATTGTGGCGGTAAATTTTACATAATTTTAAACGCGAAAGTGCTTAAGCCTTTGCATTTCGTTAAGTTTTGATGATAATTTGAAAACAGTTTTTTAAAATGATATTGATTGCCATTTGGAAGTGTTACATTTTATCATAGGTGGGCAAGTTAATGCAAAACGTTAGCTTCGTTAACCACTAGTCCGTTAACAAACTTCACACCTCCGTTAACGTTAATTCGTTATTTTCAGCTTTAATTAACGGAAGGTAATGAAGTCCGTTAATTCGTTAACATTTTGCGTGTCATTTACATTTCGTTTTATTCACTCACTTCTAGAACATGTATTGACGCTGTTGAGCTGATTGTAAGGAAATATTTATTGCTGTGGTGGTCTTTTTGTGCTTTGGAAGTTGCATTTTACAGTCTAATCTAATTTCAAGATAAAAATAAGTTCGAATGCACTAACGAAGCTGCGATCGGAAAATCTTTGGAAATTGTGAACAGCGATAATTAATAGACCTATGGGGCTGCAGCTTATTGTATGTCACAAAAAGAGCTCCTTTCTTCGCTTTCTTCTATAAAACTCGTGCTAATACGCAACAAGCGTTACCAGTGCAAACTGGTTTGTACCGGTACGATAAATGAATAATGCAAGATATTAACCATAAAACCTTAACGGAAGTTAATAGAATTTAACGGAAGTTAATTTAGTCCATTAACAGAACTTAACGGAAGTTAATTTAGTCCGTTAACATGAAAAAACTTTTTAACGGATTAACGAGTTAATGAAAAAGTTAGCTTCGTTATAAACGGATTAACGATTAACGGACTTGTGCCCACCTATGCATTTTAGCAACTGATGTTGATTACGTGCCGTAGCAGTATCGTGGTAATGAAACAAAGCCATCATAGCCAGGGAATATTGCTAAATTATAAACGTCGAAATGGTCAATTTTAGAGCTTTAATTTCGCCAGTTAGGGCTCCGATGCAAACGTCCACTAATTATGGATCCACACTTTTACAAGTTTCCTTAAACGCAAACCACATCGCTTAGTTAAACCATTTCTTTCCAAAAAAATTTTTTTTTAAATTATTGTCTAAAAATATTGCGAAACACTGTAAATTTATGTTTTTAAAATGAATTAAGCTACCGTACTAGGTATACTTGTAAGATCATAAGTTTTTGGCATTGAAAAAAATACAGGGTTCTGGGGTGAGGGCAAAGTCCCCGTACTCAGTTAAATAATTTCAGTGATTTTTTATGGAGAGAATAGCAATTTTTGTGACTTAAAAAAAACATTAAACAATTAGAATTTCAAAGCATTTTGAAAAGAGAATACCGTAAATGCTAAGTTAGAAAAAGTTTAGTTTTCCACAATTTCCCAACTCCAATTTTAAGCCAATCTTTTTTTTTACATTTCAGTGTATTTTGTCTTTTCCATATCTAATGCCTATCAATAAATAAGTGCGAACGTTTCGGCCGACAAATGACACTTTGTTAAATTTAACATAAGATATTTAATTACAAAAAACATGAGGATCCCAGCAGGGTCGCATTAAGGAGAAAGGCATTGGAGACATTTGCCCCGGGCTCTCTTTAAAGAGCCCACAATTGTAGAAACGTAAAAATAATAAACCATTAATTTTTTCCAAAAATGCCCAATATTTGCCGGAGCTTCGTCTCTTTATCTTAATGTTGTGGTGTAAAAAATTTATTAATTACTTCGGGCATTCGAACGATTATGATTATATTTGACCTTCACACTTACTATAATTTCTTAATAATTCTTCATGCAGCGTTTTTTGTGATCCAATAGTTTGTTGTCATTGGTATTCCTAGAGAAAATTTCTAACGCACAAATTGCTCAGTGAATGTGGTTTTGCCCCCCCCCCCCCCACCAGACCGCTTGCCAGTGAATAGAGTAAGTTCCTTCTTATCTCAAAACAAATTCTTTGCGCTCGCGTATTTTTAGAACAAGTTGGCGTTCTCAAGATGCGTTTTCCTAGTTATATAGAGATTTACTAACATATTTACCGTAGCATAATACCAATATGCCTTCCTTGGTAATACTATGTTACATTTCATTATCACACACATAATTTTTTCTAAATTCACTCGCAGTATAGACTCGTTCATGTTTTTGCATTAGCAACTCAAAATTATAATTTCGGCAACGATGTGGATTTTTCGTACCAAACAGTAGCAATATATACAGCAACCTTAAACCACAAGATTGGCCAATTTTGTCATTCAGTTGTTGCAAATTTGAATCTCCTTTTTATATTGAATTTAGCGTAGTAGACAGTGTGCAGTACAGCACATGCTTTAGCTTTTTATCAGACTAGTTTATTAATTGATTAGAGCTCATTAAAATTATGATTGCTATTTCAGTTATATCTGAAGAGAGCCAATTGTAGTGCCGAAACGTTTGCTTAGTAATTTTTTTTACTTGTAAACAATGTAAATACAAGTAACAAGCCAAAAAATGCACCAAATCTTAAGGTTGCTGTGTATTGCTACTGTTTGGTACAACTCAAAATTACTTGTGTTTGGGCCCTCCGACTTGTTGTTATGATTTTGGATAGTTTAGTGCTTTGCAGTTTCTACCGCTTGCACCCCAAGTGTCAGCCGATATAAAAACAACAATTTTCTACAATAGTTTTTGCCCCCTCATTCTCCAATTAAATCTTTCACTCAATTCCATTTAAAATAGGTTTTAGTATGACTTGGCGTAGTTGACTTTCACATTTTATTATTTTTCAAATAAGGAAAGGAAACTACGAATTGACAGACTAGCAGTTATGCTGTCTTTTTTTTCCTTTTTAACCAATCAAAAAATAATGCTGTCCTCGAGCCGAGGACAGAACATTTTTGAGAACTTGTAGGCTTCGAGGCCAAGGACTTGAGCTTCAAGGCCAAGGCCAAAGCTAAGAACTTCAAAATGTGTCCTCGAGGACTCCACCTCCGGTCACCATGTATTCGACAGTATGTCACAGAACTAACATACAAATACGAGGTCTGTTCAAAAAGTTCGTAGACTGAAGTCATAACACAAAATGTACTTTCTACAGCAGTTACAGGTCTGGGTCTCCTTCAAAGTACTCTCCTTCCCAACGCACACACTTATCCCAGCGGTATTTCCACTTGCGGAAGCAGTCTATAGGTACGCTTCTTTTTTAATGCCCTTGAGCTCCTTTGTCGCATTTGCCTTAATCTCTGGAATGGTCTCAAATCTTCTTCCTTTCAAAGGTCTTCTGAGCATGGGGAACAAAAAGAAGTCACATGGAGCAAGGTCAGGTGAGTAAGGGGGGTGGGGAAGAACAGTGATGGAATGTTTGGCCAAAAACTCACGAGTTCTGAGGGCTGAATGGGCTGGAGCGTTGTCATGATGGAAAACCAGTCACCACTCCTTTACAATTCTGGCCTTTTCCGTCGGATGGCATCCCTCAGACGTTTCAAAACTTCAATGTAGTAGGTCTGGTTCACTGTGGAGCCTTCAGGAAGGTACTTGTGGTGGACAACTCCACTAGCATCAAAAAAACTGTGAGCAGCACCTTAATTTTGGATCGAACTTGGCGAGCTTTTTTGGGTCTGGGGGATGTTTTGCTCGTTCACTGTAAAGATTGGACCTTTGTTTCCACGTCATAACCATAAACCCACGAATCATCACCTGTTATGATCTTTGACAAGAATTCTTTATCATTTTCTGAGTGATCAAGCAAATCCTGACAGACTTGAACACGATGAGCTTGTTGATCACTTGTCATCAGACGTGGCACAAATTTTGCAGCCACGCGATGCATCTTTAATTCTTCAGTCAAAATGTGGTGACAAAAGCCTACCGAGATCCCACATTCTTCAGCAAGCTCTCTTACAGTCAGACGTCGATTCGCTCGCACCAGAGTGTTGATTTCATCAATGTGTGGGTCATCAGTTGATGTGGAAGGACGTCCAGAACGCTCATCATCTTCAACAGAGAGCCGACCATTCTTGAAACGTCTATGCCACCTGAAACATGTCGCTCGCTTCATTGCAACATCACCGTAAGCCGTGTTAAGCATGGCAAACGTTTCCGTAGTGGATTTTCCCAGCTAAACAGAAAATTTCACAGCAAATCGTTGCTCTTTCAAGTTATTCATTTTGAAAAAAATTTGTAAAACTTAAAATCCGACGAAATAAAAAACTACCCTTAACTTAACTGAACATAACCAGCACTAAAATAAAGATATCTGCAATCAGAAAATGGCGTCATAATCAGCTGATCTCTGTGAACCTAGCGACACCAAGCGAATGCACCTGGAACAAGTGAGAGCTGCGCAGTTCAAACAGTCTACGAACTTCTCGTATATGCGGGCTTCAAAATTTAGGGAAAAAATTCTCCCAAAACTTTTTCGCGTATTATTTAATGCAACAAACATTTGACATTGCTTAAAGTTTGAAATTAATTTCAACCGACTAATCGCTAGTTTTCCCAACCCCTTTATTCTAGCTAAAATTGAAATTAAACTATTATGCTACCATCGTTGTTACAGTAACAAACAATAAAGTCTTTCTAAACCGGTCTTGTGATATGTGCTAGTTTGCCAAATCGTTTCTCGTTAAAGCTTATTTCTTAAATTTGAATATCTGCCAAGACTTGCCAATCCGAACCGTATTGTGTTTTCTGCAGGGCAACGATGCGTAGTATTATATCCAACTTCAATAACATGTAGGAGAGCTATGCCAAACTCTCCCAATCCCTTATTCCTTCTCACAACTGAGCACTTGATTTCCTTGGTTTTTTAATGAAATTCATTATTTAATTGAATGAAGAAAAATACAGAAAAAATAAAAATAACGAAGTAGTCTCAAAATTCTCAAAATACGGGCCAATTCAGGGCCTTTCTTCCAATCTATAAGACTGTCCCCTCACAGTCAATAGTCAAATCCATAAACAAGAACGAATAGGAAGGGTAAGGGATCGCAAAACGCAATTTACCCAAGTTAAGCAGCATTTAACACGTATCACCAAAAACTGATACTGTTCACTTTACTCATCTTTGTCACTACTAAGTTCTCAGCCTCCAAGCCGGTTTAAATAGTTCCAAGTAGTAGAAAACACGTGGGATCGCCTATTGTCTAGCATCAAAGGCCAGAAATTAACAAACAAACATTGTCAGCTGCTACTTCTACAGTCGTCTCAAAACAAATAATGCACAAAAGAACATTCTTACAACGATTCTAAATACGGTCTAATTAGCAGCTTGTTTTTAACAAAGGATAATAATTACTCTTTAATTTAACTTAAACACCGATTAGACAATGACAAACAATCCGTTCGATTTAAGTCACAAGATTGCGAAATCCAATAACTAATCAGACACAAATGCACAAACAAAGATGTAAAATTGGGTCTTCAGTCATTAGTTGAAAGCGGGGCAGATTATTTTTAATGATTTTAACAGTTACTCTTATGATGAAACGCAACCTAGATTTTAAGGGTTGTCAACTTGTCATATATATTAAAAAAATTTCATTCAGCCAGGAAAAACACCGAGAGTGCATAAGCAATCGTTTGTGTTTGACAAGGTGGTGCCAAGTGTGCAGCAAAAACTTATGGATTTGCGGTTAATTAAGTAGTGGAATTGTATATAACGCAAAGGCTTTAAGTGTGTCGAATTTTGCCTCAATAGGCCAAGAGTTTTATTTTTCTACTGCTGAGCGTTGTTGGATGTACTACAAAAAAAAATCTACTTATGTAGAAAAAAAAATATCCTGGGCTGATGCCAAGTGTTAACTTCCTGCTCCACTTGTTGAGGAAAAAAAGTTTATTTGTATTTAAATACGCAACCTAGACACAATTTTTCAATTGCTATCCTTTTTATTCGACTTGTTTGTTTTTTTTTCGACTCGTTGAGGACTTACAATTTGGACTTAAAAAATTAGGCAGTTGCGGAGAACTTTAAGAATTACTAAGTTGCAGACTTCAAGATGTACGAAGTTACATACTTGCGGTTGCAAATTCAAGAATCCAGAAACGCTGTTGCAGACTTGCAGTTGCGGATTACGAAAAACGAAATTCGATTGTGGAGTTGCGGAACACTGACTTAAAAAAAAACTTGCGGCGCCTAGCACTGGTGGTTTGAATAATGCTTTCTGGGTATCGATTATTTCGTAGAATGGACTGATATTTTCCAGCTCATGCTGTAGTTTACTTTTTTTGACAAATCATCAATGCTCGATGCACAAGTGTTTCGATCAAGTTGGTTTTACATTCTGTAGGTCCAAACGAATTCCAACACAAGCATTTTCCAATAAAAAAGGGCTTGCTGAAAACAGGTTATAAATTCCTCATTAGTTTCCTCAACCAAAATATCTAAAAACGGAAGCTGATCATTCTCTTCTTTTTCAAACATGAACTCTAATGTCCAATGCACTGAATTCAGCGCGTCGAGAAAAGAAGTGCATTCTTCCTCTGATCCAAAAATGGCAAAAGTGTTATTCACATGTCGGTGATAGAAGAATGGCTCAATTGGTTGTGGATTCAAAAAGTTTGCTTCCACGGCGTCCAATAAATATATTGGCTAAAGCAACAATTAATGGACTACTCATCGCAACATCATTAATTTGCTTGTAAACATGTAGTTGTTAGAGTTAGGCTAACCCTAGGTCCCGTTTTAGGCGGGATCAGTAGCGTAGCCAGGGGGGGCGAGGGGGCTCGGGCCCCCCCCTTGGCTTGTAAAGTATGCAAAATCGCACGTTTTTGGTGCTTTTGAGGCCGATTTTTTGTGAAAAATTGAAAATAGCCCCCCCCCCCATAGGAAAACAGCCCCACTTCAAACGTTCGGATTTCCGAATGTGGCCGAAAAATTAGTCTCAATTTCGGTGATAACCTTTTTTTTTTTTTTTTTTGGAGACCACCTGTTTTTGGGCCGAAAAAACCTTTGAATTTCCGAGCTTTCCGAGAAATTTCGTCTCAATTTTCGGACAAACTGTGTGAAACTGATTCAAGAACGATGAAAATTCGGGTCAAGGTCGTTTGCACTTTTCTCCTCTTTCAAAATAGCCCCCCCCCCTTTTCCAAATCCTGGCTACGCGCCTGCTTGAGATGTACGTCTCGATCCAGGACATAAAGGCACAGAGACATAATCAGCACTAACATTTTCGAGCTTCGAAAAATATTGCTGCAAGTTGATTAATACAAGAAACTAGCGTTGATTATCGAGTGCAAGATGATAAATTTTTTTATGCGGCAAATGCAAAAAATATATATGATAAAATGTTGCCTCAAAACCTTTTTCATATATTATTTAGTAAGGGTTCCAGTATGTAATTTGCCAATACTGTTCGGTAGGCAATTTCGGTAAACGAAAAAAGTAGATTTGCAAACCCAAAACAGTGCATTTTGAGAAGATTGAAGGAAAGAATAGGTACAGTAAGTGTCTAATCCATTAATCAAAAATACGAAATTGATCTATTTTCTTTGTAAGTTCTTTGGCTTTCACGAAATCGAGTAATTGGAATTTTTTCGAGTTCCTGTTCGAGTTTCGTCAAAAAGTATGTTCGCCAGCGATGGTTTCATAAATAATGAATTTACTAACGCTCATTTCAGAAATCTACGTAAAAATTTAATTGAAAAAATAATAATTGTCATTATTTCGCGAAAAATGGAGATAAATAATGTACTGTATACTGTGTATAGTGCGTAATATCACCTACTTGCATATACAGTAAACGCAAAAACTTTATAATAGTAATGCAAAAACATTTTGAACCATTGTGCTATGATATAAATTTTAGTTGTGTCTCTGCTTATTTTATTTGCAAAATCGGTTTATTTGCCAAATTAAAACGGTAAAGAATTTTCAAAACAATAATCGATGGCTCTAAATTCTGGGTAATTATTGTATTGTAGTGCATACAATTTGGAAACGCTTTTTGTCACACGACGAATAATCAATTTTTATTCTGTGATTAACAAATCAAGTTCAATTTCAATGATTGAACGTGAAAACAATAATTCACGCGCTCGGTGGTTTTTACTTTTTACTTGAGAAATAAACATCCTTCTTCGATGTTTTTTTGGTGCACGGCGGCCTAGAATCAATCTAAGGGGGGTGCTTCTTTTCACTAACTAATTATAATTAGCAGTTGTGTCTTAATTAGTGATTAAGGCCATGAATGCGAATTCGACGACTGTTTTTTTTAGAATCTAAAAACGGAAAAGTCAAAGAACTTTTATAAAAGATAAACCAACTTCACATCCCTGAATAATGGATTAGTAACTTATTCTTTTAAAGTTTTCAATAACCACTATGGTTTGGTTGTTAGACTAATTCTTTCGTTTACCTCAACTGCCAACAGTACGGTATTTAGGTATTAGATACTGGAAAACATACACACTAAGATATATAATAAAGGTTTAGCAACAATCACCACATTTACGTTTGTAGGCTTAGGAAAAATTTTAGCCTCTTGCTAATTAAGAATGGTAATTTCCAATAATTATTAACTTGTGGCAATATTTTTCGGAGCACGAAAATCTTAGCCCAGATCGAGGATTATGTCTCTCTTCGCCCTGAATGTCTACGACTTTATGTCGGGTTTCGTGAACGTTTTACGTAAATATTCTATAGTACAGTAACTGAGATGTAGTAATGTAATCAACAAATCATAAAGCCGTTCACACGTTTGAACGATTTTACAGTTTTACCAAAAAGATTGCTGGTACGAAATCAAATTGGATTTAAATTTCACTCGCACCCTACGCAAACCTTAAAATTTTACAGGAATACGATGCTTTTCTTTGCTCAAAGTTTAATTACCTAAGTTCAATTCCAGCATCAACACGAAAAGTTTAGAACATAGGTTAAAAATGACTGGTGTACCCATTACCCCCCAAAATATATTACCAAAACTTTTACGAAATCATGTTTATATCAACCCTGGCAGTGTGTTACACCAGTGAAATGTTGATTTTTTATTATTCATTAATTTTTGACCCAATGCTGGTCAATAAAAGTTGCTGATTTGTTATAATTTTGAGACAATGGATGCAATAATTGAATCTAATTGAGACCAACCTGATTTGTTCTTGCGTCCGTATGCTACTTGGCTTTGCAACCATCTGATAAACGGCGATTACATCTCCAAAACTTTTTCAAAGTGTCGCTACTATATTTGTTTGAAGACATACTTATATCCATTTGACACGAACTTGGGTTGGTTTCTCTGAGTGACCAAGCTATCGCTACTAGTACCTGACATCGTTATAAACAAAACAGACGTTGGCATTCAAATGTCTCACTTTATCTCTCTACCACTGCCCCTTTTAAGTGCTGTGACCCAGAAGCAAACTTTGTATTTATAGTCCCATAGATTGTACAAAATCTTGGATTAGTGCCATTTTTCGTTCTGAAGTGCAAAAAAATTAGGTCTGACCGTTTTGCAGCGTTTTAAAATTTTGTTGCAATAAAAATCTAACCTATTTATTGTTTAATGGCAGATAAGGTAATTAATTAATTACCTTGTGCATTGCAACTTTCCACATGATAGTGCTTAAATTGTGTTGTATTTTTGATTTAAAAGCAAAGTAAACTGAAAAGTTTTGGAATTAAACAAAACACCCAACGGGAAATTTTTCCAATTATCTCTTTGGTATTGTTCGAATGCTTTGATATGGCGAGCAACAGGCCTTTCACAGTCATTAAAATTAAAAAACTGCGATTGCAAAAACTAATTGTTCGAAGAGTTGGTTGGTGGTACAGAACTTGAGAATTGCCTTGATTAAAATGTGCATATCTTCGAAGCTTTTCGTCTGACACTTGTCAAGAAGAATCGTCAAAATGGAGAGCGCAGGAAAATGAGCGGCTATTTACAAGAAAAAAGCCGAGGCGTGATTGGCTGGAAAAGGACCAATGAGAAAGCGTCATTAGTGCACAATCTTTAAGCTGTATACGAATTCTTTTTGTCGGCAGAGGGCGGGGTTAGAAGTTTTGATGAAAGTGGCTTCAAGAGCAGTCAGATGAAAAGATGAGCGGCCTTGGGCAAGAATAGAAAATCTGCTGTCATCATAATGTTGAGCGCAGGTGGGATTTTGTAAAAGATGAAGTCCAAAAATCTGCTGTCAAACTGTACTTTTCCGCTGTGGAACCACGTGTTGTTTACTCTACCAACGAGCTTCTCTCCGCTACCAACAAGGATGTACTGCCTGCTTTACAGAAAAGCAACGTGATTTATCAATTCTCATGCCACTGTGACAGTCGGTATGTAGGCCGTACTTCCCAAAGGCTGCAGGACAGAATCAAACAACATGTTCCCAAATCTATCCGTTCTTGCTCTTCTTCCCGAAAACGCTTACTTCCTGCTCGTCGGTGCAAATCTTCCACCCAGACTAATACCCAATCTCTTGCTTCTGATTCAGCCATTGGACTTCATCTTTTACAAAATCCCACTTGCGCTCAACATTATGATGACAGCAGATTTTCTATTCTTGCCCAAGGCCGCTCATCTTTTCATCTATCTGCTCTTGAAGCCACTTTCATCAAAACTTCTAACCCCGCCCTCTGCCGACAAAAAGAATTCGTATACAGCTTAAAGATTGTGCACTAATGACGCTTTCTCATTGGTCCTTTTCCAGCCAATCACGCCTCGGCTTTTTTCTTGTAAATAGCCGCTCATTTTCCTGCGCTCTCCATTTTGACGATTCTTCTTGACAAGTGTCAGACAAAAAGCTTCGAAGATATGAACATTTTAATCAAGGCAACTAATTGTTCCATAAAAATGCAACGAGATTATCCAGGCTAATAATAAATTTTGATCGCTACATTCCATCGTCGTTCATTTCAACTTCAAAAACCGTCAATATTGTCTGACAGCCTAACTCCTACCTAGCTAAATTATGTATGAAAAACAAACAGCTTTTAATTAATATTCCTAGCAGAGGTGAAGCCGAGGACTCAAAATAGTCAGGACTCAATATTATTATGGAACGCTGTACCAAAAAAACATGACAACACTTAGCCTAGAACAGAATATATCCGTATGTGGCAAACAGTGGCTGCAACAAAAAGTATTCAGGTAAAGCCACACACAATATTACGTGATAATTGAGCTTGCAATGAGAAAGAAGCATTGTAACGTTTACATTTAATTATTGCTGTCGCATTACTGGTAACATTTCCAATTCGATCTGAAGTCATTTTTCTATAATTCTAAGCAAATTTCAATAGAATCAAAATACTTAAAACGTATTGTGATCGTTTAAAGATGAGTAGATATATTTTTAAGAGCATGATGTTTTTAATCGTCGTGTGATATTTCAATCATCGCTAGCGTTTTTAACGATTTGCATATTTACGAAATCATTTCATTATAATATGTTGACTTAGTCAAGTAAAATCTAACGGAGTCAACATATTATACGTCGACATAAGCTCATGAATATTTCAATAAAATCAGCTTATAAATGCTAAAACAACTTTTTCTGCTATATTTGCATGAAGCTGATAAGCGGCATCATCATCTTTCCTATCTTTATTTCATTGCAGTAAACAAAATAATAATTACGCATAATCGTTTGCTTCGCAGTGGTTTAAAGTTTTCTTGCAAATTACATTTCAACCATTTAATCATTATACTATAATCACCCAGTATTAAACAAGTTTCAAATATATTGTGTTTCTAATTCAAAAAGCAAACTACGACTTATAAACGGAAAAGTTTTTAAGCTTATCCAAATTAGCACCTTTTTAATGGTCAAATTTTTTGATTAGCAACTTGTTATTGTTGTCATTTTTGATTAACAACTTGTTGTCATTTTTATAATCTTACTCTTTAATAAACAGAAAGTTTTGGAGCTTATCGAAATTAGCACTTTGTTAGTGTTCAAATGCTTTGATTTTGCGAGCGGAGGAATTACGATAATTTGGCGTGCTGATATCAAGCGTGTGAACGTGTTGTTTTATCCTTTCAAAGTCAATTAAAGTTAAAAACTGCGGTTGCAAAAACTAACAGCTACATTAATCGAGGTTAGAACTAAATAAACCACCCATTGCGAAATTAATTAATTGAATAATTGCAAACTATTGCACATTATTTTTAATCTATTTTCAACTTCATTTCAACGTAATTTCAACTTTATTTTTAACTTCAATTATTTCAACTTTAATTTCAAACGTTGTCTGTCGACAAACTATGGCTAACATAAAACTAACAATTTTTTAATGAAAATGGCGTGTAAAATTGCAACGTGTTCATTTGGTCATCCAATAATAATAGGCAAAAATAATGTTATAATCGCTGCTTTAAATAATTTCGATTTGCGGTACTTGACTTTGAATTATATTTTTAATATTTTCTTTAATATACAATTTCTTTTAGAGCATTTTTCTCTTTTAATTAACCACACATATCATTATTCATGAAATATCTACGTGGTCGTAATAGCAAAACATATACTACTTTCAATCGCGGCATTCGGTCATCGCTTGAAAGTGATCGCCAGCCTTTTTACAGATTCGCTAACTTGGCGTTTGATTTTGTCAAGATTCTTTTCGCGAAAATACAACTCGCTTTTGAGTTGTTTCTGCAAAACAAAGATTCCTATGAAGTTTGCAATTAACGGAAAATATTATACTTACGTTACAATAACCGAACGTTAATCGTTTTGAGAAAAAAAGCGTAGCCGTGGCGTAGCGCGGAAAAGAGAAAAGAAAGAAAAAAAAAGCAGAGCGCGAAAGTCTGGAGCTTTTGGCGTCAGGATGTCCCTGGCGTCAGGATTCCCGGGTGAGTTGTCTCGCGTCAGGATGTCGCGGACCAGGTTTGGACTTCTGAACCACCGTAACATGCACTCGTTTTGGAAAGACCCCAGTGATGCATGTCGTCCGCAAATTGGCCAGATTGACTGTGTGGTGTGTTGAACTGGTCCCAGTGCTTGCGTAAAAGTTTGCAACCAGAAGGCTCTTTTTACCACCGTGGGATAAACTCAGCTAGATCTTCAGGAACTGATTGGTCTGCTACAGAAATTGTTAGGTCGAGGTTTCTTAGTGGATGTCGATAGCGAAGCCTAGTAAGCTTACGGCTACAATATATCATCTGGGTGTGCGTGGATGATCCTGATTATTAGCTCGACAATGTAATTTCTCACACGCGTAGTGGCACGGTTTTTATAAGACTTGATGCCAGTTAGAAATGGAAGAAAATTGACGCGTGTAACCTTAACGTATCCACGGATGGTACAAATGGCTTTATTAAAGGGAGTGTTTAGCTTATTAGCACGCGAAAATTGATTCCAAACAGGGAGAAGTATTCAGCAGGCGTAACTATTAGCAAAAGGGTAGACATACAAAGCACATCAAAGCATGCACCCCAGTTGAGACCAGCAAGTTGTTTTACACGAGCAGCTCTAGATGTCATCTTGCTCTTCCACCGGTCGAGAGTGACACCAAGGTACCTAGGTGTAGGGTCAAAGGGAATGAATTTATCCAACGTGTGTACTTGTAACTGGTATTGAGCAAGACAATTTCTCAGATGAAAAATGGAAGAAACTGATTTTGTTGCTGAAAGTTTCAAATGCCATTTTCGATAATATGCGCTCACACAGTTGAGGTCTTTAAAAATGGTGTGCTTGATTACCAAGATTTGTTTGTAGGAAGTTAGTGCCACGTCATCAGCATTCATATACTATTTTTTAAGAAGTTAATGGGAAATCTGAGGAATAGATGTCGTAAAGCATCGGAGCTAGGATGCGTCCTTGAGCTACATCATTTTTGAGTTTATAAGGCTTACTTGCTTCGCCATCTGCAAAGAGGATGAACGATCGCTTATAAAGAAGATTCATGATGACATCAGTAGTTTTTCTGCGAGATATAGCTTTTTGTATTTTCAGATGTAAACCTGTAAGCCATGCTGTGTCGTACACGGCAGTTAGATCCAAAAATACAGCTCCAGTGACTTGCCCCATATCAAAGGATTCCTCAACGTCATCAGTAATTTGGGCCACTTGATCCAATGTAGAGCGACGTTGCCTCAAGCAGGTTTGTTCAAGAGGCAGAATGGATTCGATTATTGGAGTAATTCGCACAAAAATAACTTGCTCAAGTAGTTTATACGGGCTGCAGAGTAGAGAGATGGGTCGGTAGCTGGTAGGAGAGATCACATTTTTTCCCGGCTGAAGGATTGCAACTATTGAGACACGGCGCCACAATTTAGAAATGTGGTTAGTGTTGAAGCACATATCAAAAAAAAATTGTTACCCATTTTAGTAATTTTAGACCAAGGTGAGTTAGAAATTCGTTATGGATACTGTCCATGCTAGGGGCTTTTCCAGATCTAAGCGAAAGACTAGCTGCTTTGATTTCGTGAATGGAAAAGTCTAAACTTAAATCTTGTACAGGTAACAGTGGACTTTAAAAAGTGTTCTCAAGGCTAAGGACGTCTTTGAGGAATTCACCTCTGCCAAAAAGGTGCTCATTTTTAGACAACTGCGGGTTCCCTTTTCATCTTATTAAAGCTCTGGTTTCAAACAGTACACTCCAAAAATCTTTGGAGTAGTTTCTCGGAATAAAATCTACTTTGGAAAGGTTTACCTCGATGTTTGGGATCTCAAAGTAGAGATGCTAACGTTTTTCGACACAATCTCATGTCATCTTCATGGCGTTACAATCAAAAACATGAGCAATACACCAAAAACAATTTAATGCAATATGCGCTGAGCTATCGCGACGCATTTTGACCTTGCTCAAGGGTCTTATCAGGCGACAATAACACAATATATACATCACTTAAACAAAATTGAGTTAAATTCAAGTAGAAAATTATTACAGTATACACGTCTGTTAAGTCTACGTACAATTCCGTGACGACAAACACTTATGACACTACATGGATAAATACAGGGAGAGCTCTAGTTGATTGTAAACATTTTGCTTATGTGTATATTTTGTTTAAGTGATGTATATATTGTGTTATTGTCACCTGATAAGACCCTTAAGCAAGGTCAAAACGCGTCGAGATAGCTCTGCGCATATTGCATTAAATTGCTTTCAGAGTATTGTTTGTGTTTTTGAATGTAACGCCGTGAAAATGACAAAAGACTGCGTCGAAACACAATTAGTATTTCTAGTTTGAGATCCCAAACATCGAAGTAAACCTTTCTAAAATGCTTAACTTTGTAGCCGTTTGGCTAAATTCTATTCTGTTGCGTTCAAGTTGGCAGAATACTACTGGGTATCAGGCTTGGAAAAATTTGCTTGGAAAAATTTGGAAAAATTCGCTGCTAATTTGCGAAACTGTCGTATGTCCAAAATCATGATTTTGAGAAAAACGCATTTTAAGTTTTGTTTTTTTCTAACTTCTGCAACTTCAAACAAAAATACTTCTGTAATAATAAGTCAATGATGATGTTTAAAAAAAAAAAAAAAAAAAAATACTTCTGTTGTTGATTTAGGGTTGACCACTATGCTAAAGAAGTTTCTATTAACATTTTAAACAAATCCGACCAGTTTTAGGGGTAAACTTTACAAAAATTTATGATGGAGTCATGGAGTTACGACAGTTCTTCTTTTTTCTACTTAAGTGATTTTTGACATACGACACTTTACACATAACTTTATAGTGGTAAAATGGTGTAACGGACAAACACTTTGATACGTATTGGCATAGGTGGGCACAAGTCCGTTAATCGTTAATCCGTTAATAACGAAGCTAACTTTTTCATTAACTCGTTAATCCGTTAAAAAGTTTTTTCAGGTTAACGGACTAAATTAACTTCCGCTAAGTTCTGTTAACGGACTAAAGTAACTTCCGTTAAGTTCCGTTAACTTCCGTTAAGGTTTTTATCGTTAATATCTTGCACCATTTATTTATCGTACCGGTACAAACCAGTTTGCACTGATAACACTTGTTGCGTATTAGCACGAGTTTTATAGAAGAAAGCGAAGAAAAGAGCTCTTTTTGTGGCAAATAATAACCTGCAGCCTCATAGGTCTAATTATCGCTGTTCACAATTTCCAAAGATTTTCCGATCGCAGCTTTGCTAGTGCATTCGAACTTATTTTTGTCTTGAAATTAGATTAGACTATAAAATGTTACTTCCAAAACACAAAAAGACCACCACAGCAATAAATATTTCCTTACAATCAGCTCAACAGCGTCAATACGTGTTCTAGAAGCGAGTGAATAAAACGAAATATAAATTACACGCTAAATGTTAACGAATTAACGGACTTCATTACCTTCCGTTAATTAAAACTGAAAATAACGGATTAACGTTAACGGAGGTGTGAAGTTTGTTAACGGACTAGTGGTTAACGAAGCTAACGTTTTGCATTAACTTGCCCACCTACGCGTATTGGTACTAGAATTGAAGCCCAAAATTGCTCATACGCAATATTAAAAATAAGAGAAAGAAGTGCAAAGATACTTATGCATTAATAAGGCACAAAACCATCAAATATTGGATTTGAATAACATTTTTAGCCATTGACTCATTACAGCAAGTGATCATAATTAGCAATGAATATTCCATACGAATTCTTTTTTTACAATGCTTTGTGTATGTTTATGCCTTCAATCGATTTGCACTTGATGATTAAAATTAAACTAAATTAGAAGTAGCCGGCAGTTTACTCAAAAGTGGAAACTGGGGGTTTGGGAGTAAATTTTGTGACGACAAAAACGATTGTAGTAATAAGTCAATTGTGATGTTTTAGACGTTTGCAGGCCAGAGTTTTAATATTTAATCGTATTGCGTGCTTCTGGCCTAAAGGCTACCAGCGCGGAAGCCTAGGGAAGAGCCACCAGAATGGCGACTACTTAAAACAAGCAATGCAAAAAAGTTGTCTTCCCACAGGATTCGAACCTGCAGCCTTTGGATTACCGGTCCACTACAAGCAAGTTGCTGGGTTTAAATAGCCAAAATCAAGCATGCGAGAAGACATCTTCTCTAGCTCGAGTGGTAGAGCAGTGGACCGGTAATCCAAAGGCTGCAGGTTCGAATCCTGTGGGAAGACAACTTTTTCGCATTGCTTGTTTTAAGTAGTCTCCATTCTGGTGGCTCTTCCCTAGGCTTCCGCGCTGGTAGCCTTTAGGCCAGAAGCACGCAAAACGATTAAAAAAAAACGATTTTGCTGTGTATCTATGGTTGAGCCAGCTATGGGGTCTAAGAGCTCCGCCTTCAATTGTCGGAGTCTGAGGAATCTGCTTTCAGCTAACCGAAACAACAAAAAACAAATGTCTAGCAATGAAATCAAAGATCCCACAGCCTGAAAATATTTGCAATTTTTTTGAAAAACAACCTTAATTTTAACTTAATTTTAAGCTTGATTATTCTGCTTGGTATAGTGTCTACACTGGCGTAAAGTCGTGAGCGTACGAACTAATCCTTAGCTTATGTTAAACAGCATTTTAATACGCCCGGTGCTCCGCCTTACCAGCGTAAAGCTGCCAGTTGCTTAAAATAAACTAAGGTTACGATCGTACACTTACGATTTTACGCACAGCCTGGACCAAGCCGTAATCATAAAATACATCATTCAGTACCAAAAACAAGAAATTGGTCTGGCTAAGCAAAAGCTGTAAAAAATGGTGCATAGTAAACGGTACTGTAACTGCCAATTTGGAACATTTGGTCAATTAATCCACAGCTTTCAATAAGCTAAAAGTAGAATATTCAACAGCATTTTTTCACCATGTTGGAAAATATTCCTTTAAGAAACACATGTTTTTGTTAAAATCAGAGTGAAAAAAACGTTTTACTTCCAGATAGTCATCGTTATTAGCTTATTTATTTTAACTTGACCAGTCGTAACTCCGCTAAAACTTCATTTGTATTTCGCGAAACTGTCGTAAGTGGTACATACGACAGTTTTGAAAAACTCAAGTTGTACTACGACTGTTTAACGAAATTCATATCTTGAAAACTAAACGCGATAGAGACACTAAACCCAGCTCATTTTGTGGAGATTCTTTACAATAGTACAAAATTGAAAAAAAGTATTTTCCTAAAATTTGGACTTACGACAGTTTCGCGTATTAGCGACGAATTGTAATTGACAAAATTGTAATTAATCACACGGTTTTGCTGTAACTGTAATTGAAGATTTTCAAAAGTCGATAATTGTAATTGAAAAATTTTCTACCTATTTTCAATTACAATTACTTTCGTATTTACTCCGATAGATGATAACAAAATGTGTTTGAACAATATCAATTTTCCTCCGGTTGCAAATCAATATCGATATTTTCTACCAGTTGTAATCACATCTGACGTCACAAATCCAACATCAAAGTAGGTAGAGATAGTTAGAGCTAATTTTGGAGCTAGGGTTAATCATATTCATAACTTAGCACCTACTCTAATCGTAACTAGCACTAACTCTAAGCCAAAAAATAGCCTAACCCAGAATTGGCCTATGACGTCAGATGTGACTTTAACCGATGGTAAGTAACTATTGTAACTTCAATACTATTTGTGATATTAAGATTTTGTGTGCTTTTTTGTTTGCTTGTCCTTGTGTGCATGTCAAAGCGACACTAATGGTTCTATTTTGTATGACCATGCTAAATATGTGATATTATTGGAAAAAGTTAAAATAGTATTAAATTGTAGTTGTAATTTGAGGTTGTAACGTACACAATTTCAACTTTTTTACAATTTTTAATTGTGTTAAAACTTATTTTCTTTTCCACAAATAATTGCGTCATGATACCATGGTTTAGATAAAACCATAATGTTGCTGGATGCGATATGAATTCAATAACATACTTGACAATAGCTTCCTAACAAAATTATGTATTGCAAAAATTAAACTTAAATAAAAATAGAGATAAATGGGGCTTTAATAGTTCTGGTATAGGAATGAAAAACAAATCCACAGTTTTTACCAGTGCTATTCGCTACGGGTGCCAGGGGAGGCCGTGCCCCCCCCTAACGACTGCTTGTTCCCCCCATTTCGGTTTACTCAGAAAACGTTTTTGGAACATCACGTAACGACTATACAGCAAGAAATAATGGAAAAAGATATAATAAAGTTCAAACATAATTCTCGTTTGAAGTTTTCTCCATTCTTTGCGAAATTGCTGGCCACCAAGTGCTGTACATAAATGTGACACAAATAATCCATCTTATAAACACACCTTCATAAACACGCCGTCTTACAAACACGGAATAGGGATGTAAACCTATAGAATCGATACCGGTACTTCGTTAGTGATTATGACCTGAAACAATAAGTAAAAACATTTTTTCAAAAGGCTAGCTGGTTTTGTTTTTTAGAGAACATTCAAAAATTTTTTTGATCGCAGTCAGTTGCCCAACCAGGCGGAAGGGGCAAAGGGAGCTTCAGCTCCCTTTAGCCAAATTATTTAGAAAATTTATCCCCAAAATACAAGCGTTTAAAAGTGTTTTGAACTTGACTTTAAATATATGGTTGGGCTGAAGGGGCTAGGCAATTTAATTCGTTCGATGACTTCTAAATTTTAACAATTTACTGTAGTTATTCATATGGCTTCAAAAACGTGCGAAAAGTGATTGATATGGCATTAAAATTGCTATTTTTTGCCGCAAAATCACAAAAATCACTAAGCGGCTGGAGTCTCTCCCCAAGGCCCCCTCAGGGATACGCTTGAGTTGCATCGGTTTGTTCAGCACGGGGCCTAAGTTAGACAAATTTTACTTTTGGTTCAAGCTCCCTCTCTCATTGTAAAATCCTGGTTGCGCTTCTGCTCGCATTCACTGCTGCTGACAGACTGTTCAAGCAATTTTTCGGGCGGCACACAAAACGAGCAAAGAAACACTACCGGCCTTATGCGTCTCTTTTTTCAGACACGAATACAAAATTTTTAAAATAGCGCATATTTTTGGAGCTGTAAAATATCAGTTTTGTGTGGAAAAGTTCAGTCCATTTTAGTACCCCCCCCACTTTCGGCTTAGTGCCCGCTCACGTTGTTTGCTCTGGCGACGGACTGGTGATGACATAAGCAAAACTGGAGGTCTCAAATGTAAGTAAATGGGTTGCAATGTTTTGAGAATCTTTTTATTGTAATTGTAATTGAATTACTATTACTTGAACTTGAACAATTGTAATTGAAAATTTTAGGTGGTAATTGCATTTGTAATTGTAATTAAAGCAAAAACAAGTAATTTTTTCAACCCTGCTGGGTGTATGCAAAACATCCGCGTTTTTTATACCAACACCGCTACATGTTGTGTGTTTTTAATTTACCAAACAGAGTTTTTAATTTGGCAAAACGTACATTTTGATTTTTTCATTATGACATAACATACAGTAATTATGAAAATATTCTTTAAATTACACCGGCCAGTTGGTCGAGCAGTAACGCGTTTGTCTGTGGAGCGGCAAGTCCAAGATTCAAATCTCGGGCAGGTCAAATCAGACACAGTGCCAAAATTTCTTCGAAAAGAGATGTGGTACCCGGATGCAATAACGCGGAGATGGGCCACGCCAACTCGTTACACGCTTTGGCGTATTATAGCAAGTATAATGAAAGATTTAATTGATTTGATTTCTTAAATTACAAGACAAACCTCAACACAGTATTTATTATGTCACAGTTTGACAGCAACGACGCATAAACACAAGATTATCTCAAAAAGTTGAAATAAAAAAATTAGAAATATTCTATTTTGTCAAATGACGGGAGTAAAAGTGTGTGTATGCTTGAAGTAACATACAGTAGAATAATAAGAACAATTTACTGAGAAATTATTTGGCAAGCTGCGAGTAGAGTACAGGGTAAAAACATTTTGATGAGAAATTATTTGGCAAGCTGCGAGTAGAGTAGACGGTATTGATAGCGTTTCATTTCCAAAGATGGTTAGCTTAGACTTGCTCTAGTTTTGAGCCTTTCAGCCTACTGGAGACGTAGCGATTTAAGGCGAGCTATGAGGAGAGTAGAAGTTTGCTAGCCTATTGTTCTTCTGAAATATGTAAGGTAGGATTTGTAGATTAGTCAAGAAAGATTTGATTTACAGCATATAGTTTTATTCGGTGAAGATTTAATTAAAAGTCTTTAGGTTCATTGAGTAAAGATTTTTCTGTTGAAATTTACATAATTTGAACGTAAAGCATTTTATCCAAGGACGCGACAACGCGACTATCGTGCAAGTTAAGCCGGAAGGTGGTAAGGGGCTTTAGCCACCTCTCGTCAAGTCACTTACAAATTTTAATCCAAAATACAAGCGTTCAAACGTGTTTTGGACTAGACCTGTTAGTAAAAGGGGGAAAAGGGGGTGGGCAATTTAGATAACTTTCAAATTTTAGCAATTTACTTTCAAATACCTTCAAAAACGTACAAAATGTGCTCCAAATAGTGTTAAAATATTAGACATTATTAGTTTATTTTATGCATATAAGAAAAACGAAAAGAAAACAAACAGACAACAAACCAAATAAATACGAGTACACTGTACTGTCTCAAAAAACAAATTTAAATATCGGGCTACTGCCTGCTGATTTAGAATTTCACTGCAAGGGAAGACTGCGATGGACCAATTAGGTCTTCGAGTCAAGCAGCCACTCTCCCAATCAAATCGATGCAATGAAGTGATATTTTCAGGAGTGTAAGCAATAATTCATAACAGCTCCAGCTGCAGTTGAGAGCCAATAAACCTAAAAATAAAAAAGACTACACGAATTAATGAGTTGCGTTGCTAGCTTGTTGATGAGACATACTTTTGAATTAATTGTTTTTTATAAGTTATTTTAAATTTAGAATACAGGTAATCTTTTAATTCTTGAGGGATATTATTCCAGATTTTTGTTCCCATATATTTAAATGATCGTTGGCATTTTGCTGCGGAGAATCTAGGAATGTGTATTGCGTTAGGTTGACGGGTGCAATGGGAGTGTACTGTCGAAACGTTTTTAAAATTCAGTTGCTGATTTAGATGAAGAGGCAAGCGTCCATTTTTACTTAGATGCATCAGTTTTGCACATTCGTAGTTAAAAAAGTCATCTAGTTTCAAAATACTTAGTTTAAAATACAATGGAATCGAGGAATCTGTGTATCTTGCGTTGGTGATTATTCGGATGGCTCTGTTTTGAAGAGCACGCAATCTTTGTTTGTATGAGCCGAATGTGGATGCCCAGATCACTATTCCGTAAATGAATGGGGGTGCAAAAGTGAGTAATAAAGAGAAATTAAGGTCTTTGCAGGAAGAAATGGTTTGATTTTGGAAATTATTCCAATTGTGCGAGACACTTTTGTTTCAATCATTTTAATCTGTTCTGCAAATGTTAAGTTTTGGTCGAGTATTAATCCGAGATATTTGGAGCTTGAAACATTTTCTATAGGTACGTTATTATAAGTACCATTTATACTAAAAGTCTTTTTTTTCGAGTTGTGTGATATGGGGATTGAAGTCGACTTGTCAGGATTAACAGTTAGTAAATTTGCACTCATCCAATTAAATATTGATTCTAGCATTGAGTTGTTTTTTTTTCTAAGTCTATGATATTCTTGTGCTGTAAAAGTATTGCAGTGTCGTCAGCATAGAGCTGCGGAGTAGAGTTAAAAAGAAAGCAGAGATCATTGACGTAAATAGAGAATAGTAAACGGCCTAATATTGATCCTTGAGGAACCCCCAAAATAAGCCTTTCCAAATTAGAAGAGCAATTATTTATAATTGTGTATTGTTTCCGAATAGCAAGATACGAGGCAAACAAATCATTAGCAATTCCTCTTATATAGTAATGGTAAAGTTTAGCTACAAGAATATCATGCGAGACGGAATCAACAGCTTTTTTTACATACAACAATATTGAATTAGAAAAAAGTTTATTTTGAATATTATCATAACACTTTGTAATTAGATTAAAGATAGCGTAATTTGTGGAATAACTTTTCCTAAAACCGAATTGATCGGGAGCAAAGATATTATTGCGATCAAAAAATAAAATAGTTCAATTATAAATTGCACGTTCGTAAATTTTTGAAATAGAAGGAAGTAAGGAGATTGGGTGATACTTCCGAGATATTTTTTGCATTACCTTTCTTAAAAATTGGTAAAACTTTTGCAGTTTTCAGAGTTTTAGGAAAAATTCCCAGAAAAAAGCTATGGTTTATCATAAAAGCTAGTGGAAAAGAAAGGATGTTCTTGGCTATTCTAAGGAAAAAAGGTGGAATATCTTCTTCATCATTCATTCTTTTAAGTTTCAAGTTTAGAATAAGACTATCAATTTTGTGGGGAGTTGTTGGCGCAAGAAACATTGATGAAGAAACTGGGTGTTGTAGATACAAAGAAAAGTTGTGAGAGAGATTGCAGGAAACGTCATTTAAGAGTTTTTTTTCCAATTGTTGCAAAATACTGATTAAATTGGTTAGTAATTTCTTCCTGATTACTGGTTAAAATGCCGTTTGAATCGTAAATTTCATGAGGTATACTGTTGATTGATATTTTTTTTGGAAGTAATTCTCGCAAACTTGGAACTTCCCAGGTTTTGCGAGAGTCGTGTTGATGAGATTGCAGCTGCTTGTCAAAGTATAACTTTTTTGCCAAACGAATGATTTGCTTTAATTTATTTGCATAAATTTTGTATAATGATTTAGCAACTTCATTCCCATTGACATAATCTGACCAGTACAGCTTCTTTTTGCACTTAATTGAAATTAGAATTCCCTTGGTGATCCATGGTTTCGAATTTAGTCTTTTTTTGTTTGCGAGAAAGTGATTTTAGTGGGGCATGTGTATTTGTTATTGTTTTAATGATATGGTAAAATTCTTCAAATATAGCATCAAAATTAGTTGACGAAACCTCGGTAAATGGGAAAAAAACTGATCCAACTTCAAGGCAAGCTCTTGAACATTATTTTCTGTTTTGAATTTGTACAAGGATCGAATTTTTTTGTTCACAGTAATTTTAAATGGTTTCGAGTCTAAGAGAATGAAGCAAAAAGTGGGAAAATGATCGGAAAGATCAGATCTTAGTATGCCTGGTAGCAAGGTATTTTGAGTGATATTAGTTATAATATGATCGAGTAAGGTTGATGATGTGGAGGTTATTCTAGTAGGTTTAGTGATAAGGGGAAAAGCAACATTGCTCGACAGTATGTTCAATAGTCTTTGGCATAAGGGTGCTGGTTGCATCCTGTCGTGTTTAGATTCAGATCACCTAATATTAGAAACTTTTTATTACTTTTGTTTAGATTTGACAAAGTTGCATTTAATTTCTCACAAAAAAACAAGAGCATTAGACCCTGGGTGTCTGTACAAGGTGCCAATTACAAAATATTACTTAGAATCTAGTTTTACGTTTAATTATAATTCTTCACATTTTTCGGTTTTTAAGTAATATTTGTTAGTTATATCAGAAGAAACCAAATTTGAAAGTGCACTCCCACACCACCAGCTTTAGAAGGAGAATTTGAGTAATAAAATGTATAGCCAGGAATTTCAATGTTAGATAGAGGATAAAAATTAATACGAGTTTCACTTAAAGCAATGATTACAGGAGGCTGAGGAAGCAAGCAAAGTAAATTATAGAAATCATGAAATTTTTTTTGCAAAGATCTGATATTGATATGTAATACCAGGGAAGAGTGTTGCTGTCCCGAAAAAGGGGATAATTCATCATAGTATTCGCATGGTAAAATATTGTTGTTAAGTTGTGAGTATGTCTCGTCATCAAAATGTGGCAATTCATTTTAAAAAGAAGAGTAATCCGCGGTACCAGAACTTGGAAGACCGCAGCATTCAATGTTGGGCATGGTTTGATATGCAGTAAGTTGCTGCAGTAAGAGATTAGATATAATACATGAACTGCGCAGTCATAAACTGAATACACTCAAAAATTCATAGCGTTTGGTAATTAGTGCTAGAGGAAATGATTAACACCATAATTGATAACACAATTAACGGTATTTTTGATATTTTTTCTGTGGCTGGAATAAAGGAAAAAAATTAACAGAAAACGGTAATGTATTGTATTATCTACTGTACATTTAAATCATCCACATTTGACATTTCTATATATGGCAGCAAGAATTAAAGAAAAAGCACAAAAAAATTTAAAAAACGAACCAATGGCCTGTTGTGCAAATTCCGTTTTATATGCAATATTTATGCTTAGTACACTGTTGGCAAAAAATTGTTTTTATCAAAACTGTATATGTGTCGCACTTGCAGACAATTCTGTTGTTAAAAAACTATAGACGACCTGTAGATTTTTTTGTTAAGCTGAAACGTGCTGAAGACGCGTTTTGCGTTCAGCAAAAGAATCGATTTTGGTTAATTTTACACGATACATTGCAATGAAAACCAAAGGAGTTGCTTAAACCAGACAGCCAGTGGTTCGATTCCCTGGCAGGTCACAAAATAACAAAATATTAACAGAATAATAATACTTTGTCAGTTGTCATACTATTTTTTTTTTTAGGCACCATTAGTTCAATTAGAGGATAATGCAGAGTACATGAGATTACCTCTACTGTTCTGCTTTTTGTGCCTCAACGTAGAAATTGTACCTGCAGTTTTCAGCTCTCCAGAAACTTTTCTTCGTATCTTTTCTTGCGGTTTTGAATAGAGGAAGAAGTAGTGTACGCTGTTTCTCAAATTCTCGAGGAAAATGATCTGTGACGTAGACATTTGAGTAGCGTTTTACTGTGTAGGGATTGACTTTTTGGCGGATGTAGAATTTTAAAAACTGGAGCGATTGGTAAATCCAATTTTTGTCGTCTTGCGTAGCAAGTTTCACTGCTATAGATCTAGCTTTGGTTTTGCCAAATTCAACCGGGCTTGATCGCTGAGGAAGGCAGTGAATGTCCACTAGTGATATGCTTGAGGGTTCTGCTGTTTGCAGATTTTCAGAAAGGAAACGGCGAAATATCATTAATGTATCGGCTCGACTTTCACCCAAATTCTCTTCACCCGGTTTCGCTGGAGCTTCCTTTAGCCCATGAATTAACTCGTTTAGTCTTTTGCTATACGAATCTTTCATTACAACATCAATTTTCAGTTGTTTCACTTGTTCGCGAAGTTCATCGACTACTTCTTCGAAATTATCTTTGTCAACTTTTTTTTCAAGTTCTAGGTTATTTTGATTAATCTTCAACTCCACATCGTGGAGGCGATTTTGGTAATCATCAATTTTCTTTTCTAGGGATTCTAGTCTGACAGAAAAACTCTGCAATGTACTAAGAATCAAATCCATCTTTTCGGTTTAAGTTTTTTCTGCCATAACAAGCTACAACCTGGTGTTGTATGCGGTAAAAGACGTCAAAATTCAAACTACAGCGTTTCTACTGCTGCTCTGTCAACATGCGTCTGCACGCCTCGACTGTCAAAAACAACTGTTTAAAATACATGTTTGTTTTCAAAAAATTAGAACAGTCGGTCACCGGCTGAGAGCTTCGCCCCCAGACCCCAACTTATAACGCACAATTTGCTTTGCATCAGTTTGCTCAACACTGTTTAGGGTAAGTTGAAAATAATACGTTGTAAATAAATTTACGTTTTTGTAACCAACTGCAAACAAGTTCGAACTATTTATTTGCAGTTTCGATCACTTTAGCCCTGCTTTCTCTGTGAACAATTATTGTCATACTTGTCTGCGCACATAAGTAACTCGCATTTGGGGTTGAGAAAAGGTTATTACCTAAACCAGAAAAAGGAGAAGACCTATGTTCGACCTCTGGGGACCTCTGATGTTATTGATTTAAAGTCGGACAAAGTATCCTAGAGAGAGACTTGCTGGGATCTGTCAGATAAACAGCGTTTTAATCATGAATGCGATACACCTCTAAAACCATAATGATATAACTTATTCAGAAGTATACGATGAACGAGTGTCAAAAAACTTTGCTTAAGTCAAGAAAAACCGTGAAGGCTAATTTATTAGCAGCCAAATATTTGGTTAATTTAATTATAATTCATGTGCAAGCTTATAAAGTTGCACAACTTGGACAGAATCCAATTTGAAAATCTGATAAAGCATATGGTTGCAGTTGAGAAATGTCAGTATTCTTTTAAGCATTGCTTTTTTTGAAATTTTTGAGGTGTTAAGTAGACTGATAGATCTGTAATTATTCAAGTCTGTGTAATTTCCTTTCTTAACAGTGAAAACAACTTTCTCTAATTTAAAACCAGAGGAAAATTTTCTTGTGTTCTAAGATTGATTGTAAATGTGGGCCAAAACTTCCTTAGTCGGTTCCAGGGACGTAGCCAGGCAGTAGCAAAGAGGCAACTGCCACTCCAAAATTTTACTTTGCCCCCCAAATAATTTCAGTTTAAAATCATTTTTAATAAAATTTCATTGGTTTCGTGCCTAAATACCTTACCTTGCCCCCAAAAAATTTTCTTTGCTCCCCCACAAGCTTTGGAACAAAATGTCCTAAGTCAGCCGATTTTGAGTAAAATCATGTTTTAGTTCCGTGAAGACCTGTATTTTTAATTTGGTCTTAGCTGAAATTTGGGGGCAAAATCAGTTCTTTCCGTGAAGATCTTTTTTTTTGGTTCTCACTGAAATTTGGAGGCAAAATCAGTTCTTTCTGTTGAAGACCTTTTTCTTTGCTGCGCCACACGAGTACCGCATAAAATTTTGTTCAGTTTTGCCGCGCAGTGCGGACTGCGGACGCCGGACAGTTAGGTAGTAAGGTTTGTTCTCTCAAAATATTAATGAATAATGAGCAAATTAAGTGATCATGAACCAAGCAGCACCAGCACAGTATATTAGGTATAGGCTAAATACCGGTACACTTTCTTTAGCAAAATCAGCCGTTTTTCTGCTACCAGGCAATTACAATCCCATAACTTCGGTAACTGGAACAGCTGAAGGTGGAAGCATAAAATTTAAATTGAATAAAGATAGAATGTACGCATGAAACAATACTTGGACAAATTTTTGCGGTTGCCGGTCACATGATAGGAGTTTGCCAGACCCTAATCTGAAAAGCTGATCCCAGTTTTAAACAACCGCACAGACCTGAACTACAGCAACTGCAAGAGGAGAATAACAATTTTGAACTGCCTGGAGAGATAGTTTCAATTCCCACATTCAAAATGTTAGAGTTCCAAAATTCTTAATTTTTTTTTCTTTTCTTTTGCAAGATTTCTTGTGTATGCTATTACTCCAAAACCATTGAATGTAGAAACTTGAAGTTTGGAATGGCATTAGGTTTTTCGTCGAGATTGTGCCTACTCAAATTTGGTGGAGATAGAACACGTGGCTTGGGGGGGGATGACCAGCAAATTTGTGATTGTTCGATTTATTTCAGAATTGGATTAGATTTGGCAAACACATGGCGAATAGTCAGCTACCACAACTTTATTTTTTGCTCAGTGTTGACGGACGGTTTGAGCAAGAGTGCTTTAGAGCGAACTATTCTTAATATATCAGCTCTTTGCAGCCCCATGAAAGTATGTTGATGGGATTCCATGCAAATAGGCACTGAGTTATTTGCAAAGTTCAAATAAGCTCTGCTTAAATCAGATTATGACTCTTCAGTATTGGTACTTTACCAGTAAATCATTAAATTCATGCAATATATTTTTTGTCGTCATATTTTGGTATTTTGTTTTATGCGGTGCAGCGCAGGTGCACTGCAGTGTTTGCAAATACTTTGCGGTGCAGTGCAGTGTGCGAACAGAACCCTGGCAGCGCAGTGCTGGTGCAGTACAGTAAAAGTATGCTCGCAACATCTCTAGCAACTTTGGTTGCTGCGACGAGTCGTCAGAGAGAGCGAAGTAGTCTTGGACGTTGCATACTTAAATTGCCGCTCTGGATTTGTTTTGATACAGTATAGATAAGTTATCCACATGTGATAATATATTTAAGAATGATATATTTAGCTTTATAGTTTCATATGCATTGATGCTATACCTGTTTGTTTAGCTCTGTCGAATCTTTTTGCGTCCTTACTCCTAGTTTTAGTTACCCTGTCTTGTTATTGTCCACATTATCTATTATTGTCTATCTAATTGAAAACCAACGAGAATCAGTTGAGCCTATTTTGACAAAAGTAGCGAACTACAGCAACATAGATCACGCAAAAGTTTAAAAGGAATACCATAGCATACCGAAGAGTTTTTGGGTCTTACAGTATAGTATAAATTTTTCGTTTGATTTCTTGGGCAGTGATAGGGTGGATAAAAAAGCAGAATTTCATGATTATTATGATCATAAATTATTATAAAAACAAATTATATTATAAAAAAGAAATATTCTGATTGATTATATTCTTTTAAGGATAAATATTATAATTGTTAAATTAGTAAAGGAAGTAGTAAGATGAGTTTTGAGAAGGCTGAATTGTGCAAACGGCCCGTTGTTTGAGCAGCAATGCACTCGCCTCTGGAGCGGGAGGTCTGAGGTTCAAATCTTGGGCAGGTCAAATCGAACACAGTGTTACCAACAGCTCGCCACCACTACAAGTTTTTTTCCAAAGGAGCTGTGTTGCCTGGGTGCAGTAACGCGGAGATGAGTTTACACGCTTCGGTGCAAATATCATTTCAAACAAATGCATTTAAGAGATTGAAAAGTTGATTAGTAGTAAAGAACTTAAGAATTGCTTTGATTAAAATGTGTATATCTTGGAAGCAGCTTTTTGTTTGACACTTGTCAAGAAAAATTGTCAATGGAAAGCGTAGGAAAAGGAGCAGCTATATATACGAAAATAGCAGAGCCGTGAAAGCAACGTGATTTATCAATTTTCATGCCACTGTAACAGTCAGTAGGTAGGTCGTACCTCCCAAAGGCTTGAGAACAAAACTAAACAACACGTCCCAAATTCTATCCGTTCTTGCTCTTTTTCCCAAAACCGCATACTTTATGCCGGTCAGTGAAATCTTCCACCCAGACTAATACCCAGTCTCTTGTTTCTGATTCAACCATTGGACTTCGTCTTTTACAAAATCCAGTCTGTGCTCAATATTATGATGACTGCAGATTTTCTATTCTTGCCCAAGGCCGCTCTCCTTTCCATCTATCTGCTCTTAAAGCTACTTTCATCAAAACTTCTAACCAAGCCCTCTGCCGACAAAAAGAATTCGAGCACAGCTTAAAGATTGTGCACTAATGACGCTTTCTCACTGGTCTTTTTCCGGCCAATCACGGCCAGGCTTTTTCCTATAAATAGCCGCTCATTTTCCAGCCGTCTCCATTCTGACAATTCTTCTTGACAAGTGTTAGAAAAAAAGCTTCGAAGATATGCACATTTTAATCAAAGCAATTTAAGTGATTGCGGAAATTTTCTAAACTAAACGAATTTAGTCTCTAGTCTGTTTAGCAAGTGAGGGTGCAAACAAAAAAGAAGGTTTAATGCACTGCAAATCTCGAACTGATCAGAAACAAGATCGGTTATAATAGCACTGTTTATAGAATGCTTCAGATATTTGTGCAAGTATTGTCAAGTAGAGTCATGGCTGTAGATATTCTGGTAGGTTGGATGATTAGTGGGATAATGTCAAATCCAAACATAAAGTCAGTAAATGTATCAGTTTCACGATCAAGGTCCAACAGATCATAATCAAAGTCGTAGTTAACATAAATTCTTATAATTTAAACCACATAAACAGTTGTAGTTAAATGTCTATTAAGCTGTTTGACATCTCGATTTTGTGTTGTATTAGCTGATCCAGGGTGGTTTGATGCTGAAAATGGCTACCAATATCGAAACACAAGTGAGAGACTAAACTGGATAGAAAGTAGAGAGGAATGCCAACGTTTGGGAGGAGATTTGGCCCATATTGGAATCAGAAATTTGACTAACCGCGGGTAATTATTTAACAGCCTCTTTTCACATTGTTAATTACTTTGATCAATGTGAAATTTATTGAAATTGCATTGAGGCTGGTCGAATGGTGATTTCTGTTTTGTATCCACTCTCTAGAACCAGGCGTGCAACAACTATTTTTCTGAGGGAAAGGGGGCTTTGACACTAAAGAGTTTTTCTGGGTCTCCTAAGGGGGAGGGGGGGCAAAACCACTACCTGCCGGAGGCCACGGCGGCCTCAGCAATTTTTTTGATAAACAGCCATTTTAACGCCATTTTGATGACATTTTGCACATTAGTACAGCCTTTAAAAGATCTATTATTGCTATAAGATTTGGAAGCTTTTTGACAGAATCAAATTATTCAGCCCCTCTTCCTTTACACACTGCCTTCGTCGGAAGCGTGGCCGAGAGGGTAAAGGTGTAGTTTTTACGACGGCCCTGATCGCATGTTTTTGGATTCAACTACCACCCTAGTCACTTTGTTATGTCCTTTGATAAGACGCTTTACAATGAATCATCTCTGCTAGGGTGCTTATTTTGGTTTAAAATTTTATTTTCGTTTTACTTGTGCTCAAAAGGTGTAATTCATATAAAAAATCTTTTCTGCAAAATATTTCTAAAAACAGTCAATTTCTAGGTCCTCCGGCAGAATTTTATGAACTGTTGTGAAAATAAACAAAATGTCTATAACTTCTTAATTGTTCATGTTCAAAACTTTATTTTGGGCTCCATAACCACTAATTCAAACCTGAGGATGCTTTTGGAGTAGATTTAATTGTGATTGAATTTGAATTACTTTGATTCTGGAATAATTTACCCACTGAGCATCAAAATTACTGTATTACGGTAATTTTTCATATTATATATTATTATAGTACTTCGCAGTAACATGCTACCAAATCAATTTTTAGATTTAATTTTTAGTGTGAGATTACAGAGGTAAAATTAGGAAGTTTTATTACTTTCTTATAACGTAACTTTAATGACAGTGAATCTAGTTATGGTAATTTGGTCACATGGTTGTGGGGTAGCCTCTTCATACTATTTTATCAGTTATTGAAAGCATAAAACGATCACTGTGTTGTAGCAAATTACTAGTAAACTTTTGAAAAAATATTTCAATTTCGAGTCAGCGAGCCTAATACAAGCTAAATTGGCAGTCGTTTCAAAATGTTTCTGTACTAAATTAATTTACTTTAGTCTTCTCGTGCTAGTATGAAATTTTTTGTTGCACTGTTTGACAAACAATTTTTTATGAATTTGGTTACTTTGAATTTATAGTCACTAGGCATCTTTGATTGACCATTGCTTTATTTCTAAGCATTAAAGCAATGCAAGCCACTTTTATGCAACATTTCGTATTTGTCTTTGTCAAAACAACGTAAATATGTCGAAGTTTTTTAGCGTAAATAAATGTGTAATGCTTTCTCAGATTTCACTCACTTCAGCTTTTGCTAGGTATCGCAAAGCTGTCTTTTTTCCCAAGATCTAAAAATTGATAGTTTCTCTGTTTGTAAGGCTGCATGCAGCATAGCATATGACAAAGCGCTATTTAATCATTTCCAAATTTATCAAGATCTGAACCTTGTAATTGAGATATGAAAGTTTTTAGAAATTGCTAGCGAAACTTCAATATAGGTAGTGATCTTGAGTGTTTTACTTTTGGATGTTATTAATGTGTTACATCAGGGCTTCCCAAACTGGGGGTCTCAACCCCTCAAGGGGTCGACGTACCAACCTTCAGGAATCGCAGAGTATACCAATTTTACAAGGAAGTGTAAAACTGGTATACTCTTAGCGTCGGCGCTATTAATTAATGAGACTTTGTTGACCAATGTATTATATAAGAAGACAGCAGATAAACTTTTCCCCATCCATCTCGTGTAGCACAACTGGATGCCTCACTTGTTTTGTTTTGTCACTTTGGTTTATGATTAAGGCCATTTTTATTTTGACCTAAAAAAAGTTAATTTTGACTTAATTTCAGGTAAATTTTGACTTTATTTTAACTTAAACCGTTTTGGCCTTATTGAGCTCCGAATTTTGATTTTAAAAAAAGTGTTTGGAATTGGCAATTCACGAATTCACGTAAGTTTGAAGAAGGTGACCTTCTTCGCTCTTCATTAACAGCATTTAGAACAAAATCGCAATTAGTCCGTCTTGTGATTAAGGCAACTAAGCGATGCAAAACAAAAACCTAGGAATCTGCACACATTTTTATACCAATTATACTTTTTCATTATAACCAGTAAATTTTGGATTGAAATTGGCTGTTCTTAAACTTTCACGAATTTTTGGCCTCTTTATTTTGCTTTTAAGCTTTCGGAAAACAAATTGACACAATTTCATTCTTGCTTGGTAAAAGTTGTGCTGTAGTGTAAAACTTTTGTCGTTTGCTAAAGCTGTGAAAGCAAAACAGTACAGTCCCAAAAAATTTCAAAAATCTGTATTTTTCGTTGTGATATTCATTCAATCATTCATACGGTTCTGTATAATAAAAATGGACTTTCTGAGTTTTAAATTTGGACATAGAGTGCTTTTAAATATTATATTCACGCCGACTCTGGGATTCTTGATACGTTTTAATTAAAAAAATTAATTTTGCATTATTGTAAAATGATTGTTATAAAGAAGTTAACTCAAGCAATCGCATTGCGACATATTACAACTATTTGCAGAAGTTGAGTAGCAAAACTTCATTCAAAGATGTATAAAACTGCTCATAAAGTTTCATTGGTGCTCAAACATTCAGAAAAATGAAAAACTAACAAATTTTTTTGAAAAAGAATTTTTGATTTCAAACAATTTTGACAAATTTTGACCTAACCGAAAATTTTGACTTTATTTTGACCTATAAAATCTACTTAAACTGGCTCCAGAAAACCCGAAGTCAATGTTGGTATACGTTTGATGATAAAATAAAGCCTTGAAAAAACTTTGATTTTATTGACTTTTGCGGGCCCTATTTATGACATACTAGAAGTATGCAGACCAAATTTAATACTTGTAATAATAGTGCTGTAGTCAAGGATGGCAGAACGGTACGTAGGTACGGTGCTACGCCTCAATTTTTGCTAAGAAGTACGGTACACCTTTTTTGTAATGGTACGGGTACAGTACGTTGGTACAGTATGCTTCAAAAATTGAACTGAAGTAAGGTACACTGGTACAGTACGGTTCAAGGTGCGAGGTAAGTAGTACGCAAATTCTGAACGTACCGTACCATACTGCCAGCCTTGGCTGTAGTATCAGTAGTTCCGTACGGGAGCGTAATAGAGAGCAGTAGGGTGCCGTGAAAAAATAATTTTTTGAATTTTAAAAAGTGGTTTTCATATATATCACCAAATGTGGGGTAAAAGCCATTGGAACCAATTTTGGGATGGTGCAACCTCTAGTGACCGTGCACATCTACCGGACACGAGAAAAATAGTTAATTTGGCCATATCTCAAGAACCAGTTAAGCTAGAAACCTGGTTTTTGGATTAAAAGATGCAAAAACACCACTTTTATATCCATTCTAACAGAACGTTTCTTTCTCAACTGTTTCAAAAAAAAAAAGGTATAAGCAATAAACGTCTTTTTTGATGAAAAACATGCATTTTCCATATGGAATAAGAGCTTTCTTTCAAATTTTTATTGTATGTTCTATGTTATTGCTAATAACAAGAAATATTTTAAATGATGTTAATATACCACTTGAAAATGGCATTGACTAAAGCTAACATAGATAAGTAAATAGGCATGCAATACAAAGCACTGATCAAATTTGTATTTAGATTGCAACTGCAACCACTTTTAGATTGAAATTTTTGTAAGTGCAATTATCCTAAAAAACTACAAACACAAAATTTACCTTAGTCTTTGATATATATGGCTCACCCTACGGCAAGTTAGATTAAAGACTAAGGTAAATTGTGTGGTTGTTTTTTTCTAGGAGAATCACACTAAAAACAAAATTGAGTCTAAATAAGGTAGTGGTGGCAATTGTAAAAAAAGGCTAAAAGATTGACTGTTGAAAGTCAGATTTAATTTTTGCACTACCTCAAACTTTATAAATTAAAATAAATTTTAAAACGAGGTTCTAAATTAAAAATTTGGCAAACGGTATAATTGGGAGGAGGTTACATTCTAATCATAAAAATTACAACCAATGTAATGGAACATAAAGGAAATTTACGAAATAAACATACAAAACAAACTTATAACCGTTACATTGGCTGTAACTTTTATGATTTAAATTCATAGTTTTGTTAATCAGGTGAAATTATTATAATAGGTTTTAGTTAATTTATGTAACATTAGACTATACAATTGAGGTTGAAAAGAACTATGTTAACAAGAAAACGAGTCCCTTCTGATGCCACCATAACAAAATGCATGGTGGAGAAGTTTTTGAAGCTGCTACATCATTTCCGCCGGGGAAATTGCCAATTAAAAAACAAGTAATTGAGCGAATGCTGAATTTTCCTGACTATCAAACACTCGGTTCAATGGTGCAGCAAGGAATGTTGCTCAAGTAGAGCATGAAAGATGGGTATAGTGTAGTGTCTACCCATGCTGTGGGTAGATATTACACAGTAGTGACCATATCCATCTTTCATGCACTTCTTGCGCAACATTCCTTGCTGCACCAAGTGTTCGACAATCAGGAAAATTCAGCATTAGCTCAATTACCGTTTACTTGTCTTTTTATTGGCAATTTTCCTGGTGGAAATGACGTAGCAGCTTCAAAAACTTCTCCACTGCGCATTCTTTTATGGTGGCGCCAGAATCGGCTCGTTAACATAGTTCTTTTCCGCCTTAATTGTATAGCAAATCTTACATAAATCAACTAAAACTACTGTAATATTTTCATCTGATAAACAAAATGAATTTACCTATTCCTGTAAATTTAGCACCTCATTACTTTAAATTTAATTCACAAATTTTGAGGTAGTGCAGAAATTAAATCTGATTTTCAACAGTCAATCTTTTAGCCTTTTTTTTACAATTGCCAACATTATTTAAATTCAAAATTTTTTAGTGCAATTGTTCTAGAAAAAAACAACCACACAATTTAACTTAGCCTTTAAATCATCTTCTTTGGACAAACCTTTTTGGTGATTGCATCTTTTCTAATTTGCGATTTTCCCATAGGGTGAACAGGAAATGTTTAAGACCAAGGTAAATTTTGTGTAATGCCATTTTCAAGTGGTATATTGACCTCATTTAAAATATTTCTTGTTATTAGCAATAACATAGAACATACAATAAAAATTTGAAAGAGAGCTCTTATTTCCATATGCGAAAATGTATGCTTTTCATCAAAAAAGACGTTTATTGCTTATACCTTTTTTTTTTGAAGCAGTTGAGAAAGAAACGTTCTGTTAGAATGGATATAAAAGTGGTGTTTTTGCATCTTTTAATCCAAAAACCAGGTTTCTAGCTTAACTGGTTCTTGAGATATGGCCAAATTAGCTATTTTTCTCGTGTTTGGCAGATGTGCACGGCCACTAAAGGGTGCATCATCCCAAAATTGGTTCCAATGGCTTTTACCCCACATTTGGTGATATATATGAACACCACTTTTTAAAATTCAAAAAAATTATTTTTTCACCGCACCCTAGTAGTACAGCAGTTGAGTTATTGTAGAGGTAGAATAACCATACCGATACTGCTACTACTGGTTAGGTTCTAGACCATAAATAGCTGATTAAAAAAAGTCGAACGAAAACGGTAATAAGCCTACTGCAGATGATGTTGAAGCAGCGGTAAAAGCAAATGCAAACAGGGTGTTTGCAAATGTGTTTGCGTTTTGTACCAACTTGTACATTAGTAGGCTTTGGGTACCAGAGCCTTGTTAATATTTTTTGCCGTTGAATAATTACAATAAATACTCAACTAATCGTGAAGGGTGGCAGAAATTTTTAGAAAATTAAAGGAGGTCACGAGCAAAAAAGTTTGGGAAGCCCTGTGTAACATACTGTAATATAAGCTTTAAAATAGTCGCACTTTAAAGCAGAACTAGTGGTATGCGAAACTTACCAATCTATAAAATTGCATCTACGCGTCAAATATCAAAATTAAAGTGCTTTTGTTTGGTGTTCTTTGCCTCCATTCATTGGAAAAAAAAGCTTTAGGATGCCAATTTGGTATCTCACTCTAACAAAATTCTCTTGGTTAATAAATTCAAGTTAGAAAATGATTCATGAAAGGCAACAGCATTCTCACCACAACCTATCTCAGTTGTTCCCAAATAACTGCATCAAGGTTTGGGTTTGATAAAGCCCACTTTAAAAAATTTAACGTTTTGATACAAGATAAATTTTTACGGTTTGAAAAGTGACCCTAACTTCCTTTCAAAAATATCGATTTCAAAGCAGATGTCAGTTAAAGAATTGATGTTAATGCTTAAAATATTCTAAAAGCTGTGCTGATGAGCTAAAAATCGAGTAAATCACTCAAGAGCTCATAGCGTGAAAACAGTCCAAGACATGAGATTCAAAATATTTAGTATTCGCACATGCTGGGTATAACCTCAAGTTGAAGCAACTTTAGGTGCCTACCTAAAACTGAATTAGGAAGCTCGACAAGCTAACATCTATTTGAAAAATCAGCCCAAAACATGCATATTGGAATGACGCAAATAGTATTGTAATCTATACAATGCTTAAGACTTGTTTGAGGTCATGTTTTGGATATGTCATTTGAATAAAATTCAATTGAAAATGCCCCATTGGTGAGAAATCGGTTTTAGGTAGTAATAGGTTTTAGTAGTGTATTAACTATAACAGATTTCATATGTGTCTGATAAGCTGATGGCAGTAATATTTTTCATTTTTTTAGACAACATCCTTCACTAATGTAACTAAAAGCCTAAAAAACATGCTTAGTTTAAAGGAATAAATTAAATTTGTGCTATCGTACTCTTAACACTGATTCAAAGAAAAAATGTAAATACCGCAAAAAAGAAAGTTAAATTTTATTCTTTTATAAGTCAAATGGGTTAATTTTTTTAGTGTGGAATGCTCATGGGGTAATACTAGTGACAAAATTAAGCATTTGATACTTGTACGTGCTATTAGACAATAGGTGATACATAAAGCTGTAAATTACTAGATGGTTAAATTATAGGTTTGATTGTGATTGACAATTAGGAAACTAAATACCATATGCAATTTAGAATTATGCACATTATGAAATTTGTAGTGCTAGCCAGTATTTTGCTACATTTTAGATATTGCTGGGAAAATTAAATGCATGTGATGGTTTTTCTAATGAGAAACTTTGAATACTGTGTTAGTGGTGAACACAGTCAATTTGATGAGAATAGCATGAAAAATTATCTTTCTAACATAAAAATAAAATAAAAGTCATTTTTGCTTATTTTTGCTATGATTCGTGTAAAGTGCCCGGAGTACCCCTCAAAGCTTGTCGGATGTCAAAAATTTTTTGTATGTCTTACGTTTTTTCCAAAAAAAAAAAAGTTTGAAAGTAATATGATAACTTTCAAAGAGTAAAGAGGCTTTATAAGCAACCTAATTTCTGCTAGGTGGCTTCAAATATGCTACAAATTTGCTGGAAAAATTTTGAAGAAATCTGCAGAATCATTGGATTACTGGAATAACTCTTAAGCAGGTGCGAATTCTTCCAAGCACGAAGTAGTCATTGGAATAAAAAAGTGCGCGGATCATCTAATAGTTAGCGTCTGACGCTGTGGGTAACAGGAGGATAGATATGCAATACAACAACAACACAATCAGAAGCGCTCTAAAAGTCATAAGTTGCGGTGCAAGACTCGCAATTCTGGCGTATTGACGATTGACGAATTCTTGAGAAGAATTAAATAATTCAGAACGGTTGACAAACTACAAGAATGTGAAGAAATTTCGGGCGAGCTTGTCAATAGTGAGTGATTTGAACAAAGAAATAAAACGTTTGCAGTTTTATATCTAAGGCACGAGGCTTTTGAAACCGTGGCTAAGTTAATGTAAGTTCCATATTGCTAATCTAACCTGGTCAGTAGCGTATTTAAGGGAGGGGGTTCGCATTGTTCCAAACTCCCTCCTTTCCTTTGAACCATGACACAATGTAAAACAGCACAAATACAGTAAGTTAAAATCAATAAAATTAAAATAAATTGCAGCATAGACGTTTAATAGGCTTTGCCACCTGTTGTCTAAGCAGCATTTCAATCAATTGTCGGGTGGCGCTGACCTCAATTTTTTTAATCCATGTCAAGATTTTTACTTAGCTCAAAAGTTTTCCAACGTTAGATATACCTTAAACAATAAAGAAAGCTAGCGATACTATACCAAATAACGTTTTAAACAAAGAGAAAATGTGCCTGCATGCCTCTTCAAATTGGCCTATCACACGCAAAAAAACAAAAAAGAGGTTTTGTAACCGCAAAATATTTTAGGAAGCATTGGGCCATACCTCTATCGTTTGAATAATGACAAAACCGTTTTAAGGAGCTAATGGAGACACGCGAACATCAGATGTTTTGCGAAAAACGAAAAAATGCATTAGCGCTTGCTGCTTGCAAGTTACAAAGTAATGAATTGCATCTAGACAGATATTTCATTCAGTTTAAAGCAAAGTAAAACAGGAAGCGACATTTTTATTGTAGGATTAGCTTTTGACCCCACTTATAAAAATATGCTGTTTTATAATCAGAAATAAGATCAAAAAACATTCTTAAAATTTGGAAAATTTTGTTAAAAGATTATAAAAATCTCTAAGCGCTGGAATCCAGACCCTGATGTGTGACCCATCTTCAACCCAAGGATGCTTTTTTTCATCCCTTGTTTTTAAGTTCCACATTTTTAAGCTAAGGTTTTCCACCCCAATAAAGAGCAATTCTTTCACCTTTGAAGTAGCTACATGCAGGTAAATTTTGAGATCTTTTTTACTCATCCTAGTAGGTGGTACGATTTTCATCTTTGTTGGAGGAGCATTCAAAAGTTTGTAAAAATGTATATCTTAAAAATCGTTCATTCAAAACACTATATTTTTTAGTTCAAAAACAGCATGATTAATACTATGGCAGGTGTGCCCAAACTTTTTTAACAGCAAGCCGCATAACACTTTTTCTAAGCTTTTTAAATTAGCAGGCAGCACAATTCTCATAAAAAGTTTGGATAATTTTATGCCCATTCTGACGTGCTACCAAGATTTCGAAAAATAGGGGAAGGAGTTCGAACCAAAAGATAAATGCTTTAGTTATTTAGGCGACATGCTGAGCAATCTGGTTCAGCTCAAGTTTATTACAAAAAGGGTCTGGGGTCAAAATTCCCATTTGCTAGGCAGTTTTTTGAATTTTCTTTTTTTGGCATAATTAGCCAATTTAGCGCCATTTGGATTTCATCTTGATCATTTTCAGAGATATTTGAAAGAGCTAAATTTCTAAAATTAGGAATTCACTTAAAAGAATTAAGTTGTCCAGTCCCCTGTAGCGTCGTCTGCTACAATCAGTCAGCCAACCACAAACAAGAAATATCTAGAATCGATGGCATAACCAGCTAAACAACCATAACAACTCCGAGGCTGCGCAGTCGAACCGGTTCACCGCAATCGAGACACGTCCTTTTGACAATGGATGTGTCTTGGTGAATTGGTGACCCCGACCTAATGACGTTGCTCGTAACCTTCCTCTTACACCTATTAAAGATGGCTTCCCAGTCACAGCGACCTTCTAACTCAAACCAACACAAAGAGGGAGGAAGCCTGTAGCGTCTTCCACTACAAATAGTCAACTAACCACAAACAAGAAATATCTGGAATCGATGACTTAATAAGTCAACCAACCATTACAGCTCTGAGACTGCGCAGTCGAGCTGGTTAACCGCATTCAACCTTTTGAACCAGATGATGCTGCACTGCTCTTACTGACTGGTTAAGTCTACAACAGATTTAAACGATTCTATTTTGGGATGAAATGTTTTAAGCGGCTTCAGCTCCCTGGTTAAGCTATTGTCCAAAATAGCATACTCAAGTTTTGCATCATCCTAGAAATTACACAGCAAAATTTTTGTATTGTTCAGGTTTTTTCCAAGGTAGATGCTAGCTTGAATTAAAAACAAACATTTCTTTATGCCGAAGTTACAGTATCCATTTCTTTATGCCGAAGTTACAGTAGTGCAGTATCCAGCGCCGGCCCTCTGAGATAAACTGCTGCTCGTTGAAAACGTATTATCGAAGACATTTAGGGGCATAGCTCCTTGCTGCTAAGCGATTTTTGCAATTGTATAAAAAAATTGCCATTTTAACTCCATTTGAAATAAAATTTAGCAGCTTTTCAGAACCTCTTCAAAGAATCAAATTGCTGATCCAATTCATCACCACTATGAGGTTAGGTCCACAACACGTTTAAAATCTAGCATTTGGCTTAAACTTTGAAATTACTCGACTAATGAAGAAGGCTTCAGACTCCGCAACGTCTGTTCCCCAATAATTGAACTGTTAAACAGATCTTGGGCGAACTATGAAGTATAAAACAGCTGCAATCCTACGTTTTGGAATGCAAACTGCGAGAGATAAAAACATAAATAACGAAAAAAAGTTACATTCTAGCTAACGTAGTGACGTGGTTGAGTGCATGTTCCGTCATTTCGTTAATACCACTCAACAATGAATTTTTAAGATTATTATTATTTACATATTATTATTTACACATTCTTATTCAAATAGAAAAACAGAAATTAATCAGTTAAATTAGGCAAATCCAAATTACAATATACTTTAACTTAACAAATAATTTCTTAGTAATAATTTTTATCGTCAAATACATGAGCTTTACTATACGCTGTCTTCTCTCGGTATCACATTTTCATCTAAATGACTAAAACTCGTTGCTGAGAGAAATTCAAATTTACGGAAGTTATAAAATAAAACTGTGTCAAATTGATGTGAAAACGGATGTGAAAGTTTTGCAATTTCAAGTTTGTGTCGTGAGAATATAAAATTTATGAAATATATCATCGAACTACGACAGTAGTGCCCCACAAAATGCAAATTTGCTACTTTTTAATACACACGTAATGACGTCATTAACCAAATAGTATTCACGATTTACGAGAAACATTTTTTGAAAAAACAACTTCAACAAATGAAATGAAAATAAGCACGGCCAAAACTGAGGTAATTCACCTTTCTAAAAATCCTTATCAGTGCTTGTTGCAAGTGAACAGAACGACACTGAAGCAGGTAGAAAAGTTCAAGCATCTTGGGATTGCATTCACAAGTGACAAAGGGCAAGACGAAGAACTTGATACCCGAATTGGCAAGGCTGTTGCAGTAAAACGATCCCGCCCTTCACGTATTTTGCAATTTCGCTTTGAAGCAGTTACGCGACGATCATGAAGTTTACGTAAATAATTGATTGGTGGTACAGAATTTAACTATAGCTTTAAATAAAACCGGATTCATCTTTTATTGATTGGGTAGCCTTGAAAAAGGCTGTTTTAAGGTTTAAACGCTTTCGTCTAGCTCTCTTCAGAAACCATCGCTAGAAAAAGATAGAATGAAAAAAACAATGCGGATTCATTTATAAAAGCAGAGAAAATCGCTGATTATTTGACCAATCGCTGATTCATTTATAAAAGCAGATTCATTTATAAAAGCAGAGAAAATCGCTGATTATTTGACCAATCAGCGATTTTCTCTGCTTTTATAAATGAATCCGCATTGTTTTTTTCATTCTATCTTTTTCTAGCGATGGTTTCTGAAGAGAGCTAGACGAAAGCGTTTAAACCTTAAAACAGCCTTTTTCAAGGCTACCCAATCAATAAAAGATGAATCCGGTTTTATTTAAAGCTATAGTTAAATCATGAAGTTTCCTAACTTTTCCTAAAATTTACTACACCAATTATTATTTCTTAAACCTTTACCCTATGACAGATAGATTTGGAGTTATGAAGCGATTTTCAAGGTCGACTCGATGTTTTTAGCAAGATCTTCATCAATTTATGGTAATCCTATTTATTCCCATTGTTCATTAGGGTGGCTCAAAATCCGCAAAAAAATTTTTTTTTCAGAAATTTTTGTCAGTGTGTGTTACTGTTCCTTTAGATCAGAAACCCTCGTATAGCAATTTTCTCGAAAATAAATTAAGATTTGACCTTGGTTGACTCCACATTAAAACTTAGATTTGTATGCATTTTTCCCGTTTTCTACAATGCTCGGTCATTGCCTTCTGTTACATCAAGAAACAACTTTGGACACAATACCAATTACTAATTAGTGCAGTTTAATTAAGCAACTTTATAAACATGTGCACAAAGATCATGATGTCATTGTATCGAAAACACTCAATTTACCACATTTGCTTTAGCTAACTGCAAGAAACTGCAAAAAATGTTTTTTCTTCGTCATTTTTCAACCATGTCAAGATGTTGGTTTGATGACCAAGATTTCATTGATGTGTTTAATTTTTTTTTTCAATTTTTGAGAAATCTTGGAAATATAGCAAAGATCTTTTCGCATGCTTTGTCGATCTTGAAAAAGTATAATATGATTGCCTTTCTAACTTTGGAGGGTTCTGCGGGAGAATGGCGCTGATGGTCAGCTGTTACATGCCATTAAACAACTTTATGATGCCGGCTGGAGTTTCGTGGTTGAGTAAATGGCAAGCAATCAAAGCTTTCCATATAGGCGTTGAACTCCAGCAAAGGTGCGTTTTGTTTCTTCTCTTCTTCATTTTTTACATGAATTGGATCGACAAAAGCAACCAAGTGGATGAGTTTGCCACAATAGGAAATTCCAAAATCAGTTGCCTGCTATGTGCTAATGATTTGATTCTGCTTCTTTAGAATCTGGCCTTCAGCGCACATTAAATAGGCTTGCAGCTGCTTATGACACTGCAGGAACAAAAATAAGCACGGTCAAAACTTCATGTTTCAAGAAACCCTATTCAGTGCTTGCTGCAACTGAATGGAGCAAAGCAAAAACACGTATACAAGTACATGTATCTTGGGGTTGCATTCATGAGTGACGGAAAGCAAGACAAAGAACTGGATATCCGAATTGGCAAGGCAATTGCAATAATGAGAACTTTGGACTATTTAGTTGTTGTGAGACGAGACTTCTTGAAAAAAAGCAGTTCTCAATTTTCGAAACAGTCTTTGTCCCTTCTCAACTGCTGTATCTCTGTAGGGTCATGAAAATTCGGTAATGACTGAAAGGGTGCGATCGCAAGTGCAAGCGTTCAAAATAAGGTTTCTCCAAAAAATGAAAGAAGTTACTTCATTGAAAAGGTGTACATCTCTTGAGATTGGAAAATTTCTAAAGCCGCTACTTCGCCAAACTGAAAGATCGCATCTTAGATGGTTTGGCCATGTAAGCAGAATGCCTCAGGAAAAACTCCCAAGCAAGCTTTACTTGCCAACGCTAATGGGAAAAAAAAAAAAAACAGTTGGATGACCTAGAACTACTGTAAATGAATCAACACTACATTGAGGATCTTGGGTGGAATTGCTTGCGACTTCACCCAAACGAAATGATGGGGGTAATGGAAGACCGTGCAGTGTGGTAGCTTAATCTTGAGCTGCTGCCCCCGCAACCTTCACAGAAAAGAGGGTTAAAGTTGTGTTAAAAAGGGTTAAAGTTTGTTAAAGTTGCATTTGTACAAATTTTTCATTTCATCTACCAGCTTCTTTACATCCTCAATAATTCTTAATTACCGATTTGTTGGAATTCCAGCTTCGTAGTGGGAAAACATGTGCTTTTAATAGTATTGTCATCAGGTCTAGAAATAGTTCCTGGCAGCCAATTTCAAGAATTTACAAATCTAGCAATAGTATATTGCTAGTAAATTTACGAATGTTCACGTTTTATAGAGCTTATACGAAGTAGATTACACTAAACTCCGTATCTTACACTACAAAACATAACAAATACGGCATTAATAAGCTGCTGCTGTAACTATAGTTAAAGGCGGTGAATCATCCAGCCAATTCCGGTGGTTTACAATAACTAAAATTGAACTGTAATTGGGACTTCGCGCGCGCGCGTAGTTCCTATGTTTTTACTCGGCCATTTTGATAGATGAGCTTTAAAATTTTTTAAATTTTATGATAAATCAAAAACGGCAAAATGTGGAAAGCTGAAATTTAGACACAACATTGCAAGTTTACAAAGCATCATGCATGCCAATTTCGGGGGTCGAAGATTACGTGATAATGATTTGGGAACCCTAAAACCGACAAAAAACGGCTATTTTTGAGCCGAAATGTTTTTATTTCGCTTTTAACAAAAAAACAGCTGAACGTGAAAAGTTGAAATTTGGACACAACATGGGTAGTGATAAACAGTGTATGCATACCAAGTTTGAGGGCTCCCAGTCACGTGACCGAAATTTCTGAGGCGGAAAACGGTCAAAAAGTGGTAAATTTTGAAGTGGTATATCTCGGTAAGTAGTGATATTCTTTGAAAAAAATTTGTGGTTTTTGAAAACACTAATCAGTACCTTAATAATGGTTATGTTCATTTATTCCGTATTTGATATAATTTTTCCTTATTTTTGTCTTTTTTCTTTTTTTTTTTCTTTGTTTTTCTTCTATCACTATCTCCTTTTAAACCACAAAACGCAGATGGATGATATTACGGAGTGGTATAGAGTTCGAAACAAACTGGTGTGTGTCTGAAAAGGGGGGTGTCATGTCCGGGGATTCCCCCTAAAATGGGAGCTGGAAAATTTTGAACTTTTGAATTGTTCAACGTACATAGGCCAAATTACCACATTTGGTGGATATTGGTGGTGACTAAAACATATTAAAAATTGGGGGGGCTGCAATGGGGGGAAATGGTTGAAATGCGTCATACAAAATTAAGAAAATTTTTTCTACTCAACTTAAGTAGATCAAATTTTCGGAATAGATTAATGAAATAAAAAGTAACTTGTTGGTAAAATTTTGGAAATCACAATTGAGGAATATTCCCTCAATGGGTTTTTCAATATCCAAACCTTTGTAATGATCATTATTGATCAAGGCATGCCAACATCAGTTTCAGGATAATTAAATATAAACAAAAGCATGAGATGATAATTTTTGTGGAGGTTGCATTGCACCAATCTCCCCAAAATTTCCTTTTTCCAGTTTAAAAGTTTAGGGTTTTTACAACATAGGAATGGAATTGTAAAATAAAAAAGTTCCTCAATTTTTTCTGGCTACTCCAGTACTCCGCTTGATTAGTAGCTCACTTTGTTTGTTGAGATGTAGTGGCAAGGTTATTGCATGTGGTGTTCATGAAAAAAATGAACACTACCGATATTTTGTCATGAAAGGATATTATGAAAATTTTTGTTATAAAGTTTATAAGGTAGTAATATTCCTGAGAGAAGAATCAGTTACGCAAAAGTCAATACTTACTTATGACGAAATGGTGTTGAAATTTTTCTTTAACACCATTGCAAACTTTGTCTTTGAAGGTTCTTTCATTAGTTTATGTACGGTACTCTGATGAAATTGTAAAACTTTTTATGCAAGCTCTCAGTTACAGAAATTAAGGCTTTTCATTTTAAGGCTGTGTAAGAAAACTTTTCAAGTTTTTAGCATCTCAATGGACGTATTAATTAATAATTAGGCTTGCCTATTTGTAGCATTTACCATTGAAGAGGCTATTTTGCCTCCAGAGGCAAAATAGTGTTTTTCCTCTGTTTGGGTTAGGGTTAGGGCTAGGGTTGAGATTAGGGTTAGGGCTATTTTGGCACTTGCGGCAAAATAGCCGTTAGGACTGTTAAAAAATAGCCATTAGGACTATTTTGCCTCCAAATGGCAAAATAACATGGGGCTATTTTGCCTCTGCATACATGAGGCTTAACATGAGGCAAAATAACCACTGCTTTTTTATATACTGCAATATTCGCAGTAAAGTTGGTTTTTAGGATGGGATAACCTATTTAAGTATTTCAGACTTAGAAAAGTTTGTGGCCTATTACAATGTCAATAAATGAATCTTTTTAGTTGGCTATCAGGCTATATGCTAAACATACTGGTAATATAGCCTACCGGTATGTTCGTAGGTGTATTGTCGCATACGATACCTACTAGGATAGCCTAGGTGTAATGTTAATGTTATCTGTTATTGATTGTAGAACCAAGAATATGATTGTAAGATGTTGACTAATATGCCTGGTAAAAATGCTGTTACGTATGTATTGGTAGTGTTTGTACAATGACTTGAAACTTTGTTCAAAGTGTCCATTTTCCCAGTAGTGCCAAAATATTATCGAACTAAGTTGTATTTTGCAACCCCAGATCATGCAAGCAGGATCGTCATAAAAAAACATCGCTTTACTGTTTGGCCATGCTGCTGACTGGAAGTGGAATAGTGGAGAAGGTAGGCTAGCATAATGCTGTTGATAATGGCATAAGCTGTTCCTTACGTGCAATTATAATTAATATGACTCATAGGCCTGGCACTAATGCCTGATGTTGTGAGGTACTCGATACTGGCAACTGCTGTTTAATAAACAAACAAATCGAGAAAATAGTTGGAGGTTACCAACCAAGTGAGTATAATGGTATACAGTATAATGTATACTGCCAAATTGCCCTAAACAGGTCTACAGTTGGCTAGTAGGCCACAAGTATGTAGTGGTACCGGTATGGCAATCCCAACCCTGCAATGCATGTTTAAAACACTTAGTGGAGTTGTTAGAACTGTTGCCCATGATCTTGTTTCATTAAATAACTTTTGCATTAAATACCGGTAAGGGTTTAGGCAAGACAGTTGTGGTAATGACCTAGGTAATGACTATATCACTGCAAATTATCAAGTTAAAGAGAATAACATGAGAATGAGAAATATTCATACGTGCTTTTTTCAGTTGCTTTTTTAGCGGTTAACATTAGGGTTTTAAGTTAGGGCTGGGGTTCGATTTGGGAATAGTTTTAGAGTAAGCATTTGAATTTGGGTTAGATTTGAGTCAGAATTAATAAAAAACTAGATGAAAATTTCCAGTGAAATAAAGCTTTCCTATTTCCTATAATTTGCCTTTTTCTGCTGATGCTTTTACTAATGCAGTAGTTGGTAGTATGTCGCCAGCTTCCAGATATGTCATCTTTCTCTATGCCCCTGAGGAATGGCATTTCTAACAAAATCAATTTAGAGTGTGTGATGAAAATCAATTTTGTTTATGTAACTTTTTATTGTTTTGTTAGGCTTTTGTTTTGAGTTTTTTTTTTATTAATTCTGGTCCAATATAACGTTAACCTGTCAACCCAAATTCATTTTGTCAAAAAGTTTGGACTAGTTCTCTGTTTTCTCAGTTTCCAAAGTGTTTGATGGACATTTGACAGGGAGCCAAAGGTTGTAGTAGTGTTTGGTTTTCAATTATTTTAAGTGAATTCAATTTACCACCTAAAGTTTTTGATTAAATTTTTGTTGTACGCCTCCTCAAAATGCATTTCCTGGGTAACACAACAGAAAATGAAAAAAAAATAGCCATAACTACGGAACCGCTCATGCTAGATGCAAAATTTTTTTTCTAAACAATTCCCAAGTTCTTACCTGCTCTCAATACATTATATCAGTCTAACTGCTCAATTTTTCAAGTAAAATCAAAAAAACAGTTTTTTTACTAATTTTATTGAATTTTCTATGATATATCTCATTGCATAGAGGAGTTGTGGAATTTTTCTGGTAATGTATAGTAAATTTGAAATGTATAGTAACCACGACAACTGACAGCGACAAACTGACTGCGAACAAAATGACCGCGAACAAAGCTGATTGGCTAGAAGGGCAATCCTAAATATTTGTTTACTATCTCCAGAGCCATCTTGCCCAAACCCTCACTTTGCGACGAAATCACTGTAACAAAATCGTTGGTTCACGGTCAGTTGACTTGGCTCGACTTTTTATTGGCTATACTGTTATTAAAGTAATTATTGTATTACAACAAATATTGATTGGTTCTTAAAGTGTTCTCTGACAAGATAGCTAGCACTGTAAGTGTGAAAAGCAGTAAAATTGTGATGGAAGTCTAATGTTTAACTTATTATCAATCACTGCTGCATTCTGTTAGTTTCACATGTTGTTTCTGTTGACTTTGAAAAATGTTGAAATGTCAATAAAAATTTGGTTGTTCTCTGCCCACAAAAGAAAATGATTTTGACAGAACTGCATTTCTCTGTACAAAATCGTTTGCAGTTAAAGACTTGCTCAACTGCTCATGAATTCTAAAAGTTAGCATGCAAAACTTCAAAAAGTTGAAAAGAAAACGCTAATCAAAAGCAACAGGTGCTGCTGAAAAGACTGCGTTTAAAGTAAAGGGATGGTGCTTAAAGTATGATTTTGTCTAATACTCTATCAGGGTTTAATCAAAAAATTTTGGAATCACCTGGTGCATAACATGCACTGGATTGTTTTTCAAAAGCGCAAGTAAATAATAACTCTTGATTACTGAAGACAAATACAGGAGAGGCCCTAAGTCCTGCACCAAAGCATTCAAAGCAGTCCTGATAAGTTAGTTGAACTGATAAATGCAAACAATGTTTCATTACTCTATAAAAGAACATGTACTCAAATTCTATGGCCAAGAAAAGAAAAAGATATCTTACCCTGTTGATTTTGGAGTGTTTTACATCACTCGCCACATATTTTTTTTGTGTACATTGCAAAATTTTAAATCCATCCTATGCATTGGGATGTATCTGAAAATCTTAAATAAGTTTGATTAACAGCTTGCAATTAATCCAAAATTATTAAGGGTTTTAGTATTGTTTTGTGATGAAAATGAAGTCAGCTTATCGTGTATGTGATTGAAGTTTTATTGGATTAAAGGGTAATTGACTCATGTTCAACACTCTTGATGATGTATTGCATATCTTGAAGCAGTTTACTATTCCAATGCAGTAAAACAAAAAAGTCTCAATGCTCTGTCTAGAAGCAAGTTTAACAGCAATTGATTTCGGACTCTTTAACCCGTTTCTTACCAATGTTCCCATTTGGGAACATAGTTTTAAATTTCATTTTCTGTGACTGCTAAGTTATATAAGGGTTTAAAACTAAGTGGGATAGTTTTTTGAATTTAAGAACTTAATTTCTATAGTTTTGCTTGGCAATTCTGCTGAAATTTTGCAAAAAAATTGGACTTTGAAACGTGGTGAAAACAGGAGATTTGAGGTTGCACGATTTGATGAGGTATAGAACTAAGGGTGAGAAATGTTTTAAATGCTAAGACTATGTTTTGTACATTTGATAAAGACATGACTTCACAAAATCGTTTTCTTTGTAATTATTTTCAAGTTACTGTTAAAAAATTAGTTTTGAACTTATTTGTTCCCATTTGGGAACATTGGCGGTTTTACAGCATGCAAGTTATACTGTATATAGTTTTACGAGAAGAGAGAGTAACAATCCAGAATAGACAGCTTTTTATAGATTTTCAGAATTATGACTTAGTGTAGTTCGGTCACGCTACTGTACATATTGTTTAGATAAGAGTAAACTAAAAGAATTACTTATTTTGCTGTACTAGAAAGCCCATTATTGGAACGACCGACACTCATGTCGCGTGTTTTTTTGTTTTTACTCGGCATTTTCAAAGTAACGAGTTCGAAGTTTCAGACTTTTGCTTATTACTCAAGAACGGTTTGGTCTAGCCGCATGAAATTTTGACAGCAGTTTGAAGTTAACCAGTTGTATGTTTGTACCAAATATTAAGGCAATAAATTATCTGACTTAGGCTTTAGGATCCAAAAACCGCTCCAAAAGTTTGGCGTGAAAAGTGGTCTCATTCAAAAACGGTTCAAGTACGGCAAAAAATATTTCACATTGTTATATGTTTCAAAATACCCTTTTATCTCAACCAATTTGGCCGCGATGAGGTTTTTTCCTTTTTTTTTTCTTTTTTTTCTTCCTAAATCTTGTACAGTCTTTTTCTCCTAAATTACAAAACATTGAAATCTAACTTTAGTGTAAAATTGTTGAGCTGCAAACGCAATTTAGTCTTGCAAAATTTTTTTGGGCCGCTCCAGCGGAAACTCCCCCAAAAATGGGGACCCAAAAAATCAATTTTTTGAACGGCTCAAGCTTGGGCGCCAGTTATTTTATATCAGTAGATGTTTGACATATATTTTGACATAGTTTGGGGCTACCACCCTACCAGAGACTCCCCACATGGCCGCCCAAACATCAATTTTTGAACGGCTTAAGCTAAGGTGCCTTTTTTTTTATATTCACAGATACTCAACAGACAAATATTTTGTATTAGTTTGTGGGTACCCCCAATGTTCCCTCTAATTTTTTGTAATCTGTGAATGCAGAAGTTTTTGGTGTGTGTGCGCACTTTTCTTGAATCAACTAATATTTGTAATACTTGTGCAACAACCCACGTGCAACAACATGGGGGGGGGGGCAGGGGAGGGCCATAGTCCCCCTGAATTTTCACAAACTTCTTTTAAACCTCCCGAATTTCAAAAATTCTTCCATTTTTAGTAGTTAATACTGGACTTGTTCTTATTGGCCCCCCCCCCCTGAAAAATTTTCTGCCGGCACTCTTGTGCAACAATGTGTCTGTTCAACAATATGTTTGTGCGCAGTAAATTTATGTGTGTGCACTGTCTCTGAAAGCTGTGTGCACGCACACATGCCCACAGCTTAGAAGGAGCACTGGATACCACCCACTGCAGACCCCATCAAATTGGGGGCGTAGCCAGGGGGAGCAGGTAGGGCAAGTTCCCGCCCATAATTTTACTTTGCCCCCTCCCAAATAATTTCAGTTGAACCTTATTTTTAACAAAATGCAGCAAGTGTTTGCACAGATCAAATACTGCCATGTGATGGAAAATGTACCATGAAGTTGATTGTTCTGATTGTTTTGTATCGAAATAAACAGTTCTTTAAATTGATTTCAAAAGTTTGTGCCAAAAACCGCCAATGTTCTCATTTGGGAACATAGTCATATCTCGTAAACGATAAATATTTTTAGCTTAATTTTTTTTTGGTCTCTTATCCAACTAAATTCACGCATTTTCGTGAAGTTTTGTCGCAATTTGACAATCATAACATATAGCGGTAAGATACGGGTTAATTGTTACACTTTTAGCTACCACTAATACTGCTGAAGCTCTTTGTTCTGCTCTTGGATGCTGGCTGACTTGGACATGTCATTTCAAAGTTTTCTTCATCGTTTTAAGTGCTGATAACAATATTAGTTTTATTTCTGGTATTTATACTTTTGGCTTTAGATCTTTTTGCTGTTAAACATTTATTCCTTTTTTCTACTCTCTACTCGTGAACTAATCTCTTCAGAAATTTTTTCGGTTTTCACATCCTTTTTCATGATGATGTCTTTTTAGGCTTTTATTGTTGTAAGCATTAGAAGTCTTCTACTAATGTCAAGTTACTTGATACGCATTGCTTGTAGTTTAAACTTTGCAGATGCAGCACAATATACTTGTGTACAGCTTTCTAGAAACACTTGTTTTGACTCTTGAGTTTGCCTGGTTTTCCAAAGATTTTGGTTAAGCATGGTTTGTATTATGTGATGCTAAGGCAAAATCAATTTTTATCCATGAATCCTGCACTTTGGAAGCAGACTTCTCAGCAGAACATGCTGCATTATTTTGTTTCTTTGTAGGCAGAAAGCAGCCAAATTTTACTAAAATTTTGAACATTTTTTCAGCAAAGAGAATTAGTTTGTTTTCCTAAATAGTATCATGATGCCTACCAATAGCATGTTGGCTTTGGAGCATACTATACTATACCTATTTAGTAATTGCTAAACGTAGGCATAACAAGCATGTTATTGTCCAAAGCCAAAATACTCTGCCTGTTTAGAACAATCGCAAAGAATTAAGATGTGAAAATAACAAGAATACAATCAGTGATTATAAATTAGTTGATACATTAAATTCTGTCGTAGTGATCTTGCGCTTTTCAATACTTACAGTTCTAGGTATCCTATCTGTGAACAGTGTGAAAATCAATTAACATGTTCTAATACAGCAATTACTCTACAATGACAGTATAGTTAATATAAAGTTATCATCTACACAAATTCCATAACGCTTCTATGCAATGAGATATAGGCTATCATAAAAAACTCAATAAAATTAGTAAAAAAACCTGTTTTCTTGATTTTACTTGAAAAATTGAGCAGTTAGACTAATATAATGTATTGAGGAAAGATAGGAACTTGGGTATTGTGTATCTTTAGAAAAAAAATTTTGCATCTAGCATGAGCAGTTGCAAAGTTATGGCCATTTTAATTTTTGTCCTGTTGCGATAGAAACGCATTTTGAGGAGGCGTAAAACAAAAGTTTAATCAAAAACTTTTGGTGGTAAATTGAATTGGTGGTTGAACCACAACTTTTGCGAGAGTTCCCAAGAAATTGAAGGAAGTCACCAACATTTGGTACGGCCTAATGCAGACCCACCAAAATTTACGGGAGAATACTGATATAGCTGCTGGGTAGGTGTTCCAAAGGCTTGTAATTTAGTTATTGCGTTACTTACTAACTTTTCTGGATCTTAAAGGTTTGGTTGATGGTAGTAAGCTATTGTTTGAATAAAATTTGGTTTCAGAGGTGAATCTAAAGGGCTGTTTGTTTGGGATGTTCGCTTTTGGTGTTAGGTAATTGACAAGGTTTGTTTGGTTAAGGATTGTGCAAGCAGAATTCTTTGTTATGTTTGACATTGCTGCTAAGTTGCTGTCTCTGGCTAATGTGGTATTTTCAGGGTTTTTTTGATGAGAAGATGTGGTCGTTTGAAACTTCAAAAATTAATTTTTTTGTAAGTCTTAGGTATCGGTTGAGAGTTGTTGAAGTTGACCTAGAAAAGAATTGGATAAAGTGGGTTGTGGTCTTGCACAATTGAATGGAGGTTAAGTGTGGTCATTAAGCTGAATTTCATGAGTGGGCTGGCGTTTTTATTGGGCATGGACGATTTGCACATATTTGGAAAATGTATTGGCAGGCTATGCAACCAAATAAAGGTAGTTTTTTTGTTTTGTTTGAGTGTAATGAAATGAAGATGAGGAATGGTGGCATTTTTTGTTAAGTTTTTTCAGGGTCAGTGTTGAATCTGAATTTAGGATTTGCGTTTGATGGAAGGTTAGGTTTAGTCTTAAGAGTTAATGTTAGAGGTAATAAAACTTTTAGACTTGTATATGTTTCCTGGTTGCCGAACTGCTAGATTGGCATTGGCCATACCTGTAGTGACATTTTGAATTACTTTTATTGTTTTTAATTGTGCTATGAAGTTTCTGCATTGTTGAAAAAGTGTAAGCGAAATTTTGTGTGCAAGGTTGCTGGAATGCTGGGTGCAGTCCTTGTTAAAAATGAAGTAAGATTTATTTCTAAGAACTCATTTCAAACTTTAATCATTAACAGTGTTGCCAACGGCTTGATACTGCGGAGAAATTCCTGGAAAGGAAGTTTTTTCGTGTGTGAATGATGTGGAGATGAGACTGAACAACTTCTTAAATGCTTCGTCATTAAGCAGGTATATAAAGAAAGTTTTGGTTTTGTAATATTCATAATGTTTATTTGTTTATACATGTTGCATCTGAGAATATAGCCCAATAAAACTGTAGCTGGCATTGAATCTTTTCCTATCAAAATGTAGCATAGGCATAGCCAAGATTTTTGATTGGAGAGAGGGGGCAAACCACAAATCACATAGGTGAAGACCAAAAAAAAAGCCTTCACAGTCCGATTTAGGATTTTTGATTGTGGGGGACCGAAATTTAGTTGGAGACGAATTCAGGATTGGGGGGAGCCCAAGTTACAACCTTTAAGCGAAGACCAAAACAATAAAACAACAAAAAAAGATCTTCACATACCAAAAGGCCGATTTTGTCCCGAAAATCAGGTGAAGTCCAAAAAAATGTCTTCACGGACTGAAGTCAGGTTGGAATCAAAACAACTAACGCAACTGAAGGAAGATTAGTCTCTTTCGCCACAGATTTATCATGATTGGCATTGCAATTGGGAGGGTTCCGGGCCCCCTGGGCCCTCCCCCATGGCTACGCCTATGAAATGCAGTTTAGTTACAGTAAGTGATGTTATCATAGATTTTGTTCATTTTTTTACACTGGTAAACTCTTAAATGCCTTTGTAAAATTAGTAACTGAAACAAATTAAACGTCTAAACATTAAAAGTCTGACCTGTAAATGTCAAAACATTGCAATTAAATTATTGAAAAATGATTTGGATAATTCAACGGATTTGGAAATCTTGTCAGTTTTTTTTTTTTTCTGATATGGTTAAGCGGGTGCAGTGTTTTGCTTAGCCCACCGTGGCTTGGTTGGTTTGGGGGCTGCTCTGAGGCTTTATTGTTTGATTTTTTTCAATGTTTTGAGTGGAAAAAAAAGCAATTTTCCAACACATTATTTGAACTTCCAGTCATGTCATGTTTTAAAGGTGATTTTTGGTATCGTATGCTGAACATTGTTTCTAGTGGATCTTTGGATGGTGAAATGTATTTTGGTTGCATTATAAAAAGTATTATTTACATTGCAGTGTCGTCAATGGAAATTCTGTGCGGTTGGTGTTCCTCGGTGCAGATTGCATGGTGACAGATTGCAAAAGGATTCATACACAAAGATTACATTATTTTTCAGGGTCAAATTTGTTTTGGAAAGTTTTGGATGTTATTTCTGTTTTTTTGTTGGGGGGGGTTGCTGTTATTTGATTTCTTGTTGTAATGCATTTTTGTGTTGTTGTAAACACTTCTGTCGCTTAAGAGGGGGTGTTTTAAGAGTTAAAATATAACTCACGGATTAGTACAAAGTTTAAAAAATTGCCAAAAGTAAGCAATAAAATTTGATCGCTTGTTGAAGCGTGCTAACAGGTTTCATAAAAGAATTACATACATATTAGGAAGTTTCAAAATTGTACCACTTTTAAATTTAATAGCAGCTCAGCAAATTTCTGATGGAGTTTTTGCTGCTGATTACGAATTTGATATTATTTTTGATTATGACGTCATATTGAGGGTTCAGGACTCCATTTTTTACGTCATTTTTCGACTTCTGCGTTTTCTCGAAAACTATACATCGTGGAACCTTGATATTTACATCAAACGACGCAGAATACATGATTTGCTATCAGTGCTCAATAGATAAAAATGGTGTATCTTCAACAGAAAATAGGCTATTTACAGTAGAAAAAAGGGATTTCCACAAGTTGCTGGATATGATGTCACAAACATCAAAAAACACTGACGCTGTGAAGTTTACTTGTTTTCAATCGCTATTTCGACTGAAAACCAGCATTTATGCGTTGTAGATGACTGGAACTGGGTTGGTGTTTTGATTTAGAGGGAATAGGTAAAGGCTGGGATAAATCGAGCCAAAATGATGGGGAAACCCCCAGAATTAACTCTATTAAAGCGTTTTCATGCAGATGGACCAGCAAAGTGATTATTTTATTATCATGATTTTTTTTTGCCATATCGACAGTTGATATGTTAAGTCGAAGTCTGTCCTATGACCTCTCCATGTGGTTATCACATAACTGCTTCTCAGCTATTCTTGAAGTATAGAGTCTCCAATTTATTTTTTGGTGTTTGATTTTATCGTTGCGGGAAAACTTAAGCATTTTTAAATTTATAATTCCTACACTTCTTTTAGCTCCAAGATATCTCAACTATTATTACTCTTGTTTGGGGCAATGACTTAAACAAAAAACGAGTTGGTTTCGCTATATATCTGTTATATATACTCAGTATTTAAATTGTAAAATTTTGCATTGGGGGACGCTTTTTCAGCGTTGACTGAACCTTAGTGAAGAACAGGCACGTAGCCAGGATTTTTTGAGAGTTTGTTCCGTAAACGAACTTGACCCAAATTTTCATTGTTACTGACTTGGATTGATGCGATTTTTCAGTGAAAATTAGGTGATCTCCAAAAAAAAAAAGAAAAGGTCTTTGCCGAAATCCGAGGGCTTTTTCTGGCCGAAATCAAAAATTTAAGCGGTTTTTCCAGCCAAATACAGGTGATCTCCAAAAAAACAAAAAAAATGTCTTCGCCGAAATCCGAAGGCTTTTTCTGACCGAAATCGAAAATTCAAGTGGCTTTTCCGGCCAAAAACAGGTGATCTCCCCAAAAAAAACACTAACTTTTTCCTCCCACAAACCAGCGCTAAAATCTCGATGGGGGGACGCTCAATCTCGATGGGAGGACGCGTGCCCCCCATCCCCCCTATAATTTAAGTACTGTATATACTGAATATTCTTTCGGGCTTAATTGGTGTAAAAATTTCATGAAAGCTCCCTCAGCAAGGCCTGTGAAGCCGTGTTGTAACAACGAAGCCATTGCATCTTAGAATTTGAATGAAACTTCAATATCATAAAAAATAAGTAAAAGGATCTTATTAAGAGTTTAGGAGCTTCATCATTTATTGACTATTTTTTCCATTACTTTTTACCAAGATAAATCTGGTGCTGGTACGAAGTAGTTTTTAAAAAAATTTCTCCTTCAGAATTACATGACTCCTTATTGTCCGTAGGCATATCATCCTACGAACATCTTGGAAGGGAAAGAATATACAGTGTTTATTGGTCTGTGAACTTTCTATCTTTTGCATTTGTACATGTTTAGCATTGAGCATTACACAATTTTTAGCTGCATTTTTTTTTTCGGAAATGATTTTAAAAGGCAGTTGCAATTGCATGTTGGACTAAGTTGTAGCCCTTTAAAATATGTTGAAAAAATGCTACGAGATTAGAACACACAAATTCATGCCGTAGCATGAAAATCAGCCATGTAAATTTTGTCCGCAAAAAATTGGGAAAACACTGCTATCTGCTTGTGCTAATTGTTGAAAATGTAACTATCTGTGGTACAACTTTTGGTACCGGTGTGTCACTTCAAAGAGGCAGCAAGGTCAACGTTATTGTCACTTACTGTAAACTTTGTAACCTACAGTATAGTTTTTCTATGTGCATAGTATAAAAGAACAAGATTACAGCGCTGGTTCACTCATGGTACTGGTATGAAATTCGTTTATAGCAGTGCAGTACTGTTAAAAAAATGAAACGTCAAATTGTACGTAAAAAAATCTGAAATTGCATGCAACTTTAGTTGAGAAGTACCAATGTTGTCACTATACCAACACCTGGGCCCGAAAAAATATCCAGTATTTCTAACAGCTATGTTGCGAAACCAACTCGTTTTTGTTAAAGTTATTGCCCCAAAGAATAGTAGTAATAGTTGAGATATCTTGGAGTAAAAGGGTATAGGAATTAGAAATTTAAAAATTATAAGTTTCCCCGCAAAGGTAAAATCGAACATCAAAATTGCCATAAAAAAAAACATTGCCCATTTTATGTTTTTGCACTGCTAATTTCTATGCTGCATTTCAAAATTATTAATTTCATCGAAATAGGCCTAAAATTAAGTTATTTGCAAAACCGTACAAAATTTTGGAGTGCCTGGAGCGGAGCTATCAGGCCCCCAAACACAGCCCCCCAATTGCAGTATCTGGTGACACGACTTATTGTAAACGAGTGCTACTACGTTTTCAAGTTTTATAATCTTCCAATGAGAAGTTATTTAGCTGGGCAAATAACAACTGCTATCTACTATAATGAAGTAGCACCGTTATCTTTAAAATATAACGTTTTGCTGCTTCCAATACATTATAAAAGATGACACCACGAAATTCCGCCCCGGGTGTCACCACCCTCAGCGACGCCACTGATTGTTAACAGGCGGCGTGAGGCGCTAAATAGTGGATGATACACACAGTTTTGATTACAAAGGCTTCTGCGTAGTTTGGGGTGTCTGGTTTGGGCTTGAGGTGGTGCAATGTTTCTGTGTATTTGTTGGAATTGTACATTCAGTTTGCTGCCTGTTCGGAAGCACCAAGTACCCTAGAGACAGTATTTAAATTGTAAGGGGGACGCTTTCCCCCATCGAGAGTTAGCGTCCCACCATCGAGGTTTGGCGTCCCCCCAACGAGATTTCAGCGCTGGTTGATTAGCCAAAAAAGGGCCCTTCAGCACGAATAAATCCCAGAAACTCCGGCTGAATGTAGTCCCTAATCGCGGTGATGACCTTTTTTTTTTGGTATTCACTCGATTTCAGGGACGGAAAGACATAATTTCCACTAAAGTACTTTCGCATTCCGAATGCGTTTGGTCAAGGCTGCAAAAGCGTCCCTCCAAGCAAAATTTTTCTGTTTAAGTACTGCCTAAAGATAATCATTATTTGGCGTATTATGTAAGGACGTAACAATGTAACCATGGTGCGGTTGAAGTGAAATCATTCTGTTATGGTCGGCGTAATAACGACGCGTTTGTCCTCTTTGTCACGTTTAATAAAGAATTTTGTTTTATTTTTAATTGTAAGTGTTAGACTTGGGTTGTCCTGGTTTTGAATGTGTTTGTTGATACTTCACCATGTTATGATTTGTTCCTGTTATTGCTGCAATAAAGATTTATTTGCGCTTGGAGGTAGTGTGCAGGCAGGGATTTTTCGTGGTGAGGGTTGGTGGCAAAGTAGCATTGAGGTTGCGTTTAACGCGAGGAAAGTTACGGTTTGGAATCTATATTAGGGATTAGACAAAAACCTAGCAGTAGCTTTTTCTCGAAGTGAAATAAGCAGAACTAATTTAATAGGTTAACAATTATTGATCTGACTAGAAACGACTAGGCTACATTTTTTACAAATTCATTCAAAGCAACCAGATCACTATTACCGTAATAAAGTTCGATAATGCCGCGAAGTCCCCGGATATCGCTTGCGATGTCACGTTCTAGTTTTGATATTTTTTGTTTTAATTTTGGAACAGCGGTTGCAAAGTTATTCAACAAATACAAAAACATATTCCCGAAAAAAAGTTTTTGGAAACTCTGGGTTTAGTTCTTCCCGCCAAAACCACAGTAGGCCTAATAGTTTAGAGAGCTGTAGTTTTGGCGGGAAGAACAAAACCCAGAGTTTCCAAAAACTTTTTTTCGGGGGATATCTTTTTGTATTTGTTGAATAACTTTGCAACCGCAGTTCCAAAATTAAAACAAAAAATATCAAAAATTATAGTTCAATTTTAGCTATTATAAACCACGGGAATTGGCTGGATGATTCACCGCCTTTAAGTTAGGACAGCAGTTTAAGAGATTACAACTACTCTGCACCATCATTCTTTAAGAAAGTAATGTAAGCTATGTTTGACATCGTTGGCTATGTTTCGCTGTGTTTCATGCAGCCAGCCAAAATCGATACTGTAGGTCTAACCATAGACTCTTTATTAGTAGACTAGAAACTGACGCGTGAAGAAAATACAAAGAGAATTGAAGAGAAAAAGGCTCCTCTCGCTGCGAAGTTTTTTTGGCCACGCGTGAAATTTTCGACAAGATAAGGTTTTTCGCAGTAAGTTCAAGTGCACAGTACAAGCAGAAGCATAAGAAAACGAAGCTTACAACTGAAGCCATGAAGCTAGATCAGTCGACTCAAAAAGGCAAAAGAAGCTTCCAGTTGAATTAATAAATCAGCACAAAAAAAGATACATACCGAGGTGGTCAAAGTACAGTCAAACTTCGATACTATGCCACCTCGCTACTATGCCACCTCGCTACTATGCCACCCTCGCTACTATACCACTTTTGATCGTCACCAACTAAATTCAATAGAAAATATATTTACTATGCCACCACTTACCCTCGCTACTATGCCACATGAGGTACAGTATTGCAGTGTATTAACGAAACAATAAACGCTACGAACGAAACAATTAAACGGCTGTGAAACGGCAAAAGTATACAGTATGTGCATGTAATATGTTCTCTGAAGTTATCTACTGTAGCTCAGCCCAAAACTCTGAGGAATCGTCAGCTGGCGCATGTTCTTTCTGCGGATTTCATGCACTTCGTCGTCTAGCCGATTGCATGCTTGCATCACACTGGCCAGAATTCGAAACTACTGCACTGTACTGTACATTATACTGAAATACATGTAAATTATAATCGTACAATACAACGTGGCATTACATTGTTACATCACAAGGCTGTTTTTACAAATCCTTGTTACTATGCCACCCTCGCTACTATGCCACTTTCTCTCGGTCCCAAAGGGTGGCATAGTATCGAAGTTTGACTGTAGCCGAAAAACAGAAGTATTGCTACTTACTCTGAAATTCACTTCAAGTAAAAACAGAAGGATGGCGAATTATTTTCACCTAAGGAAAGTAGTCCAAATTAATTCTCTGTAATGAAAGTAGTTTCACAGTATAATACTGTCTCAACTGCTAATGCTTGTACCAGGGTGTCGAACCGTTTGAAATAACGGTTCAAGTTCAGGTTTAGCTCTTGCTCAAAATATTTTAGCGGTTCAGGTTTGGTTCTGGTTCACTTGAGCACCATTTTCGAGGTTCAGGTTTGGTTCAGGTTCACTCAAGTAAAATATTATTGGTTCAGGTTTGGTTCGGGTTTATTGACTTAAAATTTAACCGTCGTTACTCGTTTCATCCAGAAAAAAAAATGATCACCACTGCTCTTATTGTGCGTGTACCAGTGCGTGATCCTGTTGGTGATCATCAACAGTGCGTGATCCTGTTGATGATCACCACTGCTCTTATTGTGCGTGTACCAGTGCCAGCGGCATCCGGATATGGAAAAATATATTCTTACTTTTGTTAGGGGTGCAGGTTCGGTTTGGGGGCACTTGAGCACAATTTTCGAGGTTCAGGTTTGGTTCAGGTTCACTGAAGTAAAATTTTGCTGGTTCAGGTTCGGTTCGGGTTCACCAAAATGAAACGGTTTATTCGGGTTTACGATTCGGGTTCAGGTTCGGTTCAACACCCTGACTTGTACCTACCAAAAACAACAAATTTTTGAAATAACTCGCCATATCTCAAGATTTTATCTACAGTACTAATTTCACGTTCGAGACCTATACAAACATATTTTCAATAAGCAGTTTTGCCGATAGAATAAGAATAACTTTTTTTTGCGCCAGGTCATGGTAAAATCATGGTAAAATCTCCAAATAAAACAACTTCGTTACTGACTACCTCTGGATATGTACTTTGAAAGAACCTCTTTTACAAGGTGACTGGAAAATCGAAATCCAATTGAGTTTCAAATTCGACAAAATATGTATTTTTTTCTGTTTTCAAGGGTATCAAAATGTGTAAGAGTATGCTTATAAGGACTTGCTGATAGCGCAGTAGAAAAAGATTGACTCCAAGCAATTACCAGACGGGGCAAGGCAGAGCTCAGCCGGCCGGGAAATTTTTACTTGTCATATATGCACAGTGGCGTTGGCTTGGGCAAGATTTTTCAAAAGGGTGTGCATAAGTCAAAACGTAAAATTGGCATCATAAGTTTGGGGTCTGGGTCAAAGTCCCCAGCCGCCGGAGATGATAAGGGGGTCTGGGGGCAGGGGAGCCAAAACAAGGTGGGATGGGGGGATATATCCCCCCAACAATTTGGCTGTATCCCCCCCAATAGTTTGAGAATGGTCCACATCTGCATCCCCCCAATAATTTGAATGGGTGTACATCTGAGCGTGTAAATTTGGGAAAAAAAGTGTTCTATTCTTGTGGAAGACCTTTTTTTTTGGTCCTCACCTAAATTTGGGGAAAAAAGTGTTCCATTTGCTTATTTTTTTTGGTCTTTACTAAATTTCCACACCTGAACAAAATCGTGGTCGAGGTTCATCCCCCTCAATGTAGAAAATAAAGCAAAATTGGGGAAAAATTGCAAATTATCCCCCCCAATGCTTAATAAAGATCAGCACCACTGTCTGGGGGCAAAACCCCCAGCGCTCAGAGATTTTTACGTTTTTTACAAAAATAACTCAGTGTTAAGATCTTTTTAGATTAAATTTCGGATTAAAAGGTATGCTTTGAACAGTGCAAAACATACACAAAATACGCATAAAAACAACTGAAGGGCACAAGCTAAATAATATACTTAGCCATCATTTTCCACAAGTATTATACGTTAGGCCAAGAAAAAAAGTAAAAATTTTGTAGCTATTGGTGACAGATTTTTTTGCAACATGCCAAGCATTAAACGCTAACTTATTGGCATTAGCCGCAAAACATCTGAAATATAATGTGCCTCCACCAGCTGGTTGAAATTCTGCTTGTTGACAAGCCATTGTCTAGTTCGATCATAAGATATAGAGATATAGTGCCATGCCTTTTTTGTTGCAGTTTAGAGTGTGGTGAACTTGAGTTGAGTAAAGTCGAAAGCGAGGCCGAGATGGTAATAAGACCGTCGTTTTTACGATGACTCTGATTGTATGATCTGGGTTGAACCCAAACCCTGGTCACGTTGTTGTGTCTTTGGATAAAACGCTTTACGATGATTATCTCTGCTGGTGGCTTCAAACAAGCAGCAAATTCAGTGGACAAGAATTTGAAGAAATTCACAGGATGATTGGATCACTGGAAACTCCTAAGCAGGTGCGGATTCCTCCAAGCACGAAGTAGTCATTGCAATGAAAAGTGCGCGGATCGTCCAATATTTAGAGTCAGACGCTATTTGGTGACAGAAGGACAAATATGCGCTACAAAAAAAAGTCGAAAAACTTTTTAAAGCAGAAATATATTGGCATGAGCAAAAAAATTGAAATCTGCGCACTCTTAACCTCGAGCTGAATAAAATAATGCTACAATGCGAGGTATAGCGTAAGCTTTACCATATGCAATCTGAGCATACTTTATAGTAATGTAATTACGCGATTTTAACTTTTTTCACACATTTCTTGAATTGTGCCATGGCCCAAAAACGGGGGGCCATGGCACAATATCCCCCCTATCTGTGCTACTCACTGTACATGCACTTGCAGAATTTTGTGACCACATAAACTCGAAACTTGACCATAGCAAGTTAGAGTATAATCAGGGCCGTAGCAGACGGGTCATTCAGCGGGCTTCAACGTGTTCGTATTTGCCATTCACCGTTCCCATTTCAGAAAGATTTATTCAGTTTTAGAAAAAGTACCGTAATTCTCTTTTAATGGAGTTGAATCTTATGCAACAAAATAGAGGTGGCAAAATTGGATAGATATTTTTTACCGTAAGTTATGGATCTGTTTAAAACATTTAAAAAACACCAAAGATTTACGTAGTAGACTATAAAATAGACTTCCCCTTTCTTGCATAAGGTCTGTAGAATGTTAGTCGAGGTTCCGAGATTCTAAACTCGGAGCTTTTCAGGGGTCATCATTGTCTGTTTTTAGAATATGGACGTTTTAGCCGAGACGCAGGAACCTAACTCAAGTGTCATCGATGTGGGTCGTGCGTTTCAAAACTTAGCAGCGATTTACGGCACCTTACGTCTTTCTGAGATCTAAGGGTTTTTATTCTTTTCTTTTTTTTTTAAGATTTCTATCCCTTGCTTGCATGGAGCTGCTATCGTTGAAAAAGGATACCACTAAATCGCTAGCATCACGCTTCTCGCGTTCGATCTGCTCTAACACTATTTGCATCAAAGTCTATTTCAACCTAGCCTATCGCATATCGTTTATATGAAGTCTATAAGCCACAACATTAACCTAATCGAGTCTATGGTCTATACACATTTTGCTACTTGAGATAGCCTATGACTGATTGTAAAGAGTCTATGGTGCAACCAAAGCAGACAGAAACTGAGACTTTGATAGCGATATCGAGTCAGTGAACTGTGAAGCAAAAAAGACAAAACTGTCAGTTTCTAGTATACTAATAAAAAGTCTATGGTCTAACTCAAATAGAGTTTATGTTGTAGTTTCCCAGCACAGAAACGTGATCAATTTTGACCACTATTAATTCTGAAAAAAACAAACAAAAAACATAAATGCAAACAGTTTAAGTTGTAGTGAAGTTTTTTTGAATGTATAAGACCAAAACTTAATGTTCAATTTTGCAATGACTCATTAGTAACAAAGATTTCACATAGCACCATCTAGCGGCACAAAATGAAACAAATACCAAGTCCTGGGTAAAAAAACGTCTGTGTGCAACCCCTAAACCTCAATTTTTTTTCTCAAACTTTGTATTCTTGATTTTCTTTGGCAACCTCCTATTTTGAAGAAGGTAGAAAAAAATCCAAAGAGGTCGGGGCAACTGCAACACCCTAATAAGCACTAAACAACTACTTCTTTGTAAATTCCTGAGTTCACAGATGTATCAACACTAAACCAAAGATTAAGTGTTTTGCAATGGTCTACATGTCTACAGTGTCCAAAACTATTTTTGTTAATTTAGCAGCTGTGCTGTCCTACATTGTTATTTTTAATTTTGAGTAAAATTTTCTTCTTTCCATGAGTTACAGTCAAGAGAATCGCAATTACTTCTGTGGATGTTTTTACATGTTCTAGGCCTTCCAACATTTTCCCATCCCAATGCAGTAAATAGCTGTTACGTTTAGAGTTTAAATCATTGAATTGTTTCCAAGTGTTTTTCAAATATTGACTAAGCAGTTTGCTCTCGTATCCTTTTGCGATGTCTACGTCAGTGCTCTTCAACCTTTTTTGTTATGGTGCACCCTAAAAAACCTTGTGACGAGCTCCTGCACCTTTTGCTTAAAATTTGAAATGAGGCAAAAAGCCACACTAAAATGAACATGCAAAAAGATAATTGCATTACAGTCTGCACTAAGAATAACACAAGGCAGAGCACACAACAAAATTCAAGAAATATCTTTAATGACTTTTTTGCTGTTGCATATTATCAACCAACATTTCAAACCGAGGAATGATATCCTTTTCAATTTCTCCCCTCATCAATGGATCGATGAGTTCAATTGAATTTCTTTTGCGAGATATGATCTCACACAAACAAGAAAAACCACTTTCGCATAAGTACGTTGTTGGCATCTGAATGAGAACAGAAATTGCCTTTTTTGCAATTTTTCTATATTCTGGCACATTTAGTAGGTGCACCCATAATTCAGTATATGGAGTCTCTTTTAATAATGCTTTCATACCGAAATCTGATTGAAGATCAATTAAATCTTCGGTTTCAGTTGTAAAATTATCATAAGTGAAAGGGTGTAATATCCAAAAATTAGCATTAAGAGTGGCATTTTGTTCAGAAGTGAAATACTTCTTAAAATTTTCTTGGCGCAATTTAAGATGTGCTTCAAAAAGTGGAAGCAGCTGCATCTGAAAATTGCTTCCATGTTCCGCCATGAAGTCATGCAAAAGGGGAAAGTCTGAAAAGTTTTTCGATACGACTCGGTTCTGCCAGAGAGATAACTTTTTCTTGATAGCATTGATTTTGAACATAGTTTCAAAAATGCATATATTTTTCCCTTGCATATTCACATTAAGTTTATTCAGGTGTTCAAAAATGGAGGCCATATATGCAACTTTTACTAGTGCCAACCAAAAATTGTCGCAAAATTTACTAGCACGTTGGTCATGCTCTTCTGTAAAAAAACTCCCAATTCATCTTGAAGCAAAAAAATTCAGCTAAGAACTTTGCCTCTGGAAAGCCACCGTACTTCCGTATGCAAGAGCAATTGCGTGAATGACTCATCCATTTCTTCACACAACTTTGAGAATATTCTGCACTTTTTTACGTGGCTTCGAATGTAGTTAACATCAGGACCAACTACCCTGAGTAGCTCTGCAAAAGTGGTTTTATTTTCTTCACCGCTTCTATTTTTCATTTTTTTCGCGGCAAGAGCTTCACGACGAAGGATGCAATGAACTGAAACGCATTCAGGAGAAAGTTCTTTGATTTTTTTTTACAACACCGTTGATGGATCCTGTCATTGCAGCCACCCCATCAGTGGTAACTGATTTACATTTTTCCCATCTGAGTCCTTTTTCCTTAATATACTCATCCAATTTTCCAAAAATAGCATTGGCAGTTGCTTCCACACCCATCGGTTTGCAAAATAAATAATGCTCAGTAATTTTTTCACGTTCAGTATCAGCAAACCTGCAAAACACAATGAGTTGAGCTTGAGAAGATACATCAGTTGTTTCGTCCAGTTGGATAGCAAATGAAGGTGCTTTCTTCAACTTTTGTATCAACTGATCCTTCAAATCTGTTGCTATAACTTGAGATCGGCAAGAAACTGTGGTATCAGATAGAGAAACTTTTAAAACTTTCTTTACTGCTTCTTTACTGTCATGAATCAACTCAGCTGCTACTTTAAGACATGGCAATACTACAGATTCAAGTTCTGTGTAAGGACGTTTGCTTTTAAGTACGACATGAGTCATCTTAAACGAAGCTAACAAAAGATCCTTGCTTTCAGTGTTCACCATTTGTAACTCAAAGTTTTTTTGCTGCGTATGCAATGCAGATAATTGAGACTCAAAAAACTTCTTAGACTTAAACTGGTGTTCGGGATGTTGTTTTTTAAGATGTAGCTCGAGTTTGGAAGGAACAAGATTTGAGTTTGCATATTTGACTGAACAAAACAGACAATTAGCGGATGGATAGAGACTGTGTTCTTCTTCCCTTTCATGATAGAAACCATAGAGACTGTGTTCTTCTTCCCTTTCATGATACTGCTGCGAGGTGTGTTTATGTAGTTTCAAACTTATGGTTACTGTCGGTTTGTATAATCATGGTTCATTTTTATTTACTTTTTTTTTAAGATTTGCGTATATAGTCGACAAGCTTGTGATGCATCCCTGTGTACCCTTATGTAGTGGTGTACCCCTAGCATTTTGTGGTGCACCCTAGTGTGCACCGTGCACACCGGTTGAAGAGCACTGGTCTAGGCACTGTATCTTTGACAAGGACAGATCATTAATGTTGCCACCACCAGAGCTAACAACAGCAGACATCTTCTCCGTTAGCCCTCTATGGTTATTACCATGTTGGTCTGCCACCAGAATGAGGGTTTCACTCCACTGAGTGGAATCAAGATTGAGATTAACAGCAGGTTGCTTTTTTTGAATTTGCTTTTTTTCTTTTTGAAGTTTCAGGCAAGCCAAAGTCAGGATCTTCCTTACCAGTATTGCTTGATAAACTACTTTGGCTGTCTTGGATTTGCTCAACAAGAAAGGATGACTCATTATTCATTTTTCTGTGTTCTTCATTTTGTCTTCTTGGTTGTACTTTCAAAACCTTTTCCAGTTGGCGTTTATTTTTATCCATTGTTACTCTGTCCACGGAAGAACCTCACTCCTCTCTACTGTTTTTCATATTGTAAAAAAATTGTTTGCGTTTATGGTTTAATTCTCTCTCTAAATTTGGTTTAGGAGCCAAAAAGCTTTTCCACATATCTTTAAAAAAAGAAAGGCCTTACTTTTGTCTAGTTGTTGCTGGATTGTTTTTGATCGTTGATTGAACAAGATTGTCCAATTTTTGTGTATATTCAGAATCATGTTAATGAGAATATAGTCAGTTTTTTTAGGGATACCAGCTTGATGTAGCCACCACCGCTTAATGTTTTCAACAGCAAACTGAGCAAACTTTCGCTAAGTTCTTGTTCCAGATTTTTTTTCTTGTAGTTAAAGGGCATTCAAGTTAAGTTTTTCACTCATGACCAAAATGTTGGAATAAGCCTGTAATGCATGCACACCAAATTTGAAGTTTCTTCGCCTTCTCATTTTCAAGATATTGCTGTTCAAAATAAGCCGTTTTCCTCTAACTTCAGTGTAGCCATTTTGTCTATATTGTGACAGAAGATTAACTTTTAAAAAATTGGCTTAAATTTATTGAAAAGCAGCTAAATTTGCAGTTCTAAACATTTCTCTTTGTTACAATTATAGCTCTGCCTCAAAATATTGATTGAGAATCAAGAACATGCTGTAACTTTTTAAAATTTTGCTTGGAATTAGCAACCCTGGCAAAATTTCCAAGGGAAAAAAGCTTTTCTATGGGGAAATTTAATCTGTTATATTTCTGCAATGGATGGTCGCAGAAAGCTCAAATTTGGTGAAGTTAGTCTTCAGGTCTGTCAAATCTTTTTGAAAGGAAATCGCGCAAAAAAATTTTCGACCTGAATGCCCTTTTAAGAATGCAAGCATCGAAAACGCAAGCATACTTTTTTGCTTGTTGGCGGTTTAGATTTTCGAGTGGCATATCCACAAAACATTCATCAAAAGGCCATAAGTTTAGCTTTCTTTTTGATCTTGTTATTTTACCCACGTTAAATCATAAACTTTGTATATCAGCTACTGGTTCAGTAAAAATTTAACTATTTTATAAAAAACAAAGTAATCAACAGTCTGCTATTTCCAGATAACAAGTTCCGAAAAACTGATACTCATAGCTTAATCGCCAGTACGCTATACCTGAGCTGCAGCACAGATTCGTGTCTATGTGTTTTTCAGCTTGCTTGTAGTCAATTTCTTTGTCTCTTGTTTGTAGTTCTCAATACTGGTAATCCCAGTGTTGACCTCAAGGCCTATTGCCTACAGACCAATTGCTATCCGACAGATTATTGAAATAAATATCAACTTGCTTGGTCAATTTCACTCAGCATTTAGCTACTCTTTTTTAGTGAGCTAGAAATATTGCAGTTTATCATGAACCAATTTCAGAATGATTAAAATGGAGATTAAATTAAGAGCAAGTTATGACATCAGGAAAAGTTTTTGATCATTGTGAATGTGCAATATCGTGTACAGTAGTTGTAGCAGACAAGCTGCTACACAAATACAAAGTACTAAACGTGTAGCCTATTAAAGTACTAAAAATGGTTGACTGAAGCACAGCACTGCTTGCAATTAGGCTAAAAATTGCCTAAAATTTAAAATTTAACTATGGGTGAACCAGGGTCAAACATTAAAATTAAATAAAAAGCTTTGTTTTTCTAATGTTGGTATCCAAAACGGAAGATTTTTCCACACTGACAAAAATTTTTAAAAGGGTCAAGAAAAATGAGCCCCCTATTGTTCATACAGTACATTATTAGCAATTTCACTCAATTTCTTGAACAGTAATTGTGCGTAAGAACGTAAACTAAGCATGATTTTTATACCACAATGATATCCCGAACTTTGAGCTGAATTCCTTGTAAAACAATTTGGTAAATGTGAATGTGTTAGTCAAATTGACAAAATTTATTGTACCGTAGTAAACGCATTATGATCATATCATCTTCTAAACAAACTTGTTCTTGCTTTCTCTGTAAAAAAATACCGAGCCAATACAACTGAAAACATTCTGCTTTTATTGCTTACTTTTCGAGATTAGACGTAATTTCAAATTTGCCTATTTTCCTTCAAGTTTTTTGCCTACTCATAAATTAGCTTTGATAATGAGATGAGTACAATCTCGAAACGTTAGCAATAAAAACAAAATACTTTCAGTTGTATTTGCTCTGCGCTTTTTACTGAGAATTATTCGCCAATCCCGTCATTTTGCTGCGATGTTCTTGCTCTGTTCGGAAAAATTATGGACTAACGCAGTGGTTCTTAACCTGTGGGGAATTCCCCATTCGGTAGGCTACCCTACTTGTATCCTATAAAATGTGTAGAATTATCCTATCTTTTAAATATTTGCTCATTAAAAAAGCTGTATTTTTTTTCGGCCATTACATAAACACTAAGTTTGATTGCTAGTTTACCGTAATATAGCCTTTGATGAAACAATGCACGTTTTCACGAAATAATTTAGCCAACAATGCTATGCAACAGTAAAACATTTTCACTGCGGTTCTTAAATCGTAAAGTTACTGGTAGCAGCTGTTAGTAGTTTGTTGAGTTGAGAGTATGTTGGGTTAGTTAGAAGTTGATTCTCGTATGTACGTTAGTTCGGCAATTTGTGTACCGGTACCCCAAAAATCGAGATACGGAATAAAAGTACGACAACAATTACCTGGACTACGGCTTCACGTTTTTGGAGAATCGTAATGAGCAGCTGCCACAGTGTCATTTTCCACGAAACGATCAGCAATGATTCAATGAAACCTTATCAACTTAAGAAGCATGTCGATCTCCAATCTACCCCCCGAGTTCGTTGTCAAGGAAAGGTAGTTTTTTGAATTGAAGGCAAACTACTTGAAGAAAATGAGGATGAACCATTGTGGAAAACTTCAGTCTGAGTCGAAAGTGATAGTACACGCATCATATGCTGTTTCTCTGCTGATGGCGAAGGCGAAGAAGCCACAAAACATCAGAAAGAAGCTTATAAAATCTAGCTCTGTGTCGTGCGCTGCAATTTGCTTGGCGAATCTGCAGCATCAAAGATGAAACAAGTTTCACTGTCCAAAGACACTGTCATGTCCCGCGTCTTCGGCATGTCGTGTAACATCAAGTCGCAGCTCTTTGCAAAGGTCAAAGCATCTCATGTCTTAGCAATTCAGTTGGATAAGTCCGTGGATGTGACAAATTTCTCTCAACTAATGTCTTCGTTTAATATGTCTACGACCAAAGCATCGAAGAAGACTTGATGTTTTGCCATCCACTGGAAATGACAACCCAAGCTGCCGAAGTCGTGCAGGTTGTTGACGCCTTTTTCGAAAAGGAAGAATTGGGCTGAGGCAAGTTTGTCCATGTTTGCACAGATGGGGTTCTTGCTATGTTAGGTGCGAGGTCTGGATTTACGAAACTACCGAAGCAGAAGAATCCCAAAGTGGTGACCCTCCACTACATCATACATCGAGAAGCGCTCGCATCAAGAACGATGCAACAACCGCTCAAAGAAGCGCTTGACAGGGCAATTAGGCTTGTGAATTTTGTCAAAGCGAGTGCACTCAACACTCAACTATTTTGATGGTTGTGCCAGGATATGGAATCCGACTACAAAGAACTGCTATTCCATATTGCCGTTCACTGGTTGTCGAAACATGTTAAATCGGCTTGTACATTTGCTCCCTGAAGTTACAAAATTTTTGAAAGAAAGGAACGGAGATCTGAAAGCTACTGTTTCGAATAAGACATTCCAGTGCAGGCTGGTATTTCTCGCGGACATGTTCAGTCACCTAAATGAGCTAAACCACAAGCTACAGAGCATGGACTCCGATATTATCTGGCATCGACACAAAGTGAACGCCTTCCTCTCAAAACTTGAGTAGTGGCGAGGATAGTTCGAGACTGGCCGCAGCGTTTGGCTCTTCCTACGTTGGAACGAATCAGTGAACTTGGTTGCAAAAGAAGTGTTGCATTTTGGCTTGTTTTTTATGGGCCAAATAAATTGAGAAAAAACATAACAAATCTTTTTATATGTTTTTCATTTTCATGTAATAACTGTAAACAAAAAACATAATAATGTGAAAACAAAAACAAAGGGTAGCAAAACAGCAGAAAATCAAGCGTATATGCACGTACTAAACACTTCATGGGTTAAAATCGAATTTGTCGAAGACCAATGCTGTGGTGGGAAATGGAGAGTTGGCTCACTAAAAAGTAGGGAATTAAAGAAAAACGGTTAAGAACAAATGGACTAACGGTCTTGCAAATGGAAGTTGAAATCCAACAAAAAAATAATCAAGCAAACGGCACTTTTCTTATTTTTGGGTTTCAACATCATACTTTCCTTTCTAATTATTTATGGGCATAGAAAAACGTAATAAAAATATAGGAGGATACATAGTTACACGAGTTGTAACTTTTTTTTTTTGTTATTTTCTGTTTAGATTGTTTGTTATGATAAGTGGAGTTTGAATTCAAGCGATTCAAAAAAGCGCTCAGAATGTCAAAACATAACACAGTACAAGTAAAAATTTTTTAAATTCTTTACTTGTACTGTGTTATGTTTTCAAAATTTAAAACTCTGCCGTCTGTTTCACTCGTAATAACATCAAGCGTGCCTTATTCAAAAATAGTCTTATTCAAATATATTGTTTGTTAGTTGACAAAATAGCAAAATGCCAAGCATAGTGAACGCTTGCTTTACAGCAAATGAAATAAACTGTAAGAAAGTACTGTATGCATTTCGTGGATGACGCAGTAGCGCACATCTTTTGAAATAATTTTTTGTTCCACAACATTGTATCATAACTATTCATTGATGAGAATGATGAACCGCAACCTTTGCCTAACTACAACGAAGCCGAGCAGCCTTTTTGGTCTGTTTGCAAGTTTGGGCCACCACAACAGCCCCCATCATGCCTGTTATTGTAAACTTATATAAGATCGAAAAAAGTTTACTGAGTAAAAAATTTCATTTGACCATGACCACAAGGAAAAACTCCTACCGCATTTTAAGGTGCCTATTGCTTTGATGGTTTCAAAGCAAGCTTGGTAAATAAAATTTTCTGAAGTAAGTTAAAGGCCGCAGCAATAAATTTTTTTAAGTTTGTACCAAATTTGTTTGTGAAGTTAAATAAAAATCTAAATAATGGGTAAAAAAGCTGTTAAGCCTTTAGCAGTTTTGAGAACAAATTCAATGTTTTTTGAAATTTTTGTCCCCAGTAAATCTGGCAAACAAATACTGAAGTAATTGTAGTTCAAAAACTTTTCAAAACATGTATTTTTGCCTTTACAGTATTTTTCATACTACAGTGCACAACAACTTAGAAGCGATAGTACGCGTCACTACGGGGAGTACGAAAGAGCAGTATTTTTTGGGCTGTGCTAGTCTAATACTCTAAATTCTAGAACTTTTTTACTTAGAGTAATGCGCAATGCACAATGGCATAAATAAAGCTCAATTTTTGATCCAAAATCATATTCAAACTCTAAACTTCCAATATTTTTGTATAGCCAGTGCACAAACCAATATTTTTGTAGTAACCAGTGCACAATATCGCAAATACTACTCAAATAATATCGTGTGGACTGTTGTACACATTTTCATTTGATTTTTTTTTTATGAATAATACAGTACATAATAGGCCTACATGTTTTGGATGCTAAAAGCGTAATGCTAAATTTATCCGAGAAATCGGATTCTAAGGCTTAGCCGGAAGACAGAAGAGGACAAAGTTTATTTGAATCCATTTGCCGCCCTAAAATGTAGAACTATACTAAAAACTGGAAACTTTTTGCTATCCGCAAATGCACCCTCGAAATGAAATTTTGAAGTCTTTGTTACGCTACTTTTGTTGCTCATTTTGCCTTTTAAAGTTTTTTTTGACCAAAATAAGGCAAGATTTTCTTTTCAGCGTCGAAGGCTTATGGTTGTCATTACATAAACGGACATCATCGTAAAAGTTAGTGGTGTTTGCATACATACATTTTCGTAACAAAAAAAAAGATTTCAAATGAAATTCTTAGCACTATAATGCCAACCACAAAATTATTACTTAGAAGAGCGAAACTTGCTCAACTTATAGCGTACTCTTGGTTTGGATCTGTGCCCCTTCTTTTCTTGCTCTAGCGACGGTACTTTGCACTAATATTTACTATACTGGCACATTCAAAAGGATTCTATGTAAGATTTATAAGATGAAATGTGTTGTTACACATACACAGTATCTTGGTATGCCGCATTTTTGCAAATGGTTTTGCAAGAGCAGCAATAACAGACTAAGGATAAAACGTAGTATACAAATTGTTTCGATGAACGCCAACAAATTACTATCGGCAACAAATTTTGACATATCATATAAAATTTCTTTCAAAATTGAATCAACATATAATTATAGATGTACTATTACATTTAGATAGTTTTGGAGTAAAACTTATCGTGTCGTAAACCTAGATATAAACAAATTTACATCAAATGATTTAAACAAAAACAAAATTAAACTGGGAAACTCATACGCAGTTTGTACTTGATAAAATGTACAGTGCAAAAAGAATATTGTGCAAACTTAGACATGATGCTTCAACGTCAATTTTGAAAAATGTATATTTTGGTCTAGTATATTATCTGTGCTTGCAATATAGCGTGATGACATGGGGAAATACATTTGCTAGATGTCTTAACAAAATTCAAACCCAACAAAGCTACAAAGTTAAACGTTTTAGAAGGGTCTACTTCGATGTTTGGGATCTCAAACTTTAGATCTTACGTGTTTGACACAGTCTTATGTCATCTTCACGGCATTTCATTCGAAAGCATAAGCAATACACTGAAAACAACTTAGTGCAATATGCACTGAGCTGTCGCGACGCATTTTGACCTTGCTCAAGGGTCTCATCAGGTGACAATAAAACAATATATACACTGTTGGAAGAAAATATACACATAGTGAGATTGAGTTAAACTGCAGGTCAAAAACTATTACAGCATACGCATCTGTTCAGTCTATGAAGAATTCTGCGACAAAAAACACTTTTGACAATACATGGAAAAGCACAAGGAGAGCTCTCACGTACTTTTCCAAGTACGTGACCTAGAATCACCCAAAACTAGCACACATGACGCTTTCTTTAATTCTTTTGTTGAGTCCAAATTTAAACTTTCTAGGTTTTAGTGTTTGCTACATATGAGCAAATCAATCCTCATCTGCCGAAATTTGCGAACAATTACAAAGCTACTGTGCACTCACGCTAAGTCCCAATAAAAGTTATTCTTTGCACTATGTTCCAATTACAAAGTTTCCACGTAGGTGAATTACGTATCTGATAAAAACTATAAACGATTTGCCACCGCTGAAACATTTTTTAGAAAGGAGCTGTGTTTCCCGGGAGCAATGACGTGGAGATGGTCCCCGCTAACTCGTTACACGCTTTGGTGTAATACAGCAAATATAATATAAGAATTGAAATGTAAAATCTAAATTTGCTGTATGTGTAAACGAAATCATTTGGTAAAAACTAAACTTCACCTAATGTTTAATTATTAATTTCTTTAGTGTAATAAAAATGTTTGAAACACCGACAAGCGGCTACGCATTGCTCATGACCAAAGCGGCATAGTAAACAATATTGCTTTATTTTGGCTTATTGTGGGCTTGCGACAGGGCGTGCGATTCTCTAATCCTAGGTGGATGATTCAGCACAAGTTTCTTAAGCAAGAAATTTTAGCAAGATAATTATCTGCTGTTTTTTTTTACTTATTTCCAAAATTTTTTTGAAGAGTAACACAAAACCGCAAAACAATTTGGCCGCTCAAAGCACCAACAGCGCGAAAAGATTTAAATTTAGTTGGGATATTTTGATGTTTGCTGGCCAGAGCTTTTTATAATTAATCGTTTGCGTGCTATCTTAGGCTTCCGCGCTGGTAGCCTTTAGGCCAGATAGCACGCAAACGATTATTAAGGATTTAAATGTTGAAAAAATTTTTGTGTTTACTTTCTGTTGATCCGGTTTTCAAAAATAAAACTTATCGTTATGATAACGCTGTAATTCAATACAAAATGGGTTTTAGAATTTGATTGCTCGGTTCATAAATATGTGGTCAGATTTTTTCTTGCACTAATCAGTAATAAGACTTCCACCATTCATTTCTGTGGTAATTATACCGGCACTGTAACAGTCTCGATCTTGTGACGAAAGTATCAAGGAACAATTTTTTGGGAACCATTTGCCTGAGACCTTTTTGTCCGGCACCCATTTGTCTGTGACCCATTTGTATGGGACCCATTTGTCTGGTACCCATTTGTCCAGGACTATTTGTCAGGGACCCATTTGTGCTGGGACCCATTTGTCCTGGAACTCATTTGTTCGAGACCCATTTGTTGGAACCAATTTGGCCTGGTACCTATTTGTCCAGGACCTATTCGTCCGGGATCCATTCGTCTGGTACCCAATTTCTCGGGACTCATTTGTCTGGAAGCCTATCAGATTACAGCCATTCGTCAAACTTGCAAATATGGTAATTTTTGCAACGTTTTTTGTTTCCACCCTCGATTACCCGTTTCCATTTTTCTGTTTTCACTTATACAATTTACAAGTACAGTATGTCATGTTTTTGACCCTTGGCCGTGACGTGGTATAAGCTTTGAGATATTAATTTTGATTATTTTTTAATTTCTTGTTTGATGTAATTCTATTTTAGCGCCATCATTACTGGGCTTCTTGGTGGACCTGGTACCGCCGTATGGCTTGGAATAAGTGACGTAGAAGAAGAAGGATCGTTTGTGTTTATTGATGGAGTAGCTGCAGACAATAGCAATACTGGATGGATTTCAAATGAACCGAATGACAACAATGGCAATGAAGACTGCGTAGCAATTAACGTATCCTGGTATCCCGAAAACGAAGCAAACGACCTTGATTGCAATATAGAATATAGCGGACTTTGTGAAAAAACTCTTAGTTGTGAATAAGTTGACAAGCGTTTATTGATGCAAATCTTCCTACTGCTTTTAAAATAATTTTACAACACATTGACAAATAACATCATAATTATTTACTTTGCTTAACCTTTATGTAACTTTTAGTTAAGTCAAATTTATTTTTTGTTGTAATTAAAAAAAACAAAAATGCGGTTAAATTTGAACTGTTCGTATTTGCCAATACTTTACATAGTTGTTCTTAATTTCCTACATTTTATCTGTTTCTTAAATTCGAAGAAAGATTTCTGCTTTAAAATTAGTTGGTGTTACTGCAATACGGATGCTAAACTCAATCTCTTTGTTGAAGATTTACTGAATAAAGACATCTACCACTCAATGTAATTGCAGCAGTATTATCTATGCTAGTATCATTATCATGATGGTTGCAAACTTTAAATATCCTTTGCTTAAATTAACCTGGTTTTGCACGGAAAGGAAAAAAATAATGTCC